>CM065689.1:49433641-49476243 GCA_017654935.2 Phymorhynchus buccinoides | reverse complement strand
CTTCATTATGTGTTACATCATTAGGTGCTTGCTATTTGGAGATGGTAGTGTACCTTTATGTTATCTGAGTTGCATTATTGTAGTGTGTATATTTTATTAACGGTTGTTGTTTATTTGAAAATAAAATTCGATATAGTCTATAAAGATTCGGCTTATTCTATGCTGAGGGAAATAGACTAAATGAATGAAGATGTATATATATGAAATGCGTGGGCGTGTACGCATAAGTGTGTGTGTGCATATGTGCGTGTGTGGGGGAGAGGAAGAGAGATAGAGAGAGTGTGTGTGTGTAGGCCTATGTGTGTGTGTTTGTGTGTGTGTGTGTGTGTGTGTGTGTGTGTGTGTGTGTGTGTGTGTGTGAGAGAGAGAGAGAGAGAGAGAGAGAGAGAGAGAGAGAGAGAGAGAGAGAGAGAGAGAGAGAGAGAGAGAGAGAGAGAGAAATAATTCTTTTTATGCGTCAAATTCTGTCTCACTATCCATCCATCTATCCCATCACTTCTGCACATTTTTTTTTAAACAACTGAATTATTGAAATAATTACATTAATTTAAGCACATACATAGACAAACAGGTACTAAACCGCACGCACGAACACACACACACACACACACACACACACACACACACACACAGTGACTCTCTCTCTCTCTCTCTCTCTCTCTCTCTCTCTCTCTCTCTCTCTCTCTCTCTCTCTCTCTCTCTCTCTCAACGGAAGACAAAATGCACAATATAATCATTTAATTCAGTCATATTTAAAACCAAACAAACCCACCCCCAAAAAATCAGGCAAAAACATAACGGGAAAAAAAGGCAAATTTATCAGACAATATGAAGAAAACCTCGCAGGAAAAAACACACACTTACATTATAGACACAACGAAAGCTATCATTATTATGCTAAAAATAATACAATTAAGCAGCAAAAATCGTAAGTAAAACTCCATTTCTCTCAAAATGATAAAGCATTATACAGCATTGGTATAGGTAAAGATGCGCCCCCCCCCTCCCTCCTCCATTTCTGGGTTCCTTCCATTTTTTTCAGTCTTACTGCAGACTGAAAACTTCATCCTCTATCGTTTGCTATATTTAACACTAATGTTCACCCATCTACATAATTAAACACAACATGTATTCAATAATAGTAGAAGATAAAGGCAAGACGGAAAAACCGCAATGAACCAGGACTGCGACAAATGTTCCGCGGCTGTTGTGTGTACTGCACTACATATTAGGGGCTATTAGATAATGGCCTTTATCATGACTGCGATTAATTATTCAACAAAGATGACTAACACAAACACACAATGTGAACTTGCATTACCTGCAAAAACCAAACAAAACCCCCCATTGTACTCAGGGTCTGTATTCACGTTGAGATAGCATGAGACTTAGCATGATGCTAACTTAGAAGCTCTTCCAAAAGTCCTATTAAATCCTATAGGACATTGGAAGAGCTTCTAAGTTATCATCATGCTAAGTCAGCTAAGTCTCATGCTATCTCAACGTGAATACAGGCCCAGTATTCTAGGGATCAGAACAAAAGCTGTCACCAATAAGCTTATGTATTCATAGGGCCTACTACATAGTCTACATCCTCAAAGAGGAGATAAAAAACCTAGTTATCACTGCTATTACAAAGCATTGACACAGTACATACTACATAGTCTACATCCTCAACAAAAAAGGAGAGAAAAACCCAGTTATCACTGCTATTACAAAGTATTGACACAGTACCTACTACATAGCCTACATCCTCAACAAAAAAGGAGAGAAAACCCCCAGTTATCACTGCTATTACAAAGCATTGACACAGTACCTACTACATAGTCTACATCCTCAACAAAAAAGGAGAGAAAAACCCAGTTATCACTGCTATTACAAAGCATTGACACAGTACCTACTACATAGTCTACATCCTCAACAAAAAAGGAGAGAAAAACCCAGTTATCACTGCTATTACAAAGCATTGACACAGTACCTACTACATACTACATCCTCAACAAAAAAGGAGAGAAAACCCCCAGTTATCACTGCTATTACAAAGCATTGACACAGTACCTACTACATAGTCTACATCCTCAACAAAAAAAGGAGATAAAAAAACCCAGTTATCACTGCTATTACAAAGCATTGACACAGTACCTACTACATAGCCTACATCCTCAACAAAAAAGGAGAAAACCCCCCAGTTATCACTGCTATTACAAAGCATTGACACAGTACCTACTACATAGCCTACATCCTCAAAAAAAAGGATTACAAAAAACAGTTACCACTACTATTACAAAGCATTGACACAGTACCTACTACATAGCCTACATCCTCACACAAAAAAGGAGAAAAAACATAGCCTACATCCTCAAAAAAGGAGAGAAAAACCCACACTACTATTACAAAGCATTGACACAGTACCTACTACTACATCCTCACACAAAAAGGAGATAAAACAGTTACCGCTACTATTACAAAGCATTGACACAGTACCTACTACATAGCCTACATCCTCACGCAAAAAGGAGATAAAAACCAGTTAACTCTATTACAAAGATAAAACCTACTACATAGCCTACATTCACACAAAAAGGAGATAAAAACCACTACTATTACAAAGCATTGACACAGTACCTACTACATAGCCTACATCCTCACACAAAAAGGAGAGAAAAAACAGTTACCACTACTATTACAAAGCATTGACACAGTACCTACTACATAGCCTACATCCTCAACAAAAAAGGAGAGAAAAAACAGTTACCACAAGTATTGCAAAGCATTGACACAGTACCTACTACATAGTCTACATCCTCAACAAAAAAGGAGAGAAAACCCCCAGTTATCACTGCTATTACAAAGCATTGACACAGTACCTACTACATAGCCTACATCCTCAACAAAAAAGGAGAGAAACCCCCAGTTATCACTGCTATTCGCAAAGCATTGACACAGTACCTACTACATAGCCTACATCCTCAACAAAAAAGGAGAGAAATTCCAGTTACCACTGCTATTACAAAGCATTGACACAGTACCTACTACATAGTCTACATCCTCAACAAAAAAGGAGAGAAAAACCCAGTTATCACTGCTATTACAAAGCATTGACACAGTACCTACTACATAGCCTATATCCTCAACAAAAAAGGAGAGAAACCCCCAGTTATCACTGCTATTACAAAGCATTGACACAGTACCTACTACATAGCCTACATCCTCACACAAAAAGGAGAGAAAAAACAGTTACCACTACTATTACAAAGCATTGACACAGTACCTACTACATAGCCTACACCCTCAAAAAAGGAGAAAAACAGTTACCACTACTATTACAAAGCATTGACACAGTACCTACTACATAGCCTACATCCTCAAAAAAGGAGAAAAACAGTTACCGCTACTATTACAAAGCATTGACACAGTACCTACTACATAGCCTACATCCTCACACAAAAAGGAGAGAAAAAACAGTTACCACTACTATTACAAAGCATTGACACAGTACCTACTACATAGCCTACATCCTCAAAAAAGGAGAAAAAACCCAGTTACCGCTACTATTACAAAGCATTGACACAGTATGCGCATACATCCGCAAAGAGAGAGAACTCAGCAGTTTTCCACTTTTATTGAGCCTGTCGGGTTCAAATTCCCAGCGTGGTCAAATTCCTAGCTCGCTATACTATAAGACTGACTATTTGCGGCATTTTGCGACATTGAGTATGAACGACAAATTTCACTTTTTTCTAGGGTTAGGGTTAGGGTTAGGTAAATGGTTCAAGTAACGAAAAAGTGAAATTTGTGGTTGTCGCAAATAGTCACTCTCATAGTAGCGAGCTAGGAATTTGACCACGCTGGGAATTTGAACCCGACAGAGCCTACCCAGAGGAGCCTACTCGGGTCTTTCAACGCGAGCAAGCAAAGGTGGGGAGACAACTCAGACCATCCTAATCTACCAGGCAGAGACTAGAGTTACGGGACCTTAACCCACATTCTCCCGGCTATGGTTACGGGTCTCAATCACGGGACGCAAATAAATGTGCGCAAGTGCCTTGGAAAACTAAGTAACATTGACTCTAACATGTTCCTAACCCTATCCCTAACCAGATTCTATAGTTTAACCAAACTTTGATGCGCTAAATATACGAAATTTAAAAAAATGCATTTATTGACGAAAAAATCGACTAGGAAGAGTTACTAGGGGAAGACGGGGTAAAAAGCGCATGGGCGGGTAAGAAGCCCACCCCAATTATCTCATGAAATGAAGCCAATTTCAGTCTCATTTTGCCCATGAGACGAGCGTTAATGTCTAGCATTCGTCTCATGGGCAAATTTGACAGAAATTTTCTTTATTTCATGAGATAATTGGGGTGGGCTTCTTACCCGCCCATGCGCTTTTTACCCCGTCTTCCCCTATCCCTGAACATGGTCGAGTTATTTAAAAAATAGTTAAAAAATCGGGACTTTACTGGTGTTGCACTGCCTCCGGGCATTGCCTCCAGTATTGTTCCCACCATCTTTGTATCTACAATGTCCCATATGTGTCTGTTCCAGACCGAGAGGACGTAAAACACGTTTCCTTCCTTCCTACTTGGTCGAGTGTTGCTACAACGGCGTAACTGTAGCCACCATGTAATCTCTACCAGGACACACATTTTTGTTATATAACACGGATGTTGCCGAATACAGCGGGATTTATTAATTCTGATCGCTTCTCGGCCTTTTGGCTAAGACAGTGATTCGCGAACATAATTTTTTGTTTATACCCTGGTTGGTTTGTTCAGCCCGTCGTACATGGCGAAAGCCGATACGCGACGTTAAACTGAACTTCCATACAGCGGGAGTCGGGTTTTCAGATATTGGACAAGACACACGTCAGGTTCAGGCAAATGCATAACATTTTAAGTGATTCTGTACAGTGGTCCCCAAACAGTGAGCGTATATTGAATGCTGCAAAGAGTTACTAGGTTGGGACCGCATCAACTTCAGGATATTTATTTACCCCTTCAAATTTGAACTTTTTCTGTGTGGCACTTCAATAATAGGCGCAAGAAACCAACAAACGAGCGCAACAGCCCTTCGCTCCACAAGAGGGCAGGGGGCTAAGACCACGACTAGATTACCAGCATAACAAAAAAACACCATATAGGATGATTTGAAAGCCTTACAATATTTACTCAACCGGGAGAAAAAGTAGATTGTCATCATCACAAAAAAAAGACAGGACAAACAGTCTCCGTTTGACAACAACAAACCAGGTATAAAGGTTTAACAGTGTGTGTGTGTGTGTGTGTGCGTGTGCGTGCGTGTGCGTGCGTGCGCGAAAAAATGCGAGCAGTTTTCAGTGTTTGCTGGCATTTTAATGAACAGTAAAAAGGAAAGATAAAAAGGTGTCAAATTCATCTGCGTAGAGTATACTATACAAAGCATACACTGAATTTGAAAAAAAAACCCACCCCCCAAAAAACCCATTCTGCATATTATGCAACGTTAATGTGCGATCTACGTATCTACAGTCTGCGATTTAGCAACACAGAAAAAAAAGCATTCACTCAAACTTTCATTACCACCTACCACTACGACTCTGAGGAACACTGATTCTCTTAAACACACACGCGCGCGCGCGCGCGCGCACGCACACGCACACGCACGCACACACACACACACATTCATATTCGCTCTCATACACTTGCAAGCACATAGAAAGGAGGACAAGAGGTAAAAGAAGAGAGAGAGAGAGAGAGAGAGAGAGAGAGAGAGAGAGAGAGAGAGAGAGAGAGAGAGAGAGAGAGAGAGAGAGAGAGAGAGAGCGAGAGAGAGAGAGAGAGAGAGAGAGAGAGAGAGAGAGAGAGAGAGAGAGAGAGAGAGGGAGAGAGAGAGAGAGAGAGAGAGAGAGAGAGAGAGAGAGAGAGAGAGAGAGAGAGAGAGAGAGAGAGAGGGGGGAGAGAGAGAGAGAGAGAGAGAGAGAGAGAGAGAGAGAGAGAGAGAGAGAGAGAGAGAGAGAGAGAGAGAGAGAGAGAGAGAGAGAGAGAGAGAGAGAGAGAGAGAGAGAGGAGAGAGAGAGAGAGAGAGAGAGAGAGAGAGAGAGAGAGAGAGAGAGAGAGGAGAGAGAGAGAGAGAGAGAGAGAGAGAGAGAGAGAGAGAGAGAGAGAGAGAGAGAGAGAGAGAGAGAGAGAGAGAGAGAGAGAGAGGGAGAGAGAGAGAGAGGAGAGAGAGAGAGAGAGGGAGAGAGAGAGAGGGAGAGAGAGCGAGAGAGAGGGAGAGCGAGAGAGAAGGAGGGAAGAACAAGACAGATAAAGAGAAAGAGGGGGAGAGACAGTCAGTCTCAGAGAGAAAGGAAAATTGACAAGAAGCCTTTACAATATTTTTTTAGAGTTCATCTTAATGGTGATTAGTTATTTTGATGTGCTCAGTCAACAATTGCTGTTTTTAATGCAAGTAGTAGCAAACAATAATAAACATTTTTTTGTATATAGCAAAATGCTGTTTCCCGGCCATTACTCTTTCAGTAAAACAAAAAAAATAATGCAATAATTAAGTAATCTCAATGTTGGCTTAATTACCACACCAAAAAAAAGTTACCTCAATGCAAAGATTAACCTCACCCCAAACCCTGCTTGATCGAAGAAATATATTTGTTCGATGTATTAACCAATGCATTATTTCAGCTTTAATTTAAAGAAAAAGAAAAAAACAACCCCAGAAAACTCGTAGTGTAAAGTAAAAAACAAAAACATAGGGTAAGACGGGGTAAAACGCCCATGGGCGGGTAAGAAGCCCATGCCAATTATCTCATGAAATAAATAAAATGTCAGTCACATTTGCCAATGAGACGAGTGTTAATGTTAAAGCATTCGTCTCTTGGGCAAATTTGACTGAAATTTGCTTCATTTCATGAGATAATTGGCATGGGCTTCTTACCCACCATGGCCTTTTTACCCCGTCTTCCCCTAGAACTTGCACACCAGTGTAACAATTCACTTGTGATACAATTGATGATGTTCGGGAGAGAAAAAAACCCGAGGGGAGAGCAATTCGTGAAAATTAGAGTTGTTTACCAAGGCGGACAAACCATAGCAACCATGGTGTCGAAGCTTGGAACCGCAGGATGCGAGTCAGCGACTTGCAAACATTAAAAAGAAAAGAAAAATGAGGGGTGGCCATTGGCCACAAACTGATAGAACTTGCAAAATGTGACCTAAAAATATAAATGACATCAATTTTAGAATGACGCACGGCGTTTTAAGTGCTGTATGTCTACTCAAACACACCGAGGCGAGAGTTGGGGATCCACCTGATGGCAGAGTAACTTCCCCTGTTTGACCGATTGAATTAGGCAAGCTCACTCCAGTACACCATGAAATTACTCCCCTTAATTATTTCCGGACAATTCCTATTGATGCTTACATTAGGCTACTTAATTAATAAATGTGGATTTAAGTCGAAAAGAAAGAATACATCTTGCTAATGCTGTGTAAGCAATGATACCAATGAAGGTAATACTGCTTTTAAAAAAAAAGATATCTGCAGATTGCATAGATGACAATATACATGATCACTGTGGCGGTACCATAGCCGATGAGGTTTAACCGAGGCGTGGTTACTGCTACACCTATCTGTATTGTTACAAAATCGGGACTTTACTGGTGTTGCACTGCCTCCGGGCATTGCCTCCAGTATTGTTCCCACCATCTTTGTATCTACAAATGTCCCATATGTGTCTGTTCCAGACCGAGAGGACGTAAAACACCATTTTTCATTCATTCTGTATAGATGACAAACACGTTTATTTTCGGTAGTATAATCAAAGAAAAAGATGTCCCTAAACCAACCTGATCCTCCCATACATCTGTATCATTAAAAAAAATCGGGACTTTCCTGGAGTTGCACTGCCTCCGGGCATTGCCTCCAGGATCGTCCACACCATCTTTATATCTAGGGGAAGACGGGGTAAAAAGCGCATGGGCGGGTAAGAAGCCCACCCCAATTATCTCATGAAATAAAGAAAATTTCAGTCAAATTTGCCCATGAGACGAATGCTAGACATTAACGCTCGTCTCATGGGCAAAATGAGACTGAAATTGGCTTCATTTCATGAGATAATTGGGGTGGGCTTCTTACCCGCCCATGCGCTTTTTACCCCGTCTTCCCCTACTAGTGTCCCATATGTGTCTGTGTCAGACCGGAGGACGTTAAGCAGAATTTCATCATCGATCCTCCCGTCCAAACAAAATCAGTATGCAAAGCCACCAAGACCCATTAATAACCCAAAAAGAAAGGAATACAATAATTAAAAAATACTATTTCGACAAACTTTTGAATTTAGGTAAAAATGCCATTTAAAGTGTTATTATTATGTATTAGGTACTTTATAGTCACAGAGGCGTCTCTGTGAAATTCGGGTTGCTCCCACCTGGAGAGCGCGTCGCAGCCAGAGGCGCGCCACCCTTAAGTTCAGTGAAATCACAGAATGTTAACTACCACTGATTTAAGTAGTTTAATTTGTGGGGAAAAAAAATGTGACGTTCATAAAACTAGAACCGTTGTATAAACCAGTTTAAATATGTCAAAATGAAAATTCAAACAAAAGTGTTTTCCATTTAAAACAATATTTCAACATTTCATTTTCGTCACATTAAAATATACTTGACTTTAACAGGGAGTTCCGTGCTTCCTTTCTTTAAACATTTTTTAAAAATTAAAAATCATTTTCTGAGCATTTTGCTCCTCCAAAGCAAAACAGACACTACACGTAAGTATAAACGTTGAAAGACATTCAAATCAAAAGACGAATTTTTTTTCTTTCAATACTCTGAGATTTCTTGTTGCAATCCATCATTGCAATTTGTTTTTAATGGAATCATGTAACAAGCAACCTACAGGAAGAAAAAAAAACAACCAAAGACTGTATAGGGGAAGATAAGCATCCGGTCTCTTTTCCCTATATGAGTAGTGAGGACAGAAACACTGGTTATGTCCCTTTAAAAAAAAAAAAAAAAAAAAAAACAAAAACAAAAACAAAAACAAAAAAAAAAAACAAAAACAAAAAAAAAAAAAAAACAAAAAACAAAAAAAAAAAAAAAAAAAAAAAAAAAAAAAAAAAAAAAAAAAAAAAAAAAAAAAAAAAAAAAAAAAAAAAAAAAAAAAAAAAAAAAAAAAAAAAAAAAAAAAAAAAAAAAAAAAAAAAAAAAAAAAAAAACAAAAAAAAAAAAAAAACAAAAAAAAAAAAAAAACCAAAAAAAAAAAAACAGGACATATTTGACACGTCGATAGGCCACAATTCTCCGTTCAAGTTCCAGTCTGAGTTTTTGGATAGCCTCCACTGTGAATGGTGTACTGTCGCCACTAACGATAACTCTATCAGCCCGGTTCGCCGAGCTCTTAAGTAGTCCATCTTACCCTTTTAGAATATCTTTGACCAACCTCCTAACTTGGAACGTACAAGATTCTTGCTGATGTAAAACACTTCCAAACAAGCAGGACGAAAAACTCCTGAATTCTAACAGACCCTCTTCCATAAATGTAGAGAAGAGGGAAGTAGGTGAAGACGGGGTAAAAAGCCCATGGGCGGGTAAGAAGCCCATGCCAATTATCTCATGAAATAAAGAAAAATGTCAGTCAAATTTGCCCATGAGACGAATGCTAAACATTAACACTCGTCTCATGGGCAAAATGTGACTGAAATTTGCTTCATTTCATGAGATAATTGGCATGGGCTTCTTACCCGCCCATGGGCTTTTTACCCCATGAGACGAATGCTAAACATTAACACTCGTCTCATGGGAGAAAATTGTGACTGAAATTTGCTTCATTTCATGAGATAATTGGCATGGGCTTCTTACCCGCCCATGGGCTTTTTACCCCGTCTTCACCTATAAACGTTTCCTGGTACAAGATCCTTCTTTTTCTCATTCTGTATTGACATGGATAGCATAATTATACCGGCTAATATCAACACATAAGAGACAAACCATAATTAATTCATTTTCCATAAAATAATAGTAAAAACCTAGAAGTCATTTGAGTGAAGAAACACGGTAAAACCACGTTTCGTTGATTTGTCTCTAATTGAACTTTCAGACTAAAGGGGCCAGCCACACGTCCACTAAAATCGTACGACTGTACGATACGATTCGATCACGTGATCCCCAAGAACAAATGTGATTCGCGCTTCGAGATCACGTCATCGAATCGTATCGTACAGTCGTACGCTTTTAGCTGACGTGTGGCTGGCCCTTTCGCCCTTGCAGGAGTATTAGTCAAATGGGTTACATCGTTGATAAGAATATTTTTAGACCGGGTTTTATTACAGACAACCTTACCCATTTCCGTCAGCAACAATTGTTTGATCTAAACAATTTTCTGAGATTCAAAGAAAAAAGGTCAATTTGCATAATGAGTCTATGGCATGATTTACTTCTCGTTTAAAGGAGACTCCGATGTATTTACAGAGTATTAAAAAACCCAAAATGGCGACTTGCCATTTACACGCAAACTTCAGATGCCAAGGTCACAAACAGGAGTCATGGAGCTCTCAACGCACATGTCAACCTGTTCTGTCTTCCAGCAGGGAATTTGCCTTATTCTACACCTCCTGGTCTCACCCTGCATTCTGAGCATACATGTCAACCCTGCATTCTGAACGCACAAGTCAACCTGTTCTGTCTTCCAGCAAGGGATTTGCCTCATTCTACACCCCCCTGTGGTCTCACCCTGCATTCTGAGCATACATGTCAACCCTGCGTTCTGAGGGTACATGTCAACCTGTTTTGTTTCCAGCAGGAAATTTGCCTCATTCTACACCCCCCTGTGGTCTCACCCTGCATTCTGAGCATACATGTCAACCCTGCATTCTGAGGGTACATGTCAACCTGTTTTGTTTCCAGCAGGAAATTTGCCTTATTATGGACAGATCTTTTGCTTCCACATGGGATAATATCAACAGTGAGTATTCTTTCTTGTATGAACAACAAAAAAGATATGATATACAATCTCTTATAAAACCATTGTGTTGACTTTTTTTTTTTTTAAACCACACCAGCAACAATAGTTTTCATTTCATACATTTTAGTCTACGAAAGAGGGTCTAGATTCCAAGAATATTTTTTGCATAACAGAAATGAAATATGACGCAATGTGAATGAACTTATACAACAAATTAGCGCAACAGTGTATGTAGGCCTACACTAACACTAAATTACAGTTAGATATTTCAATCTTTAAAGAATCAATAATCGAAGACATATAATTATCAACGGTTTGGTACGGTTCGGGAGTTTAATTTAACGTCTTTTCACCGATAGTAATATTAGACACAAAAAAGAACCAAAAACGTATTAATGATTAACAAACCTAATGCATAAAATACAACTATTTCTAGTAACAAGGCGTCAAAAATTCAAAACAATTTCAGAATTTGCTATAACAGTAGCAATATCAAAGGTGAAAGGGCTGGATAATATTTGACTGTCATTCTCATAATTCACTAAGTCAATAGACTTTCTTCTATAAAATGATGTTAAAATTGGGCATTCTTTCAACAAATGATGTACTGATATAGGATTACCGCAATTACAGGAAACATTGTAAGAGTATTTAGTGTTCCATGCTTTTAACTTTAGTTTTTTAATAATCTTGGATATATAACGAGGGGGGTTCAGTAAATGCAATACCTTTTCTCCACTATTTCTATCGTGAACAGACTTTTCCAAAATCAACAAAAATGAAACCGAAGACATCTTTAGGATACGATTAAAATCGGTAATCAGAATGATATTTGGCTCCACGCTTAGCAAGACTATCTGCTGTTTCATTCCATTTCAACCCACAGTGAGAAGGAACCCAACAAAAATCTACATTTACTCCCTTCATCTTCATAAAATGTATATGATGATGTATATAAAAAAAGCAGATCTCTTCGTGCTTTACTATCCCAATGCTGCAAAGATTGCAAGACAAATTTGGAATCAACACAAATAAGAATGTTGTAAAAGCATATATCACAAATTTTAGCTAAAGCCATCAATATTGCATATAATTCTGCTGTGAACATAGAAAACCCTTTACCAATATGAAAATACTTTTGTATTTTATATTTTGTATATTTTGTATTTTAAGGCTAGAACCCCATCCAATATTATCCATAACTAAACCGTCAGTATAAATTTTAAGATGATTACTCTAACAAGACAGTGTGTGCATGCGTGTGCGTGCGCGTGTGTATGTGCGCGCGTGCGTGTGTGTGCTGCTTTGAAAGTAATTTCATTTAATGATTGTAAGCGTGCACATAAGGGTTTTTAACATCAAGTGCCAATACATGATGCTTCTTCTTCTTCTTCTCTTTTTCTTCTTCTTCTTCAACTTGCTCATGACAGTTCAACAGGAGTGATTGGACGATGATATACTGAGACAGACAGACAGAAGACAGACACATAATAGAGATACTTAATTATATCTAAGCAGACAGACGGACAGACATACAAACATGTAAACAGACAGATATCTGTAACCTGAGATGGTGTGACATAGACATAGACATAGACAATGATGTCAGACAATGGTGATGTACTGAGACAGACAGACAGACAATGGTGATGTACTGAGACAGACAGACAGACAATGGTGTCAGACAATGGTGATGTACTGAGACAGACAGACAGACAATGGTGATGTACTGAGACAGACAGACAGACAATGGTGTCAGACAATGGTGATGTACTGAGACAGACAGACAGACAATGGTGTCAGACAATGGTGATGTACTGAGACAGACAGACAGACAATGGTGTCAGACAATGGTGATGTACTGAGACAGACAGACAGACAATGGTGATGTACTGAGACAGACAGACAGACAATGGTGATGAACTGAGACAGACAGACACACAATGGAGTCAGACAATGGTGATGTACTGAGACAGACAGCGGGAGGCAGCAAAGAACTCCCAGTCCAGGTCGTCCTCAGACAGGTCCTGCAGGGCTTGCCGGATCCTCTGCACCTCGCTGTGCCGCTGAGCCAGGTCCTCCTGCAGGTCTGGCACCAAGAAGCTGCAGGCTGAACTCTCACGTCCTTTCAGATCGTCGTTGACTTCCTCCGGTGCTGCCGGAGACGACTCTGTCTCCTCGACCGTCTGGTAGGAAGGGTCCTGCAGCATGGGCACGTCACAGCGGTACTCCATGCCCCGGCGAGGCGTCACGGAATCTGCTGGGGAGGTCTTGGTGGAGGGTGCAGCCCGCATGCTCTGCCCACTGTTGCTATGCCCCGTATATGCCTGGGTGTCCGCCACCAACGTGTTTCCCAGCATGTGCTGGAGCACGGCCTTGGCGGCCTCTTCAGAGGAAATCTGGGCGGGCAGCTGGGGGTAGATGATGTCCCGAATGTCGTACATCAACGAGGCGAAGAGACCCAGGTGCTTGCTGACCGTTTCGCTGTCCAGGGGAGGTTTCAACACCTCTTGCAGGTTGATCCATTCAGTGCCAGAGCTCTTCTGGATGGTGGGGTACCGGGACGCGTTTTCAATGATTTCTTCGTGGGTGAATGCAGGCCCTCCCTGCAGACAGATCACCACCTTCTTCTCCAGGCTGTGGCTGCCCATGATGTCGCAGACGATCACCTCGTCTTCCTCCGGAAAGGCGATCTCCTTCAGCGTGTTGTCTGTGGCGATCTTCAGGGGAATGCCTAGCTGCCTGAGCCTCGAAATGAAGTGAGAAGAGCCAAGGTAGAGCAGGTACTCCAGAGCTCTGGGAAAGGAAACTGTCCAGTGATAGTCGGCGACCTGCACGAACATGGACATGGGGATGACGGCTAACATGATCACGTCACGGAAAGTCAGAGGAGCTGCGTCCATCGTGTCTGGAATCGTTTTAGGTTTGGGGCCTGAATCTGGAGGTTTTGTGGACGAGTGGTCCTCTGTCTCTGCTGCTGGAGGCTGGAGTTTGATCCCCAGTTTGTGCTGCAAGATGTCGGCCAGTTTCTCAGCGCACTGAGGGCAGTCCAGGTGGCGCACCTTGGTCCTGTGCTTGTAGTGCTCGATGAAGATGATGGGCGGTCCATCACACGCCAGGCCCCGGGTGGCACTACGAGTGGTGTAGACAGATTGGTGTTTGGGGTTCAAGTCCAGCTCTTTGAGCATCAGCTGCACTGAGGGCGGGTTTCTCAGTATAGCGTCCAGCCTTTCGCGGTGGAAAGTTCTGGGGACAGGAGCCACGTAGTTGGCCACACACCAGATGGGGTTGAGAGGGAAGTGCTGGGAAAGCTCCCTGGCAATGGAGGACATCTCAGACAGCACCTCGTCCAAGACGAAACAGGCGTTGTCCGTGGGACCCTTGGATTCCAGATCTGTCTGGAAAGTGTCAAACTGGAACTCATCCAGGGCGATGTCGTACCTCTCCACGCTTCCCGTCCCACGGTGGTCCTCGGTGTCTCCTCGCCGGATGCTCTCTTCCAGGACGTGCCCCTGGGGCCGGCCCTTGGACGTGGTGCGCATGTTGATCACGATGACCCTCCTGCCTTCCTGGAACCACTGGCGACCTTTCAGCTGCAGCATCAGGGATTTCCCGGACCCCATGGGGCCCGTCAGCCACAGGCGAAGCAGGGAGGGTCGTGCCAGGAGTTCCGCCTGGCGAGGAAGTAGCATGATGTCCGCCATCCGACGACCGCTCTCCCCGACAGCTTGGCTCAGGGTGCGCACCTCTATGCGAGGCTTGCTGGTGGTCCACACTGACACCACGGACATCAGGCCACAGATCCTGCCACAGCAAAACCACCACACAGCTCAGCCAAGCGGGGAACACTCAACACTGACTGGAGAGAAGTAGGATAGTTTGAGATCTTGCACAGAAACCCCCCCACATTGCTTAGCAAGACATAGATAAGGAACTAAGCTGGCACCAAGGACGGTGAGAGGAAACAGTGGGACTGGATGGAACAAAGGCACTATAATTATCTGATCTGTGAGTAACAAATGGATAGTTAAGAATTAATTTGGAATTTTGCACAATCTGTTAAAAAATACACCTAAAAAAATCCTTTTTTGTTTGTCATCTAAAAAAAAAGGTCTTATATCTTCAAGAGTTTAAAGACTGCATGTAAAAGGTCATCTGACACATTTGATAATATCTCAATTGCGACATAGCTGCTTGTATTTGGTTGTTACGCCCATTAAATCTCCTAACTCACTAAAAGGTGGAGGGATAGAAAATTAGTCCTTTGGTCAGTATCCCTCACCTTCCCACGATGGTCTTCATGGATTCCAGGGGCAGCATTTCATGGACACCCTCACACAGCAGACCTTTCCACCACGCCGCCAGCCTTGGGAGGTTCCCACCACCACCACCATAAACATCATCACCATCACCCACCCAATCCACTCCTGCTGTTGACGTTTGGCTCACCGAGACTGGAGGCGTCAGGTCGTCTTTACACAGGAATCTCAGACTTGGGTCCAAAGACATACCGGATGTAGCCTGGAGAATTTTAAAGAAAATCGCAAACGTTTTTGGTTCAATTCGTGACCTTGTCGATAAGCCTATTTCGCCAAACGTTTAAAGGTTAAACCTGTCAAAATCTAACGTTTATCTAAAACTTTTCAAAATTTCCTTTTATGCAGTGCGTTTTTAAAAGGATAATAAATTGATTGATTGATAAAACTCATTTTAGCACTCCTGAAATGATACATCTTTGTATGCTTAGCTGATTGTTTATTGTTTTACCTGGACACATCCCTACCTGGACACATCCCTACAATGTGCATATTTACTGCTAGAAGCTGGTAACCATAACAGAAGAAGAAGATGAAGAGCAAGAAGATGTAGAAGAAAAAGAACTTCAACTTCAACAAATCTTTATTTTCTCATAATAAGAAAGTAAATATGGCAACACCCGCGATTTCAACATAAAAGACATCACATAGAACAATATTTTCCAAATCATGCTTAAATATAAAGCAAGACATAAAAGTACACACTCTACATAAGAATACACAAATGCAATATAATAGCTAAAGACGCATTTAATTTAAAACATCAATTATATATAAGACGAAGAAGAAGAAGAAGAAGAAGAAGAAGAAGAAGAAGAAGAAGAAGAGAAGGAAGAAGATGTAGAAGAAGAAGAAGAAAATGATGAAGATCATTTAAGACGATGACGATGATGAAGAAGAAAAAAACAATATAGTGTATATTTTCATTAAAAAAATCACAGATCCGGGATGTCACCATTGTAACTTTCTCTCTACTACGACACGACGAGTAAACTGTCAACATTTTCATCACATAAATATATGCATGCAAATTTGAACAACAAAGATTTATACTTACAACCAGCTTGCTCTGTTTTTGAGATAACAAAAAAAAAAAGAGGCAGAAACTCAGAGTCGATCATTTCACCTGGTCCAGCTGGGTTTTTTTCCTATGGTCACATACCTAAAGTGGGTATATTTACGGGATGAATTGGTCAACATCAACAAAACAAGAACAGAATAGAAGAAGACGAAGAAGAAGAAGAAGAAGAAGAAGAAGAAGAAGAAGAAGAAGAAGAAGCAATGGTACTTTTGTTGTTGTGAAAGTTCAATCATATATATATTACAACAACGACTATATTACTAAAACTTAGTTGCCAATGCTTTTGGGGCCACATTTGATTTAACTGTATGCAGTAGGCCTATATATGTATGCATTGTTGAACGACAAAGATTTCCTAAGACCAGGTTTATCTCTCTATATGAAGCCTACACAAACACTCAGACTCGGTCATTTCACCTGGTCCAGCTGCTCCCTGGACACGAAGGGCAGGGCGATGACCATGAGCGGACTGTCCATGGTGAGGTCCGGCATGATGTAGGCCAGGGTGTTCCCCTGTCTGCTCAGCTGATTCCTGGCCTTCTCCACGCGGCCCTGAATGGCCCGGGGCAGGTCGTCCTCGCAGGACGTCCACGACCCCACGTCATGACCCGTGGCCTTCACCTGAAGGCACGATAATACTTGGGTTCAATTAATATCAGATCAAATTAGATCCAAATAACTGAATGATCACCATATGCCCAGGGTCCCACGTCATGAGCCGTGGCCTTCACCTGCAGGCACGATAATACTTGGGTTCAATTAATATCAGATCAAAATAGCTGAATGATCACCAGATGCCCAGGATGCCACATCATGACCCGTGGCCTTCACCTGAAGGCACCATAATACTTGGGTTCAATTAATATCAGATCGAATTAGATCAAAATAACTGAATGATCACCAGATGCCCAGGGTCCACGTAATATCGGTGCAGAAGCAGAGCAGCATCATCATCGTCATCATCACCATCATCATGATCACCATCATTATGATCACCATCATCATCGTCATCATCATCATTATCATCATCATCCCCAACATCATCATCATCATCATCATCATCATCACCTCAAACAAGACCACTCCAGCTGTGCGGTGCAAAAGCAGAACATCATCATCCCCAACATCATCACCATCATCATCATCATCATCATCCCCAACATCATCATCATCACCTCAAACAAGATCACTCCAGCTGTGCGGTGCAGAAGCAGAACATCACCATCACCATCATCATAATCATCATCATCATCATCACCTCAAACAAGACCACTCCAGCTGTGCGGTGCAGAAGCAGAACATCACCATCATCATCATCATCATCACCTCAAACAAGACCACTCCAGCTGTGCGGCGCAGAAGCAGAACATCACCATCACCATCATCACCATCATAATCATCATCATCATCATCATCACCTCAAACAAGACCACTTCAGCTGTGCGGTGCAGAAGCAGAACATCACCATCACCATCATCATCATCATCACATCATCATCATCATCATCATCACCTCAAACAAGACCACTCCAGCTGTGCGGCGCAGAAGCAGAACATCACCATCACCATCATCATCATCACCATCATAATCATCATCATCATCATCATCACCTTAAACAAGACCACTTCAGCTGTGCGGTGCAGAAGCAGAACATCACCATCATCATCATCATCATCATCATCATCATAATCATCATCATCACCTCAAACAAGACCACTCCAGCTGTGCGGTGCAGAAGCAGAACATCACCATCATCATCATCATCATCACCATCATAATCATCATCATCATCATCATCATCACCTCAAACAAGACCACTCCAGCTGTGCGGTGCAGAAGCAGATCATCATCATCATCATCATCATCATCACCATCATCACCATCATCATTATCCCCAACATCCTCACCTCAAACAAGACCACTCCAGCTGTGCGGTGCAGAAGCAGAACATCAATTTCTCCGCGCTCCCCTCTGTCGACTGGTCTGGGTGGAAGTTGCTTCCCCTGATCTGCAAAATGGTTACCCACTAATTTGTTCACGGTATTACACAATAATGTGTTAATATTTGATAAGGAATGCGCAGATGTATTTACAGGGGAAAAGGGAACTTATGCATTTGATTTGCATATGTGCATGGGTGCAACTACACAACATTAAAAAAAACCCTGAAAGGCCGGGGTCTAGGGGTAATGTCCCCCTGCAGCTGAAGAAAAACATGATTTATGAAGGCATTTTAATTTGCCTTTTAAAGTGTTTGAAAAATACAGTAGACACACAAAGATCTTCTTTGACAACTTATAAAAAAGGGAAATTCATTTTCTGGTAACATTCAAAAACAGGAAATCCTTGTATACTAGGAAAAGTTGCACCCATGTCTGTATAATAATATGATGCTAGCATGGGCAGTGATGGTATATTTGCTACAAACTGCTATCTTAACAGATTGACAATACTTGGAGGCAGATCAGCTGCCACAACCTCCTCCGCCGCACGACTGCCCCATTCAATGTGCAGAGTGGTAACAGTGGTAACGCGTTCGCCTTGCGTCAAGTAAACCCGAGTTCGAACCTGGGTACAGGGGATTATTTCCTCTCACTTTGCACTTTGAACGTGGAGTCTTTCGGATAAGACGATAAACCGAGGTCCCGTGTGCCCATGCACTTAGCACACGTTAATCCCAGTGGCAACGAAAAAGTTGTCATTTGGTCAAAAATTACCCCCACCCCCTTTCCTTCCTCATCAGTCACACAAAAATCGCATGCAAAAGAAAAAGAAAAAGAAGGGTGGCGCGCTTCTGGCTGCCGCGACGCGCTCTCCTGGTGAGAGCAACCCGAATTTTGTCTTCCAGCAAGGGTTTTGCCTTACTCTACACCCCCTGGTCTCACCCTGCATTCTAAGCGTACGTGTCAACCCGTTCTGTCTTCCAGCAGGGAATTTGCTGGTCTCACCCTGCGTTCTAAGCGTACATGTCAACCCTGCATTCTAAGCATACATGTCAACCCTGCATTCTAAGCGTACATGTCAACCCGTTCTGTCTTCCAGCAGGGGATTTGCCTCACTCTAACACCCCCTGGTCTCACCCTGCATTCTAATACCTTCTTTTTCTTCCTCTTCTTCTTCGTCTTCCTCAGGACCCTTGGTGGCTGCTCCAGCACCAGGCTTCTTGGCGTAGGGGTGCGAGGAGGAGGAGGAGGAGGAGGTCTGGTGGTGGGTCGCCTTGCTGCCTTTGTCGTTGCGTTTCTTGTTTTGTCGGCGTCTGTGTTTACCCCTTATCTTTCTCCTGGCTTTGTGGTCCGCGGAGAGCTTCAGCAGGTAGTTGTCGTAGTTCACCGCGCTCAGGATGAAGAGGGCACCCTGTTGGAGGGAGGGAGAGAAACACAATGGGCCATTTTGTGTTTTATAGGTCACACACACGCACACACACACACGCACCTACACATACACACACACACACAAAGCCTTGTAAGCTTGTTTTTTAACCCTCAATAAAGATCATTTTGACTTGACTTGACTTGACTTGACTTGACACACACACACACACACACACACACACACACACACACACACACACACACACCTGTCATGTTTAAAACCCTCAATCTCAAAGTCTGCCTCTTTCGGTTTTTTTAAAATGAAATTAATCCAAGGCTGATCCTAACCTTATCCCTTTCCCTAGAAAAAAATAGGCAGAATGTTGCCTGCTTCTCTTTCATTTGTTTTAACACGAACATTTGAAGGGAGCAACACCGAGTAGAAACAAAATCAAATACAGTGGAACCTCCCTTATAAGACCTCCCATTATAAGACTGCCTTCCATATAAGACCTATTTCTCTGAGACATTGCCCTTCTTTGTAAGTATTACAATTACCTCCCTTATAAGACCTCATTTTGGATGATTTTTGAAGGTCTTATAAGACAGGTTCCACTGTACACATGTACCGTTACCTGGTCTGTGCTCTCCAGGTGATGACTCAGCTCCTCCAATCTCTCCAGAACGATGGTGTGGGCCAGGTCACCATCTGCGAAACTGGGGTCCTTTGAACACAAACAGACAGACACACATACATGTACCCTTACCTGGTCTGTGCTCTCCAGGTGATGACTCAGCTCCTCCAATCTCTCCAGAACGATGGTGTGGGCCAGGTCACCCACTGCGAAACTGGGGTCCTTTGAACACAAACAGACACACATACATGACACACACACATATGCGCACACACATACATGACACACACATATACACGACACACACACATACATGACATACACACACACACACACACATATATATATATATATATATATATATGATACAACACAACACACACACACACACAAACACACACACACACACACAAAACACACACACACACACACACACACACACACACACACACATACACACACTTGTCTGAATCCCAATATTTAGACGGAAGGGGTCTCGTCTTTGAAGGAAGGGACTATATTCTCATACATGACACAATACACTCATGTCACACAACACACACAACAGGTACAGAAATTACACACACATTGACACACTACTCACATACAAAACACAAAACACACATTTTTTGACACAGACACTGACATTGTACAAAGGGGTCATTCCAGACAAAAGAAGTACAATGCTAGGAATACAAACAAAAAAAAAGAAGCAACCCAAGAAACACACAAGTGCAAAAAACAAATAGACACAATAAAGCAAAGAGGTAAACCTGAAAACAAAAAAACAAAACATGAACTCACTCAGATTCGGAAATGTTAACACTGGTGCACTAACACACACAACACACACACACAAACACCACACTTAAATCGTTGTTCTCTCTCTGTCTGTCTTCGTATTCATCTCTCTCTTATCTCTCATCTCTCTCCGTTTATATATCTCCTTTTCTCTCTCTGTCTGTCTGTCTGTCAGTCTGAAAGAAACACAAGCTGGGACTATGGCAGCCAACATGTATCCCTCTGTCATTCCAGGGTGTTCAGCCCCGACGGAAATCTCTCTCTCCCTCTCTTTCTAATCCTCTCTCTCTCTCTCTCTCTCTCTCTCTCTAGACGTCAACACACACTTGGTTCACAATCACTGTACATCATGGTGAAATCATGGAAGAGGTTGACTATCACAAAACAGGACTTACACATCACAACCTTTCATGGTCCCATCAAATACATGGTTTGTAAGCAAGTATCAAAAAAAGTCTATCAACTTTCCTGAATAAACATTTTCTTGATTTAGAGAGTCGTAAACTTTTTTTCAATGCTTATATCCAATCACACATCAACTATCCACTCTACAATTTGGGATCTGGCAAGCGAGACAAATTTAAAACCATTATGCACATAGACGTGCATTGAAATTGATCCTTCACATCCTCACACACTTACTGACATCACGTTTACAAATTCTACCTCTAAAAGAAGCTTGTGTGACAACAAACATTTTTCATGTCCAGACAAAAGAAGTACAATGCTAGGAATAAAAACAAAACAAATTAAGAAGCAACCCAAGAAACGCACAACTTCCAAAAAACCAAATAAAACAGTCTTGTAAGCAACTGCAATATGGAACACTGAAAACAACAAACAAACAAAACATTAACACAAAAAGGAGTACCACACACACACTTATGTTGAAACATACAAGCAATGTTGTTTAACCACATCATACAAATATGTTTCCACTTTTGATATGTTCATCTATCATATTATCTAATTCTGTTGTTAAATTATTAACAAGTTTTGTATTTACCTTTTCTCTCTCTTCTCTCTCATCTCTCTCCTCTTTATCTCTCTCCTCTTCTCTCTCTGTCCTCTCTCTCTCTCTCTCTCTCTTCTTGTCTTTTTCTGCCACTCCTTCTTTCCTTCTAGATAGTCTCCACCTCTCCTTATTCTTTCTTTCATGGATAATTCTTGATGATTATTTTTTGCATGCTTCTTCCCTTTTTGTGTTGAATCTATTGATTTTCTTGCATGTTTGTTTGAGGGCAAGATGTAAAAAAGCCCATTGTGTGCTTACTCTCTCTTCTCTCTCTAAAAATTTTTTTGGTTCGTTCGTTCTCTCTCTCTCTCTCTCTCTCTCTCTCTTCTCTGTTGTGGCCAAGGCCTTTTGAATAAACCATTCGCATTCTCTCTTCTCTGTGTTTCTACTTCTACCTCAGCCAGTCTCTATTATAATTCTTTCTTTCTGTCAGTCTCTATCTCTCCTTTTTCTCTATTATGCTTCCCCCCCCCCCCCCCCTCTCTCTCTCTCTCTCTCTCTCTCTCTCTCTCTCTCCTCTCTCTCTCTCTCTCTCTCTCTCTGTGTGTGACGAAAATGGTGTTTTACGTCCTCTTGGTCTGAATCAGACACATATGGGACATTTGTAAATACAAATATGGTGGGAACAATACTGGAGGCAATGCCCGGAGGCAGTACGAAACCAGTAAAGTCCCGATTTTTTAAAATTAATACAGATAGGTGTAGCGGTAACCACGCCTCGGCTAAACCTCATCGGCTATGGCACCGCTACAAGTATTTTGAGTATTTTAAGTATTTTAAAAAAATCTCTCTCTCTCTCTCTCTCTCTCTCTCTCTCTCTCTCTCTCTCTCTCTCTCTCTCTCTCTCTCTCTCTCTCTCTCTCTCTCTCTCTCTCTCTCTCTCTCTTATACCAAGCTCTATAAAAACCAAGACAGTTTGTTTTGTCATAAATGAATTCCCCTGAATTCATTTGCTTAAGAAATGTGTATGAATCGACACTGAGTTTCTATTAGTATTACTATTGTTGTACCCCATTCGAAAGGGTTTTTTGGCCTTGTGGAATACATTATTATTCTCTCTCTCTCTCTCTCTCTCTCTCTCTCTCTCTCTCTCTCTCTCTCTCTCTCTCTCTCTCTCTCTCTAACAGTTATTCTTTAGTGTAAATGATCTAACTTCTTATTGATAAAGGAAATTTCATAACAGTTTCATTCAGCAAAAATGTAGGCTCACCTTGTTGCTTGGTCAGTCTAACAGTTGTTTGTTGTTTTTTGTTTTTAGTGGGAACTATCCATGCTTTATGTTTCGTAAAAATCTTATGAACTTATTTAGTCGCTAGTTAGGCTTATATTCTTTAGTTCATGGTTTGTGCTTCCTTGGCATTGGAGCATTGTTTGCTAATGTCAATAAAATTCACTTTTCATTTAATCTCTCTCTCTCTCTCTCTCTCTCTCTCTCTCTCTCTCTCTCTCTCCTCTCTCTTCTCTCTCTCTGTGTCTCTCTCTGTCTCTGTCTGCCCCCACCACTACCTCTCTCTCTCTCTCTCTCTCTCTCTCTCTCTCTCTCTCTTCTCTCTGTGTCTCTCCTTGTCTCTGTCTTGCCCCCACCACTCCTCTCCCTCTCTCTCTCTCTTCTCTGTGTCTCTCCTTGTCTCTGTCTACCCCCACCACTCTCCTCTCTCTCTCTCTCTCCCTCTCTCTCTTCTCTGTGTCTCTCCTTGTCTCTGTCTACCCCCACCACTCCTCTCTCTCTCTCTCTCTCTCTCTCTCTCTCTGTGTCTCTCCTTGTCTCTGTCTGCCCCCACCACTCCTCTCTCTCTCTCTCTCTCCTCTCTCTCTCTCTTCTCTGTGTCTCTCCTTGTCTCTGTCTACCCCCACCCTCCTCTCTCTCTCTCTCTCTCTCTCTCTCTCTCCTTCTCTCTCTCTCTCTCTCTCTCTCTCTCTCTGTATAGTTCTTTTATACGTGCTTCGACATATATATCTGTGCGTATATGCATGTATTCTTGCGTGTGCCGTGCGCACGTGCAGGTGTGTGCGTGTATGGTTACACGCATGTATGCCCGCACAAGTATTAACAATTATACCTGTGCGTACGTAATTCTATAAATTCGTATTTCAACCTGTCTGTATCATAACACCTGCTTTGCTACCTTTATGTTCAATTATGTATGTGTAATTTTATGCCTTGCCATGTTTGTACTCTATGTTCGTATATGTACAAAGGTGCTACCTTTATGTTCAAATCTGTATGTGTAATATCATGCCTTGCCATGTTTGTATTCTATGTTCGTGTATGTACCAAGGACAGATTGGAAGACTAGGCGTTGCCTAAAATCTTTATCCTTGCAAAATAAAGTTCAAGTTTTCAAGTTTTCAAGTTTTTCTCTCTCTCTCTCTCTCTCTCTGTGTCTCTCCTTGTCTCTGTCTGCCCCCACCACTCCTCTCTCTCTCTCTCTCTCTCTCTCTCTCTCCTCTGTGTCTCTCTCCCTCTGTCTCTGTCTGCCCCCACCACTCCTCTCTCTCTCTCTCTCTCTCTCTCTCTCTCTCTCTCTTCTCTGTGTCTCTCCTTGTCTCTGTCTACCCCCCACCTCCTCTCTCTCTCTCTCTCTCTCTCTCCTCCTCAATCTAATATGTCTGACTCGGTTGGTCCGTCTCTCTTCCTATCTCCCCACCCCTCTCTCTCTCCATCCCCGCCTTTTTGTCACCCTAGCCACCCCCCCCCCCCTGACCCCCCCCACCCTCACCCCGACCACCACACCCCACCCTGACCACCCCCTCTCTCCCTCACTCACCGGGTCGTTCAGCACCGTCGATCCACCACCCCCTCCAGCTCCGTGGGTGAGTGACTGTTGGTTGAAGTGTAACGCCGGCACTCTGTAGGTCTGCTGGCCCACACGGGGGTAGTAGGTGTGCACGAAGTCTGAGGTCCACTCTGACAGTGACCGCTTGACCCCGTTCACCTCCAACTGTAGCTGGTTCAAATCCTGACATCATCATCATCATCATCATCATCATCACCACCACCACCACCGTCATCATCATCATATCATCATCATCATCATCATATCATCATCGCTATCATCATCATCAGTCCACACTGACAGTGACCGCCTGACCCCGTTCACCTCCAACTGTAGCTGGTTCAAATCCTGACACCATCATCATCATCACCATCATCATATCATCATCATTTCATCATCATCATCATCATCATCATCATCATCATCACCACCACCACCACCATCATCATCATCATCATCATCGTCATCATCATCGCTATCATCATCATCAGTCCACTCTGACAGTGACCGCCTGACCCCGTTCACCTCCAACTGTAGCTGGTTCAAATCCTGACACCATCATCATCATCATTAGGCCTATTATCGTCGTCGTCATCATCATCATCATAAGAGAGAGAGAGAGAGAGAGAGAGAAGAGAGAGAGAGAGAGAGAGAGAGAGGAGAGAGAGAGGGAGAGAGAGAGAGGGAGAGGAGAGAGAGAGAGAGAGAGAGAGAGAGAGAGAGAGAGAGAGAGACGTTTATTTTACAACGGTACAAGTATTGGCATGGGGTAGCCATTTTTCATACTTGCCGTTAACATAAACAAACAAATACACACAAAAAGCAGCAAGCAAGCTAATACAAAATATGGTCTTAACACCTACCATCATGTGAGAGTACATTAACAAAACAAAAAATGAAGAAAAGACACCCCCCCCCCCCCCCCCCCCCCCCCCACACAGACCACACACACACACACACACCACACACACACACACCCACACACACACACGCACACGCGCACACGCACACACACACACACACACACACACACACGCGCACTACATAGTACATGGTTTAGGAGAGAGAGAGAGAGAGAGAGAGAGAGAGAGAGACAGAGAGAGAGAGAGAGAGAGACAGAGAGAGACAAACAGACAGGCAGACTAGCAGACAAGGAGAGCGCATGTCTAATATCACTTCTAAGTGAAAAGACGTTAAATTAAAGAACAACAACAACATGGTGTACGCAATGCACAATGACACAGCGCTCCAGAAAGGTGAGTGTACACATTAATTCGCAAGGCAAACATGTGGGGAAAAAAGTATGTATATTCAGAAGTGTTTGCATTGCTCGGTAGCCTGCTCAGTGTGGCTTACCTGTTGGCTCTCTGCTCAAACGGCTTTTATCATTGGTTGACATTAGCCTGTAGTAGGGGCCAACAGTAACATGAGAGCTGAATAATAGAGTATTTTCTACAGCAACGGAAAATCATGGCACAGTTTTAGATTTTCTTGCGGAAGACTATGACTCTCAAACGAGGGGTTGCACTGTCTCTAGTGCTGCAGCCAAAGGGAAGGGTTGGCCTTTGGGGACCTTCCCCAACGCCGGCTGTCCTTAAATCCCTTTGGCCGGGCGAGTGGGGATGTACCAAGAGTAAGGCATCTCCACTATAAACAAATTCTAGCCCAGCCTGCCGAAATATCATCTGCCCCCTCTGCTATCTGGCAGTCATTGTCGGAAACGACAGTGGCATACATACATACATACATCTTGCCCACAGGAGATGGAGAAGAACTACAAGGGGAGAAAAGAGTAGAGAGAGGGGGTGGGAGAATGTGCGTGTGTGTGTGTGTGTGTGTGTGTGTGTGTGAGAGAGAGAGAGAGAGAGAGAGAGAGAGAGAGAGAGAGAGAGAGAGAGAGAGAGAGAGAGAGAGAGAGAGAGAGAGAGAGAGAGAGAGAGAGAGAGAGAGAGAGAGAGAGAGAGAGAGAGAGAGAGAGAAAGTGTGTGTGTGTGTGTGTGTCAAGTCAAGTCAAGTCAAGTCAAAATGATCTTTAATGACGATAAAAGAGTAAGCTACAAGCTTTTTTTCATCCTGTCGTCATGAAAAGAAAAAACATACTGAATCAATAAAATGTAACGATCAACAATGAAACTTGGCGTACGGAACCAAAGCACAATGAACAAAATAAATTAATATCAAAAACAAATCATACATAAATCATGACTAGCAAATACATTATGTACAAAATATAAATAGAAATACAATCATACTTTGAAAGGGAGAGAGCAAGAGGTGGGTCAAGAAAAAAAGATTGAGACATAGGGGAAGACGGGGTAAAAAGCGCATGGGCGGGTAAGAAGCCCACCCCAATTATCTCATGAAATGAAGCAAATTTCAGTCTCATTTTGCCCATGAGACGAGCGTTAATGTTTAGCATTCGTCTCATGGGCAAATTTGACTGAAATTTTCTTTATTTCATGAGATAATTGGGGTGGGCTTCTTACCCGCCCATGCGCTTTTTACCCCGTCTTCCCCTAGACGCTGATAGAGACATCGTAAAGAAGAAAAAAAAAGAAAAAAAAAAAGGAGCCTGATAGAGTGTGTATGAGAGATGAGAGAGAGAGAGAGAGAGAGAGAGAGAGAGAGAGAGAGAGAGAGAGAGAGAGAGAGAGAGAGAGAGAGAGAGAGATAGCGGACGTGCAAAAAATCTAACTTACAAATGCAGAGAGAACCCGAAAAACCACTCAGGTGTAAAGCGAAAAAAAAAAAGGAGACAGATCACTAGAATTCACCCACCCACCCCTTCAAATGGAAAATAACACATATAAAACACATAGCACTGACCCACAAAGCCCTCATGTTGAAAAACATCATTGATTAGTTTACAGGGTGCCAGTAAGGAACATAACAAATTAATGGAATGTAGTATGTAAATACGACCCACAAAGCCTTTATTTTGACAAGTAGCGTTGGTTACAAGGCTTCAATCATATTTTTTTTAAGTGCCTTTTTAAAAGCTTGTCTTGATGGACACAATTTTAAAGAAGAAGATAGATTATTCCATGCTGTACCCCCTGAGTAAACAAAACTAGACTTGTATAAATTATTTCGGGGTCTGGGAAAGGAGAGTGAGTGAGTATGTCGATTTGGGTTGATGGTAAAACTGTCAATAATTTTCTTAGGAGCGACTCCATTCACCATGTTGTACATGCAAAGGCATTTGTTAAAATGTAGCCTGTCTTTTAGTGGTAAAATATTTAATGTTTTGTATTCATTAGCCGTCAAGGTGTTGGATTTTAACATAACTAATTTTATAGCTCGTTTATGCAAACGACTTATGTGTTTAATGTTGGTTTCACTGGTACTGTCCCAAAGAGTAGATGCATAATTTATAAGAGATAAGATGTGAGCATAGAAGAACAACTTTCGCGAGTGGAGATTCAAAAACGTTTTTATTTTTGCAAGCTGATATATCCTTTTTGAAATTCGTTTGCCAAGATAAGAAATATGATCAGACCATAATAAATCATTATCGACAGTAACGCCTAAGACGTTATGTGATGTCACTTCTTCTATCTTTTGATCTTGAATGTATAAAGGTGGGAATGGAGAGCTCATTTTCTGTCTTTTTTGTCGTGTAGCCACATACATGCATTTTGTTTTAGTAGGGGAAGACGGGTAAAAAGCGCATGGGCGGGTAAGACGCCCACCCCAATTATCTCATGAAATAAAGAAAATTTCAGTCAAATTTGCCCATGAGACGAATGCTAGACATTAACGCTCGTCTCATGGGCAAAATGAGACTGAAATTGGCTTCATTTCATGAGATAATTGGGGTGGGCTTCTTACCCGCCCATGCGCTTTTTACCCCGTCTTCCCCTAGCATTTAATGCCATATGGTTCTTTTTAGTCCATGTCATTAATTTATCGACATTGTTCTGGAGATCACTGACCAAATTATTGGGGTTACCATTACAGGAGTGTAAAGACGTGTCGTCTGCAAACATTTCAGAAGAGCATTGTGTGTGTGTGTGTGTGTGTGTGTGTGTGTGTGTGTGTGTGTGTGTGTTTGCGCGCGCGCGTTTGTGTGAGTGAGGGACAGGTAGGGAGAGAATGTGGGGGAGAAAGAAAACAAGAAAAGGGGGAGAGAGAGAGAGAGAGAGAGAGAGAGAGAGAGAGAGAGAAGCTTTGAGGCACAAGATGGTCAGTATTTTTTCAACACTTTTTTGTGGAAATACTGGCACTGATTGTTCTTGAATCCAGCAGCAGTTGGAACGGTTCCAGAAATCCAAGTCTAATATAACGGTGAGGCTTGAGTGATGACGCGGGTCCCTATTTCTCAGGAACGAAAGCTTTGCATCTGTAGCTAGTTTCTGAAAAGACATCTTCTGAAAATATGTAACCGGCCTTTCTTGAGCAATGTAAAACTGCGCATCTCCTGACATCTTCTGAAAATATGCAACCGGCTTTTCTTGAGAAATGTAAAACTCCGCATCTCCTGAGAATCATATACCCACTGCCCCCCCCCCCCCCCCCTTCCTCCGTGGGGATACCGATGGGTCTTTTGTACAAATAGTTCCCCCACCTTCTGTGCTTGTAACTTCCTCTAATCTGTCATTCTCTTCGACTCAGCCTTTTCCCTGTGCTTACTGTCATCTACTATTCTACTATCTATCTGCCTTACCACCGGTCCATTCTCCTACTTTTGTTTTTTTTTTGACACGAAACGCTTTCAAAAACATTTCCTTCAGCCGAAGTCGGACTTGCTGGGCCTAACATATTTCTTAGCTAGGCGCATAACGGCAGCACGACGCATCTGCGCCCACAATTGACAGGAAACAGCGATCGAAGAAGAAGAAGAAATACCCACTGGAAAGAGTAGGGTGGCGACACACGCGCGTGTATAGGTAAGTACGCGCACAAGCACGCACTTACACAGGAGTTGCATAGATCCCGGGTTAACCCTTTCACCGCCAATGTCACATTTTTGCACCACAATGATTTAACACCCATGGCATTAAAACTCTTGAAATCAGGGTCTATTATTCAATGATATTGTGTTCCTAAATTTAGGTAGTAAGGATTGACCCTATTCTAAATGTGTCACAGAAAAATCCCACAATATTGCAGACGAAATCGTTTCTGTAGCCAGGTACGTTTAATGGACATTTTTTGTTCAAAGATGGCTGGCGGTGAAAGGGTTAAGGTGTAGTGGCCTTGTGGGGTCCAGGGGACGAAGGCAATTTAGTGATTATTAAGGGGGAAATTGAGCCATTTTCTTATCTTTTTTATCCTTGTATAAGGTACATGCTAGGGGCCAGGGGGGGGGGGGGGGGGGGGGGGGGGGGGGGGGGGGGGGGGGTCCGGAAACCCCCCTCAGATCCACCCGTAGCTGTCCAGATTACCAGCAGCCCCCTGAGCTATCAGTCTGGCAGTCATAGTCCGAAACGTGAGTGGCACACAAATACTACTGTTGCTACCACTACTTAGTACCACGGATGTTATATTTATACTTAAATGTAGTGTCCGTGGTAGTACTTACTACCACTATTGCTACCTACAACTTTCCTCACACAATAATAATGAAGCATAGTACTTACCATGCCATCAGAGCCCTGTTACTGTGTCAGTCATACTAAGCAGAGGCCAACTAAATCAAATCGAAGATGGCTTCAAAACACGGCAGGGATATGAAATGACGGAAGACGTTTAGTGAGAAAGACAGACCTAGCTGTGCTACCCCTGTCTAGCTAGATGTGTTTAGGGATATCAGCAACAAACATTTTAGTAGCCACCATATTCCTTCCTATGTATTAACTTCACACCGACAATTTTCCTCCTAACCAAAAACATTTTATCCGTTACTGACACGGCTAACCTTAGGCCTATTATATTTACAGTCGCATTGTCAAGGTTGTGTCGCCGACACCAAAAGGACAATTTTTTTTGTTTGCTATGCTATGCCAAAGATTCTAAAAGCGTAAGATGGACTACTTAAGAGTTACGGCGAGCCAGGCTGATAGAGTTATCGTTAGTGGGGTAGTTACACCGTTCTCAGTGGCGGGCTATCCAAAGACTCAGACTGGAATTTGAACGGAGAATTCAACTGGCCTATCGACGTGTTTTTAACCTAAATGTGTCACGTTTAAAAGGGACAAAACCAGTGTCAGTTTCTGTCCTCACTACTCATATAGGGAAAAGGGACCGGATGTTAGTCTTTTCTTTTCAGTGTCTTTGCCTAGCTAGAGCTAAAAATAGTTTTCTACTGGTTCAAGTGAATGCACACAGGGGCTAATATAAAAGGTGGCAGGGAGGCCTTATTTATTTTTTCCCATATGGCTTTAAACTAAATTCGTTCGTCTTTATTTATTTATTACTCTACACATCTGTATTGCTACAAATTCGGGACTTTCTTGGTGTTGCACTGCCTCCGGGCATTGCCTCCAGGATCGTTCCCACCATCTTTATATCTACTAATGTCCCATATGTGTCTGTTCCAGGCCGGAGGACGTTCAACGAACTTTCATCGTCTCTCTTTTTTCTTCTCTGACCGATTGGACGCTAATCGCACCTTCTCTCCCTCTTAGAGTGAGTGAGTGTGTGTTGTCTGTGTGTGTGTGTGTGTGCGTGTGTGCGTGCGTGCGTGTGCGTGCGCGTGCGTGTGTGTGTGTGTGTGCGAGTGCGTGTGTGTGTGTGTGCGTGTGTGTGTGTGTGTGTGTGTCACAGTGTGTCATGTGTGTGTGTGTGTGTGTGTGTGTGTGAGAGAGAGAGAGAGAGAGAGAGAGAGAGAGAGAGAGAGAGAGAGAGAGAGAGAGAGAGAGAGAGAGAGAGAGAGAGAGAGAGAGCGTGCGTGTAGGTATGCATGTTTGCATGTGTCAGCGTGAATCGTCAATATGCCTGTATAGGTGTTGGTGGTAATTAAATGCTGGAAATACTATCTCCTTTGCCGGCTTAGGTGAATCAGTGCGTGGGTGGGCATAATGATGCTTGTACAAAAGAATCATCTGAAAGCATTACACTGATTGCATAATTATACTCAGATTACATGGGCTATAGCTATAGGCTATGTTTGCTTTGCCGTGTGAAGGGTAACTATGCTTAAACATTATTCTAGTAGCTCGGTCACAAAGACTTCACGCGAACACCCTTCCAATGCACACATTTTCGATTTTAATATCTTTTTCATACACATTTTAAAAATGGCAGCAAATATCACACGTGGAAACATAACAATAGGAATAAAGCATGCACCTACGCTATTCCATACTCACAAACACAAACACACACTTACACACAAACAAGCACACAAACACACACACACACACACACACACACACACACACACACACACACACACACACACACACACACACACAACAACAACATACAGTATTTATACGGCGCTAAATCTTGATAGAAATCAAATCGAACACACACACACACACACACACACACACACACACAAACATCCATAACGCATTTAAACAAGGATACACACACACACACACACACACACACACACACACACACACACACACACACACACAAACTTGATAGAAATCACACACACACACACACACATACGGATAACACACACACACATATACCACACACACACACACACATACACACACACACACACACACACACACACGTTTGAAAAAATGGTCGTAAAGGCAAGAGAGAGGAGGGAAAGAGAGTTTCAATGACGGGGAAACAGGTGGGGTTTGAGGTTTGATTTGAAAGCAGAGAGGGTCGATCGCTGACGGAAGGGAGAGGTTGGTCCTGAAACAGCAAAGAGACACACACGACACACACACACACACACACACACACACACACACACACACACACAGACATACGCTGGGCTACACTTATTAAGCTCAAGGCTCATCATTCTCAATATACCAAATGGCAATGTTGAAAACAGAGGGAGATCTAATATAGCTAGATGATATTGACATTGGTTTTCAACGAGGAAGTCGAATCGTAACCAATAAAAAAAGGTTGGATTTTACACATCCTTTTTTTTCCAGTATGAGTATGCGTAAGTCTGTATTAATTTCTCTTATGGACATTGGTGTTTAGGTGTGTATGCACACGACTATATGTGCTTTTATCTGTATTTTATGTTTAGAAGCTTTGGCCTTTTACTCAAATGGCGTTGATCACTGGTTGACATTAGCCTGTGGAAAGGGCCAATAGTAAATGAGAGCTGTACTATAAATGATTTTCTACAGTATTGGACTATCATGGTACAGCTTAGTATTTCGTGGAAGAGTATGACTCTCTAACTGGGGGGGGGGGGGGGGGGGGGCATTTGCGCTGGCTCTGGTGCTGCAGCTAAATGGATTCGTTGGCCTTTGGGGACCTTCCCCCAACGCCAACTCTCGTCCTCAAATCCCTTTTGGCCGAGAGAGAGTGGGGATATACCCTGGGCAAGGCATTTGCACTACATAAACAAATCGTAGCCCAGCCCGGCCGGAATAGCAGCTGCCACCCTCTGCTATCTGACAGTCATAGTCGGAAACGACAGACAGACATGTTTAGCAGCTGATGTTGATGGTGTCATGATGCACATAACAGTCCTTTTGTTTCCTTCAACAGATAACCTGCATCATTTCGTCACTTGCGCAATGCCAAATCTCGTCACTTGCGCGCAATGCCAAATCTCGTCACTTGTGCGCAATGCAAAATCTCGTCACTTGCGCAATGCAAAATGTCGTCACTTGCGCAATGCAAAATCTCGTCACTTGCGCAATGCAAAATGTCGTCACTTGCGCAATGCAAAATCTCGTCACTTGCGCAATGCAAAATGTCGTCACTTGCGCAATGCAAAATATCGTCACTTGCGCAATGCAAAATGTCGTCACTTGCGCAATGCAAAATATCGTCACTTGCGCAATGCAAAATATCGTCACTTGCGGAATGCAAAATATCGTCACTTGCGCAATGCAAAATGTCGTCACTTGCGCAATGCAAAATGTCGTCACTTGCGCAATGCAAAATATCGTCACTTGCGCAATGCAAAATGTCGTCACTTGCGCAATGCAAAATATCGTCACTTGCGCAATGCAAAATATCGTCACTTGCGCAATGCAAAATGTCGTCACTTGCGCAATGCAAAATGTCGTCACTTGCGCAATGCAAAATATCGTCACTTGTGCGCAATGCACAATCTCGTCACTTGCGCAATGCAAAATCTCGTCACTTGTACGCAATGCAAAATCTCGTCACTTGTGCGCAATGCAAAATTTCGTCACTTGCGCAATGCAAAATGTCGTCACTTGCGCAATGCAAAATGTCGTCACTTGCGCAATGCAAAATCTCGTCACTTGCGCAATGCAAAAAAACAGCTATTCATCATTACCCCCCCCCCCCCTCCCCTCCCCCTAAGTTTTGAAGTGAGAAAAAGAAAGACAATACATGTACTAAATTCAAAAGAAGACATTATCTTTTTGGGTCAACCAGGCCTAACCAACCACTGATACAACTTCTACGTTCAGTAACTGAATGAAGAATGTGGCGCACGCATGCGCAACATAATTTGCATAAAATTTTTCAATGAAATGCCAGCCGCGTGACTCGCTACCGCGTGTGAAAGAGGCACACAATGCCAACGGGGTTGTAAAATGTGTATGTTTCCTTGCGTATAATTAATTATTATGGTGTACATTCGGGTTAAGTTTTAGATAAATAGGCCGATTTTGTTATATATAGCCTATCAATCAACAGAACTATCAAAAAGAACTATACAACAGAACTATCAAAAAGATGATAGTGGTTGTTTAAAGAAAGAAGAAGAATCATTTATCTAGTTGTCGATCACGCATCGAGGCTTTAGGGAAAGACGGGGTAAAAAGCCCATGGGCGGGTAAGAAGCCCATGCCAAATATCAAATAAAATGAAGCAAATTTCAGTCAAATTTTGCCCATGAGACGAACGCTAAACATTAACACTCGTCTCATGGGCAACATTTGACTGAAATTTGCTTCATTTCATGAGATAATTGGCATGGGCTTCTTACCCGCCCGTGGGCTTTTTACCCCATCTTACCCCTACACACACACGCGCGCACGCACGCACACGCACGTACACACACACACACACACACACACACACACACACACACACTGACTTGAACGAGAGTTATAAACAGGCTCGCACTATTGGGTGCCGTCCACTTCGCCTACTCGCGTTTCGCTTACTCTTTGATGTACGTAATCTGCCGCTTCATTTGCATTTATATGTCGGCTGTGTCGTTTCGCCCACACTGAGTGTCTCGTTTCGCCCACCGCATCCCTAGTGTTTGCCAGCACATAGGATGGCCATAAATCTGGACTTTTTTCTCTGTTTACTTTTGAACGTTAAAAAAAATTAAACTGCCAAGAGCGCACTGCAATTAGAACGATGTTGTGACTCACTCACTCACTCTCTCTCTCTCTCTCTCTCTCTCTCTCTCTCTCTCTCTCTCTCTCTCTCTCTCTCTCTCTCTTTAATTCAGTACCCGAGACTAGAACGAGGGGGGACAAGAGAGAGAGAGAGAGAGACAGAGACAGAGACAGACATAAATAATTTTCTTAATATTTTGTATTTTGACTATATTTTTTAGTATCAACAGTATATACTAGGGGAAGACGGGGTAAAAAAGCGCATGGGCGGGTAAGAAGCCCACCCCAATTATCTCATGAAATGAAGCAAATTTCAGTCTCATTTTGCCCATGAGACGAGCGTTAATGTCTAGCATTCGTCTCATGGGCAAATTTGACTGAAATTTTCTTTATTTCATGAGATAATTGGGGTGGGCTTCTTACCCGCCCATGCGCTTTTTACCCCGTCTTCCCCTACTCGTGTTCTTAGTCAATCGCTTAAATGGAAATGGCAAAGGCTAGTGCCATGACGACGTTCTTAACCCCTTGACTGACAGAGAAAATTAAAGAAAAAATAATGCCATAAAAAAGACAACTGATAGAGCCAATCTGGCAAAATGGTCGGGGGGATATAACTCCTTGACTGTGTTAGAGCAACAGCCAGCATATCAGGGTTATTCCTCTTCATCTGATGACATCATCAGTGAAGTCACCAGGTCAGTAGGTAATACGTTGGTGACAGTCAAGGGGTTAAATATTACTTCCAGCTAAGAATATAATGTTACTGTTTTGTGGGTGGCGCGTCAGCAATTTGCTGTCATTAATTGTTTTAAACATTATTTAGGCGAAACGAGAGCAGGCGAAACGCGCGTACGCGAATAGAGGCGCACCGGCGCTTTTCATGTATCAACCGTGTCACGGTAGCGGTGTAGCGTAGGTACTAGGTAGGTCACGTACGGGTGGAGACTTGGAACCGAGCCAACAGGGTTAACCCAGCCTTGACATGGACTAGGCCTACGCAGTGGTACACTTCCACACTAATCTTTACTTGGCGAACCGGCGCAAACGCGCGCACACACACACTGAATCACACAAGGATTTGTCTCATCTGTCGGACCAGAAACATGAATTGACCAGCATTTTTAAAGCATAGGGGAAGACGGGGTAAAAAGCGCATGGGCGGGTAAGAAGCCCACCCCAATTATCTCATGAAATAAAGAAAATTTCAGTCAAATTTGCCCATGAGACGAATGCTAGACATTAACGCTCGTCTCATGGGCAAAATGAGACTGAAATTTGCTTCATTTCATGAGATAATTGGGGTGGGCTTCTTACCCGCCCATGCGCTTTTTACCCCGTCTTCCCCTATGTCACAGTTGAACTGAAACTGGAATCCAGTTGGATTCGGAATCCTACTAGTACAAATCAGAATTCTAATTTCTACTGGACTTTTTCTTGTAGAAATTGGAATTCTGATTTGTACTAGTACAAATCCGATTTGTACTGACAGCCAGTAGAAAATGGAATCCAGTACAAATTGGAATCAACATATTGTTTCAGTTGTAAGAGAAGAAAGACAAAACAAGGGTGGAGTTGATAGTTTAAGAGCAGTAATCATTTCAGTTCTAATCCATATGACTGCAGAACTAGAAAAGACAACCTAATACCTTGGGCTGCAACACTAGAAAAGACAGTGCAAGGGACTAGGTTGCACTATCTTTTTTAGTGCTGCAGCCAAAGGGATTAGGTTGTCTTTTCTAGTGCTGCAGCCAAAGGGATTAGGTTGCACTGTCTGTTTTAGTGCTGAAGCCAAAGGGATTAGGTTGTCTTTTCTAGTGCTGCAGCCAAAGGGATTAGGTTGCACTGTCTTTTTTAGTGCTGCAGCCAAAGGGATTTTCTAGTGCTGCAGCCAAAGGGATTAGGTTGTCTTTTCTAGTGCTGCAGCCAAAGGGATTAGGTTGCACTGTCTTTTCTAGTGCTGCAGCCAAAGGGATTAGGTTGTCTTTTCTAGTGCTGCAGCCAAAAGGATTAGGTTGCACTGTCTGTTTTAGTGCTGAAGCCAAAGGGATTAGGTTGTCTTTTCTAGTGCTGCAGCCAAAGGGATTAGGTTGCACTGTCTTTTTTAGTGCTGCAGCCAAAGGGATTTTCTAGTGCTGCAGCCAAAGGGATTAGGTTGTCTTTTCTAGTGTTGCAGCCAATGGGATTAGGTTGCACTGTCTTTTCTAGTGCTGCAGCCAAAGGGATTACGTTGTCTTTTCTAGTGCTGCAGCCAAAGGGATTAGGTTGTCTTTTCTAGTGCTGCAGCCAAAGGGATTAGGTTGTCTTTTCTAGTGCTGCAGCCAAAGGGATTAGGTTGTCTTTTCTAGTGCTGCAGCCAAAGGGATTAGGTTGTCTTTTCTAGTGCTGCAGCCAAAGGGATTAGGTTGTCTTTTCTAGTGCTGCAGCCAAAGGGATTACGTTGTCTTTTTTAGTGCTGCAGCCAAAGGGATTAGGTTGTCTTTTCTAGTGCTGCAGCCAAAGGGATTAGGTTGTCTTTTCTAGTGCTGCAGCCAAAGGGATTAGGTTGTACTGTCTTTTCTAGTGCTGCAACCAAAGGGATTAGGTTGCACTGTCTTTTCTAGTGCTGCAGCCAAGGGATTAGGTTGTCTCTTCTAGTGCTACAGCCAAAGGGATTAGGTTGTACTGTCTTTTCTAGTGCTGCAGCCAAAGGGATTAGGTTGTCTATTCTAGTGCTGCAGCCAAATGGATTAGGTTGCACTGTCTTACTCCCTAAGACAACCTACTCCCTTTGGCTGCAGCACTAGAAAGACAGTGCAACCTAAGCCATTTGGCTGCAGCACTAGAAAAGACAACCTGATCCCTTTGGCTGCAGCACTAGAAAGACAGTGCAACCTAATCCCTTTGGCTGCAGCACTAGAAAAGACAACCTAATCGCTTTGGCTGCAGCACTAGAAAAGACAACCTAATCCCTTTTGCTGCAGCACTAGAAAAGACAGTGCAACCTAGTCCCTTTGGCTGCAGCACTAGAATAGACAACCTAATCCCTTTGGCTGCAGCGCTAGAAAAGACTAGTAGGATTCCCATCTCTACCGTGACACATATATAAAGCCTACTTGTTACAAGCAACACACTTTAACGTCCGTAAGGGTCCACGACCAATTGGACGATAATGTCATCATCTGGAGCAACACACTCGGCGCGTTAGCATCCCAGCATCCTGCACGGTAGGGCCGGTGTGGCGTTCTCAAAGTGGATTTGTGCTCAAAATGTCTGCGCATGGGGAAATCGATCATGACGTACCATCAAATTTTATCTTTTGTGTATTCGACACTACATTGACCCTAAGCCTATCCCTAACCCTATTCCTAACCATAACCATAACCTGAAACCGTCAAATACACACACAAAATTTCGCACTTGCGCAGACATTTTGAGAACAAATCCATTTTGAGAACGTCACACCGAGCCTACTAAACCGCAAATGACTAACCAAAATACCGGATACTTTTTGTCACATTGGCCAAAAGAAACATAGCGGTAGGCCTAAATTTACTGCATTCATTGCCACCAATAAATACAAAACGTTAAAAATTCGGGACTTTCCTGGAGTTGCACTGCCTCCGGGCATTGCCTCCAGGATGCTTCCCACCATCTTTATATATACTAATGTCCCATATGTGTCTGTTTCAGACCGGAGGATGTTAAACGGATTTTCATCAGTCATACTGCATTCATTATAATTTTTATAAAGCACTTAATTTATAACATGCACGCATCGTGAATATACTATCTGTATCGCAAAAAATTCGGGACTTTCTTGGAGTTGCATTGCCTCCGGGCATTGCCTCCAGGATCGTTCCCACCATCTTTATATCTACTAATGTCCCATATGTGTCTGTTTCAGACCGGAGGAAGTCGGATTTTCATCATCACACGCATCGTAAAAAGAAAATCTGGCAAAGATAAGAACATCTTTCAATGTATGCCTACTAGTCTAGAACACCGATCATAAAACAAAGGACAGTATCCACAAAAAATCATCCCTGTTTGTATATAGGACAAACAGAAAATCATTCATAACCAGAAAGAATCCTCCGTTTCATTATCATCTCTTATACTAGGCATAATACGTGGTAAGATTTAACGTGGTGACAGCCCTGACATGGCCTTAGTTGTCGACGGGGCTATAATTTTAATCTTAATCTTACACTAGTCATAAATACATATGGACATTTTCATACAACACTAGGCTGCTATGAGTATCTATGGCAAATCGCAAACGTCATAGTTACCATACCATCCGAGTAACCGGACACCAAACACCAGGCCCCGAAGTCACAAGTGCGAATTAAGACAGTTAACACGGGGAATAGTATGTGAATTAGACTAAACTCCCCCCAAAACCGATTAGCTGTTTAGCCTAATTTACATACTAATGAATGTCTAATACGCACTGATCCACTGATCCACAAGCAAAATAGCTAACTGAAAGGAGGGAGAGAATCGCCCCCACTAATCGAATCTAACAACCGGTACATCTGCGCTGAACACGCACCGCGCGCGCGCGCGCATAGTTTGCTATTTTGGGCAAACGCTTTTCTCGAAAACCGATCGATGAAGTAGAGCGTGGAAAGGACATTGTAATGTCGCAAAAGAAGTCGTAAAGCCGGCGCCACACTGCATACGATTTGACCCCCAATACGATACGATTGTGACGATATCCGTGAGTCATGATTCACGTGAAATACTTGTCTAAAAATAACTACTATTGTTTTTTCCGTTCACTATGGTTTACTCATGTAGACCACAATACACGAATCGAATAAATATTAATGTCCGATACCGAAAAATATGATAATTATGTTACCAGATTCGTGCTTAGAATCAAAATTGGATTTTGAAGTCAAAGTGACCACCGCATGGTCATTGTCACTGACCACTGGTCATCTACACTGTTCAAGGTACAACAAATCCTGTACAGAACATGTCACACCGACACTTGGACACACAGACCTGTGGACATATAGACACGCGGACATGTAGACACGTGGACATATAGACACGCGGACATATAGACACGCGGACATATAGACACGCGGACATATAGACACGTGAACATGCAGACACGTGGACATATAGACACGCGGATATATAGACGCGCGGACATGCAGACACGTGGACATATAGACACGCGGACATATAGACACGCGGACATATAGACACGTGGACATATAGACATGACCCGGGGGCAGATTATGTACGCATGCATGATACAGTCACAGTTACCAACATACCTAGCTGCCGCTGCCTAGGCCCAGGGGCCCGTCATGAGGGGGAATCGCGCAGAGGGGTGGGTAGGAGGAGGGGGGGGGGGGGGGGGGGGGGGGGGCGGGGAGGGGGCAGTCAGTTCATTTTTTAGGGACCCGTTCTTTCCACGCTCTACTAGGCCTACTTCATACTTCCCAAAAACTCTTCCTACTGGATAAAAACGACTCGACATAGGAGCGCGCGCGCGTGTGTCGCCACTCGCGAGGGCCTCGCTGAGTCTAGACACTCATGTTTTAGTGTAGAGCGAATATGCAGTCATACTTCCCTTTTGGGTACGATGTTATGAAAATTTGAAGGTGAATGTTTTGTGAAATGTCCTTTTTATTTAGGGAGACGGCGGATGGCTCATTCTGGTAATCCAATAAAAGTCAAGGAAAGTGCGCGTGCGTGGAGAGAGAGAGAGAGAGAGAGAGAGAGAGAGAGAGAGAGAGAGAGAGAGAGAGAGAGAGAGAGAGAGAGAGAGTGTGTGTGTGTGTGTCTGTGCGTATGCTTTCCATTGGCTTTCTAATTATAATCTTGCTTGAGAAATAATTTTTTATTGGACGTGCTTCAAGTCTGGGTCAAAAAGTGATTGAGCAAATCCGTTTGAGATTCTTTCGGACTTCTCATAGAGTTCTCTACTTTTTAGTTAGTTTAACAACGGACACATCGTCGAACAGCGTCCCTGTAGTAATTTGTATGATTGGCCCTAGAGTATCTGGTCTAGCCTCGTATAAAGGACCTCGATATATTTTTATGCCTAGCCCTGTCTGATCCTCCTGCGCAGAGCTGACAGTTGTTTATTCTGTGCGATGTTTTGTGTAGTAGGTGTTTTGCTAAGCGCTGCTAGCGGCAGGGATTTTGTGTCTTTTTCTGTGTGAATTTTCGCTTGTGATCTAGTGGTGCACTTGACGCTACTTTGGAAACATGGTAATTACGAAAATGGCTTTATGCTTTGTTATTGTTGTAGTAAGCTTAGTTCTTCCTCTTCCGATTGGGGATGTTTATCCTGGGAAACATGGTCATTATGAAAATGGCTTTATGCTTTGTTATTGTTGTAGTAAGCTTATTTCTTCTTCTACTTCTTCTTCTTCTTCTTCTTCTTCTTCCGATAGGGGATGTTTATCCCGTTGGGGATGTTTATCCTGCCCCACGCCCAAAGTCTTCGTTTAGACTGCTATTGGCGCACAGGATGCATGCTTTGTGAATTCGTGTCACCCATTCCACCGGTACATATTTCACCGGCACACACGGAATGGGTTTTAACCGTGCGCGCAAGATCTTGTGCTGTGTGTGTGTGTGTGTGTGTGCATGTGTGTGCGCGCGCGCGTGTGCATGCGTTCGTGCGTGCATGTGTGCAAGCGCGTACATACAATCGCGTGCTCATATGTTGTTGTTTATAAGGTAGGTTCACAGTACTAGTAGGAACTACTGTCGGCCTAATAATACTACCCGTTAAAGGTCAAGGTTGGACTTGATGTCTTAACCCAGACCTTAGATTCTTGTAGCATTCTCAAAATGGATTTGTTCTCAACATGTCTGCGCATGTGCGAAATCGATCATGACGTACCATCAAATTTTATCTTTTGTGTATTCCGGCGACACTAAATTGCCCCTAACCCTAACCCTAACCCCTATTCCTAACCCTAATCCTATTCCTAACCCTAACCCTAATCCTAAACCTAAACCTATCCCTAACTCTTCGCACATGCGCAGACATGTTGAGAATAAATCCATTTTGAGAATGCCACACCCTACAGCTGTCCAGCTGACTGACCCACTGACTACTACAGATAAGTGATTGCCATTTCTTCTTCTTCTTCTTCTTCGATCGCTCAGACAGTTTCCTGTCAATTATGAGCGCAGATGCGTCACGCTGCCGTTATGCGCCTAACTAACTAAATAGTTGGGCCCAAGCAAGTCCGACTTCGGCTGGAGGAAATGTTTTTGAAAGCCGGCGTTTCGCGGAAGAAAAAAAAAAAAGGCAGGAGAACGGCTCGACCGGTAAGGCAGAAAGATAGTAGATGACAGTAAGCAAAGGGAAAAGGCAGAGTCAAAGGGAGTGACAT
>CM065689.1:49401141-49418641 GCA_017654935.2 Phymorhynchus buccinoides | reverse complement strand
GTTCATCATCAGCTCGATGAACTTCGACCACTACCTACTGAAGCTCACCACTGGCCATGGCCACAAAAGAAGAGGTAGACACAGACGTGGGCACCGCAGCAGCTCCACCAAACAACGCAAAGCCAGCAAAGCTCCCCCCCAGACCTCGCTTCTTCCATGCGCTGATAATATGATAGGGGCTGGTGAGGCTGAAGGGGAGGGTCCTGAGGATGGAGACGAAGGTGAGTAGGGGAAGACGGGGTAAAAAGCCCATGGGAGGGTAATAAGCCCATGCCAATTATCTCATGAAATAAAACAAATTTCAGTCAAATTTGCTCATGAAACGAACGCTAAACGTTAACAAATGTGACTGACATTTTCTTTATTTCATGAGATAATTGGCATGGGCTTCTTACCCCGCCCATGGACTTTTTACCCAGTCTCTACTGTACTGTGCTTTTCGTGTTTCCCTTTAATAATAATAATAATACTAATAATAATAAAGACATTTATAGAGCGCACATTCTAGACGAACTACTCATGGCGCTTGACAAAGCTAACATTCACTCCACATGCAAGATTACATCATACATATCGAACACACTCAGACGCGCTCGTATTCCCACCGTCACCCCCACGCAAAACACATACTCATAGATATACAAACATGCACATACAGGCATATATACACATTGGTATACACAAACGCATCCTTCCCTCTCCACACACAAACACACTCACATCAACGCACACACACGCACAAACCCACACACATTTCCTTTTTTTTTTTAAAAGACCCACCACGTCACGTGTCAAAATCAGGGTTTTCACGGGTTTCCCTCTCTCTGCTGGTAAGAAGAAATCTTATTTTGGCCAGGTGTGACCAAATGACAACTTTTTCGTTGCCACTGGGTTTAACGTATGCTAAGTGCATGGGAACACGGGACCTCGGTTTATCGTCTCATCCGAAAGACTCCACGTTCAGACCGTTAAGGCCTAGTGCAGAATGAGAGGAAAAAATCCCCTGTACCCAGGTTCGATCTCGGGTTTACACGAAGCGAACGCGATACCACTGTGCCACTCTACACTGTATGTACGCTATAGCGAACATTAGTGTCCTCCGGTGTGGAGCAGACGCATATGGGACATTAGTAGAGATAAAGATGACAGTGGGAACGATCCTGGAGGCAGTGCCCGGAGGCACTGCAACACCAGGAAAGTCCCGAATGTTTAGCAATACAGATGTATCAGAAAAGCACCAACAAGGAGGGAAAATCTGATTAACGTCCTCCGGTCTGGAACAGACGCATATGGGGCATTAGTAGATATAAAGATGGTGGGAACGATCCTGGAGGCAATGTCCGGAGGCAGTGCAACGCCAGGAAAGTCACGATTTTTTGTAACAATACAGATGTATCAGACAAGCATCAACAAGTAGTAAATCTGTTTAACGTCCTCCAGTCTGAAACAGACACATATGGGACATTAGTAGATCTATAAAGATGGTGGGAACGATCCTGGAGGCAATGCCCGAAGACAGTGCAACACCAGGAAAGTCTTGAATTTGTAACAATACAGATGTGTATACATAATCATGAATGGGCGGGAGGATCAGGTTGGTTTAGGGAAATCGTTTTCTTTGATTTTACTACGAAAATAAACGTGTTTGTCATCTATACAATCTGCCGATATCTTTATTTTTTAAAAGCAGTACTGCCTTCATTAGTATCATTGCTTGCACAGTTTCAATGCCCGGAGGCAGTGCAACACCAGGAAAATCGCGATTTTTTAAAACAATACTGATGTATCAGGCAAGTATCAACAAGTAGTAAATCTGTGTAACGTCCTCCGGTCTGAAACAGACACATATGGGACATTAGTAGATATAAAGATGGTGGGAACGATCCTGGAGGCAATGCCCGGAGGCAGTGCAACACCAGGAAAGTCCCGATTGTTTAACAATACAGGTGTATCAGACAAGCACCAACAAGGAAAGAAAATCTGATTAACGTCCTCCGGTCCGGAGCAGACACATATGGGACATTAGTAGACATAAAGATGATAGTGGGAACGATCCTTGAGGCAATGCCCGGAGGCAGTGCAACACCAGGAAAGTCCCTAATTTTTAACAATACAGATGTATCGGAGAAGCATCAACAAAAGTTAAGGACCACTTTTAAAACTGTTATGATTTAGGAAAAAAACAGAGAATGTGAACACTCGGAAAATATATTTATTTGAGTGTTTGCTCAGTCGTTAGCCTTGTTTGTGTGCCAGCAATAAATGCGATGATCAGAGGGGTTTTTCCTCAGTAGAATGTCCCAAATAAACAGTGTCTTGTGAAACGGAATGTACATGCAGACTTGACCTGTTTAAAGTCACCACTTTGAATCAGGCATCATTCATCCAACGGTAGACATTTTCTACGCATACAAGCTACTTGCCTACAGACACTATCGGTCAAACAGACATTGAAACACACACGCCTATTGGTTACTGCAACTAGGGTTATTAACGCCCTTGACGGCAAGAGTTAAGCCCTTGTTGATCAGTATCCAAAAGGGCATTCACTCTTGCAAAAGGCAGCCTCAAATAAGGTTATTGGCGAGAGTTATGCCTTTGTTTGGTCAGTACTCAACCATCTTCCCCCACCCACCAAGGGCATTCACTCTTGCAAAAAGTGTTCTTTGCAGTGGCCAATAAGATGTTGAATGCATATGGAAACACTTGATTTGGTAAATTTAAAAACAGTCCCTGTATTAATCGCTCAATTAACAAGAGTTTCGACAATCAACAGTTTTTAACAATGGAGATGTTTTGAAGAAATATACACCTGGGTCGGTATTCACGTTGAGATAGCATGAGACTTAGCATGATGCTAACTAAGAAGCTCTTCCAATGTCCTATAGGATTTAATAGGATTTTTGGAAGAGCTTCTAAGTTAGCATCATGCTAAGTCTCATGCTATCTCAACGTGAATACCGACCCAGACCACGATCTGTGTCCTTTCTGTTGCTATTTTTAGCCGCCCTTTCCACATAATTATTCTTCACTTTAACAGGCTTCCTGTATACACTGGAACCATTTCAACCACCGGTGTTGTCAGTGTGTATGTATTTGAATGTTTATAAATGTCTGTACTGTAGTTTAGATGAATGGCAACCATTTTGCAGATCAGGGGAAGCAACTTCCACCCAGACCAGCCGACAGAGGGGAGCGCGGAGAAATTGATGTTCTGCTTCTGCACCGCACAGCTGGAGTGGTCTTGTTTGAGGTGATGATGTTCGGGATGATGATGAGAGAGAGAGAGAGAGAGAGAGAGAGAGAGAGAGAGAGAGAGAGAGAGAGAGAGAGAGAGAGAGAGAGAGAGGGAGAGATAGAGGGAGAGAGAGAGAGAGTAATGAAACTCATGCCAACAGACTCTTTAGTCTTAAAGGAGCACACTGACGGATGATTTTTTGTATGAAACACGTTGAGATCACCAGGAAAACACCCTTTACAGAGATTGTAACACTCATTATGCTCTGGTTTCCTATAAATCGAACCGTCAAATCGGCGATTCCTCCTTGGCGGATATGCTGGAAGTCAAATTATTTCACCCAAAGAGAAGGTGTGTGCCGTCTCTTTTCTAATGGCCGCCTGCGTTTAGACCAAATCGTTTGCACGAAATTTTCGCAATACAAGCCTTTTTATTTTTTGTGTTTTAATTTTATACAGTTTATCTAAAGGAGTTTCGCTCACAACAAAGGAAATAGATCCAATTTTGTTTACTGCACTACCAAAAAAATAAAAAGCTTCAACCACAATGGGATTGGCTTCTACCCACCCCATCCAAAATGGCTACTCTCTCCGGCATCTCTGCCAAGGAGGAATCGCCCTTTTGACGGTTTAATTTATAGGAAACCAGAGCAATGTGAGTGTTCCGATCCTTGAAGAGGCTGTCTTTCTGGTGACCCCGACGTGTTTCTTGCAAACATTCATCCGTCAGGGTGCACCTTTAAGGGCCTGCTACGCTACATACGACTCGCTGTCAATGCGATTCGTCATTCACGCGTCGGTGAAATACTTTCGTCTAAAAATAATTCTACTACTTTCGCTCTGTATACTCAAGTAGACCCAATACTGTACATGTATTTCACGCGAATCATGACTCGCATCGTCACAATCGCATCGCATTGACAGAGAATTGTATGTAGTGTAGCAGGCCCTTAAGTCTTTGTGCATTATATATGACTTGACAAACTCGAGCGCTTTCCGGGGCTTAGATAGATGACACGAACCAGAAGGGTGTGTACAATAAAAATAAAATAAACCCTCTCTAACTAACACCCCAACAACACAGACACAGTGAATTCAAGTAGGCATAAAAGCAATCAAGCAGTTTATTTAAAAAAAACGAAGCAATAATATTTCCTTTGCACAAGTAATCCGCCCAATATACAACCCCCCAGCGATTTAGCGTACTAAATAACCAATGTCCCGTTACAAATATTACACACAATAGCAATATCCCAATAATAGTATAATATAACCTCTACTTAACAACCCATTCGACAACCAAAATAATTAAATGCTAAATAAAATTTAAAGAAGTAACCCCCCAAAAAAACCTGATAAGGGAAACAACCGCTGAAGGCTTACTAAATTGTTTCTACTTAAAAGAAACGCCAACCTAAACTTCCCTCCCCTTAATTCACTATGTCAATGATAATAAAAAATAAAATAAAAATAGATAACTGAAGGATAGCTCAAGGTCAAATCACATACGCTGGTGTAAAACAATCACCCAAATAATGTAGTGACCCACCTACCCAGCTAAACTCCTGTCAACTATTACTTACAATTAAATCCGTTTAGAAAGAATAGATGGTTGGAGTATAGCTAAAGACCAGATCACACACAAAGGTGTTAATCAAGAATGATCTGTCTTTCCAACTAAAACTCCCCCCAACTATTATAATTACAATTAACTGTAACTAGAAAGGCAAAACAGATGGTTGAAGTATAGTCAAAGACCAGATCTCACACACCGGTGTTTATCAACAATGATCTGTCTTTTCAACTAAAACTCCCACCAACTGTTATAATTTACAATTAACTCCTAACTGAAAATTATTTCCCTTCACTCAACGTGAATAAACCCAATATTCCAAACTCCAAAAACCACAAAAACTGAGTGCTCAACACTAGTAATCACTCATCCACCTACAAGAGTGAACAAGAACCGAACACCCACGAGTATATATATTTAACCAAAGTACACCCCAAATGTGTGCGCTACTATTCAACGCTGCAATGGCTGAACCCAATTTCAGCACCAAACAACAACCTCGCTGGTAGTAAACCACGACAAAATAAAACTTATTTAAACAATGTCAACTCAACTAGTTATACTCCTTGCAGTGAAAGGCTACTTTGCCTGTCACTGAACAAGGGCAATAACTTGCTAACAAAATACCCCCATCCCAATTAACCTACTAATGAAGTGTAAGGAAATACCCCACACTCATTGTTGCTGTCACCAGTTATCGCTGTGGCGACAACTAAAAGGAAATAGTCTGGTTAACTGGCACAACCGCACTGCGCCTTAAATTAGTTAAAAAAAAGGTTAATAAAATTCAGAGGTCCGACGCGCGAAGTGTAGCCCTCCCAAGGCTCAGGGACAGCACGAACGGCGTCGCTCCACTTCAGCCTCGCGGCCCTTTACACCTAAATGGCTGGCTGGCTGGCGCCCCAGAGCAGAGAGCCTGTTTAAACAAAATAAAGCTATTTTAACCCTATGTCCCTATTAAACTAATCTTCAAAAACTCCCCTTTTATTTCCACCTAGCCGTACATCACCACACCATTGAAATCAACACATCCCAATTATTATTGAATTGACACCTAAACGCCCTAACGCACAAACGCGACCTAAATACCACTAGCCTAACAACTTCCAGCTTGTCCCTTCCCAATTACTGAAACACAAAGTGTGTCTCCCAATGACATGAACCCACAATTCTCGTGCAGCACAAGCCACCAGCTTGTGATCCAAATTCTGTGAATGCCCTTGGGCTATTTTATATACAGCGGAGCAAAAACCAATTGCATTAAAACAACACCAACTAAAATTTACCATTTAAAATCGCTAGGCCTATCTCTCTCTGGTTACACATCAATGCTTCATTCTATTGTTTTACAACTGTGCTGACATTGATTTCGCAGCTCTGCTTATTCAAAGCCAATTTAATTTATTTTAGGTGTGTAGCCCGGTGTGTACCAACCTCTGGCCTAACTTAATTATTACTACACCCAAGTCTTTGCCGTGTAAATGCATGTGTGGGGAATACTCAACTCATGGTTGGATTTGGCTCATGAGTTGGTAACGAACAACACAACATAAAATCTTTACTTGGCCTACGACACATCCCCCACCCCACACTAGGACATATGGAAATCTGCAATGACGACTCGACTACTGTCTTCTTTACTCGAGTCGACTTATTCCACCCTGTAAAATCTATGCCCTGCTTATTGTGGTATTGTTGTGGTGCCATGTGTTTACACATTCATTCATTTAATTTAGAAAGATTAAAATGATATGTTTACACATTCATACCTTAAACTTAACTATGCACATATCACAGTATAAACCTGAAAACTCGGTTCGGCAAACCGACTACATTTACACAGCATTTTCTCCCCTAAACTGATAACTTCCCTAAACACATCTAGTACATTTTTTAACCAACCTTGTCCCTAGGAATTGACTCCTGTCGTCGTTTTTTTTTTCCTTTTTCTATGCCTACTCTACACACCTACTCTTATCACAGCCTATCACCAAGAAAAATTACTACCGACTTGCCTCTGCTCTTCCCGTGACAATTAAACCTAACCGAGTGCCGAAATTAATTAACAACACACCTAGCCGTCTGCAGGTCGGTGAACCCGTCACAGCTCCCCGAACTTGTCTCAGACAGCCAGGACACCCCGCTCAGGAGCACAGCAAATGGCCTCAGGTCAGCAAGCTTTGTTCCCGACGCCTGGTTAGTTTACGAAGTTATTCATTTCGACGCCGGTTATAAAATAAATGAAATGGTTGCGCACAAGGGGCTAAATAATCGAAATTTCCCCTTGTGCACCAGACTAACAGCAGACGACAATTCGCGACAAGTTGCAACCTATATACTCCTAAACTGCAGCTCAGAGCTATTTTGACTGGATCTACTCTAGACCAATGAAAACCACGTTGAGATGGCGTGATGTTTTAGGACAGCTTCCACAATTAAAGAACACTGGCAAAACGCCTTGTCTACACAAGAAGAGAAATTGGTATAGGAAACTTGAAACTGAGGGAAAGAAAGGATCAACACAGTAGCGTGAAAAGCTTGATACACGAAACCTAAAGAATCTGCCTAACCAATCAAACTATCATAAAGTGACCTGTGACAATAGACTTTTTGGGGGGTCCGACATTGTCGTAATTTAACATAAATATACTAGTGATGTAATGTTAATGTTAATGTAACTTAACATGAACTTATTCTTTTGCGAATGATAACGACTCTTAAACAAGGAGGTGCTTGGCTCCTAGTTATTTTGTCTTATTACCCGGCCAGAGGCCGAGGTATTGCGATTGGTTTGTGTGTGTGTCTGTGTGTGTGTCTGTGTATCGATTATCTTATTAGTTCATGTGGCGGTACCATAGCCGATGAGGTTTAACGGCTGACGCGTGGTTACCGCTACACCTATCTATATTGTTAAAAACTCGGGACTTTACTGGTGTTGCACTGCCTCCGGGCATTGCAGCCGGTATTGTTCCCACCATCCTTGTATTTACAAATGTCCCATATGTGTCTATGACCGAGAGGACATAAAACACCATTTTCTGGCTCCTAGTGCTAAAAACTTAAGGTCCATCACACGTCAGCTAAAATCGTACGACTGTACGATACGATTCGATCACGTGATCTCGAAGCGCGAAGCGCATTTGTTCTTGGGGACCACGTGATCGAATCGTATCATACAGTCGTACGATTTTAGTGGACGTGTGGCTGGCACTTTAGAGATTGGTTGGTGTTTGGGGGACCCGCTCCATCGCCAATTTATTCTCATAATTTCCTCTTTCCTGAGAGAGTGGTGATGTAGTCTACCATTGCTTACCACTGTATTCTACTCAAATCAAGCGCAACTCTACTGAATAGCAGCCGACCCCCTTTTGCTGCCTGGAGGTCATAATCTGAGCACGAACTATAGCAATATAGACACGCGTTAACCGGTTTAAGAAAGACCACATTTGAAGTAACGCCAACCATTGAGAAAAAGTGCTCAACTGAAATCAAGACGAGGGTTGCCTAACAAACGCTGCCTGTCTCAAGTCAAAAGTACTGGGCAGTAATGACGACAGATGTAGCCTCGTCGGGTTCTTGGTTTTGGTTTATTTGTTTTTATGTTGTTGTAGTTGTTTTTACTGGCAATCCGCGCAATACAGAGCATTATCAGACTCTAAGCGCTGTACAGAATCACCCCCATCACTCGGCATTGTGCCTTCAGGTGCAGGCGACGGGTCATGGTGTAGGATCCTGGACGTCTGGTGATAATGCAGTTATTTTGATCTAATTTGATCTGATATTAATTGAACCCAAGTATTATTGTGCATTCAGGTGAAGCCCACGGGTCATGAAATAGGATCCTGGACGTCTGATGATAATGCAGTTATTTTGATCTATAATTTGATCTGGTATTAATTGAACCCAAGTATTATTGTGCCTTCAGGCGAAGGCCACAGGTCATGACGTGGGATCCTTGGCATTGGATGATAATTCAGTTATTTTGATCTAATTCGATCTGATGTTAATTGAACCCAAGTATTATCGTGCCTTCAGGTGAAGGCCACGGGTCATGACGTGGGGTCGTGGACGTCCTGCGAGGACGACCTGCCCCGGGTCATCCAGGAACGCGTGGAGATGGCCAGGGATCAGCTGAGCAGACAGGGGAACACCCTGGCCTACATCATGCAGGACCTCACCATGGACAGTCCGCTCATGGTCATCGCCCTGCCCTTCGTGTCCAGGGAGCAGCTGGACCAGGTGAAATGACCGAGTCTGAGTGTTTGTGTAGGCTTCATATATATATAGAGAGAAACCTGGTCTTAAGAAATCTTTGTTGTTCAACAATGCCTACATATATAGGCCTACTGCCTACAGTTAAATCAAATGTGACCCAAAAGCATTGGCAACTAAGTTTTAGTAAGACAGTCATTGTTGTAATATATATATATATGATTGAACTTTCACAACAAAAAGTACCATTGCTGCTTCTTCTTCTTCTTCTTCTTCTTCTTCTTTTTCTGTTCTGTTCTTGTTTTGTTGATGTTGACCAATTCATCCCGTAAAGATACCCACTTTAGGTATGTGACCATAGGAAAAGAAAGATCACTCAGAAAGAGAAAACAATATGAGGTACTCAAGCCTACAATCAGAGATCAGTTAAGGCCCATGAAGTCATGACATTTCTGAGCATGCTAAGAGAAAGCTATATAAAAAAAAAGACGTTTACACATTAACTTTAAAATGTTGGCAACAAATACTCCCCAACCTGTATTATATTTCAACCCCAAATGTTAACGATTTTTAAATGAATTCTCCAGGCTAAATCCCGTATGTCTTTGGACCAAAATCTGCGATTCCTGTGTAAAGACGATATGTCGCCTTCCGTCTCAGTGACCCAAACGCCAAGGGAGAGGGTGGGTGATGATGATGGTGATATTGGTGGTGGTGGTGGTGGTGGGAACCTCCCAAGGCTGGCGGCGTGGTGGAAAGGTCTGCTGTGTGAGGGTGTCCGTGAAACGCTGCCTCTGGAATCCATGAACACCATTGTGGGAAGGTGAGGGATACTGACGAAAGGATTAAGTTTCTATTCCTCCTCCTTTTAGCGAGTTAGGAGATTCTAATGGACATAATAACCAAATACAAACAGCTATATCTAATTAATATTGGGGAATTACGGAATATGTTAAATGACCTTTCACATGCGAACTTTATATCCCATCTATTATTCACTTTTGGACACATAGAACAAATCTTTCAGCTTACACATTGTGCAGTATTATTAACTGTTGTTTGTTATTCACAGGGTAATTATAGTGTCTTATTTCAACCCGTTCTCTCCTGTGTCTTCTCACCGTTTCTGGTGTTTTTAGTTTCTTATCTAGGCCTATGTCTTGCCAACCATGTCTTATCTGTTCAAGATCTCAAACTATCCTACTTCTCCCCAGTCAGTGCTGAGTGTTCCCCGCATGGCTGAGCTGTGTGGTTGTTTTGCTGTGGCAGGATCTGTGGCCTGATGTCCGTGGTGTCAGTGTGGACCACCAGCAAGCCTCGCATAGAGGTGCGCACCCTGAGCCAAGCTGTCGGGGAGAGCGGTCGTCGGATGGCGGACATCATGCTGCTGCCTCGCCAGGCGGAGCTCCTGGCACGACCCTTCCTGTATCGCCTGTGGCTGACGGGCCCCATGGGGTCTGGGAAAACCCTGATGCTGCAGCTGAAAGGCCGCCAGTGGTTCCAGAAAGGCAGGAGGGTCATCGTGATCAACATGCGCACCACGTCCAAGGGCAGACCCCAGGGGCACGTCATGGAAGAGAGCATCCGGCGAGGAGACGCCGAGGACCACCATGGGACGGGAAGCGTGGAGAGGTACGACATCGCCCTGGATGAGTTCCAGTTTGACGCTTTCCAGACAGATCTGGAATCCAAGGGTCCCACGGACAACGCCTGTTTCGTCTTGGACGAGGTGCTGTCTGAGATGTCCTCCATTGCCAGGGAGCTTTCCCAGCACTTCCCTCTCAACCCCATCTGGTGTGTGGCCAACTACGTGGCTCCTGTCCCCAGAACTTTCCACCGCGAAAGGCTGGACGCTATACTGAGAAACCCACCCTCAGTGCAGCTGATGCTCAAAGAGCTGGATTTGAACCCCAAACACCAATCTGTCTACACCACTCGTAGTGCTGCCCGGGGCTTGGCGTGTGACGGACCGCCCATCATCTTCATCGAGCACTCCAAGCACAAGACCAAGGTGCGCCACCTGGACTGCCCGCAGTGCGCTGAGGAACTGGCCGACATCTTGCAGCACAAACTGGGGATCAAACTCCAGCCTCCAGCAGCAGAGACAGAGGACCATTCGTCCACCAAACCTCCAGATTCATGCCCCAAACCTAAAAAGGTTCCAGACACGATGGACGCAGCTCCTCTGACTTTCCGTGACGTGATTATCTTGGGCATCATCCCCATGCCCATGTTCGTGCAGGCCGCTGAATACCACTGGACAATCTCCTTCCCCAGAGCTCTGGAGTACCTCATCTATATGGGCTCCTGTCGCTTCATCTCAGGCCTCAGACAGCGGGGCGTTCCCCTGAAGATCGCCACAGACAACACCCTGAAGGAGGTCGCCTTTCCCCCGGATGACGTTGTCGTCGCTTGCGACATCTTGGGCAGCCACAGCCTGGAGAAGAAGGTGGTGATCAGTTTAAGAAGTGGGCCTGCCTTCACCCACGAAGAAATCATTGAAGTCGTGTCCCGGTACCCCACCATCCAGAAGGCTTCCAGCGCGGCTGATCAATCTGAAAGAATCAAGCTGCATGAGATCTTAAGAACCCCTCTGGACAACGAGACACTCAGCAAGCACCTGGGTCTGTTTGCTTCGCTGATGTACGACATTCGGGACATCATCTACCCGCAGTTGCGCACCGATATTTCTTCTGAAGAGGGCGTCAAGACCATGTTCCAGTGCATGCTGGGAAACACCCTGGTGGCGGACACCCTCACCATCACGGGGCACATGAGCTGTGGGCACGGCATGCGGGCTGCACCCTCCACCAAGACCTGCCCAGCATATTCCGTGACGCCTCGCCGGGGCATGGAGTACCGCTGTGACGTGCCCATGCTGCAGGACCCTTCCTACCAGACGGTCGAGGAGACAGAGTCGTCCCTGGCAGCACCGGAGGAAGTCAACGACGATCTGAAAGGACGTGAGAGTTCAGCCTGCAGCTTCTTGGTGCCAGACCTGCAGGAGGACCTGGCTCAGCGGCACACTGAGGTGCAGAGGATCCGGCAAGCCCTGCAGGACCTGTCTGAGGACGACCTGGACTGGGAGTTCTTTGCTGCCTCCCGCTGTCTGTCTCAGTACATCACCATTGTCTGACAACATTGTTTGTCTGTCTGTCTCAGTACATCACCATTGTCTGACACCGCTTCTATCTGTCAGCGTTGTCTGTCTGACTCAGTATTGTCCAACCATTTTCAGCTGCATTCTTTTTGTCCGCCAGCCAGTCTCTCCGTTCCAGTACTAGCTATTATTGTTGATCGATTTCTGGTAGCGTGTACTTGCTGCTCATTGTCACGGCTAGAGATTATTTTTCGGTACTACTTGGAGACTATTGTCTTAAACACCCTAAACAATATGTGTAAGGCTTTGTGCACACGACACCTCTTGCAAAACCCTCTAGCGCCTATCCGCAAAATATGTAAAAGAAAGCAAGAAAAATAAACGTATGCATTTCTGCAGGCGCTTATCCCATCCACCTATTTCTTGCTTTCTTTTACTTATTTGCGGATGAGCGCTGGAGATTTCCGCGTGTAATATATACACATGCAAAGACGTAGCCATTACATACTGTTTGTAATGACTTTCTGCAGCCACGTTATGTCCCCTAATCACCTTGCTACGGAAAAATCGGCATTTATTCGACTTACAAGTGGTCAAGGTGCAAGGTTGGAAGATAAAACTGTTGCTTTGGTGAATGGTCCTTCAGGAATCCATTTCACTGGCCTCTGTTGAACCATTGGCTCGTCTTTGTAAAAAAAAAATAGTCCACAAAGCCTCGTCGGGTTAAATTTTAGATTCGTGTTCATTGAACTACGCTGTTTTGTATCATTGTGAATCTCATTTCAACTCCCCCCCCCCTCCCCCCCGCGGACTTCTACCTAGCATGGTGGGGGGGGGGTGGGATTGGAGGGGGGGGGGGGGACTTACGGAGAGGAGTCCAGCATCAGCCTCCTAAAGGCCAACCGCACGTCCTCGTCGTAGGAGGCGGGCTAGTAACTTCCCCTACTCTATCACTCAATCCTTGATTCTGCCTTTTCTCTTCTCTTTGCTTTCTGGTGTATCTGCTTCTTTCTGCCTTATTGGTCCATTCATCTATAAAACCCTTCCACTTTTGTCCTTTTTACAATTTATGACATGCCAGGCTTTTTTTTGTACACTGGCTTCCAAGCGTGTAATACTTTACGCACTTGCATATTTGCCTATATGGCCTTTTTTTGTTTTTTAGTAGTATGTATTTGTTATTCTTTTTTACTGATTTTTTTTTAACATGGACTCGATAAATAGAGCTTACGTTTCCAGCACTGTCTGGAATTATGTGCTATAGGGCACAATGATGAAAGCATCATGTATTAAATTGTTTTGTGTTTTTGTAATTTTATTTTTCAGGTTGTTTGTAAAGTAAATACATGTGGGATGTTATCAACGTGTTTGATGTTTACTGTGGTGACAGTCCTGGGAAAACCATTACTGTTGATGGGACTGTAAGCAATGTAAAATAAATAAATAAATAATCTCATTTTGAATCTCTGTATCGCTTTTTTTGGTTGTTGTTTCTTTGGTCCCTGCTAGAGGTGCATTATTTTGTTTGTGCCGTTAGAAAGTGTACATACTATCACTGCGAAATGGAACAGACTTTGTCAGACTGGAATGCACCTTGCCTTATTACTAAAACAAAGAAAAAGAGCACCACAACATTAACTAAAAAATAATGACATTGAACAAAGGGGGAAACTCTCTTTCAAATAGACAATTTTCGGAAATAACTAGGGGAGAGCACTTCGTGAAAATCAGAGTTGCTTACCTCCATTACTCGGTCAAATACCATAGCAACAATGCAACAATGGCGTCGAAGCTTGAAACCGCAGGATGCGGGTCAGCGACTTGCACAAACATTTTTTTTTATAAAAAAAATAAGGGGTGGCCAGTTGCCAGTTGCTATAAAGTGATAGAACTTGCAAACTGTGACGTAAAAATATAAATTTCATCAAATTTAGAATGACGCACTGCGTTCTACATGCTGTGTGTCTCCTCAAACACACGAAGCGAGGGCTGGGGATCTACCTGATGGTAGAGTAACTTCCCCTGTTTGACCGATTGAATTAGGCGAGATCACTCCCACACACCATGAATTTACTCCCCTTAATTATTTCCGAACAATTACTATTAACCCCCCTCCACCAAAGTTGATTACGATACCAATCATCTAGCAATGCGTGGATCGGAGCCAAAGTGAGACAACTTTGGTGGAGGGGAGTTAATTAGAAAGAAAGTGTTTCCCCTTTGTTCAGTTTCGTTCTCTCCTCTCTTGGCCTCACTATTTCATTCTTTGATTAACTGAAATAATGTTGTACACGTGTTTCAAATTTGACATGGACTTTTAATGAAAATAGTGTGAAGTGTCGTCTTCACCTCCCAAGGGGAGTGGGAGCAGGGGTGGGGGGTGGGGGTGGTAGATAGATCCCAGCATGGAAGAGTTTGTTTTTCTGGTCTGGGAAGATCTCCTCAGCCATACTGGCAGATTACTACAAGCCCCTTCCCACTATCCAATCTTTCAATTGGAAGAAAAATCGTGTTTCCTTTCTTTTGGCAGAGTGAGTAGAAATCACAAATGCATATTTTTTGAAACCCTTCCAACCAAGTCGAAAGGAATTTGGAAAAGAAAAAAATTCCTTCCAAAATTCCTGCACCATTTACTTCCAACTCACTCAGGCAGTTGTGGGAATACAGCCAATGCTTGCTGATAGGGTAGATTCGGCACACGGCCACAGACTTTAAAGCCGCCTCACACTATCCAACCATTTAGTTGGAAGAAAAATCGGTTGCGGACTCTATTCAACTGCTAGTGGCGGCTGTGTGCCGAATTTACCCTATCAGCAAGCATTGGCTGTATTCCCATAGCTGCCTGAAGTGAGTTGGAAGTAAATGGTGCAGTCGTCAATTCCTTCCGACCTGGTTGAAAGGGTTTCGTCCGTCCAAAATGTTGCATTTGTGAATTCTACATGCTCTGTCAAAAGAAAGGAAAACTGAATTTTCTTCCAACTGACAGGTTGGATAGTGTGAGGCTGTTTTTTTTCCCAGAGACCACACCTTAGCAGTCTATATGTCCTCCGAAGATGGTGTGTGGCTGCCCATGTGGCGGGGTAATAAAAAACGGTCACACACGTAATGTTCTCATCCCTAGCTGATGTATTTGTACCATAGTGTTCAAGTGTTTAGGCAGTTGGGGATGATCCCTGGAGTCTTTAAGCCAGGGTACAACAACAACAAATAAATAGTCTTTATATAAAAGACGGTTGTCTCTTGCATAGAAATAAAAGTCCTTAAAGAAACAACAACAAAAAAGCAAAGCGTTTAATAATAAAGACATAAGTATTAAAATCTGGAATAAAATGATAAACATGGTTGTCATGTAAACATAATATGTGCCGTATATGTACGGTACAGCAAGTGTTAATAACCTGAAATGAAATAACAAGAATGATACTGTAAACATTTTTTTTTCACGAGTGTCGTTGTTAATTATTACTTTTTGTGTGTGTATATTATGGTTTCTTTTTAACTTATCCCGAGATTCTTTCTTCGATGGTTTCTTTTTCTCCTTTTCTTTCCTATTTCAACCTACTTCCTACAATTTCACCCCCACCCCCACCCCCCTTCTCCCCGTCTAGCCATATCTATCTCCCTGTCTTTATCATGTCTCTTAATCATTCTGTTTCGTTCTCCTGAATGGAAGTTAGGTTTGACGTCCACTCGGCTGCAAAACAGCACATAGGCCTATGGGACGAACCATCAACCAGCCATCATTGAAACATTCATTTAGATAACCGACAAATCGTTTCGTTCTCCTTGAAGAAAATCTGTTTAACGTCCTCCGGTCTGGAACAGACACATTATGGGATATTAGTGTATAAAGATGGTGGGAACGATCCTGGAGGTCTCCTTCTCTCTCCTTTCTCCTTTAATAACTAACTTTGCCCTATTATTTCTGCATCGCCCCCCCCCCCCTTTCCCCCATCTCTCTCTGTCTCTCGTTGTCTCTATCTGTATGCACCCCCCCCCCCCCCTGTCTCCCTCTTTCTCCACCCTCTCTCCCTCTCTGTCTACACTGCAGGTGTCTGTAGTTTTCGGGCCTGGTTAACGCTGGGATATCATTATGAAAGGAAGCGTAGGCCTAGCGTACAACCCTGTCACGTAGTCTCAGACCTATGCGGAACTCCATGGCATCATCATCATCATCCGCCTCATTTTCATATCTCTCTCTCTCTCTCTCTCTCTCTCTCTGGATAATGGTCTGCTAGAACTTTTTATACTTTTGTTTGCTGATGACATTATTTTATTGTCTGAAACTGTTACAGGTCTGCAATCTCAGTTGAACAGTTTATTTAGAGCTAGTTCAAACTTTCAATTAAAGGTTAACATGAGCAAAAGCAATATTGTGGTCTTCCGAAAAGGTGGTTATTCAGCTGCCAGAGAAAAATGGTTTTATAATAATGAAGAAATGAAAGTTATAAATTCCTATAAGTACCTTGGCATATATTTTTCTACCAGACTCAGTTTTGCTTCGGCATGTGAAGATTTAGTAAGTAGAGTTAGAAGATCACTTTTGTACATTTTAAGTAAACTGCATAGTATTAACAACACTTCACCTAATGTATTTTTGAAGATTTTTGATGCTCAGATTCAGCCTGTTGTTCTTTACGGTGCTAAAATATGGGGACTGGATAAAGCTTCGTATATTGTTGAAAAGTTGCATTTAAGTGCGTTGAAAAGGTACCTTTCAGTTAGATTCCCTATTACAATTAACGCCTGTGTTAGATGCATAAAATATTGGTTAAGATTGATTCACATGGATCAGCATAGACTACCACGAAAAGCTTATAGTACATTAGTAAAGCTTGATGATAAAGGTAAAAGAAACTGGGTAACAAATGTAAGAAGTATTCTGTGCACAAATGGTTTTGCATATGTGTGGACAAATCAAGGTGTCGGTTGTGTTCAGTCTTTTGTAAAAGAGTTTAGACAGAGGCTTGTTGATATTAGATGGCAAAATTGGGATAATCACATTAACACAAGTGAAAGATTTTGTTTTTATAAAGAATTTAAGATTTCAAATTCAATTGAACTTTATACATCGTTTAACATAAGTAGGAAATTGAAGGCGATGTTCACTAAGTTTAGATTTGGTGTGTCAGATTTAGCAGTACACAGCTCGAGATATTCATTAAATGAGGTAAGCCTGATATGTCCACTTTGCAAAACAGAAGCTGAAACTGAAATACATTTTGTTTTTTGTTGTTCTTGCTTAAATGATTTAAGATATAAATTCATACCAAGTATATATCATAACAAACAAAGTATGTTTTGGTTAGTATCGTTGGTGTCCTCGAAAAATGAAAGAATTGTGAGAAACTTTTGTCTGTATTTATATTTAGCCTTTA
>CM065689.1:49371141-49396141 GCA_017654935.2 Phymorhynchus buccinoides | reverse complement strand
CTGAAGTCGTGGTGGTCAAATCGTGTGTAAAACACGTTCATTTCATCAGCCAGGTTCTTCTCGTTGTCTGTGTGCAGGTAAGCTTTGGGTTTGTACCCTGTGATGGTGGTGATGTTCTGCCAACACTGCCTGGAGTTGTCTTGCTGGAAGTTGGACTCCAGTTTGGCTGAGAATTTCTTCTTTTCAGCCTCGATCTTTCCTTCAATTCTCTTCTGGATTTGCCTTCTTTCTTCTTGTTTGTTGTTCTCGAAGGCTGTCTGTCTGTCCTTAATCAGCTGCCTTAGCTCTGAGGTGAACCAGGGTTTGGAGTTGGGGAACAGCTTGACCTGCTTTGATAGAATGACCAAGTTCACACAGAAGTTGATGTAGCTGGAGATAACATCTGTTATCTCATCCAGTGTCCTGCTGTCGTGAAGGAAGACACCCCAGTCTGTGCAGTCAAAACAGGCGTTGAGGCTGTCTACAGAGTCCTGGCTCCATATCTTCACAGACTTGATGGTTGGCTTGGTCTGTTTCAGTCTTTGCCTGTAGATGGGGATGAGCTGCACCATCTGGTGGATGGAGCAGCCCAGGTTGGGCAGTGCTCGTGACCGGAAGGCGCCCTTGATGTTCCCGTAGCACAGGTCTAGGATGGAGTCACCACAGGTGACGTACTGGCTGAATGCAGGCAGCGCCTTGTTCCAGCCTGCACTTGTTAAAGTCTCCGATGATGAACGAGGGGGTGTCAGGGGACAGTGAGGACAGGTGGTGGATTACGTCACTCAACATTCGGGTAGCAGTTTTGCAGTTGGCTTTTGGGTGGATATACACAACTGTCACAAAAAGGTGGTTGAATTCGTGGGGTAAGTAATATGGTCGCAGTCCAACGGACAAGAGTTCAATGTCCTCATGGCAGGAAGACTCCTTGACTGATATGTTGGTGCACAAGCAGTTGTTCACAAAAATGCAGACCTCACCACCACGACTCTTGCCTGTGGTTTCAGCGGAGCGGTCCTGTCTAACCACAGTGAAGCCATGGATAGCTGGGTCAGGTTCTTCCTCCTTCAGCCACGTCACTGATAAACACACAACGTTGGCTTCGCGGAATTCGTGCATGAATTTGCAGCAAGCAGCCAGTTCATCACACTTGTTGCCCAACGACTGTGCATTTCCCAGGATGATAGAAGGGAGGGGCAACCTGTAACCGCGACGGTGCATACGAATGCGCACTCCTCCCCGCCTTCCCCTTTCCGGGGACGAAGAGCACGAAGCAGTGGGTTTTAGAGAAAAGACAAATTGAATGCCACAGCATCCACACTGACAGATCGATAGGCAAGGAGTTCTTCACGTGAATAACACATTATGACAACCAATGCCCAAGCACAGATCAGTCCTAGCAGAAACATTAATATAAACAGGATTATCCAATTAGAATAACGCGTCGCCCCAAAGAACAACACAAGATTTCAGTGTCAGCGTCCCAAATTAAACTTGAGCAATGGAGCATACCCCTAACTTCCTTGGGGTCAAAGGTCAGGTAGAATGTTTTTTTTTTATTTTATCAAAACAGTCGTTTTCATATATATCCACGACTAGACTTGCACAACTTCAAGGAACTCGTTTTTAATTTAAGATCGTTAAGTAAGAAAAGCAGAAACAACGAAACAGGTGTAAAAAAATGAGAAATCTTTCGTGTATGGAATGTCAATGACAGTGTTCAACTCACAGGTAAACAAACATGGCGGCTTCCGTTCAAAACAATACATACGTGAACCCAGTCTCCAAACAACAATTCCACACACAACACAACAGAAAATTAAAGTTCAAAATCTTAGGAAACACTGGGCAAAGTCATAAGACAACGCGATCTGGATAAAACATAACATTTTGAATATAATTCCAACTAGTGCAACGCCACTGGTCGTAACAGGGTTGCGCCCGATACATCTTTTTAGTCACGCCAACTTCAGGTAATTTTGGTATTTGGAATTTTGTATTGTAATAATAATTATACTGCAGGACGACATTTTGTGTGGTGGTTCACAAAATACTGTGAACACAATGAGAGAAAAAAAAGAAAGACAGGCGGAAGGTAGAAAAAGACATGAAGGATTAAATTAGGTATTAGGTATTTTATAGTCACAGAGGCGTCTCTGTGAAATTCGGGTTGTTCCCACCTGGAGAGCGTGTCGCAGCCAGAGGCGCACCACCCATTTGTGTGTGTGTGTGTGTGTGTGTGTGATGCGCAGTCTTTGGTTTTATCGACAAAGGTTTTAATAATAAACCTAAAGTTTTAAATTGCCACTACCTGGGTGTTTGCTGTTCTCTTTATCCCACTGTGTGTGTGTGTGTGTGTGTGTGTGTGTGTGTGTGTGTTTTCGTTGCCACTGGGTTTAGCGTGTGCTAAGTGCATGGGCACATGGGACCTCGGTTTATCGTCTCATCCGAAAGACTCCACGTTCAGGCCTAGTGCAGAGTGAGAAGAAAAATCCCCTGTACCCAGGTTCGAACTCGGGTTTGCTTGACACGAGGCGAACGCGATACCTCTGTGCCACTCTACTACACCAGTTCATGGGGTAGCGCAAAGGAGGGTTAATCGGCATGGAACGCTCTCTTAAGCCGGCGACAGACTATGTGACTGCCTCATGTGACTCGATCAGGTCGTGACGTTTCACCTCATTTGCATACCATCCTGCTTGATCGGTCTGACTCAGTCGGACCCAGTCAGGTGACAGGGCCGAATAGGGCAGGTTCTAAATTTCACTGATCGAGTCTGATCGAGTCAGATGGCTTGTGACCTCTTCTGTGCGGGAAACAAAATTGGGTCAACGTCACGACCTGTTAGCACAATTCCGCAAAAATGTTCCTAAGAAACACCTTTAGCCTAGTGTGCTGATAGTTCGCGAACGTTAGTGTTCATGCTTGGTGGAAGTTCAGTTTAACGTCGCGTATCGGCTTTCGCCATGTACGACGGGCTGAACAAACCAACCAAGGTATAAACAACAACTTATATTCCTGACTCACTGTCTTAGCCAAAAGGCCGAGAAGCGATCAGAATAGCTTGTGGGGGTAGCATGCGGCAAAACTACGAGGGTTGTTCATTAAAATTTGGCAACGGTCCTGCCATTTGTAGGGGAAGACGGGGTAAAAAGCGCATGGGCGGGTAAGAAGCCCACCCCAATTATCTCATGAAATAAAGAAAATTTCAGTCAAATTTGCCCATGAGACGAATGCTAGACATTAACGCTCGTCTCATGGGCAAAATGAGACTGAAATTTGCTTCATTTCATGAGATAATTGGGGTGGGCTTCTTACCCGCCCATGCGCTTTTTACCCTGTCTTCCCCTACTCTATAAAACATACAGGTATAATGGAGCCGAAAGGTTACCTTGAAATCAAATTTTACTGTTTATATTTGGATAACTTTAATAATTGTACTTGATAGAGAAATGACTTGAAGGTATGAAATAAATTAAGCGACATTGTTTTTCAACACCATGTGACCTGGCGGCCATTTTGAATTTCAGACAAACTTGTAGGGAAGGCCATGTCTCTTTAGTATGCACTGTTTAATGGTGATTTAACAAAACAAATAGGATTTGACTGATAAGTATTTTAGGTAGGATTCTTGTAAGAAGGTCAAAAGCTCACTTTGATGCTAAAACAGTTGTCTTTCAAAATTCCCGTTAAGTACTATATTAAAAACAAATTTGGTTAGAAATTTTGTCCTGTCAGTTACGTTTTGAAGGAAAAGTTTTAATTATACCAGCATGCCTGATCCCATTTTGGTAACATTTCGTATTTGGCGTTAACATACCACGTGTGTTCATGTGGTAAAATTATATGGGATTCTGGCTGCTGTGCTTTGTGAAAACAACGTAACTGACAGGACACTTGGGTAACTGACAGGACAGTAAAAAACCGTAGTGAACAACGTTTGTGCCCTTGACTCCACTGTTATATGAAAAGACATCCATTCGGATATGGGTGACTTCTGAATGAGGTAAGAGCACATACTATCTGGTCACACAATGGGCTGCATTGCACGGGAAGAGCAAAAATTGTTGCCACATCCCAGGGCATTGGCGTCATTCTTTTATTGTTTATGTTACTGCTGTTGATTTTTGTTCTCTTTTCATTGTTATTTATTCTTGGCTTCCATTTCAGTGTTGTCTAAAAACTAACATTGGAGTTTACAGTTCACTTTCACGTCACCTATTCTCGTAATTTATTCGCTTGCTTAGTTGAACAAAAGGTGAATGAAATGACGTAGGGTTAAAATGCTCTAAAATGTTGCAAACTAAACCTTACGTTTTAATTTTCAAGTCACATTTTTAAGGCTGTTGTCATTACCATTGTTAGCTCCTATTCTCATCTCCTTCAAATAGTAAAACAAAGACCAAGGTATTATAATGTGTGGCTATTACTAGTAGGCAGCGATTTAATGCTCCAAAAAAAAGAGATGATTTTGACAAAAAAACAGATGCTTGTGGCAAAACAAAAGACCATCTAACCCTAACCCTATCCCTAACCACGGAAAGAACCAAGAAATAGAGCAGGACGGTGTAAATCTACATATTTGCCGATAAATCGATGTACAAAGCCATGCACTTATACTATTGTTTTGCTGGAACCATTCCTTTTTTTGGTTGATAAATTTTAAGTCTTACTAGTAGAGTTGAGAACCGGTTCAAAATTTCGAACAGGTTTTTGTAACCGTTTTTTTTTACCAGTACTCACATAAGTAGTTTCACCTATGGCAACACATATTGATTTGTCAGAATGTTCACACACACGCGCGCGCACGCACGTACACGCACGCGCACGCGCATACACACACACATTCTCTCCTTACAATAAAGACATATTCTGCTTTTAGACAATAGCTTCAGTGCACGCATTTATTTTGAATAATAAAAGAGTTACTGATTGTAAATTAAGCAGTTTATGAAGCCACTACTCCCAATCCCAGATATAGCAATGACCCACCCACCCCTCCCCTCCTCCAAAAGAAACCCGCAAACAAATCAAAAGTTAGACAAAATCGTACATATTTTTAACCCCTTGACTGCCACCAACGTATTACGTACTGAGCTGATGACATCACTGATGACGGCATCAGATGAAGAGGAATAACCCTGATATGTTGGCTTTTGCTCTAACACAGTCAAGAGAGTTATATCCGCAGACCATTTTGCCAGATTGGCTCTATTAGTTGTCTTTTTCGTGGCATGATTTGCCCAATGATTTTTTTCTTTAATTTTCTCTGGCAGTCAAGGGGTTAATGGCCAGTACAGAGAGAACGAACGAACAAACGAATGAACGGATGCTTAAAGACCCTGCACGTCACGTGTCACATTCCCTCTTATGCTAGGAACATTTATTAAGATTCCTTACTAGCTATAAGAGGGAAACACGTGAAAACCGTGATTTTGACACGTGACGTGCAGGGTCTTTAATGCTTTTACGCTTTGTTCAGAGAGAGAGAGAGAGAGAGAGAGAGAGAGAGAGAGAGAGAGAGAGAGAGAGAGAGAGAGAGAGAGAGAGAGAGAGAGAGAGAGAGAGAGAGAGAGAATATGCATACACATTTACGTATGAATAAAACAGTGCAAATATCATGGCAAGGTCATGTTTATATATTGATAAGAAAAAGCGAGCGTGCGCGCGCGAGTGTGTGTGAGAGAGAGAGAGAGAAAGAGAGAGAGAGAGAGAGAGAGAGAGAGAGAGAGAGAGAGAGAGAGAGAGAGAGAGAGAGAGCATGTGTGTGTGTGTGTGTGCGTGCGCGCGCGCTCGCATGTTCAATTATTCAATCACTCTTTCTTTTCTTCAGGACAAAATGGCTCCAAATGTGTGACTTGCCCTTTTACTTCGGGTTCAGTATCGTAGTGTAATCAAAGAGGGTTAAAAATAGAAATGTAATACAATCTTTGGTGTAATCATCAGCCAGACTTGCACCTTACACCACCAGACAACTAGAAACAGCTGATTTCAGTTTACAAACACCCAATCTGCGTTGAGATTCAGTGTTGTTCTTAAAACAAGTGCGAAATCGCAATAGTTTGTGGCACGCGGTCTATTTTTACCACTCCAATCATGAGTTACCTCCCCTGGCTTTTCAATAATTTTAATCTGTAAACCAGAATGTTATCTCTGCACCATTTCGTAACTTTTTATATCTTTTGGAAAACATTTAAAACTATGTATCCTACTTATACTCATCAAAAGAAGCACCGCATACTCGTCGTGTCTGTTGTAGTGTCTGTATTACATATGTTTATTATTTTGTACGCTTTTAAAATACATCATTTTAAAGAGCGGCCAGAACTGTAGCCTCGATTTGAAGTGCGACAATTTTGTCCAAATGTGCGACAATTTCGGACCGACAGACCGACCGACCGACAAAGTGAGTTATAGGTTTGTGGCTTGAGCCAGAAACAAAAAGAATGCGCTATTCTAAGAAATAGTTACTTTCATTTTGCAGTTAAAGAAACGGTTCACAGCAACTCAAACCAGTTTTTCGAACCGCAAAATGTTAGCACCGGTTCTTCGGTTCAAACCGGGTTTTTCCCACCTGTAATTACTAGCGTCCCGTACTGTGATCGATATGTGCATTGTTGATTCGTGACATAAATATTTTACTAACAACAATTACAATGCAGGTATCTTTCAAGGTTTCGATGAATATATTAATAATACATAGTATTTATATAGCGCCTTTATTTAGAATTAAACTGTATGCCTGGTTTTGAAAGGTGGTCTTTAACATTTTCATTTATTCTGTGATTTATAACAACTTTTCAGATCGAATCAGTGTTTTTAACATACTGAGCAAAGCAATACATATAGTAACTTAATACTGACAAAGATATTCTAAAAGGGTAAGATGGACTACTTAAGAGCTCGGCGAACCGGGCTGATAGAGTTATCGTTAGTGGCGACAGTACACCATTCACAGTGGAGGCTATCCAAAAACTCAGACTGGAACTTGAACGGAGAATTCAACTGGCCTATCGACGTGTAAAATGTGTCCTGTTTAAAAGGGACATAACCAGTGTTTCTGTCCTCACTACTCATATAGGGAAAAGAGACCGGATGCTTATCTTCCCCTATACAGTCTTTGATACTGATCGGGAATAAGTTTTCGATTTCATTCAAACAATGTATTGAAATTGGAGAAACATAAAGTATTGCCAAAACTGTTTCAAAAGTAAATTACATAACGTTTTGTTTATTTTGCACTTATAAGGCTAATAAATGCACAATATGAATGCAGGCATAGGTGTTTTCTCAGCCATTATGTCCTCACAGTTTGTCACAAACTTCATTTTGTGTAGCAAAAACTAGCCTCCAAGAAATACTATACAATACTTCACAATCCTTACTACTGGTGTGAGAAGTGTCAGGTGTCAGTTAAATTAAAATGCAGAATAGTTGAATATCTAGGCCAAGTGATAATGATTGGCACCGGAAAAAGAACACAAACAATCAAGAATATCTTTTTAATCAGTACTGAGTGTCGCTGCCTCTCATCCAACGCTAACACGGATGTCTACTGACGTCGATTTGTATTCCATTTCATCAATAAACAGTGCCGTGAAAACTGCAATGTAAACAAAAGAACACATTGCTTAATAATAATAATAAAATAAACGTTGATCCATGATTCAAATGTCAGTGTCTGTGTTCAAGATTCTGAATCGGGGCATGAGTGTATGTGTATACATGTATGTGAGAACTGTGTGTGAGTGTGCGTGTGTGCATGTGTGTTCACTCACGTATGCATGTATGCTATTACTTTCATCTAAAATAATCACATTCAAAATTCATCTAAAATTGCCTCTCCCTCGACTATATTCTGATCTTTCATTACATATTTATTTCTCTTTTATCTCTCAATCTATCCACCATGCTAAATAACACTACTAAATGGCGATAAAATTGCTCAAATATGTACATGTAGTAGTAGTAGTAGTAGTAGTAGTGGTAGGGACAAAATAAGCTGTTAAGCTTTTTGTCTAGTCCCATCGTATACATAAAGTATTAACAATGAAAATGTGGTCAAGGTGTATTACGGTCAATTTTCCTAATTAAAATCAATTATCAAAGCTTCTAAACATATTTAAATATTTTGGAGAATCATCCAAGCGATTTTTGAAAGTGTTAGTATCAGGTGCACATTTTAGAAGATTAATAGGTAACTCATTCCACAAGTTAGCAACACGGATGCTGAAACAATTTTTTCTTATATTAGTATTGAACCTTTTAATAAAAACTTTACCATATGCATTCCTTGTCAAATTATATTGAGGAGAATCAAAGAATTTCTTCCAAGACAAGTCAACTAGACCATTGAATATTTTATAGGCCTCAATGAGATCCCCCCTAATTCTTCTTCCTTTGAGAGAAGAAAAAGGTTTAGGTATTTAAGTCTACTATAATAATCCATATTTTTACATCCCTTGACAAGTTTTGTTGCTCTGCGTTGCACTTTTTCAATTGCTGACGACTGGTATTTATATTTCGGGAACCATATGATGTTTCCATATTCTAAGTGGGGTCTTATTAATGCCTTGTATAATTTAATAAATATCTCCTGATCAATATTTACAAAGGTTCTTTTAATTAAACCAATCATCTTATTAGCAGTATTAATACAGTTCTGAATATGTTTGTCAAATGAGAAATCCTTATCGAAAGTTACCCCTAAGTCTTTTTCATTTTCACATTTTGCTACTGGACACACCACATTGTCATTCATCATAGTATAATCAACACTTGGATTTCTTTTACCCACATGCATAACCTTGCATTTACCTGTGTTAAAATAAAGATTACATGCTCATCATTGAACAAACTCGCAAACCTAAAAGGCGAATTTCTAGATGCAAAATAATTACACAAAGCTTAAACTGTACTCTTTAAGATATGGCATACGAGAAGCAGATAAAAACCTTACAGACATGTGTGTGTGAAGCTAACACATACTGCCTTGGTCTCCATTGCCCAACATTGGGATTCATCAGAACGTACCAGGCCCATAGTCTAAACGAATCAGTTTTAAATTATTTCCAACTCTCAAACAGGAGAACATTTAAATAAAACTATAAAATCATTATGAACTATCATACCTCGTTGGCCTTTGTGCATAATTGAGAAAGCAGCGAGGTCTTCACAAACAATGCTTCTCGCATCGCAGCTAATTTTGCTCTGAACACGAATTGAAAATGTGCGCTCAGACCTAAACCTTGCGGAGGAATAAAGTTCACCCTCTCTTTTAGAACATCTAAGCATAAAAACTTAAAACGGCATTAAAAGCAAGACGTATTTAAGATAGAAAAAATAAATCAATTTAAATAGGAGCAATTAATAGCATATTCGTTGGCTAATACAACAAACAAGGTCGGAATTATATGCCGCGGAAGACTACAACTACTAAAACGTTACTCCTGTGATACGGCACCCGATTTTAACATAGGCACGTGCGGCAGCAACACTGAGATCATGAAAACAAACAGGAGTACTTGTAACGGTTTGTAAAAACATTTCAAATCTGCCCAGAATGCTAGCTGTTTACAGGCTGTATTGCTTCTACAGGCGGGAGTTTCCTTGATCATTACAATATAAATAGATGAAGAACACATTATTTTTTCGTAGCGCCTATTTAGGCCTAAAATAATTGATGCACAGATTGTTACAACAACACACCGTTTTATTTTGTTGAGGTATATGCAAGGTAAATTAATAAGAGTGCCTATTAAAGTAATTTTTTGTCAAAGAAAAAAGGAATTCGAAATTTAAAGTCGAAGAATTAAGGAAGTTGTGTCATGTTACTAGAGCTCATTTAGCCTTTTAACGTCATTTCAATTTTTTCCCCCAAGCGTTTTCATCAGTATCTGTATAATTGTTGCAAACATTATTGTTATTTGTTTTGTTGCACTGATTTTTTAAAATTTATTAGACTTTAATTTCTATACTTCAATCATTTGTACAATTATTCTTGAAGCCACTCTTCAGATATCAGTGTTGAAAGATGCTTGCGGTCACTAATATGACAGACTGAATCCATTCCTCATATTTCATGTGACGTCATCATTTATACAAGAACAAAACAAAACAGTTGAACATTAATAAAAATCAACAAGTTTTGAGCTTGGAGATAAGTCCTCAATGTAAATAGTGCCCTGATTAAACCAGGATTGTCACTTAAACCACCATTGCTAGAGACACCCCAACTAGCATCTGTTGCTAAGGCATTAACATAATTAAACACCAGTTACTAAGCTAGCAAGAAGGTAAATAATCATATAAGCAAATCAAACATGTCTATGTCAAGCATTTAAAACAAATTATGGATTTGATTATTTAAATAAAATTATTTTTCAAGCATGTTACATTATTGTTGTAACAATATATACATATGCAGTTGTTGCTAGGCAACAACGGTAACTACAGCCCTCAAATCAGTTGCTAACCAGTGCACATCTTATCCACTCAACATGAACTAACCACACACAGAAGCATTGGTTAGTATGAAAATGTGTATCAATGTTTGACTAAGAGATTTTTCTTTAATTTTGGAGGTCCAAAAATGTCCTGTCAGTTACGGGAAGGTTGTCCTGTCAGTTACGATGGAAAATGCTTTTCATTTAAGCACGAAGGAACAAACGTCATACAAATTGCTGACCGTAGTGAAGTTTAACCCTTTAGACACTAAACTGTGCAGATCTTTTGAACATTTGTCATCAACTTTCACAGAGTTTAACAGTTGTTTTATCTAACCGAAAAACGAGGTACTTTTCATGTCCTGTCAGTTACGGTTTTTATATGTCAGTTATTCTGGAGACGTTTTGTGTATCATCTACATGTTTGGTGGTTATATGTAGAAACAGATGTGCTTTAAAAGAAACCAATTTCATTATGTATGACATTCAAATGTGGTGTAGAGAGCAACCGGTTTCCTTAAAAATGGGCTCTGAATGTCCCGTCAGTTAAGTTGGAATTGTCCGAAGACTGGTCACTTTGGCAGGCGTTTTCCCTTTTATCACTGGTAAGAAATCTTTTAGATGAGAGAGGGAAAATACACGTGACGTGGTGGGTCTTTAAAACACTTTTACAGCGCTTAGCCTTCAAGCTCTAAGCGCTTTACAGTATCGCGAAATAAATTCATATTAAAAACAACCCCTTGCATACATGCATTGACATACCGAAACCACACACATACACACACACACACACACGCACGCACGCACGCATGCACACACACACACACGCGCGCGCACGCGCACGCACGCACACGCGCGCACACGCACACACACACACACACACACACACACCATAATGATTAAAAACAGCGCAGTGCTGCTATAAAAAATAGCATTAACCCTTTCACCGCCAGTCATCTTTGAGACAAAAATGTCAATTAAACTTACTTGGCTACAGAAAAGATTTCATCTGCAACATTGTCACTTTGTAACAGATTTATAATTTTTATGGTCAATCCTTACTGCTCAAATTTAGGAACACAATATCATTGAATAATAGACCCTGGTTTCAAGGGTTTTAGTGACATGGGTGTTGAAGAACATGCATTCTCTCAAGAAGGAGTCAAGCAACACCAAAATAAAGACGAGGCTCTTGTTATATTCTGCACTCTCAATTCACAATGGCTGCTAGAGTTCTCTCGAACATGTGCTCTCTATGACGCCAATATCTGACGTAAACATGTGTCAACTATTTATCAAATATTCTAATCTACAGGTGTTAAATCATTGTGGTGCAAAAATGCGACAGCAGCGTCGACTTTCCGCAAGGCTTGTGATGCTCTTCAAGCTGCAAGAGGAAGAGGTGTGCATGGACATTCTGCAACAAAAACTGATACCACCGCCAGCGCGTCAGCGACGCACTCACCCACGTCAGCTCTCTCAGAGTTTCTGTCGTACTCAGTACCGACAAGTCAGCTTCCTCCCACGTACAATCCGGGACTGGAACGAGCTGCCCCAGGAAGCTGTGCAGGCCAAGACCATCGACACAAAAGTGTCGATGGTCACCAAATAGTTATCCAGCAACACTCCCCCTCCCCCCCTCCCCCCCATTCCCTCCACCTCTCCCCCTCTCCCTGTATTAAGGCGCTCTTCCGCAGATCCCCAATTTCTACAGTGACAGAATAGTCAAGTTTGACTGTGGTCACTTACTGGAAGGAAGGAAGGGTTTTAACAACCAGAAACTACTTTCAAACTACCAGGCATTTGTACTGGCATTATTTTAATAACAAATGGCAGCCCAGCCTGCTTGGTTAGCAGTCATTATACATCGGTATTGTTAAAAATTCGGGACTTTCCTGGTGTTGCACTGCCTCCGGGCATTGCCTCCAGGATCGTTCCCACCATCTTTATATCTACCAATGTCCCATATGCGTCTGTTCCAGACTGGAGGACGTTAAGCAGAATTCCATCATGGTTAGCAGTCACTTCTATTTTTACCATCAAAAAGTCATGGCCTACGGACGGACACATGACTGATTGGCACACGTGCACAATAAGCTTGTCCTCCACCAAATCTTTTGATCAGAAACACAAACTAAAAACAGCAGCAAAACACTCTTGGCTGAAGGAACGTGATGATGATGATGATGATGATGATAGAGAGAGAGAGAGAGAGAGAGAGAGAGAGAGAGAGAGAGAGAGAGAGAGAGAGAGAGAGAGAGAGAGAGAGAGATTGAGAGAGAGACTGCGCGAGAGAGAGAGAGAGAGAGAGAGAGAGAGAGAGAGAGAGAGAGAGAGAGAGAGAGAGAGAGAGAGAGAGAGAGAGAGAGAGAGAGAGAGAGAGAGAGAGAGAGAGAGAGAGAGAGAGAGAGACTGAGAGAGAGAGTTCACAAGGCACACATAATTAAGCTTGATATTGATGAATTCTCCACAATTAGGTCTACTTAGAAGTGCAAACAAAAAATATCTAACCTACCATTCATAGCCCTGACACCCAATTCGGGTAAGAGAAATGTTATTGACATTTCGATATGTTGAACAAGGATCCGTGACTCTGTGTTTGTATGTATGTATGTCTGTGTGTGTGTTAGTGTTAGTGTGTGTGTGCGCACGCGCGCGCGGCGTGTGTGTGTGTTAGTGTGCCTGTGCGTGCGCGCGCGCGCGCGCGTGTGTTTGTGTGTGTGTGTGTTAGTGTGCCTGTGCGTGTGCGCGCGCGCGCGTGTGTGTGTGTGTGCTCGCGCGCGTACGTGTCTGTGTGTGTGTCTATGTATTTGTGTCTGTGCCTGAGTTTATCAGTGTGTGCATGTCTGCGTGCGCGTGCGTGTGCGTGCGTGTGCGCGTGTGTACATGCGTGTGTATGTGTGTGTTTGTGTGTGTGCGAGTGTGTTTAAGAGAGAGAGAGAGAGAGAGAGAGAGAGAGAGAGAGAGAGAGAGAGAGAGAGAGAGAGAGCGAGCTTTAGCTATTGAATCTTCTTGTTATTGACTTGTTGCCCTAGCTCCTAGTTCCTCCCCGTGCTTCTCTTCTTCTTCTTCTTCTTGCTTTGTTTTCTTTTTGTGTGTTCGTTTTCCTCCCCCTTCTTTATTGTTCTTCTTCCTCCTCTTGTCATAGTGTTTGTTGCCAAAGTATTTGTGATCCCAAGTTGTTTTAAATAAAATATTTATGGAGAGTTCACGTTTCCAAGATTTTGTTTCACAATGTCAGAAAAGATTCTTAAATGACAAAATGCTGTTTTCGTGAGCATATAATGAGAGTGGCATCAAAAAGAAGAAGCACCAATTGAAACAAATGTACACTTTGCACATTTTTTATAAAACCAGACTTTGAGATCGAGAGCCGTAAACACAAAGAGGATAGGGTTAGGATCAGCCTAGGATTGTTGTCATAAACTGAAAAGAAGCGGTGGGGTGGCATCGCAATAAACGACACTCTTCTATAATTAGTGTGCCTGGGCATCTCAGTTGAATGGAGCGAGCAGGCTGGCAAGAAATATTTCAATGTAGTTGCCTGGACACTCATCACTCTCAAGACTCGGCTGTATCCGCATTTATTTATTTTATTTTATTTTTTTTTACCGTAAGGGAGATAATTTATCGTCCTGAAAAGAGCAAAACAGTTCCTCTTACCGTCAACAAATTATAATTTGTATTTGGTACTTAAAACAAATCCACACCAAATGCCAACTACATAATTATCTGCGCTTACGGGCAAAAAATATGGCTTATGCACAAAACACGAGACTGATAAATGTAGGCTCAGGCCTACGGGTCTATGAAAAAAGACACTCACAAGCAAGAAAGTTTGTTTCCTAGTCATTTGTTTCCTAGTTTCCTAGCATTTAGGCTTATTTCATGTAAAACTAAATGATCGTGGGCCCCAAAGAGAAAAAGAATAAGAATCAAAATCATTGTGAGAATCAAATGCTCGTTACTAGTGCTTCTGTTTCTTTTGTTTGTTAACATTGAAGAAATATGTATACAGGGGCGGATCTGAGGGGGGTTTCCAGGGTATCCTGACCCCCCTCCCCCCGCTTGCCCCAAGCATGTACCTTATACAAGGGTAAAAGAGAGAAAATTGCTCCATTTGTGCTTTAATAATCACTAAATTACAAACGTTTCCGGGGCGTCGCACCCTGGCCCCCCCCCACAAGGCCGCTACACCTTAACCCAGGACCTATGCAGCTCCCTGGACTCCCTTTGCGAATCATTTGGTCAGCCAATGATATATATATAAGTGAACAAAACTCTGTATGTGTGCGTGTGGTTGTTTAAAAATAATAAAACTCTGCGTTTTAATCTTTGGAAATAATTAAGCACAAAAGAGGAAGATGACATAGAAAGAATAGAAAGTCGAAAAAAGTAGTGTTTGTCAAAATTCAATAGCATATTCAAATGATTCATCTTTGAACATGTTTCAGTTTTTAACAGAATTGGAAAAAAGCAAAATGATAGAAAACTAAAATAATCATACAATATTCAACATTAGTCCAACCACAAAGACAACAGATCGTTGTGCATTTCAAATGCTCCAACTTTCAAGTCCTTTAGATCAGAGGCACGGTGCACAGCAGTATACTGAGATTTCATTTCAAATCTATTTTTAGCCTTTTGGACAAAATCTAATTTTATCCTTTTGGACACCATCTTAGTTGCTGGCCCTCTCTGATCGTGTCGTTTATCTTTTCATATTTGAACATTGTTATGTTCACTTTTTTACATAAGATTCTTATTTCTATTTTTTTATCTGAGTGCTGGTTTGGCTTTTTGGAATTTTTGCTAATATACAACAGGGGAAACCCTTCCCACTGTGGAAGGACCTTGGTGTTGAGGTGACAAATTCCACATGACTTGGGTAAGATCCCAATGCTGTGTTCACCTGACGAGATCCTCACAGGATCGAAACAGCTGTCGTGGACTGGGCTCTGTCTGCCTCCCTTAAAAAAAGGAGGAAAAGCCAAACTAGCACTCTATGTCTTTTAGAACATAGATCAAGATTCCAAGTTCTTGTAACTGGTCTTGTTTCTGATGTTCGATTATAAAGACATTTTTAATTAATAATTTAAAGACATTTGGACAAACAAGTGTGGTTTAAAAAAAAAATCAAATTTTACTATATATATATCAAATGTGTGTGCTCAATTAGACATCCAACAAACATACGCAATATTCTATCATGGAAATTGTTCATAGTGTCATAGCATCGTTGCCAATCTTCTAAACAATTTCCCTTACAAGTCTAATTTTGAGGAACATTATTCACACAATCACCTGGGATTTTGAACAACACAGCATGTGACCATGCGCACAGTCACGCGTCGTTTTCATTTACGCCAAGTGCCTGGGTGTCATCATTGTGCTTAAGAGAACATTTTCCATTCATTCTTTGCCCATTGTTGATGCTCAGGTATATATCACAGACATTGGAATATTTGTAAAGAATCTCCCCCAAATCCAAAATCAATGAAAGCCTTGTTTTGCTGGTCCATCTTCTGGGCCGCATAAGTATAGTGGCGTTGCTCCCACGCCGTTCCAAGTCCCAACACGCAGTCATACCCCAGCTTGTTCAGGTCGCAGAATACGAAACCAGCAGTCCAAGGGGAACGAATCTATGTTAGGCCATCAGGAGGCAACCAGCCGAGAAGACACTGCACTGCTGCTGAGTCACTTCAGTGGAGCCTGTACGCAGGACACCACCTACTAAGCTCCCTACTGAAGACAATAATGTCTTAGTCGCGGAACCAGCGTGAGTGAGGTCCTCCTCCGAGGGCACCACCACGTCCGTCCAATGACAGCTCCCCAGAACATACTGATCCTCATGACTTTGACCTGAACGCACTAAGGGCATACACTGGATTGGTAATCGAAACTGAGGTCACTTTGTTTTACTTTTTGATGATTGATGGAAATGAGGCGGATAACGACGGTGATGATGATGCTATGGAGTTCTGTATTGGTCTGAGACTATGTGACAGGGCTGTATTCTGCTCTTCCTTTCATAATGATATCCCGGCGTTAACCAGACCTGAGCACTACGGACACCTGCAGTGTTGGTCATGAAATTAGAGCAACACTTCTCAGAATCGCATCCGTTAAGCGGATGAAGCTCGACTGCGTGGTTTCAGTCTTCCCATTGAGCCCATAGCCACTCACTCTGGGTGAGAGTTGGTCCAGGACCGAAAAACACCCTCGCCTCTGATGGGATTCGAACCTGTGACCTCCCAGCCACGGCGGCTGGTATCAATGAAAGCCTTACCCTGTGAATGTATAAAAGATTATCTTATCAAAAGTTTAGCTTTGCTTTCTGTGGGAAAGATAATTTTTCTGGATTCTCCATTTCCCCGGCAATTGCTTCAACTGCAACTATGCTTATTATTCAAAATTTGACTATCAAATAACTTTCTTTTATATCAGAAATCATTTGGTGTCCACCATCATCTGATGTCTTCACAGACACCATTCGAATTTTCTAGTGTCGTCATACCATGCATCCTTTTCGTCGTGTTTATTAATGATTGTATTATCTAAATGAAATGCGTCAGTTCCACCTGATGTGGATAGGCGTAAAATACATTTATATTCACAATATCGGAAATTACAAATGCGCAGAAAGAGGATTAGGATTAAGATTAAAATTATAGCCCCGTCGACAGCAAAGGCCATTTCAGGGCTGTCACCACGTTGAATCAAACCAACGCGCAGAAAGAGGATAGTGCGCTGAGATAATTAATAAAATTAAATAACGATATCACGAGAGAAAACGAACAAAGAGAAAGCATGAATAAACAAACCAACTATAAAGAAACTTAAACAATTAAATAGTAATAATAAATAAGTAAATATAGGCCTATATATGAAATCAACAATGACTGGAACAAAAAAGGAGAATCTACATACATGCCATTTCCATTACAGTTGCGGCAAACAACTAAATATACAAACATAAAACAAGAGTTGTGATAAGTATGTAATTAAAGCAAAAACAAAAATACTACAATATTTTTCTAAAAGCTATGCCCTATCCCAAAAACTTTCACAGGTTGGAAGCAATGTGGAATAAAATGGGATCACAATCTTCAGTCAGTTAACGCATCATCTGTTTTACAGAGACTGAGTCCACCACAATTCTAAGCAACATGTCACACGAGGAGGTCAATGTCAAGCCATTACTTTCAACAACTGGTTCGCCTCCAGTGCTGTCCAACCATTCTCTAACGGATGCGACATCAGCTGAGGAAGATGACGTTTTCAAGCCCTGGGACAACCCCTACAACGTTATTACCCAACAGGACTGGTTAGTGATCGAGGAGATCAATTTCTGTTATGTCAGCCTGGGGCTGTTTTTGGTTGGGGTCCCCACTAACATCATCAACTGTGTGATCTTTTACAGACAGGGTTTGAAGGAACGCATGAATCTCTGTCTCTTCTGCCTGGCGCTCTTTGACATGCTCTTCGTCTTCTTTTTCTACGTGGTTGCATCTTACTGCATGGTGGGATTTGTGTACCCGGAGGTGGAACAGTGGTGGAAGTACTTTGCCCATAAGTATTTCACGGGGGTGTACCGCGGGTTCCAGTTCTCCTCGGGATGTCTGACGGCTCTCATCGCTCTGGAGCGCTGTGTGTGTGTGGTGCTACCCCTCAGGGCGACCTCCCTCATCAGGACTCGCACCATAGGCATCATCATCGCCATCATTGTGGGGCTTATGCAGTTAGCTACTGTTCTATATCCGCTCCATTATGAGACCGGTTCTCGTGCGGACCCTGACACGGGCAGAACCATTCTGTACGTGACGTCCAGCCAGTTTTACAGAAATCACAGAATGTTGTACACAGTGGTGGAAGACAACCTGCTCATGGTGGTCGTGCCTTTCGTGACTTTCATCGTGGTGGTCGTCAGCACTGTCGTCACTGTGCTGGAGCTCAAGCTGAGGTTACGATGGAGACAGCTGTCCTCCTCCAGTGATGGGGCTGCTGCACGACAACAGGTGAACAATCAGTAGACTTCTTGTTATATAATCAGTAATAGTACCATCACCGTCTTTGTCGTCACAGTTGTCATTTCTATCATGATGTCTATCTTAAAAGAAAAGAAAATATATTCCAGAAGAAAATCTATGCACTATCGGAAGACTTTCTGACCGATTTTTAATTTTAGTTAGTAGCTTAATTCTCTTAAAACCAAATTATTTTAAGATGTTAGCAAGCCTGACATGTGATTTCAACAAAGCAACCACATACATAGTTTTCAAAACCAAACACGTTGGAGAACTCTTGCCTTTCATATCTTGTGTTTCAGTTATCTCCATATGTCTTTTTATGTTCCTTGTATTATGACTGAGATTTTCTCCTGTTTCATTATAAAATAATATGTACACATCTCTGCACCCCTCCAGGTGAAATTGGTGAGCATGCTGGTGGTGGTGTCCTGTCTCTACATCGTGACGGCAGCACCTAACGTGGCCCTGGGTCTGACCCGGTCCTTGTTGCCGGAATTCCTCCACACCCGACGTTACTCCAACATCTTCCTGGCTTCTCATCTATTGTACCTGATTTTGGCCCTATTCAATTCCTCCGTCAATTTCTTCGTCTACGTCATCAGGTCCTCGCGCTTCAGAGCTCACCTGGCCGAAATGTTTGGATACCAGTCAGTGATTGTGTCATCCTTGGACGACGTCAGTGGTCCACAATCTGGACCTACGATGGCTCAAGGGTCTGGTCTTCGTGCCTCAAGATTGCATCGTTTCTGGCGTGCACTGTGTGGTTTGTTTTGTTGTAGACAATTATCAGAGTCTACAGCTGGTGCAACATATTAGTACAAGCCAGTGTATATTGAAGTAACACCGTTTCTGGAATTGGAATCTGTTCTTGGTTCTATAACTACGATAACGAAACATTAGGAAAAGTTGGTTTGGTTTCTGCCCTGGCACATTTTGAAAGTTCAAAACTTTGAGAAGAGAAACTGTTTGTAAGGCCTTTACTACTACTATAAAGCTTGAAAGTGTTTGTCATGCACAGTACACCCAGCTGTTCTGTTTGTGTTTGAGTGTTTTAAAGGAAGTGTTTATGAGACGAGATCATAGCTATTTAATTATAGTCTAAAACCTAAATGTTATTGTATGTCATGTTGGCACATGTCTTGATCTTGATCTTGATTATTTGACTGGCAAGAGTCCAATTCAGGACGTAAAACACCAGTGGGTGAAGAACTTGGGGAGAGCAACTCTTTAGAAAAGTAAAAACGCATATCACTAGCCTATCACTAGACTTATCCAGCCAGCCATGTAAGTTTCTTGGATGCATTGATTGAAATAAAAGCATAATAAACTTCCTGGAATAATTATCAACTTTGAATAAGTTGCTTGGAATCAAAATAATGGTTTTTGATGTCAAACGTTTTGGTCAACACGAATTATGTACTGGTTGTTCATCACGAAGTACATAGTTGTTTAATCTCGTACACAAAATTCCGCTTAGTTGACACTCACTTGATAATTGCGATGTACCAGTTATGATAAACAGAATGTTTGTTATGTTTTCTGTTTTTAAAGGTGGACCCTGACGGATGAGTTGTTTTGCAAGAAACACGTCGAGATCACCAGAAAGACAGCCTTTTCAAGGATCGGAACACTCACTTTGCTCTGGTTTCCTATAAATTAAGCCCGTCAAAACGGCGATTCCTCCTTGGCGGAGATGCCGGAGAGAGTAGCCATTTTGGATGGGGTGGGTGGAGGTCACTCATTGTGGTTGAAGCGTTTTCTTTTTTCGTAGTGCAATAATAAAAAAAAAGGATCTATTTCCTTTGTTGTGAGCAAAACTCCTTTAGATAATCTGTATAAAGATTTTAAAAAAAAAAAGAAAGCAAAAAAAAAAAGGCTTGTATTGCGAACATTTCGTGCTAACGATTTGTTCTAACGCAGGCGGCCATTAGAAAAGGCGACGGCACACGTCTTCTCTTTGGGTGAAAGCCATTTTGACTTCCAATTTCCAGCACCTCCGCCAAGGAGGAATCGCCGTTTTTGACGGTTTGATTTCTAGGAAACCAGAGCAAAGTGAGTGTTGCGATCTCTGTAAAGTGTGTTTTCCAAATGGTGATCTCGAGACGTGTTTCTTACAAAACCTCATCCGTCAGGGTGGCCCTTTAACCATTTGGGATCCTGAATGATAGGCTGTCTGTTCACGCTAACTGTCTCGTCTGTGTGATGCTTACTTGTACTAGTTAAGTCGTTCGTGTCAGCAGACAGTTTTCATTCCAAGTGCAAGGTCATCTTCTCTCTCTCTCTCTCTTTCTCTCTCATCTTTTTTTCTCTCTCTTTCTCATCGGTGATCGTGGATTCCTCGACGTGCCTCTGTCTCTCTCGGTCTCTCTCTCTCAGGGGCTGGCCCCTTCTCCCTCCTCTCAATCTCTCTCTCTGACGTCTCTCTCTTCCTCTCATCTCAATCTCTTCTCTCCGGTCTCTCTCTCATCATTCTCTCTCTCTGGCTACTCTCTACTGTGTGCACCCCATGCCCGTATCTAAGCTATGTAATCAATCAATGGCATTAAAACAGATTCAGTAGGTTCAGTGTTCAGTGTTCTCTCTCTGTCTCTCTCTCTCTCTCTCGCTCTCTCTCTCTCTCTCTCTCTCCTATCTCTCCTATGTGCATCCCCATGTCATCTAAACTATGTAAGTCAATGGCATTAAAACAGTTTCAGTGTTCAGCGTTCAGTTCTCTCTCCTCTCTCTCAGTCTCTCTCATCTCTCTTTTTCTGCGTCTCTCTTTCGTCTCTCTCTCTCTCCTCTCGCTCTCTCCTCTCTCTCTCTCTCTGTCGGTCTCTCTCTGTCTCGCTCTCTGGCCTCGTCTCTCTCTCGTCTCTGCTGTTTTTGCACCCCATGTCTATCTAAGTGCTATGTTAAGTCAATTTGGGCATTAAAAACAGTTCATGTTTCAGTGTTCCAGTGTTCTCTATCTCTCTCTCTCTCTCTCTCTATCTCCTCGATCATCTCTCTCTCTCTGTCTCTCTCTCAGTGCTCTCCTATGTGCATCCCCAATGTCATCTAAACGATGTAAGTCCATGGCATTAAAACAGTTCCATTGTTCTCAGTGTTCTCTCTCTCTCTCTCTCTCATTCTTGTCATCTCTCTCTTCTCTCTCTGCATTGTTCTCTCTCTCTCTCTCTCTCCTCTCCTCTCTCGATTCCCTATGTGCATCCGGAATGGTCGATGTAAGGCTATTGTAGTTCAATGGCATTAAAAACAGTTCAGTGTTCAGTGGTTCTCTTCTCTCTCCTCCTCTCTCTCTCTCTCTCTCTCTCCTCTCTCTCTCTCTCTCTCTCTTTATGTTGCTCTCTCTCTCTCATTCTCGTCTCCTATGTGCACCCAATGTCATCTAAGCTATGTAAGTCAATGAGTATTAAAACAGTTCAGTGTTCAACTCATCTCTTCTCTCGTCTCTCTCTCTCTCGACTCTCTCTCCCTCTCTCTCTCTCATCTCTCTCCTATGTGCACCCTCATGTCATCTAGCTATGTAATCCGATATCATTGTTTGTGCACCCCTAAAACAGTTTCAGTGTTCTCTCACTCTTCTCTCTCTCGCCTCTCCAACCTCCTCTCTCAGGTGTTCTCTGTCTTCTCAAACATCTCTCTCTCTCTCTCTCTCTCTCTCTTCTCTCTCTCTCTCTCTCTCTCTCTCCTATGTGCACCCCCATGTCATCTAAGCTATGTAAGCCAATGACATTAAAAAAGTTCAGTGTTCAGTGTTCTATCTCTCTCTCTGCGCAGTCTCTCTCTCAGTCTCTCTCTCTCTTCTCTCTCCTCTCTCCTCTCTCTCTCTCCTCTCCGTCGCTCTCTCTCCCTGGCTGGGTGGAAAAAAGCATGTAACTTGCTAATCTCATTTTCCCTGGTTAAATAAAACGTTTTCGTTTTCGTTTTTCCGTTTTCTATCTCTCCTGTCTCTGTCTCTCTCCTCTGTCTCGTTGTCTGCTGTCTCCTCTCCTCGTCTCTCAATCCTTCTCTGTCCTCATCTCGGTCTCTCCTACTCGCTACTCTGTCTCTCTCTCTTTCTCTCTCTCCACACACACACACACACACACACACACACACACATGGGGATCTCGAGTGGAATTGTTGGGAGGAGAGAGAGAGAGAGATGGAGAGAGTGGAGGAAGGAGCGAGAGAGAGAGGGAGAGAAGAACGGAGGAGAGAGAGAGAGAGTGAGGAGAGAGACAGACACTGAACACGTGAACACTGCAAAAACTTTATCTCAACAAAGATAAAGATCTAGGTAAGCCGATTCTTTCCAATGACCTGAATTGGAGAGAGAGAGAGAGAGAGAGAAGAGAGAGAGAGAGAGATAAGAGAGGAGAGAGCGATAGAGAGAGAGTAGAGAGAGAGAGAGATAGGGAAAGAGAGAGAGAACACTGACACTGAACACTGAACACTGAAAAACTTTATCTAACAAATATTAAGATCTTAGGCGAAGCCTAATTACTTTTACCAATTAACTGATTGGTATAGAGAGAGAGAGAGAGAGAGAAGAGGAGAGAAGAGAGATAGAGAGAGAGAGGAGAAGAGAGAGAGTGGGGGGGGGGGGAGACACTGCTATGAGGGTCGCACGACCCACACATAGCCATGCACACACTTCAAACAAACCGACGCACAAACTATGAAGGTTAATCTTCGCAAGCAAGTTACGTGCGCATGCGCGCGCACGCACGCGCACACGCGCACTATCGCGCGCGCACGCACGCCCACGCACATCGCACAACACACACACACAACCACACACAACAACACACACCCAGGACACACACTAGAGAGAAAAGCTCATACAACAGAAAGCACTACAACCAAGTGGGAAGTTCAGTTTAAACGTCGCGTATCGGCTTTCGCCATGTACGCCGGGCTGAAACAAACCAACCACGTATAAGCAACATTTATTTTCCTGAATCACTGTCTTAGCCAAAAAGGGCCGATAAGCGATCAGTATATGAACATTAAGCACCTCTAACAATCCCTATTCTCTTATTTAGATAAAATAATTTACTTTCATGATGATCAGTCTTGGATTTAGAAAGAATCATTCAATTCCACACTTCCCACTATACCGCTTCTTGACAGTCTGCTATGTATATAAATGAAAAAGTTTACTGGTATTCTTTTCCTTGACCTTGAAAAAGCGTTCGATGTTATTAATAATTCACTCCTCTGCGTAGCTAGAACTGTATAACCTTCCTCCTGAATTTTTAATCTTATTTCATCTTTTTTGGGTGTGACAGAAAACACTGGTTTCAATTAATAACACAAATGTCTGAATTGCTTCCAATCCTTATGGAGTACCTCAAGGTCTATCTTTAGGTCCACTCTTGTTCACTGTTTTATAAACGACCTCATGGGCATTTTCAATATTATATGAGAAATGTTTGCTGAACTTTCATCCTTCTACTAGTGATACGAATGCTACAGGCTAGTAAGCAACTTCAATGATTCTCAAAATGTGTTTTTACTGGACACAATTAATCCACCCTGTCAATTAATGCCAATAAAACGAAATGCATGTACGTATCAACCGCGACAAAAAAGACAAAGATACTCCCAATTTCCACCACTATTTTTTGCAGCAACAAAATGAAGAAGTTGATTCACATAACCCCTAGCTGTTGTCATTCAAAGTCTGTCTTGACAGGACCATATAAGTCTTTAGGAAAGGTCTGCTAGAAAAATACTCAGCTATCTAAGTTAAACATTTCCTTGATAACCATTCTCGAAATCTTCTTTAAATGCTCGCATACTCTCAATGATCGATTATGCTTCAACATTATGGGATAGTCCGTAGTAATACCTATTTAAAGATTATCAATCGTATGTACAAAAAAGCATTAAAAAATATTTTATTAACATCAGTTCACTTACCTATGAATACTACAATCACTAGATATACTTAACTTTTGTCAAGACAGACTTTTCCTCAAAAAGGCAATCTGCATGCATAATATTGTCAACCGGAAATGCTCAAAAAGATAACAGATATCTTTACGACAACACAAGCAGACACACCATTTACTCTCATTTCCATCGACCAAATAATGAAATCTATTGAAATCTAGTCTCCTCTTATTCGGTGTGGAGATTTATGCAACAAACTACCCTCCATTTTAAAAAACCCATGAAAAACAAGACACTACTTTCAAGAAAAAAAAGAAAATTTATCTCTTTTAGTCAGAACGTAATCGATAGCTTTATTCCAATTATTACATGATGGAAAAAGTTAGGGACCAGGGCACACACACATGCAGACAACTTTTCCAACACGAATGCCATTGTTTGGCTGCAGCATTTATTTCAGTATCTCGTCAATCAGAGTACCAAATTTTCATTCCGATTTGAATGATCCGTTTGCTTTCCGCGAGCCCCGTCAAACAACAGAGTGGTTCAAACGAAAAATTTCGACAGTTCAGTAGTGTGGTGTCCACCACGATTCCTTTGGCATTCCTTTGAGCGATTCTGGAACGGCAGGGGGAAACGCTAACAGGACCACACCACTCAGGAGAGGGGGGCCTTTGTGGGGCT
>CM065689.1:49349355-49370641 GCA_017654935.2 Phymorhynchus buccinoides | reverse complement strand
TGCAGATCATGAGGTGAGGTTGGATAGTGTTGAAAACAATGGAAAAGTCAAGGAAGAGAATTCTTGCTTAGGTTTTGGGTTTGTCAAGATGTTGGAGAAGACCAGAGTCGGTATGGCGTCCTGCGTGTTTCGTGAGCTGGAGTAGGCGAACTGCAGCGGATCCTGGTGGTCCTCAGTTTCTCTCCGGAGTGACTTCAGGACTATTATCTCAAGACACTTCATTGGCACTGATGTAAGCGCCACTGGACGAAAATCGTTTAGTTAGCTCGCTGACTTCTTCTTGGGGATGGGGATAATAGTGGATCTTTTCCACAGTCGTGGCACACATCCCTCATCAAGGGAACGCTGGTAGAGCTCTCTGAAGATGCAGGCCAATGAGTCACTGCAGGTCTTCAGGGTCTTGCTGCTGACGCCGACAGGTCCGGAAGCACTTCTGGCATTCACCTTCTTAAAGAGGTTGCGGACTTCTTCCTCTGAGACTGTGACTGGGGGTCCAGGTAGTTCTCTCACCCTGTCCATGGCCTGCTGCTGCTGAAGACTGAAGTCGTGGTGGTCAAATCGTGTGTAAAACACGTTCATTTCATCAGCCAGGTTCTTCTCGTTGTCTGTGTGCAGGTCAGCTTTCTTGGGTTTGTACCCTGTGATGGTGGTGATGTTCTGCCAACACTGCCTGGAGTTACCTTGCTGGAAGTTGGACTCCAGTTTGGCTGAGAATTTCTTCTTTTCAGCCTCGATCTTTCCTTCAATTCTCTTCTGGATTTGCCTTCTTTCTTCTTGTTTGTTGTTCTCGAAGGCTGTCTGTCTGTCCTTAATCAGCTGCCTTAGCTCTGAGGTGAACCAGGGTTTGGAGTTGGGGAACAGCTTGACCTGCTTTGATAGAATGACCAAGTTCACACAGAAGTTGATGTAGCTGGAGATAACATCTGTTATCTCATCCAGTGTCCTGCTGTCGTCAAGGAAGACACCCCAGTCTGTGCAGTCAAAACAGGCGTTGAGGCTGTCTACAGAGTCCTGGCTCCATATCTTCACAGACTTGATGGTTGGCTTGGTCTGTTTCAGTCTTTGCCTGTAGATGGGGATGAGCTGCACCATCTGGTGGATGGAGCAGCCCAGGTTGGGCAGTGCTCGTGACCGGAAGGCGCCCTTGATGTTCCCGTAGCACAGGTCTAGGATGGAGTCACCACAGGTGACGTACTGGCTGAATGCAGGCAGCGCCTTGTTCCAGCCTGCACTTGTTAAAGTCTCCGATGATGAACGAGGGGGTGTCAGGGGACAGTGAGGACAGGTGGTGGATTACGTCACTCAACATTCGGGTAGCAGTTTTGCAGTTGGCTTTTGGGTGGATATACACAACTGTCACAAAAAGGTGGTTGAATTCGTGGGGTAAGTAATATGGTCGCAGTCCAACGGACAAGAGTTCAATGTCCTCATGGCAGGAAGACTCCTTGACTGATATGTTGGTGCACAAGCAGTTGTTCACAAAAATGCAGACCTCACCACCACGACTCTTGCCTGTGGTTTCAGCGGAGCGGTCCTGTCTAACCACAGTGAAGCCATGGATAGCTGGGTCAGGTTCTTCCTCCTTCAGCCACGTCACTGATAAACACACAACGTTGGCTTCGCGGAATTCGTGCATGAATTTGCAGCAAGCAGCCAGTTCATCACACTTGTTGCCCAACGACTGTGCATTTCCCAGGATGATAGAAGGGAGGGGCAACCTGTAACCGCGACGGTGCATACGAATGCGCACTCCTCCCCGCCTTCCCCTTTCCGGGGACGAAGAGCACGAAGCAGTGGGTTTTAGAGAAAAGACAAATTGAATGCCACAGCATCCACACTGACAGATCAATAGGCAAGGAGTTCTTCACGTGAATAACACATTATGACAACCAATGCCCAAGCACAGATCAGTCCTAGCAGAAACATTAATATAAACAGGATTATCCAATTAGAATAACGCGTCGCCCCAAAGAACAACACAAGATTTCAGTGTCAGCGTCCCAAATTAAACTTGAGCAATGGAGCATACCCCTAACTTCCTTGGGGTCAAAGGTCAGGTAGAATGTTTTTTGTTTTTTTTATCAAAACAGTCGTTTTCATATATATCCACGACTAGAATTGCACAACTTCAAGGAACTCGTTTTTAATTTAAGATCGTTAAGTAAGAAAAGCAGAAACAACGAAACAGGTGTAAAAAAATGAGAAATCTTTCGTGTATGGAATGTCAATGACAGTGTTCAAATCACAGGTAAACAAACATGGCGGCTTCCGTTCAAAACAATACATACGTGAACCCAGTCTCCAAACAACAATTCCACACACAACACAACAGAAAATTAAAGTTCAAAATCTTAGGAAACACTGGGCAAAGTCATAAGACAACGCGATCTGGATAAAACATAACATTTTGAATATAATTCCAACTAGTGCAACGCCACTGGTCGTAACAGGGTTGCGCCCGATACATCTTTTTAGTCACGCCAACTTCAGGTAATTTTGGTATTTGGAATTTTGTATTGTAATAATAATTATACTACAGGACGACATTTTGTGTGGTGGTTCACAAAATACTGTGAACACAATGAGAGAAAAAAAAGAAAGACAGGCGGAAGGTAGAAAAAGACATGAAGGATTAAATTAGGTATTAGGTATTTTATAGTCACAGAGGCGTCTCTGTGAAATTCGGGTTGCTCCCACCTGGAGAGCGTGTCGCAGCCAGAGGCGCACCACCCATTTGTGTGTGTGTGTGTGTGTGTGTGTGTGTGTGTGATGCGCAGTCTTTGGTTTTATCGACAAAGGTTTTAATAATAAACCTAAAGTTTTAAATTGCCACTACCTGGGTGTTTGCTGTTCTCTTTATCCCACTGTGTGTGTGTGTGTGTGTGTGTGTGTGTGTGTGTGTGTTTTCGTTGCCACTGAGGTTTAGCGTGTGCTAAGTGCATGGGCACATGGGACCTCGGTTTATCGTCTCATCCGAAAGAATCCACGTTCAGGCCTAGTGCAGAGTGAGAAGGAAAATAAATCCCCTGTACCCAGGTTCGAACTCGGGTTTGCTTGACACGAGGCGAACGCGATACCTCTGTGCCACTCTACTACACCAGTTCATGGGGTAGCGCAAAGGAGGGGTTAATCGGCATGGAACGCTCTCTTAAGCCGGCGACAGACTATGTGACTGCCTCATGTGACTCGATCAGGTCGTGACGTTTCACCTCATTTGCATACCATCCTGCTCGATCGGTCTGACTCAGTCGGACCCAGTCAGGTGACAGGGCCGAATAGGGCAGGTTCTAAATTTCACTGATCGAGTCTGATCGAGTCAGATGGCTTGTGACCTCTTCTGTGCGGGAAACAAAATTGGGTCAACGTCACGACCTGTTAGCACAATTCCGCAAAAATGTTCCTAAGAAACACCTTTAGCCTAGTGTGCTGATAGTTCGCGAACGTTAGTGTTCATGCTTGGTGGAAGTTCAGTTTAACGTCGCGTATCGGCTTTCGCCATGTACGACGGGCTGAACAAACCAACCAAGGTATAAACAAAAATTTATGTTCCTGACTCACTGTCTTAGCCAAAAGGCCGAGAAGCGATCAGAATAGCTTGTGGGGGTAGCATGCGGCAAAACTACGAGGGTTGTTCATTAAAATTTGGCAACGGTCCTGCCATTTGTAGGGGAAGACGGGGTAAAAAGCGCATGGGCGGGTAAGAAGCCCACCCCAATTATCTCATGAAATAAAGAAAATTTCAGTCAAATTTGCCCATGAGACGAATGCTAGACATTAACGCTCGTCTCATGGGCAAAATGAGACTGAAATTTGCTTAATTTCATGAGATAATTGGGGTGGGCTTCTTACCCGCCCATGCGCTTTTTACCCTGTCTTCCCCTACTCTATAAAACATACAGGTATAATGGAGCCGAAAGGTTACCTTGAAATCAAATTTTACTGTTTATATTTGGATAACTTTAATAATTGTACTTGATAGAGAAATGACTTGAAGGTATGAAATAAATTAAGCGACATTGTTTTTCAACACCATGTGACCTGGCGGCCATTTTGAATTTCAGACAAACTTGTAGGGAAGGCCATGTCTCTTTAGTATGCACTGTTTAATGGTGATTTAACAAAACAAATAGGATTTGACTGATAAGTATTTTAGGTAGGATTCTTGTAAGAAGGTCAAAAGCTCACTTTGATGCTAAAACAGTTGACTTTCAAAATTCCCGTTAAGTACTATATTAAAAACAAATTTGGTTAGAAATTTTGTCCTGTCAGTTACGTTTTGAAGGAAAAGTTTTAATTATACCAGCATGCCTGATCCCATTTTGGTAACATTTCGTATTTGGCGTTAACATACCACGTTTGTTCATGTGGTAAAATTATATTGGATTCTGGCTGCTGTGCTTTGTGAAAACAACGTAACTGACAGGACACTTGGGTAACTGACAGGACAGTAAAAAACCCTAGTGAACAACGTTTGTGCCCTTGACTCCACTGTTATATGAAAAGACATCCATTCGGATATGGGTGACTTCTGAATGAGGTAAGAGCACATACTATCTGGTCACACAATGGGCTGCATTGCACGGGAAGAGCAAAAATTGTTGCCACACCCCAGGGCATTGGCGTCATTCTTTTATTGTTTATGTTACTGCTGTTGATTTTTGTTCTCTTTTCATTGTTATTTATTCTTGGCTTCCATTTCAGTGTTGTCTAAAAACTAACATTGGAGTTTACAGTTCACTTTCACGTCACCTACTCTCGTAATTTATTCGCTGGCTTAGTTGAACAAAAGGTGAATGAAATGACGTAGGGTTAAAATGCTATAAAATGTTGCAAACTAAACCTTACGTTTTAAAGTCTCAGGTCACATTTTCAAGGCTGTTGTCATTACCAGTGTTAGCTCCTATTCTCATCTCCTTCAAATAGTAAAACAAAGACCAAGGTATTATAATGTGTGGCTATTACTAGTAGGCAGCGATTTAATGCTCCAAAAAAAGAGATGATTTTGACAAAAAAACAGATGCTTGTGGCAAAACAAAAGACCATCTAACCCTAACCCTATCCCTAACCCTACGGGAAAGAACCAAGAAATAGAGCAGGACGGTGTAAATCTACATATTTGCCGATAAATCGATGTACAAAGCCATGCACTTATACTATTGTTTTGCTGGAACCATTCCTTTTTTTGGTTGATAAATTTTAAGTCTTACTAGTAGAGTTGAGAACCGGTTCAAAATTTCGAACAGGTTTTTGTAACCGTTTTTTTTTACCAGTACTCACATAAGTAGTTTCACCTATGGCAACACATATTGATTTGTCAGAATGTTCACACACACGCGCGCGCACGCACGTACACGCACGCGCACGCGCATACACACACACATTCTCTCCTTACAATAAAGACATATTCTGCTTTTAGACAATAGCTTCAGTGCACGCATTTATTTTGAATAATAAAAGAGTTACTGATTGTAAATTAAGCAGTTTATGAAGCCACTACTCCCAATCCCAGATATAGCAATGAGCCCCACCCACCCCTCCCCTCCTCCAAAAGAAACCCGCAAACAAATCAAAAGTTAGACAAAATCGTACATATTTTTAACCCCTTGACTGCCACCAACGTATTACGTACTGAGCTGATGACATCACTGATGACGGCATCAGATGAAGAGGAATAACCCTGATATGTTGGCTTTTGCTCTAACACAGTCAAGAGAGTTATATCCGCAGACCATTTTGCCAGATTGGCTCTATTAGTTGTCTTTTTCGTGGCATGATTTGCCCAATGGCTATTTCTTTAATTTTCTCTGGCAGTCAAGGGGTTAATGGCCAGTACAGAGAGAACGAACGAACAAACGAATGAACGGATGCTTAAAGACCCTGCACGTCACGTGTCACATTCCCTCTTATGCTAGGAAGATTTCTTAAGATTCCTTACTAGCTATAAGAGGGAAAACACGTGAAAACCGTGATTTTGACACGTGACGTGCAGGGTCTTTAATGCTTTTACGCTTTGTTCAGGAGAGAGAGAGAGAGAGAGAGAGAGAGAGAGAGAGAGAGAGAGAGAGAGAGAGAGAGAGAGAGAGAGAGAGAGAGAGAGAGAGAGAGAGGAGAGAGAGAATATGCATACACATTTACGTATGAATAAAACAGTGCAAATATCATGGCAAGGTCATGTTTATATATTGATAAGAAAAAGCGAGCGTGCGCGCGCGAGTGTGTGTGAGAGAGAGAGAGAGAGAAAGAGAGAGAGAGAGAGAGAGAGAGAGAGAGAGAGAGAGAGAGAGAGAGAGAGAGAGAGAGAGAGAGAGCATGTGTGTGTGTGTGTGCGTGCGCGCGCGCTCGCATGTTCAATTATTCAATCACTCTTTCTTTTCTTCAGGACAAAATGGCTCCAAATGTGTGACTTGCCCTTTTACTTCGGGTTCAGTATCGTAGTGTAATCAAAGAGGGTTAAAAATAGAAATGTAATACAATCTTTGGTGTAATCATCAGCCAGACTTGCACCTTACACCACCAGACAACTAGAAACAGCTGATTTCAGTTTACAAACACCCAATCTGCGTTGAGATTCAGTGTTGTTCTTAAAACAAGTGCGAAATCGCAATAGTTTGTGGCACGCGGTCTATTTTTACCACTCCAATCATGAGTTACCTCCCCTGGCTTTTCAATAATTTTAATCTGTAAACCAGAATGTTATCTCTGCACCATTTCGTAACTTTTTATATCTTTTGGAAAACATTTAAAACTATGTATCCTACTTATACTCATCAAAAGAAGCACCGCATACTCGTCGTGTCTGTTGTAGTGTCTGTATTACATATGTTTATTATTTTGTACGCTTTTAAAATACATCATTTTAAAGAGCGGCCAGAAGTGTAGCCTCGATTTGAAGTGCGACAATTTTGTCCAAATGTGCGACAATTTCGGACCGACAGACCGACCGACCGACAAAGTGAGTTATAGGTTTGTGGCTTGAGCCAGAAACAAAAAGAATGCGCTATTCTAAGAAAAAGTTACTTTCATTTTGCAGTTAAAAAAACGGTTCACAGCAACTCAAACCAGTTTTTCGAACCGCAAAATGTTAGCACCGGTTCTTCGGTTCAAACCGGTTTTTTCCCCACCTGTAATTACTAGCGTCCCGTACTGTGATCGATATGTGCATTGTTGATTCGTGACATAAATATTTTACTAACAACAATTACAATGCAGGTATCTTTCAAGGTTTCGATGAATATATTAATAATACATAGTATTTATATAGCGCCTTTATTTAGAATTAAACTGTATGCCTGGTTTTGAAAGGTGGTCTTTAACATTTTCATTTATTCTGTGATTTATAACAACTTTTCAGATCGAATCAGTGTTTTTAACATACTGAGCAAAGCAATACATATAGTAACTTAATACTGACAAAGATATTCTAAAAGGGTAAGATGGACTACTTAAGAGCTCGGCGAACCGGGCTGATAGAGTTATCGTTAGTGGCGACAGTACACCATTCACAGTGGAGGCTATCCAAAAACTCAGACTGGAACTTGAACGGAGAATTCAACTGGCCTATCGACGTGTAAAATGTGTCCTGTTTAAAAGGGACATAACCAGTGTTTCTGTCCTCACTACTCATATAGGGAAAAGAGACCGGATGCTTATCTTCCCCTATACAGTCTTTGATACTGATCGGGAATAAGTTTTCGATTTCATTCAAACAATGTATTGAAATTGGAGAAACATAAAGTATTGCCAAAACTGTTTCAAAAGTAAATTACATAACGTTTTGTTTATTTTGCACTTATAAGGCTAATAAATGCACAATATGAATGCAGGCATAGGTGTTTTCTCAGCCATTATGTCCTCACAGTTTGTCACAAACTTCATTTTGTGTAGCAAAAACTAGCCTCCAAGAAATACTATACAATACTTCACAATCCTTACTACTGGTGTGAGAAGTGTCAGGTGTCAGTTAAATTAAAATGCAGAATAGTTGAATATCTAGGCCAAGTGATAATGATTGGCACCGGAAAAAGAACACAAACAATCAAGAATATCTTTTTAATCAGTACTGAGTGTCGCTGCCTCTCATCCAACGCTAACACGGATGTCTACTGACGTCGATTTGTATTCCATTTCATCAATAAACAGTGCCGTGAAAACTGCAATGTAAACAAAAGAACACATTGCTTAATAATAATAATAAAATAAACGTTGATCCATGATTCAAATGTCAGTGTCTGTGTTCAAGATTCTGAATCGGGGCATGAGTGTATGTGTATACATGTATGTGAGAACTGTGTGTGAGTGTGCGTGTGTGCATGTGTGTTCACTCACGTATGCATGTATGCTATTACTTTCATCTAAAATAATCACATTCAAAATTCATCTAAAATTGCCTCTCCCTCGACTATATTCTGATCTTTCATTACATATTTATTTCTCTTTTATCTCTCAATCTATCCACCATGCTAAATAACACTACTAAATGGCGATAAAATTGCTCAAATATGTACATGTAGTAGTAGTAGTAGTAGTAGTAGTGGTAGGGACAAAATAAGCTGTTAAGCTTTTTGTCTAGTCCCATCGTATACATAAAGTATAACAATGAAAATGTGGTCAAGGTGCATTACGGTCAATTTTCCTAATTAAAATCAATTATCAAAGCTTCTAAACATATTTAAATATTTTGGAGAATCATCCAAGCGATTTTTGAAAGTGTTAGTATCAGGTGCACATTTTAGAAGATTAATAGGTAACTCATTCCACAAGTTAGCAACACGGATGCTGAAACAATTTTTTCTTATATTAGTATTGAACCTTTTAATAAAAACTTTACCATATGCATTCCTTGTCAAATTATATTGAGGAGAATCAAAGAATTTCTTCCAAGACAAGTCAACTAGACCATTGAATATTTTATAGGCCTCAATGAGATCCCCCCTAATTCTTCTTCCTTTGAGAGAAGAAAAAGGTTTAGGTATTTAAGTCTACTATAATAATCCATATTTTTACATCCCTTGACAAGTTTTGTTGCTCTGCGTTGCACTTTTTCAATTGCTGACGACTGGTATTTATATTTCGGGAACCATATGATGTTACCATATTCTAAGTGGGGTCTTATTAATGCCTTGTATAATTTAATAAATATCTCCTGATCAATATTTACAAAGGTTCTTTTAATTAAACCAATCATCTTATTAGCAGTATTAATACAGTTCTGAATATGTTTGTCAAATGAGAAATCCTTATCGAAAGTTACCCCTAAGTCTTTTTCATTTTCACATTTTGCTACTGGACACACCACATTGTCATTCATCATAGTATAATCAACACTTGGATTTCTTTTACCCACATGCATAACCTTGCATTTACCTGTGTTAAAATAAAGATTACATGCTCATCATTGAACAAACTCGCAAACCTAAAAGGCGAATTTCTAGATGCAAAATAATTACACAAAGCTTAAACTGTACTCTTTAAGATATGGCATACGAGAAGCAGATAAAAACCTTACAGACATGTGTGTGTGAAGCTAACACATACTGCCTTGGTCTCCATTGCCCAACATTGGGATTCATCAGAACGTACCAGGCCCATAGTCTAAACGAATCAGTTTTAAATTATTTCCAACTCTCAAACAGGAGAACATTTAAATAAAACTATAAAATCATTATGAACTATCATACCTCGTTGGCCTTTGTGCATAATTGAGAAAGCAGCGAGGTCTTCACAAACAATGCTTCTCGCATCGCAGCTAATTTTGCTCTGAACACGAATTGAAAATGTGCGCTCAGACCTAAACCTTGCGGAGGAATAAAGTTCACCCTCTCTTTTAGAACATCTAAGCATAAAAACTTAAAACGGCATTAAAAGCAAGACGTATTTAAGATAGAAAAAATAAATCAATTTAAATAGGAGCAATTAATAGCATATTCGTTGGCTAATACAACAAACAAGGTCGGAATTATATGCCGCGGAAGACTACAACTACTAAAACGTTACTCCTGTGATACGGCACCCGATTTTAACATAGGCACGTGCGGCAGCAACACTGAGATCATGAAAACAAACAGGAGTACTTGTAACGGTTTGTAAAAACATTTCAAATCTGCCCAGAATGCTAGCTGTTTACAGGCTGTATTGCTTCTACAGGCGGGAGTTTCCTTGATCATTACAATATAAATAGATGAAGAACACATTATTTTTTCGTAGCGCCTATTTAGGCCTAAAATAATTGATGCACAGATTGTTACAACAACACACCGTTTTATTTTGTTGAGGTATATGCAAGGTAAATTAATAAGAGTGCCTATTAAAGTAATTTTTTGTCAAAGAAAAAAGGAATTCGAAATTTAAAGTCGAAGAATTAAGGAAGTTGTGTCATGTTACTAGAGCTCATTTAGCCTTTTAACGTCATTTCAATTTTTTCCCCCAAGCGTTTTCATCAGTATCTGTATAATTGTTGCAAACATTATTGTTATTTGTTTTGTTGCACTGATTTTTTAAAATTTATTAGACTTTAATTTCTATACTTCAATCATTTGTACAATTATTCTTGAAGCCACTCTTCAGATATCAGTGTTGAAAGATGCTTGCGGTCACTAATATGACAGACTGAATCCATTCCTCATATTTCATGTGACGTCATCATTTATACAAGAACAAAACAAAACAGTTGAACATTAATAAAAATCAACAAGTTTTGAGCTTGGAGATAAGTCCTCAATGTAAATAGTGCCCTGATTAAACCAGGATTGTCACTTAAACCACCATTGCTAGAGACACCCCAACTAGCATCTGTTGCTAAGGCATTAACATAATTAAACACCAGTTACTAAGCTAGCAAGAAGGTAAATAATCATATAAGCAAATCAAACATGTCTATGTCAAGCATTTAAAACAAATTATGGATTTGATTATTTAAATAAAATTATTTTTCAAGCATGTTACATTATTGTTGTAACAATATATACATATGCAGTTGTTGCTAGGCAACAACGGTAACTACAGCCCTCAAATCAGTTGCTAACCAGTGCACATCTTATCCACTCAACATGAACTAACCACACACAGAAGCATTGGTTAGTATGAAAATGTGTATCAATGTTTGACTAAGAGATTTTTCTTTAATTTTGGAGGTCCAAAAATGTCCTGTCAGTTACGGGAAGGTTGTCCTGTCAGTTACGATGGAAAATGCTTTTCATTTAAGCACGAAGGAACAAACGTCATACAAATTGCTCACCGTAGTGAAGTTTAACCCTTTAGACACTAAACTGTGCAGATCTTTTGAACATTTGTCATCAACTTTCACAGAGTTTAACAGTTGTTTTATCTAACCGAAAAACGAGGTACTTTTCATGTCCTGTCAGTTACGGTTTTTATATGTCAGTTATTCTGGAGACGTTTTGTGTATCATCTACATGTTTGGTGGTTATATGTAGAAACAGATGTGCTTTAAAAGAAACCAATTTCATTATGTATGACATTCAAATGTGGTGTAGAGAGCAACCGGTTTCCTTAAAAATGGGCTCTGAATGTCCCGTCAGTTAAGTTGGAATTGTCCGAAGACTGGTCACTTTGGCAGGCGTTTTCCCTTTTATCACTGGTAAGAAATCTTTTAGATGAGAGAGGGAAAATACACGTGACGTGGTGGGTCTTTAAAACACTTTTACAGCGCTTAGCCTTCAAGCTCTAAGCGCTTTACAGTATCGCGAAATAAATTCATATTAAAAACAACCCCTTGCATACATGCATTGACATACCGAAACCACACACATACACACACACACACGCACGCACGCACGCATGCACACACACACACACGCGCGCGCACGCGCACGCACGCACACGCGCGCACACACGCACACACACACACACACACACACCATAATGATTAAAAACAGCGCAGTGCTGCTATAAAAAATAGCATTAACCCTTTCACCGCCAGTCATCTTTGAGACAAAAATGTCAATTAAACTTACTTGGCTACAGAAAAGATTTCATCTGCAACATTGTCACTTTGTAACAGATTTATAATTTTTATGGTCAATCCTTACTGCTCAAATTTAGGAACACAATATCTTTGAATAATAGACCCTGATTTCAAGGGTTTTAGTGACATGGGTGTTGAAGAACATGCATTCTCTCAAGAAGGAGTCAAGCAACACCAAAATAAAGACGAGGCTCTTGTTATATTCTGCACTCTCAATTCACAATGGCTGCTAGAGTTCTCTCGAACATGTGCTCTCTATGACGCCAATATCTGACGTAAACATGTGTCAACTATTTATCAAATATTCTAATCTACAGGTGTTAAATCATTGTGGTGCAAAAATGCGACAGCAGCGTCGACTTTCCGCAAGGCTTGTGATGCTCTTCAAGCTGCAAGAGGAAGAGGTGTGCATGGACATTCTGCAACAAAAACTGATACCACCGCCAGCGCGTCAGCGACGCACTCACCCACGTCAGCTCTCTCAGAGTTTCTGTCGTACTCAGTACCGACAAGTCAGCTTCCTCCCACGTACAATCCGGGACTGGAACGAGCTGCCCCAGGAAGCTGTGCAGGCCAAGACCATCGACACAAAAGTGTCGATGGTCACCAAATAGTTATCCAGCAACACTCCCCCTCCCCCTCCCCCTCCCCATTCCCTCCACCTCTCCCCCTCTCCCTGTATTAAGGCGCTCTTCCGCAGATCCCCAATTTCTACAGTGACAGAATAGTCAAGTTTGACTGTGGTCACTTACTGGAAGGAAGGAAGGGTTTTAACAACCAGAAACTACTTTCAAACTACCAGGCATTTGTACTGGCATTATTTTAATAACAAATGGCAGCCCAGCCTGCTTGGTTAGCAGTCATTATACATCGGTATTGTTAAAAATTCGGGACTTTCCTGGTGTTGCACTGCCTCCGGGCATTGCCTCCAGGATCGTTCCCACCATCTTTATATCTACCAATGTCCCATATGCGTCTGTTCCAGACTGGAGGACGTTAAGCAGAATTCCATCATGGTTAGCAGTCACTTCTACCATCAAAAAGTCATGGCCTACGGACGGACACATGACTGATTGGCACACGTGCACAATAAGCTTGTCCTCCACCAAATCTTTTGATCAGAAACACAAACTAAAAACAGCAGCAAAACACTCTTGGCTGAAGGAACGTGATGATGATGATGATGATGATGATGATGAGAGAGAGAGAGAGAGAGAGAGAGAGAGAGAGAGAGAGAGAGAGAGAGAGAGAGAGAGAGAGAGAGAGAGAGATTGAGAGAGAGACTGCGAGAGAGAGAGAGAGAGAGAGAGAGAGAGAGAGAGAGAGAGAGAGAGAGAGAGAGAGAGAGAGAGAGAGAGAGAGAGAGAGAGAGAGAGAGAGAGAGAGAGAGAGAGAGAGAGAGAGAGAGACTGAGAGAGAGAGTTCACAAGGCACACATAATTAAGCTTGATATTGATGAATTCTCCACAATTAGGTCTACTTAGAAGTGCAAACAAAAAATATCTAACCTACCATTCATAGCCCTGACACCCAATTCGGGTAAGAGAAATGTTATTGACATTTCGATATGTTGAACAAGGATCCGTGACTCTGTGTTTGTATGTATGTATGTCTGTGTGTGTGTTAGTGTTAGTGTGTGTGCGCACGCGCGCGCGTGTGTGTGTTAGTGTGCCTGTGCGTGCGCGCGCGCGCGCGTGTGTTTGTGTGTGTGTGTTAGTGTGCCTGTGCGTGCTCGCGCGCGCGTGTGTGTGTGTGTGCTCGCGCGCGTACGTGTCTGTGTGTGTGTCTATGTATTTGTGTCTGTGCCTGAGTTTATCAGTGTGTGCATGTCTGCGTGCGCGTGCGTGTGCGTGCGTGTGCGCGTGTGTACATGCGTGTGTATGTGTGTGTTGTGTGTGTGCGAGTGTGTTTAAGAGAGAGAGAGAGAGAGAGAGAGAGAGAGAGAGAGAGAGAGAGAGAGAGAGAGCGAGCTTTAGCTATTGAATCTTCTTGTTATTGACTTGTTGCCCTAGCTCCTAGTTCCTCCCCGTGCTTCTCTTCTTCTTCTTCTTCTTGCTTTGTTTTCTTTTTGTGTGTTCGTTTTCCTCCCCCTTCTTTATTGTTCTTCTTCCTCCTCTTGTCATAGTGTTTGTTGCCAAAGTATTTGTGATCCCAAGTTGTTTTAAATAAAATATTTATGGAGAGTTCACGTTTCCAAGATTTTGTTTCACAATGTCAGAAAAGATTCTTAAATGACAAAATGCTGTTTTCGTGAGCATATAATGAGAGTGGCATCAAAAAGAAGAAGCACCAATTGAAACAAATGTACACTTTGCACATTTTTTATAAAACCAGACTTTGAGATCGAGAGCCGTAAACACAAAGAGGATAGGGTTAGGATCAGCCTAGGATTGTTGTCATAAACTGAAAAGAAGCGGTGGGGTGGCATCGCAATAAACGACACTCTTCTATAATTAGTGTGCCTGGGCATCTCAGTTGAATGGAGCGAGCAGGCTGGCAAGAAATATTTCAATGTAGTTGCCTGGACACTCATCACTCTCAAGACTCGGCTGTATCCGCATTTATTTATTTTATTTTATTTTTTTTTACCGTAAGGGAGATAATTTATCGTCCTGAAAAGAGCAAAACAGTTCCTCTTACCGTCAACAAATTATAATTTGTATTTGGTACTTAAAACAAATCCACACCAAATGCCAACTACATAATTATCTGCGCTTACGGGCAAAAAATATGGCTTATGCACAAAACACGAGACTGATAAATGTAGGCTCAGGCCTACGGGTCTATGAAAAAAGACACTCACAAGCAAGAAAGTTTGTTTCCTAGTCATTTGTTTCCTAGTTTCCTAGCATTTAGGCTTATTTCATGTAAAACTAAATGATCGTGGGCCCCAAAGAGAAAAAGAATAAGAATCAAAATCATTGTGAGAATCAAATGCTCGTTACTAGTGCTTCTGTTTCTTTTGTTTGTTAACATTGAAGAAATATGTATACAGGGGCGGATCTGAGGGGGGTTTCCAGGGTTTCCTGACCCCCCTCCCCCCGCTTGCCCCAAGCATGTACCTTATACAAGGGTAAAAAGTAAGAAAATTGCTCCATTTGTGCTTTAATAATCACTAAATTACAAACGTTTCCGGGGCGTCGCACCCTGGCCCCCCCCCACAAGGCCGCTACACATTAACCCAGGACCTATGCAGCTCCCTGGACTCCCTTTGCGAATCATTTGGTCAGCCAATGATATATATATAAGTGAACAAAACTCTGTATGTGTGCGTGTGGTTGTTTAAAAATAATAAAACTCTGCGTTTTAATCTTTGGAAATAATTAAGCACAAAAGAGGAAGATGACATAGAAAGAATAGAAAGTCGAAAAAAGTAGTGTTTGTCAAAATTCAATAGCATATTCAAATGATTCATCTTTGAACATGTTTCAGTTTTTAACAGAATTGGAAAAAAGCAAAATGATAGAAAACTAAAATAATCATACAATATTCAACATTAGTCCAACCACAAAGACAACAGATCGTTGTGCATTTCAAATGCTCCAACTTTCAAGTCCTTTAGATCAGAGGCACGGTGCACAGCAGTATACTGAGATTTCATTTCAAATCTATTTTTAGCCTTTTGGACAAAATCTATTTTTAGCCTTTTGGACACCATCTTAGTTGCTGGCCCTCTCTGATCGTGTCGTTTATCTTTTCATATTTGAACATTGTTATGTTCACTTATTTACATAAGATTCTTATTTCTATTTTTTAAAATCTGAGTGCTGGTTTGGCTTTTTGGAATTTTTGCTAATATACAACAGGGAAACCCTTCCCACTGTGGAAGGACCTTGGTGTTGAGGTGACAAATTCCACATGACTTGGGTAAGATCCCAATGCTGTGTTCACCTGACGAGATCCTCACAGGATCGAAACAGCTGTCGTGGACTGGGCTCTGTCTGCCTCCCTTAAAAAAAGGAGGAAAAGCCAAACTAGCACTCTATGTCTTTTAGAACATAGATCAAGATTCCAAGTTCTTGTAACTGGTCTTGTTTCTGATGTTCGATTATAAAGACATTTTTAATTAATAATTTAAAGACATTTGGACAAACAAGTGTGGTTTAAAAAAAAAATCAAATTTTACTATATATATATCAAATGTGTGTGCTCAATTAGACATCCAACAAACATACGCAATATTCTATCATGGAAATTGTTCATAGTGTCATAGCATCGTTGCCAATCTTCTAAACAATTTCCCTTACAAGTCTAATTTTGAGGAACATTATTCACACAATCACCTGGGATTTTGAACAACACAGCATGTGACCATGCGCACAGTCACGCGTCGTTTTCATTTACGCCAAGTGCCTGGGTGTCATCATTGTGCTTAAGAGAACATTTTCCATTCATTCTTTGCCCATTGTTGATGCTCAGGTATATATCACAGACATTGGAATATTTGTAAAGAATCTCCCCCAAATCCAAAATCAATGAAAGCCTTGTTTTGCTGGTCCATCTTCTGGGCCGCATAAGTATAGTGGCGTTGCTCCCACGCCGCTTTCCAAGTCCCAACACGCAGTCATACCCCAGCTTGTTCAGGTCGCAGAATACGAAACCAGCAGTCCAAGGGGAACGAATCTATGTTAGGCCATCAGGAGGCAACCAGCCGAGGAGACACTGCACTGCTGCTGAGTCACTTCAGTGGAGCCTGTACGCAGGACACCACCTACTAAGCTCCCTACTGAAGACAATAATGTCTTAGTCGCGGAACCAGCGTGAGTGAGGTCCTCCTCCGAGGGCACCACCACGTCCGTCCAATGACAGCTCCCCAGAACATACTGATCCTCATGACTTTGACCTGAACGCACTAAGGGCATACACTGGATTGGTAATCGAAACTGAGGTCACTTTGTTTTACTTTTTGATGATTGATGGAAATGAGGCGGATAACGACGGTGATGATGATGCTATGGAGTTCTGTATTGGTCTGAGACTATGTGACAGGGCTGTATTCTACTCTTCCTTTCATAATGATATCCCGGCGTTAACCAGGCCTGAGAACTACAGACACCTGCAGTGTTGGTCATGAAATTAGAGCAACACTTCTCAGAATCGCATCCGTTAAGCGGATGAAGCTCGACTGCGTGGTTTCAGTCTTCCCATTGAGCCAATAGCCACTCACTTTGGGTGAGAGTTGGTCCAGGACAGAAAAACACCCTCGCCTCTGATGGGATTCGAACCTGTGACCTCCCAGCCACGGCGGCTGGTATCAATGAAAGCCTTACCCTGTGAATGTATAAAAGATTATCTTATCAAAAGTTTAGCTTTGCTTTCTGTGGGAAAGATAATTTTTCTGGATTCTCCATTTCCCCGGCAATTGCTTCAACTGCAACTATGCTTATTATTCAAAATTTGACTATCAAATAACTTTCTTTTATATCAGAAATCATTTGGTGTCCACCATCATCTGATGTCTTCACAGACACCATTCGAATTTTCTAGTGTCGTCATACCATGCATCCTTTTCGTCGTGTTTATTAATGATTGTATTATCTAAATGAAATGCGTCAGTTCCACCTGATGTGGATAGGCGTAAAATACATTTATATTCACAATATCGGAAATTACAAATGCGCAGAAAGAGGATTAGGATTAGGATTAAAATTATAGCCCCGTCGACAGCAAAGGCCATTTCAGGGCTGTCACCACGTTGAATCAAACCAACGCGCAGAAAGAGGATAGTGCGCTGAGATAATTAATAAAATTAAATAACGATATCACGAGAGAAAACGAACAAAGAGAAAGCATGAATAAACAAACCAACTATAAAGAAACTTAAACAATTAAATAGTAATAATAAATAAGTAAATATAGGCCTATATGAAATCAACAATGACTGGAACAAAAAAGGAGAATCTACATACATGCCATTTCCATTACAGTTGCGGCAAACAACTAAATATACAAACATAAAACAAGAGTTGTGATAAGTATGTAATTAAAGCAAAAACAAAAATACTACAATATTTTTCTAAAAGCTATGCCCTATCCCAAAAACTTTCACAGGTTGGAAGCAATGTGGAATAAAATGGGATCACAATCTTCAGTCAGTTAACGCATCATCTGTTTTACAGAGACTGAGTCCACCACAATTCTAAGCAACATGTCACACGAGGAGGTCAATGTCAAGCCATTACTTTCAACAACTGGTTCGCCTCCAGTGCTGTCCAACCATTCTCTAACGGATGCGACATCAGCTGAGGAAGATGACGTTTTCAAGCCCTGGGACAACCCCTACAACGTTATTACCCAACAGGACTGGTTAGTGATCGAGGAGATCAATTTCTGTTATGTCAGCCTGGGGCTGTTTTTGGTTGGGGTCCCCACTAACATCATCAACTGTGTGATCTTTTACAGACAGGGTTTGAAGGAACGCATGAATCTCTGTCTCTTCTGCCTGGCGCTCTTTGACATGCTCTTCGTCTTCTTTTTCTACGTGGTTGCATCTTACTGCATGGTGGGATTTGTGTACCCGGAGGTGGAACAGTGGTGGAAGTACTTTGCCCATAAGTATTTCACGGGGGTGTACCGCGGGTTCCAGTTCTCCTCGGGATGTCTGACGGCTCTCATCGCTCTGGAGCGCTGTGTGTGTGTGGTGCTACCCCTCAGGGCGACCTCCCTCATCAGGACTCGCACCATAGGCATCATCATCGCCATCATTGTGGGGCTTATGCAGTTAGCTACTGTTCTATATCCGCTCCATTATGAGACCGGTTCTCGTGCGGACCCTGACACGGGCAGAACCATTCTGTACGTGACGTCCAGCCAGTTTTACAGAAATCACAGAATGTTGTACACAGTGGTGGAAGACAACCTGCTCATGGTGGTCGTGCCTTTCGTGACTTTCATCGTGGTGGTCGTCAGCACTGTCGTCACTGTGCTGGAGCTCAAGCTGAGGTTACGATGGAGACAGCTGTCCTCCTCCAGTGATGGGGCTGCTGCACGACAACAGGTGAACAATCAGTAGACTTCTTGTTATATAATCAGTAATAGTACCATCACCGTCTTTGTCGTCACAGTTGTCATTTCTATCATGATGTCTATCTTAAAAGAAAAGAAAATATATTCCAGAAGAAAATCTATGCACTATCGGAAGACTTTCTGACCGATTTTTAATTTTAGTTAGTAGCTTAATTCTCTTAAAACCAAATTATTTTAAGATGTTAGCAAGCCTGACATGTGATTTCAACAAAGCAACCACATACATAGTTTTCAAAACCAAACACGTTGGAGAACTCTTGCCTTTCATATCTTGTGTTTCAGTTATCTCCATATGTCTTTTTATGTTCCTTGTATTATGACTGAGATTTTCTCCTGTTTCATTATAAAATAATATGTACACATCTCTGCACCCCTCCAGGTGAAATTGGTGAGCATGCTGGTGGTGGTGTCCTGTCTCTACATCGTGACGGCAGCACCTAACGTGGCCCTGGGTCTGACCCGGTCCTTGTTGCCGGAATTCCTCCACACCCGACGTTACTCCAACATCTTCCTGGCTTCTCATCTATTGTACCTGATTTTGGCCCTATTCAATTCCTCCGTCAATTTCTTCGTCTACGTCATCAGGTCCTCGCGCTTCAGAGCTCACCTGGCCGAAATGTTTGGATACCAGTCAGTGATTGTGTCATCCTTGGACGACGTCAGTGGTCCACAATCTGGACCTACGATGGCTCAAGGGTCTGGTCTTCGTGCCTCAAGATTGCATCGTTTCTGGCGTGCACTGTGTGGTTTGTTTTGTTGTAGACAATTATCAGAGTCTACAGCTGGTGCAACATATTAGTACAAGCCAGTGTATATTGAAGTAACACCGTTTCTGGAATTGGAATCTGTTCTTGGTTCTATAACTACGATAACGAAACATTAGGAAAAGTTGGTTTGGTTTCTGCCCTGGCACATTTTGAAAGTTCAAAACTTTGAGAAGAGAAACTGTTTGTAAGGCCTTTACTACTACTATAAAGCTTGAAAGTGTTTGTCATGCACAGTACACCCAGCTGTTCTGTTTGTGTTTGAGTGTTTTAAAGGAAGTGTTTATGAGACGAGATCATAGCTATTTAATTATAGTCTAAAACCTAAATGTTATTGTATGTCATGTTGGCACATGTCTTGATCTTGATCTTGATTATTTGACTGGCAGAGTCCAATTCAGGACGTAAAACACCAGTGGGTGAAGAACTTGGGGAGAGCAACTCTTTAGAAAAGTAAAAACGCATATCACTAGCCTATCACTAGACTTATCCAGCCAGCCATGTAAGTTTCTTGGATGCATTGATTGAAATAAAAGCATAATAAACTTCCTGGAATAATTATCAACTTTGAATAAGTTGCTTGGAATCAAAATAATGGTTTTTGATGTCAAACGTTTTGGTCAACACGAATTATGTACTGGTTGTTCATCACGAAGTACATAGTTGTTTAATCTCGTACACAAAATTCCGCTTAGTTGACACTCACTTGATAATTGCGATGTACCAGTTATGATAAACAGAATGTTTGTTATGTTTTCTGTTTTTAAAGGTGGACCCTGACGGATGAGTTGTTTTGCAAGAAACACGTCGAGATCACCAGAAAGACAGCCTTTTCAAGGATCGGAACACTCACTTTGCTCTGGTTTCCTAGACATTAACCCGTCAAAACGGCGATTCCTCCTTGGCGGAGATGCCGGAGAGAGTAGCCATTTTGGATGGGGTGGGTGAAGGTCACTCATTGTGGTTGAAGCGTTTTCTTTTTTCGTAGTGCAATAATAAAAAAAAAGGATCGCTTTCCTTTGTTGTGAGCAAAACTCCTTTAGATAATCTGTATAAAGATTTTAAAAAAAGAAAGAAAAAAAGGCTTGTATTGCGAACATTTCGTGCTAACGATTTGTTCTAACGCAGGCGGCCATTAGAAAAGCGACGGCACACGTCTTCTCTTTGGGTGAAATAATTTGACTTCCAGCACCTCCGCCAAGGAGGAATCGCCGATTTGACGGTTTGATTTCTAGGAAACCAGAGCAAAGTGAGTGTTGCAATCTCTGTAAAGGGTGTTTTCATGGTGATCTCGACGTGTTTCTTACAAAACCTCATCCGTCAGGGTGGCCCCTTTAACCATTTGGGATCCTGAATGATAGGCTGTCTGTTCACGCTAACTGTCTCGTCTGTGTGATGCTTACTTGTACTAGTTAAGTCGTTCGTGTCAGCAGACAGTTTTCATTCCAAGTGCAAGGTCATCTCTCTCTCTCTCTCTCTGTCTCTCTCTTTCTCTTTTCTCTCTCTCTCTCTC
>CM065689.1:49326855-49346855 GCA_017654935.2 Phymorhynchus buccinoides | reverse complement strand
AATGAAAATAAGTTTACTGGTATTCTTTTCCTTGACCTTGAAAAAGCGTTCGATGTTATTAATAATTCACTCCTTCTGCGTAAGCTAGAACTGTATAACCTTCCTCCTGAATTTTTAAATATTATGTCATCTTTTTTGTGTGACAGAAAACAACTGGTTTCAATTAATAACAAAATGTCTGAATTGCTTCCAATCCATTATGGAGTACCTCAAGGGTCTATCTTAGGTCCACTCTTGTTCACTGTTTATATAAACGACCTGCCATGCTTTGTCAATAGTAAATGTGAAATGTTTGCAGATGACTCATCCCTTCATACTAGTGATACGAATGCTAACAGGCTAGTAAGCAAACTTCAAAATGATGCTCAAAATGTTTTTAACTGGACACAATTAAATCACATGTCAATTAATGCCAATAAAACGAAATGCATGTACGTATCAACCCGACAAAAAAGACAAAAGATGAACTCCCAATTTCCACCACTATTTATTTGCAGCAACAAAATTGAAGAAGTTGATTCACATAAAACATTAGCTGTTGTCATTGACAAAGATCTGTCTTGGACAGACCATATAAAGTCTTTAGGGAAAGGTCTGTCTAGAAAAATACTCCAGCTATCTAAGATTAAACATTTCCTTGATAACCATTCTCGTAAACTCTTCTTTAATGCTCACATACTCTCAATGATCGATTATGCTTCAACATTATGGGATAGCCGTAGTAATACCTATTTAAAGATTATCAATCGTATGTACAAAAAAGCAATTAAAATAATTTTATTAAAATCAAGTTCACTTACCTATGAAGACTACAAACAACTAGATATACTAACTTTTCAAGACAGACTTTTCCTCAAAAAGGCAATCTGCATGCATAATATTGTCAACGGAAATGCTCCAAAAAAGATAACAGATACATTTACGACAAACACAAGCAGACACACCCATTTACTCTCATTCCCTCGACCAAATAATAATCTATTGAAATCTAGTCTCCTCTATTCGGGTGGAGATTTATGGAACAAACTACCCTCCATTTTAAAAAAAAACCCATGAAAAACAAGAACTACTTCAAGAAAAAAAAGAAAATTTATCTCTTTAGCAGAACATAATCGATAACTTTATTCCAATTATTACTGATGGAAAAAAGTTAGGGACCAGTCACACACACATGCACAACTTTCCAACCACGAATGCCAATTGTTTGGCCAAGCATTTAATTCATTATCTCGTCAATCAGAGTACCAAATTTCATTCCGATTTGATTATCCGTTTGCTTTCCGCGAGCCCTCAAACAACATAGTGGTTCAAAACGAAAATTGCAAGTTCGACATGTTCAGTAGTGTGTGTGTCCACCACGATTCCTTTGGCATTCCTTTGAGCGATTCTGGAGACGGCAGGGGGAACGCTACCAGGACCACACCACTCAGGAGAGGGTGGCCTTTGGTGGGGGCTCCATCATAATATGGGGAGCTATCAGTCTTCGCCATAGGACACCCCTGTACCACGTGGCTGGCACTCTTACAGGCCTGCACTACAGAGACGAAATTGTGGCCCCACTCGTCCTGCCAATGCTCCAACAGATGGGACCCCAGGCCATCTTCCAAGATGACAACGCCACCCCACACCGAGCCAGGGTGGTGACCAACTTCATCCAACAGGCTGGTGTTGTCAGGCTTGTTTGGCGCAGATGTGATGAATGCCAAAGGAATCGTGGTGGACACACACACTACTGAACATGTCGAAGGACTTGCAATTTTCGTTTTGAACCCCTATGTTGTTTGAGGGCTCGCGGAAAGCAAACGGATAAACAAATCGGAATGAAATTTGGTACTCTGATTGACGAGATAATGAATTAAATGCTTGCCCAAAAACATTGCATTGCCATTCGTGGTTGGAAAGTTGTGCATGTGTGTGTGACTGGTCCCTAACTTTTTTCCATCAGTTATATTTGAAATAATGGAAACGTAGCCTACATAACATATTTTGGTAAGTAAATGTGATGTTTTAAATGTTTCGTTGTTGACGTTGATGTATATATTGTACATAATATGCTATTCGCCCAGTCCCCATCCTTTTTCCTTTTTGTGTGTGAATATTTGCTTGTTTCTTTAATTGTTTACTTGTATATTTTCCTTTTCTTGTTCGCGACGTTTAGTTCTTTATTTTTTCTTTACATCATTTTTTATGGATGGCTTGTTGAAAAAAAGCATGTTTTTGCTTATACAATGTTCCCATCTGGAAATAAAATGTTGACTTGACTTGACTTGACACACACTTCATGTCATTAAAATAATCACAAACACCCCCCCCCTACCCCCCCCCCCCCCCCTGGGCCTCCCAGCCTTATCTTGCCCTCTCCCGCATCTCTCTCCTCCTTTTAAAGACGATTGCGTGGTGCGTCACTGGTTTTTTTGTTCTGGGTAGTTGTGACCCACATCCAAATTTCCCCAATTTGAAATTATATCAACGAAGTCTCTATGGAATCAGCACAAGGGCATAGTCTGCAGAACTCTGTGTTTTGTGTTGGCCTATAGGCGTTCATTAATTATTTTGTTACATGTACTAGGATTAGAACCATTTGTGTATGTGCTTCCTACCCAGTATCAGCTTTGGAACCATGTTTGGCTCTTCAAAAATGGGAGACAGATCGTACTGGCTGATGGTGTATGTCATCGTTGGCGTTGCTTCAGGATACAACCTTGTAGGAAAATGCGTACAGAAGGTAATTTTCATTTGCGGCGATGTTTGACGACGGAGTCTGGTATCACGACTTCTGAAGCAACAGGCTTGCTCTCTGACGCTGGTCCTGTCTTGGAATGTGACACATTACGGCAACAATTAAACGCATCCCTCAGTGTAAGCCCAAAACGGGAAAACTTGGAGACATTAGCAACAGAGCCCTGAGCCATCGCAGACCCCGAATATGTGATGTCAATTGACGATGAGCCAATCGCTGACTGACACGTCATCATGGCGGCCAGGTGAGCTCTGAAGCGCGAGGACCTGATGACGTAGACGAAGAAATTGACGGAGGAGTTGAACTGGGCCAGCATCAGGTACAAAAGATGAGAAGCCAGGAAGATGTTGGAGTAACGTCGGGTGGGGAGGAATTCCGGCACCAAGGACCGGGTCAGACCCAGGGCCACGTTAGGTGCTGCCGTCACGATGTAGAGACAGGACACCACCACCAGCATGCTCACCAACTTCACCTGGAGGAATGAGAGAGAATGAGAGAGAGAGAGAGAGGGAGGGAGAGAGAGAGAGAGAGGGGGGAAAGGGGGATTCAGATCAGCAGTTTTCAGTTTTCCAATTTGGTTTCTGCGGTTTAGTTTTTCAAAATAATTTTATTTCGAGTGTATGTTTTTACATTTACAAGTAAACCTGTACCCAGATTGTTTCCATTCAGGACACCAACTCTGCCCCAGCCTCTGTTTCCTGTGGTGTGCCACAGGGATCAGTCCTGGGGCCTGTTCTATTTGTTCTCTACACTTCTCCTCTTTCATACGTCATGTCCAGGCATTCAGCTCTCCATCACTCATTCGCTGATGATACCCAACTGCAGAAGTCTTCTAAGCCTAATGAAATTGATGATCTAGTTTTGTCCATGCAGGATACTGTTTCAGATGTCAAGTCCTGGATGACCTCCAATAAATTAAAACTCAATGAAGATAAGACTGAGGCAATGATTGTTTCCACTCAGAGAACTTCCACCTCTGTTCAGTTTCCTGACTCTCTTGTCATTGGCGATGCTACCGTCCCTTTCTGTCAATCAGCTAAAAACCTTGGTGTAACCCTCGATTGTCGACTAACTATGATCACTCATGTCATGACTCTGATTCGCAATGTGAACTTTGAACTCCGTCGTATTAGTGCCATTCGTCACTATCTCACAGTTGAAGCCACCAAGACTCTAGTATCAGCTTTTGTACTGTCTCGCATCGATTATTGCAATTCCCTACTTGTAGGCTGTCCTCAAACCCTCCTCAACAAACTTCAGAAAGTTCAGAACAATGCAGCTCGATTAATCCTTAAAGTCCCTCGTACAGACCACATCAAACCCCACCTCAATACCTTACACTGGCTTCCAGTCGAGGCAAGAATAAAGTATAAAATTGCTTGCCTCTGTTTCAATGCTGTCCATTCATCTAGTCCTGCCTACCTCTCTGATCTCGTTCACCTGTACTCACCCTCCAGGTCTCTCCGTTCCTCTTCTGACAAACTTATCCTTTCTATTCCTCGTACAAACACTAAGACAAATGGTGAACGTTCATTTTCTTTCAGCGCCCCTTCTGTCTGGAACACCCTACCATATGAACTTCGTTCTGCTAAATCTTTCCAGTCTTTCAAAACCGCTCTTAAAACTCACCTCTTCCGGCAATACCTCTGATATTTTCCCTGTCCTGTTTCCTGCCTTAAAATGATGTCCCCCACATTGTGGGTGGGTGGGTGTGCGCGCGTGTGTGGGTGTGGGCGAGTGCGTGCGTGCGTGTTGTGGCTGTGTGAATGTTTGTGATAGTTGATATTGTAGTAGCTTATTTATGATTTATGTATTTATTTAAACAATTGTGAAGCGCCGTGAGCTCAAGAGAGAAAGGGCGCTCTATAAATGTTATTTATTATTATTATTATTATTATTAAACCAACTTTCCCAAAGATTCCAGACAATTTGGGGAGATTCTATTATTTTTTCTTTGCATCTCATTGCTTCTACGATATTATTCGCAGATGTCAATTTAGAAGACACATAAGTAATTGTACCAATGTCTTTTGTTGTTTTCGAGTACCTTGCATCAACCAGTGTGACTTGTAATTTCAAAATAATACTCGTTTTGTTCCGATTAAAACTACACATAACCCACAACTATAATGGTCTCAATACAAGTTAGCCCTTTTCTCTCTTTTCCCATGGCAACACAGCGATAGGTCAGTCATATGACTTACATATCACCGTGTTGTCATGGGGAAACAGGGGGAAATGTTCACGTGTATTGAGACCTTAGCTGATCATGAGTTGCTATCACGAAAAATAAATCGGAAAACAAATGCAATACTTCGGAGTGTCTGGTTTGTTGTGTTGAACTGTATACAAAAATTCTATTAAAGTCTATATCATCAATCTTATTGATTATCTTATATAATTGAATCAGATCGCCTCTAAATCTTCGGTATTTTAATGAGAGCAAATGTAAGTCTTGCTTTGTATGGTAGGTTGGCAATTTTCTTTACTAATTTAGTAGCTCTTCTTTGAACTTTTTCCATAGCCACAGATTAACGTTTTAGATATGGATACCAAATAATGTTCCCATATTCCAAATGCGAACGAACCAAAGATTTATAGAGCTTAATATAAACACAAATCTTTTTTCTAGACTATCAAAAGAACGTCTTATAATACCGATAGTTGAATTAGCTTTAATAATTAAAGAGAGAGAATGAGCATCGCGGTATAATTAATTGTTTTGGGTTTGATTGAAGAGCATTGCAGCATAATGAAGTGTTTTTGGTTTGATTGAAGGGAGAGAATGAGCATTGTAGCGTAATTAAGTGCTTTGGGGTTGATTGCAGATGGAGAATGAGCAATGTATTATAATGAAGTGTTTTTGGTTTGATTAAAGAGAGAGAATGAGAATTGCTTTAAAATGAAGTGTTTTTGGTTTGATTAACGAGAGAGAATGATACTTGCATTCTAATGAAGTGTTTTTGGTTTGATTAAAGAGAGAGAGAGAGAGAGAGAGTGAGCATTACAGTATAATGAATGTTTTGGTTTGATTAAAGAGAGAGAATGAGAATTGCAGTAAAAACAAACAAAAATTAAAAAAAGAGGAAAAGGAGGAGAAGGAAGAATACGCCTACAGCAATGCTTTTTATTCACCTGTTGTCGTGCAGCAGCCCCGTCACTGGAGGAGGACTGCTGTCTCCATCGTAACCTCAGCTTGAGCTCCAGCACAGTGACGACAGTGCTGACGACCACCACGATGAAAGTGATGAAAGGCAAGACCACCATGAGCAGGTTGTCTTCCACCACTGTGTACAGCGTTCTGTGATTTCTGTAAAACTCGCTGGACGTTAAATAAAAGGTAGTTCCACCCGTCTTAGGATCTACGCGAGTACCGATCTCTAAATTGAGCGGATAAAGAACAGTAGCTAACTGCATAAGCCCCACAATGAGTGCGATGATGATGCCTATGGTGCGAGTCCTGATGAGGGAGGTCGCCCTGAGGGGTAGCACCACACACACACAGCGCTCCAGAGCGATGAGAGCTGTCAGACATCCCGAGGAGTACAGGAACCCGCGGTAGATCCCCGTGAAGTACTTGCGGGTGAACAGCTTCCACCACCCTTCCACTTCAGGGTGGAAATACCCCACCATGCAGGACGAAAGGACGATGTAGAAGAAGAAGACGAACAGCAAATCCACAAGGGCCAGACAAAACAGACACAGATTCATCCGCTCTTTCAAGCCCTGTCTGAAAAACACTAAGCAGTTGACAGTGTTGGTGGGAACCCCGATCAAAAACAGCACCAGACTGACGTAACATAAATTGATCTTCTCAATCAATAAATAATCTTGCAACGTGATGACGTTGTACGGGTTGTCCCATGGCAGGAAGACATCTTGTTGGGCTGACGTCATTTCCGCTTGGGTGTGATTGAAAGGCAAGGGAGAGTAATCATCGATGGTGGAAGATGGTGGATTATCAACTTTCTCCATGGAACTGTCGCTGTAGATCGTGGACGAGGAGCTCATCCCAATCAGGGATATGAAGACTCACCCTGCCCACTTCTGTGAAGTCAATAATAACAGGGTTCTTCAGTACCATTTCTGTGTGGATCAATAATCTAAATATTTCAAAAAGGTTTAGTTGTCAATTTTCCACATGTTCTCTCTCACCATCTCCTCTTACTGCTTAACACATATAGGCTAAATTGGCGTCCAAACTATAAAAAATAGGATTGCGCTGCACTATCAACGATGCACTGTCCATATCTTCTTCTTCTTCGATCGCTCAGACAGTTTCCTGTCAATTATGAGCGCAGATGCGTCATGCTGCCGTTATGCGCCTAACTAAGAAATAGTTAGGCCCAACAAGTCCGACTTCGGCTGGAGGAAAATGTTTTGAAAGTGTTTCATGAAAAAAAAAAGGCAGGAGAATGGACCGGGTAAGGCAGAAAGATAGTAGATGACAGTAGGCAGAGTCAAAGAGAGTGACATATTAGAGGAAGTTACAAGCACAGAACTTCCAGAAGGTGGGGGAACTATTTATACAAAAGACCCCTGGTATCCCCACAGGGGAAGCTGTCCATATGAAAGCTGCCAGTAGACCCTCCAAAGGTAATGCAATACCATAGACTATGAATAATTCCCAAAGCTCTTTGATTCCATGGCACTATAATGTTCCCACATTTGGGGGATTAACAAGCTAGCTGTAGGACCAAGGAGCTGGGGGAACATAGAGCCCGGCCTCATGTGGGCATAACATACTGAGAGTTCTGCTCATATGCCCCAATCTTTCAACCGGTCGCAAATTATCACCTTTAAGCTAACAAGTTGTTTGCCTCAAAGTAAAGCAACATAACGTTTGGTATTTCGTCGTCGATAATTCATAGGGCATGTTAATGTCAAAGGTCAGGATCAACGTCAAAAGTAGTGGCCCTAGGTCACAGACTCAGATGAAGGCCTTGTAGGTGTCAAATTTACGTTTTAACAATAATGTTCCACATTTGTTCAGTTACAGGCAGGACTAAGATGTGACGGGCAGGGGAGGTATAGGGCGAAACGGGCAGAGGACATATCTGCCGCTCGGCGATGCCCTTGTTTTTAATTAATTGGTAACAAATTTCTCCGTAACACTTTTTCTTCAAATGACACGTTTGTGGGGTCGGGGTGTATCTTACATTTTGTGTGTGTGTGTGTGTGTGTGTGTGTGTGTGTGTGTGCTATGTCAAGTCGAGAAACACAGACAGAAGAATTTTAAGTTTATTTTGATATCTTAAACATTTTTCTCATTTTTTAGACAATTAGAAAACAGTTCAGCTGCTAGTAAAACGGCTGCCTTCGCCTTTTGTTTTTTTTAGATTCACATATGACCTTCATTTCATTGGCTTTGAACAAAAATGACTTGTAAATTTGTGCATTGAGACTTGATCAGAAGCAACTGCCATTTTTTCTGTACATTTTTTAACAGACAATTGAAGAATGTATGTGCATAATTTATTGATCATGTGAGCAAGATACGTAGGTACCCCCATTGACAGAATTCTATGATTGATCATCTGTTCTGCAGGCTGGGGATGCCCGGGTATACATTACGCGGCGTTGTTGTTGGTGGTGGTGATGGTGGGGGCGGTTTGTCGTCGTCTTTGTTGCTGCTATTGTTCTTGCTGTTGTTGTTTTTCTTTGTTCTTGTGTACATCGCAAGAAGTTATTTAAGAAGAAGGGAGAGACATCATTCGACAGTGGTGTTGCAACTCGAGCAGTGTATTTTGACATTTCTAAAGCCTTTGACCGTGTTTGTCATAAAGGCCTCCTCTGTAAACTTAATGGAATTGGTATTCGTGGGAAATTACTAGCTTGGTTTACCGATTATCTATCCAACCGTTATCAGGCAGTAGTAATCAAGGGTGAAAAATCTGATTATTTAAAGATCCCAGCAGGGGTTCCACAAGGCTCTGTTCTCGGACCACTCTTGTTTCTTATTTATATAAATGATATAGTTAATGGCATAACATATAACGTTAAACTTTTCGCTGACGACAGCAGCATGTCCCTATCACTCAATAACCATGTTACTCGTACATAAATTATTAATGCTGACTTATTAAAGATCAACAGTTGGGCATGCATTGGAAAGTTAAATTTAGTGAAGAAAAAACTGAACTGCTTACTTTTGTACGCGGAAATAAAATCGTTCTTTCCCTTACTTTTGGAACTGTTCAATTGTGCGATACTGACAAACATAAACACTTAGGACTTGTGCTCCAAAATAACTAAATGGGAAGAGCATATCCGCAGTATTGTTAAGAAAGTCACCATGCTTCTCTCTTGCATGAAAAGTTATAAGTATAGAATTAGCCGAAAAGCTTTAGAAAGAATGTATGCATCTTACTTTGATTATGCTGATGTCGTCTGGGATAACTGTACTGAAACACAACCAAATTCACTTGAAGAATTACACTTAGAAGCCATAAGAACAATTGTTGGAGCAGTTCGTGGAACAAGTCATCAAAATCTATATGAAGAATCTGGCTTTTGTTCATTAAAGAAAAGAAGAGAAAGACAAAATTATTTTTTATTATAAAATTCTAAATCGTATGTGCCCTGATTATTTATTAAGCATTTTACCTGGCCTTGTTGCAGACAGAAACCCATACCATAGACGAAGACTTAGAAAGAAATGTGCCTAGATGCAAAACAGAATTATTTAAAAAGTCATTTGTCCCATCTACAACGCTCTTGTGGAACTCTTTGCCAAACAATATTAAAGCATGCAACTCTTTAAGCACAATTAAGCGTTACTTGTCGGCAGATGATCCTGTTGTACCACATCATTTCTATCTTGGCAAGAGGGAACAGCAGGTGATGCACTGCCGTCTCCGTCTTGGCATGAGCGACTTAAAGAATGATATGTTTAATCGTCATCTTGTCGATGACCCATTTTGTGGTAACGGGGCGGAGACGGCGGAGCATTACTTGTTACATTGTATTCTTTTTAATGTAGCCCGTGCTCGAACAATTTCAACACTTCCAATAGAATATTGCATTGTTGAAACACTTCTGAAGGGTAACCCTGCACTACACATCAATACAAACATTTTGATATTTGAAACTGTTCATGAATATATTTCCGAAGCCAACAGATTTTAAGTCATGTTTGTATTTATTTATTTATCTATTTATTTATTTATTTATTTATTTATTTATTAGTAGTAGTATTGAAGTTTTGAAAGCAATATTGTCTGCATGATCGAAACGTGTACGAATTGTGTGTGCTTCTCCAATGCTTTACTGGCTGATTCACATTTCACGTTGTGCTATGGATAAATTATTGTTTTGTTTCCCCTTGGTCTCTCCCAAATTTATAAATTTGTAAATTTATTGATTGATATTTTATTATTATATATTATTATTATTATTATTATTATTATTATTATTATATTTTGTTCACACTTAAACTCAGGAGCAGCTTCAGAAGGAAGAAGAAAATAGAAAGAGGAAAATGAGATTGATCGAAAGAAAGAAGGAAAGAATGAATTATTGGTATTTTGGTATTTGGTATATTCAAGTAACAGAGACTTATCTCTGTGAAATTCGAGCTGCTCTCCCCCGGTGAGCGCGTCGCCGCAAGCGGATCGCCTACCCAAGTTTTTAAAAATTTATTTTAAAAATATTTTTGGGTGAGGGCAGACTTGGGAAACCTAGCTACCAATACCAGGCAGCGAGATTTCTCCCTGCTCTTACCGATTTTCAACTGCCGTGGGATTTTTCGCGCGTAAAGCGCACGGGTCTGACTAGATTTAAGTCCCCATCCGAAGGACTCGACGTTCAGTTCGATTTTCCTGTCGAGCTAGAAAGAAAGGGTGAGGCCGGGATTCGAACCCAAAGAATTGTTTTCAATCAATGAATGAATTAATTACTTAATGACAACACACCCACTGATCTCTCAATGTTTTAAATGTCTCCCTATAAATTAAAGTAAATAACAGCACGTAAGCAGCAACATGTTGTCTTTATTAAACACTTTTGTTTGGGGGGGGGGGGGGGGGGGGTTTGTTGTTGGTGGTTTATTTTTTAAAAAAAAAAGTTGTTGTGTGTGTGTGTTTTTTTGGGGGTTGTTTTGTTTAACCACGAATTCAATTCAAATACTTCCATTTGATTTCATCATAGCCTACTTTACAACTGCGCTATGTTGTTATACAACTCTGATGTAGCACAAACACTTTTTAAATTATTATTATTAAGACAAAATGTGAGACATTTGCTAGACACAGTAATCACCCCCGACCCCAACATAGAAAAAAGGTTTACTTTAATGTTAATAGTTTCTAGCTGGACGTTCTAAATGTTCACACAATGTCATCAACATCCTTTTATAACCTTATTATTGCAACAAATGTGGAACATATTCAGTGTAAGACAACAACAACAAAAACAATGATGGGGTAAATAGAAATAAACAGAAGTATATCAATGGCAATCCAAAATCCCAAACCCCAAATCCGGGGGTTCTGTTGTTGTTCTCTTAAAGTTTAGAAAACAAGCGTCCCATCTGGACATTAGAAAGCACTACTTTGGGCTGAGAGTGGTCACAGCCTGGAATAATCTGCCAGATCAAATAGCCAGTGCACCCTCTTTAAATGCATTTAAGGGCAGGTTAGACAGGCATTACAGAAATTTCCAGCATAGCCTAGAGCCACCATCCACCCTCAGACAAGAGGCTCCCAAAATGTGGAGCGACCTGACCAACGAAGGGGACGAATTTATAGACCCGCTACAGGCTACTAGCCTTCCAGCGGAAAGGAACCTGTGAGAACCTGTGTTTGTTTGCTTGCTTGTTTTTGTGTGTGTGTTTTTTGTGTGTGTAGATTGTATTCACCAACTGACGAGCACACAAACACGAGAGCATAGGTAGGCCTACCTCGGTCTCGGTTAACGTAAGAAAATGCAAGGATGTGCATGCGTGCGCGCGCATACGCGCGTGTGTGCGTGTGTATTTTCCTATTTAAGGTGAATTTGCTTCACTTGTATATTTTTATGTGGATTTTGTGTATCTTTCATTTTTTTCTGCTCGTTTTCACGTACACCCGATGACATTATTTGTAATTTTTGAGTTATATTTTCTGTTTGTCGTGTGCTTTCTTTCACTATTTTTGTGGGTGTGTTTTATCCTGTCTGTTGCATTTTATTCTTATTTTTTTCCCCTTTCGTTTCTTTGTGATCTTCTCCTTTGATTATTACTTTTTAAAATCAATACAACAATGTATGTAAGAAATTATTGATGTATGTGTATGTATATTACGTATTGTTAAAACAAAGCAAAAACAAAAGCATGCTATGATACTGGGAAAAAACTAACAAGATAATATATATTCAATACGAATAGGGGAAGACGGTGTAAAAAGCCCATGGGCGGGTAAGAAGCCCATGCCAATTATCTCATGAAATAAAGCAAATTTCAGTCACATTTTGCCCATGAGACGAGTGTTAATGCTTAGCATTAGCGCAATATATATAATAGTGCAATATATATTAGCGTACGTCTACATGGACCACTTATAGCGCATAGGTCTAAATTGTTGTGCTATATTTATTTTGCTAATCTTATTAGAAAAAGACTATGTATTATTTGGCTTACCCTATTCACAAACGCTCGTAAAAGAAGTAGACGTTTACTGTGTATATAGTAAACTGTGTGTGTTTACTTCCAACGAAAGACTTCATTTTTAACTAGAACCCGGTAGACCCCATAATTTTTTTTATATCATCATAGTTTTACACTGATTAACTTTTAAAACTTATCTTTTAAAAAATGATTACATTAATTTTAAAAAAATGTGTGTGTGTTTTTTGTGTCTGTTTTTAAACAAAAAGCAGAACATAATAAGATCAGAAACGGACCTTCACAGTTTTATAAGCTCTTCTTAACAGCAGCGTTCACGATGGGAAAATCTACAAGAAAATATGACTTAATGCATGTACGCGCACGAACACACACACACACACACACACACACACACACACACACACACACACACACACTCACACACACTCACAGACACGCACACACGCACGCACCCACACATACACACATCATACACACATACACACACACACTCACAGACACGTACACACGCACACACACACTCACAGACACGCACACACACATACACACTCTCACGCACACACATACACACACACATACACACACACACATACTCACACACACACACACCATACACACACTCACACACATACACACACACACACACACACACACACTGCAGTGTACTTTCCAGGCGCTGTGCATGCTTGTTCTATGTGTGCTTGCGATCGCGCTTGCGCTTAATCACACATATACTCAGACCCATATACCCCTTACCCATCATACACATACATCATGATCATACACATACATTTTGTGTGCGTTGTTGTTGTTGGTCTAAGATCACTGTAAGGTGGATAGACGTTAAATTAAAGAACGAACGAACACACACATACACACACGCGCTGATTTGCACGCACACATACACACACATTTGCGTCCGTGCGTGAGCACCTAATTAGTTAGAACTACAGAAGATCGATCTTAGTACAAACAATTGTGTCGCCGAGTGGCAGACATGTCATTTGCCCGTTCTGTCGCCTTACCTCCCCTCTTCCCACATCTTCACACCCCTCACTCTTTGCATCATTTTGGGTAATGTTCATCTATAATGGATGATCATAGGGATGTTTGCTCAAATGGCTTTTATCATTGGTTGACATTAGCCTGTAGTAGGGGCCAACAGTAGCATGAGAGCTGTACAATTGATTGTTTTCTGCAGTAATGAAAAATCACAGTACAGCTTAGTCTCTTGTGGAAGACTATGACTCTCGAACGATGGGAGGCCTTGCTCTGGTGCTGCAGCCAAAGGGATGGGTTGGCCTTTGGGGACCTTCCCCAACACCAGCTGTCCCCAAATCCCTTTGGCCGAGAAGGTGATGATGTACCCTGGGTAAGGCATCTCCACTATAAACAAATTCTAGCCCAGCCCGCCAGAATAGCATTCTGCCCCCTCTGCTATATGGTAGTCATAGTCGGAAACGACTGACTAGCATACAATAGGGATGTTCACTTTACAGTCTGTGACCTATGGCCACCAGTCGTGGCCTTGACCTTGACCTTTGTCAGGAGGCTTCAAACGTCTGACCATTCCATAGGTCATGCTGATCAAGAATATAATATATATATAATATGGTTATCTGGGTGTACGCTCACTGATGTTCAAACTACAGCCACTGCTAAAAGAGACTATGTCAAAAGTCAGGGTCAATTCATCAAGGTAATCAATACCGGTACGTTGCACCACACATGACTTTGAATCAGTCTACCAACCTGCCAAAAATGCAAAAATGTAACAGATATGACTGTAACACCTCCAAGGCCTATGTCCTTGACTTTCATCGGTATCCAATATTCGGACTTACCATAAGCCAATGCACACACATATAAAGTTTGTACATTGTAAGTTCAACGATGTCAAATAGTTGGCCACAAGAAGACATTTTGGTTTTCAAGGTCAAGCTCCAAGGTCACGGTAACCACGGTTATGCTGTTTCTACAGTACCGTCTCTGCACCGTGATACATCACTGCAGTAATTGTAATGTGTGGAGATACTATTATCATGTGTATTGATTGTTGATGACGAGATGTATTCCAAATGTTGTTATTTGATTGACTGCTATAAGGTAATAATGGTTATTGATCCTCTCTCTCTCTCTCTCTCTCTCTCTCTCTCTCTCTCTCTCTCTCTCTCTCTCTCTCCTATATACCTGGGCAGAAAAAGAACGCAAAATATGTGAAGAGCAAGCTGGATTTCGTAAAACCTATGAAACAATTGATCATGTTTTTACTCTCATATCGATGATTAAAAAATGTCTTTCAGGTCCAAGAACATGTAAAATGTACGTCGCTTTCATAGACTATCTGAAAGCTTTCGATTCAGTTGACAGAGATTGTCTTTGGCTAGTCCTTAAAAAGATTAAGACCTCCACTAAAATGTTACGTATGCTTCAAGGTATGCATAAATCGGTTCAGTCATGCGTGCGCTGGGGGAGTGAGGTTTCTTGCTCAGCGCCTCCCCTCTTTTATAGTTAGGCCGTGAATTTAAGATCTCTGTACACATGAACATTTTTCACTCTTACCCCAAGTTAACACAGTGATATGTAAGTCTTATTATGGCTGGCCTATCACTGTGTTGCCATGGGGAAAGAGTGAAAAATGTTCACGTGTATATAGGCCATTAATAAACTGAGATTGCACGAATCAAGATGTGTTACCGAGTACAGCACCTAGTCTTGTGCTGCTTTTTTCACCCACAGTTCTTAACTCAATTTTGAGCTCTTTTCATTCCTCTCTCTCTCTCTCTCTCTCTCTCTCTCTCTCTCTCTCTCTCTCTCTCTCTCTCTCTCTCTCTCTCTAACACACACACAGTCATGGGCCACCCCAACTTTATTTATTTTTTATTGAGCGCTTCACACTGTCCTGTTCAAATAGCAAGGTCAAAGTTCAAGGTTAAGGAAATCAGGCTATTTACCAAACTTATACGAAGATGCCAAAAATAGGGCTAGGAGGAAAATAAGAACTCACACATTCAAGGTAAAAGATCAAAGTTAACAAGGCAATGCCAACACGTGAGTAGACACATCAGCTTTAGGTAATATACTACAGGACAAAATTTGAAGGGATTCTGTGTAGTAGTTCACACAATACTGTGAACACAATGAAAGAAAGACGGAAAAAAAAGAAAAGAATGAATGGTCAAAGTGTACGGGGTAGAATGAGGAAGAGCTAATAGCAGTGGGACGCTCTCAGTTGCGCAAACCGGTTCTTGTAGAACTATCCTTGTGCAACGACTCGTACACAACAGTACAGGCCTATGTGCCGTGCCACCTCTGTTGACGAATGCATTAACAGCAAGCAGCAAGACGGACTAAAAGGAATGTTGTCGTCAGCTTCAGTGGTTGTAGTGTCACTCTCATGGGTGTGTCGATTATAGCTGTGCTGCTATAAATCATACATACATGTATACATGTGCGGATAATTAGGGTATCAACACATACCATCGTCATCATGGTAAGTATTCTCTACTCCCTATGTGCGCCAACCAAACTGTGCTCTGGCATTTACTCTCTCTCTCTCTCTCTCTCTCTCTCTCTCTCTCTCTCTCTCTCTCTCTCTCTCTCTCTCTCTTCTCTCTCTCTCTCTCTCTCTCTCTCTCTTCTCTCTCTCTCTCTCTCTCTCTCTCTCTCTCTCTCTCTCTCTCTCTCTCTCTCTCTCTCTCTCTCTCTCTCTCTCTCTCTCTCTCTCTCTCTCTCTCTCTTTAGAGAAAATCATTCCTGCCAAACTGCACTCCCTAATCTAGTCGAACAGTGGCATACTAATATTAACAGTGACCTTCTCACCGGTGCTATTTTCGTTGACTTCGCTAAAGCCTTTGATGTTATTGACCATGCCCTTCTATTAAAAAAACCCTACCATTATACGGATTAACCCAAGATTCTATCGCCCTCGTTTCGTCCTTTCTATCTGACAGACGACAAACCGTCTCCAAAGATATTATTAAATCTTCATTGCAATCAGTCTATTATAGAGATCCCCAAGGCTCTGTCTTCACCATTTATGTAAATGATCTCCCGCTTCATCTTACTTCACCGTGTGAACTTTTTGCAGACGACACCACAATCCATAAAAACGGTTATAATGCTGACTCAATCTGTTCTGAATTGCAGAGTGACATTAATAATTTAGTTGACTGGTCAGAGCAAAATCGGCATTACATCCCCAAAAATCTAAATTCATGTTAATCACAACAAGACAAAAGAGGCAAAACTTAAAAAATCAATTAAGTACACCAACTATCTATGAAAAGCCTCTAGAAGAAGTTACTTCACACAAATTACTCGGCCTATACATTGACAACAACTTATCATGGTCAAAACACATGCAAATACTGGCCAAGAAAATCTCAAAAAAAGTATTCCAGCTCAATAGAATAAAGCACTTTTTGGATCAACATACCCGTAAGCTTTTTTTCCATGCCTATATTCAGCCTGACATTGATCATGCATCAACATGTTGGGATTCAGCTAGTAACAACACACTCAAACACGTTGAAAGATTATATAAACGTTCTCTTAAACTCATACTCCTTAAATCGTCCTCCCTAGAAACCAATGACTATAAAGAACTCAACATTCTACCATTTGATTTGAAATGTCTACTAAGCAAAGGTACCCTTATGTACAAGATCATAAATAAGTTAGTACCAAAATATCTTATTACTAAATTTAAAGTCCATGCAATTCGAAGCAAAACCAAATTAATAATGCCCCGCCCCAGAACAGATCTATATAAAAGCATCCCTTACATACTCAGGTGGTAAACTGTGGAACGACATCCCTGATAATTTCAAAAATAAAACTAGCGTATCTTCCTTTCGCAAATCTTATCACAAGTACATAATGGACAATCTTGTTCATCAGTTATGTTAATGAGTTTTACTACAAATATCAACTTATGCCAAGATTCTTGTAACATTTTTATGTCTCTCTGTATATCTGTTAATGTCCCAATTTTATTCTCTGTCAATTATTTCATGTGCCAATTTTTGTTTCATTTTCTTGACTTGATTGTTTTTATGTCAATTTTTTTTATTGCCTGATGCATGGTGTGAGTGTGTGAGTGAGAGGGCAAGGTGCAAAGAAGCTATTGTAGCTTATCCTTTTTACCCTCAATAAAACATTCGTATTTCGTATTTCTCTGTTTTAAATGTGCACATTTCTAAGTTGATGTAATGAATTTTAATGATAATTATTTGGTTGGTATAATTTTTTGTTTCACACGTTTGATTAATGTTCTTTCAGTTATGTTTATATCTCTGTCATGTTGTTGCACCTAACCTGAATTTCTCTTTTGGAGATATTAAAGTATACTTGAACTTGAACTTGAACAATGCAAAATTGGAAGCGATTCTGTCTACTGGTTCACGAGATACAGCTCGGACATGAAATAATATAGTGCAAGGTAGAAATGTTTGGCTTTCAGTGTCAACCTCGAAGGTAAAGTTCACCACGGCTATGCCTTTTCAATAGGACCTGTCTCTCTTAGTGATACAACACCACACAACATTTGAAGTGATTTCCACCAAGCGGTTCATGAGATATAGCACAGACAATCAGACAGACAGACAAACAAACATGCAGAGACGAACGAACTTACACACTCATTTGCTGATAATAGATCAGGCAAAGGACAATAACCTACACCGCTATAATCGTTATAATATTCTTTGTAGTGTAATTAGCCCGGCATAATTGATTCCTTCTTCTAATAAAGGAACCTGTGTTCACTTCGTGCGTGCAAGTCAAATCGTTTCCGACTATGACCACCAGACAGTACAGAAATAACGCAAGTGCTGTTCCGGTAAGCTGGGCTGGAAAGCGTTTACAGTTGGGAGTACGTGCCTAGCCCAGGGCACATTTCCACTCCCTCGGCTACGAGATCTTGAACAGACGGCTTGGAGGATGGTACCCAAAAGCCAACTATTCCCCCAGAGTGCAACACTGTTGTTGTTGTAGTGCCTTGGCTAAAAGACTCCAGGGATCATCCTCACAGCCGAAGCGCTTGAACATTGGGGTACAAATGCACCAGGTAGGAATGAGAATATTAAGTCTCTTTATGTAATAATATTTTACGGTCTTTAAAAGATAAATTCCAAGATTCCTGGTCACAGTCTCTTCAACCGAGTAACAAAATGTTTTTATTATAGACATTATAAAAGAAAATTTCGGAGAGAAAAATATATTATGACATTGCCTGATAAATATATTATAAGTTTAATGAAATTTAGATGTAGTTGTCATAAATTACCAATTGAAACAGGACGACGATTTGGACTTGACCGATAGGGCCGTTTGTGTGACAAATGTGATATGGGTGTTATTGGTGATGAATATCATTTTGTAATTGAATGTCCATATTTTGAAGAACATCGAGATATTTTGCCGAGGTATTATATAAAACTAAGAAATCAGGTTTTTTTTACTTTGTCAGTTTATGTCCAAGCCAAAATTCCAATTGAAAATTGCAAAATTTATAAGATCAGAAAAAGTTGTTTGACAATAGACTGCAGCTTAGTTTGTTTGATGAATGTTTATTTGTTTTGTGCTTGTGGTCAGTTGTTTTATATTCTGTTTATCCCCCATGACCCCCCCCCCCCAGGAGGGGTCAAAGGATTATTATTAAATTGAAAATTGGGTAGCCACACTCCAACTTCGGAGGATTTTGAGGACTGACGATGCTATGCTTGTCATGGCCAAAGACAATCCCCCGCATAACGATGCAGAACATAACAACATTTTGATGTAGCCTTGGTGTTCTAACCTGTGTCAATTGGTCTGACAATCGGTCACGAAAAACAAAAGCATGAAAGTGATCTGTTGCCGTAGAAATGACCAGTAATTGTACAGGTCTGACTCTTCCGTTGCTATTGGCCCAAACAAAGCTGCTAACTGTTAGCCAATCATAAAGGGCGTTTTGAGGAAAGGGCCTAATAGGGCCTATAATCTTTACTATACTGCGCCTTTTCTGTTGCTTCTGATAAAAAAAAAATATAAAACTAAAATGTTATAGCTAAATTAAAATAAAAATGATACAGGACCTCGTCCCCATTCTCCCATTTCAATGATCTTTCATTAGACCTAAATCTTATTATTATTATATATGATTATTATTATTATTATTGATGTTATTATCATTATTGTTATTATTATTATTATTATTACGTTTTATTATTTTTTATATTGATGTTATATTCATTATTATTATTATTATTATTATTATTATTATTATTATCTTGCAAGTCCCGGGCCATAAGGCCACAATGGGTGCGTGTGTGTCCGTTTTTCCAGTTTTCACTGGTGTCCTCGCCTGCATTCAGCCGACACATTCCGATTGCGGAGGAGCTCAAATGAGAAAAATTACTTGGAAGATTTTCTTTTTGGAGAGAAAAAAAAGGCAGGAGAATGGGCCAAAAAAGTCAGAAAGATAGTACATTGCGCAAAGCAAGAAAAAAGGCAGAGTCAAAAAGAGTGACAGGATAGAGGGCAGTTACAACAAAGATATTATAGGGGAAGATAAGCATCAGGTCTCTTTTCCCTATATGAGTAGTGAGGACAGAAACACTGTTATGTCCTTTTAAACAGGACACATTTTACACGTCGATAAAGCCAGTTGAA
>CM065689.1:49323855-49326355 GCA_017654935.2 Phymorhynchus buccinoides | reverse complement strand
GATAGACAACTGACTGGACCAAACTTGAATTTTGTATTGCAGAATAACTTTATCTTTCCTTCGTTTGAAGAAAAAGTTTTTGTTTTTGTCCCCTCATATTTCACGTGTTTGCATTAACGTTGTTCTTCTTTCTATTGTTTGGGGTGCGTTTGATTTGTGAGATAGTGTGAGACAGGAATAGAATAATCTAATTGTATTAAAGTGCCCTTTTTTGTCTTGTACACGATCCCTTGGTAAAGTCGTGAACTATTTTGAACACACTTGTCTCAGATGATTATTATACAGCAAGTGTTTCCATACTCTTTGTAGATATCGTTTCGCATTGGCCCGCTGCTGTTTTTATATACGATTGCTTTCTTCGGCTCTGTGTTGCCGCTATTATTGTTATTGTTTGTATAAATCATTCTCAATTGTATCTTAAGACAGTGTATTATTGGATGAATGTATATAGGTTTGAATAATGTGTACTACTGTAGACACGTGGCCAGTTAAGCATGGTTTACGTGTTGGTTACCTTAATATTAACAATGTTAGGAATAAGACAGATGACATTGGCACGATCCTTCATAACAATGGTAACAGTTTTCATCTGTTTTGTCTGGCAGAGTCTCGATTATCATCAGAAATAAATAATACAAATATAGATATGCCAGGCTATCAGATAATGAGATTAGACCCACATAAACCGAAATCTACTGGTTTACTCTTATATTTTGCTTCCTCGTTAAATTGCAGAAAACTTGACAACGTTAATAATGAATTTGTTGAATCAATATGGATAGAAGTCACTGTAAAGAACAGTACACCATTAGTAATAGGATTTGTATACAGAAACCCAGCAGAAACAACAGTCTGGTATGATCACTTTAATTCTTTAATGGATGAAATAACAATGTTTGATCGTGAAACAATTGTGCTGGGAGATTTTAATATTGATTTATTGAAACCCAGACCCAAATGGTATCATATTTATAGTCTACATAGATTCGAACAATTAGTAAACTTACCAACCCGCATAACTGAAACATCTAAATCATTGATTGACCATATCTATGCTAACAATAAACAATCCATTATTGAACTGTGTGCTCCTCCTTCTGGCTGTAGTGATCACAATGTCATCTGTCTTACCTGGTATAAAACACACATCAAAATTCCAAAGGTAGGACACAAGACTATATATTATAGAAGTTTTAAAAAAATTAATGAACAAGATTTTCTCAAAGACCTTGCAAATGCTCATTTAGATTTCATATATCAAATCAGATATCCTAACCAAGTAGCTGAATTTTGGAAAAATACATTTATGTCAGTATATGATAAACATGCCCCGTTCGTTAAGAAAAGAGTCAGGCAAGAAACCAAACCGCCATGGATTAGTAAAAAAATAGATGATGAAAGAAATAAACGCGATGATCTCAGCAACCATGGCACAAAACAGCAATTTACAAAACAAAGAAACAAAGTTAATACAATGAAGCGTAAAGCTAAACGTAACTATTTCAGAAAGATGTTAACCTCAACAAAAGACTCAAGTCAAATATGGAAGGCCATAAACATATTAACTAATAAAAAAGCATCCAGGAGTCAGCAAAGCATAAAAGATATATCCGCAGACCAGTTAAATGACCACTTTGCAAACATAACAGAAAAAGTTATAAAACATGACAGGTCCACTGAAAATGATCTTGGCACTTTAAAATACTACCTTCACTCAAAAGACTTTCATTATCCTTTTGTGCTTCAGCCAATGACTGTTTTCGACGTTAATAAAAACCTTTCTTCTTTAAAACGATCAGGAACCCGTGATTTAGATGGCTTAGATACTAATATATTAAAAGTGGCATGTCCTGTTATTTCAGATTCGTTAACGTATTTGTATAATTTGTGTATTGATAAACAATGTTTTCCTATTCATTTCAAACAAGCTAAAGTTACCCCTCTTTATAAATCTGGTGAAACATCTAATCCCTCAAATTACAGACCCATTGCTATTTTGTCAGCCATATCAAAACCTATCGAAAAACACCTTCAAGTGTCCTTGTATTCTTACTTTGATAAAAATGACTTACTACATGGCGACCAGTCTGGATTCCGTAAAAATCATTCTTGCCATAGCGCACTGATACAGCTTATTGATAGTCTTTTTTGTAATGTAAACGACAATAAATTTAACGGTATTCTCTTCGTAGATTTTGAAAAAGCTTTTGATGTGATTAACCATTCTCTATTGCTACGAAAACTAGAACTTTACAAGGTAACTCCAGAATTTAAAAATCTGATGTCATCCTTTTTGAGCGATCGAGTGCAGTCAGTGGTTATAAACAATACAATTTCAGCACGATTGCCAGTCAAATATGGAGTACCTCAAGGCTCTGTGCTTGGCCCTCTCTTATTTTCTCTTTATGTGAATGATTTACCCTGTTCTATTTCAAGTAAATGTGAAATGTTTGCAGACGATACGTCTGTTCAGTCCAGTGATGCTGAACAACTAGGATGT
>CM065689.1:49276355-49318855 GCA_017654935.2 Phymorhynchus buccinoides | reverse complement strand
TGCCGTTTTAAGTATTCCGTTGTCTATGTCGTCTAAACCACGGGATTTGGATTTACCTAAAGAACACAATTCACAATACACTTCGTGAACACTAAGAAACTTAAAATTAAGATAGGATTTTATATGTTTAGATTCACAAAATTCTTTAAGTAATCGTAAATCATTTTGGTCAGTGTGGTTAACTTCAATGATTTTATTGCAAACTGATGAAAAATGATTGTTCAAATCTTCAACAGACAAAGTTGTAGAAGGAGTATTTGAAGATTTGTTATGTTTGCCAGATAATTGATTTATTGCCTTCCATATAGATTTAGTGTCAGACTTAGAAACAATAAGTTCACTAAAGTATTTCTTTTCAGCGGCCCTTTTCATTGAATTTACCTTGTTTCTCTGCTGTTTAAAATTTTCATCTTTGCCTGTTTCATTAAGCAGTGACTCACGAATAGTAATGGCTGCACTTATTTCATCATTTATCCACGGTGGTTTGCTTGTAAGTTTAACTCGTTTCTTTGTGCATGGTGCATGCTTATTGAACACCACAAGAAACGCATCATACCATGCGCTCAGAGCTGCATCTGGGTCACTATGCTGATAGACCTCTGTAAAGTCTGTATTACACAGATCGGACAAAAACATTTCTGGGTTAAAATCTTTATAACTTCTATAATGAATGTATTTATGGTAGGATCTAGGAATTTTAACACCTTTTTTTACACCAGGTTAAACAAATTGGAAAATGATCACTCAGTCCAAAAATAGGTACAGATGTTTCAACAATGTTAGATGTATTAGTAACATAAATATGGTCGATCAATGTTTCTGATGTAGATGTTTTTCGGGTAGGGTTAGTTATTAGTTGGGTTAGGTTGTATGAGTCTATAATCCTTTTCCATGTGTTGCAAGGTTTAAGTAAGTCTATGTTAAAATCACCAAGTAGTATAATTTCACTAGAATAATCTAATACATCGTTCATCATTAACTCAAAACGATCAAACCACTCGACACGTTCTTCTGGGTTTCTGTACAACATTCCTATTAATATTGGTTTGCTCTTTTTAAAACGTACTTCTAACCATATGCATTCTATAGAATGATTATCAAACATATTAAGCTCCTTAAAATTCACTGATTGATGGATGTATGCCACCAAGCCTGTTTCTAATTTGCATGAAGCATCTTTGCGCACTAGTTTATATCCTGGAACACTAACTAAGTGATCAGAAACCACATCAGATAATCTACTTTCAGAAACACCAAAGATATGAAAACAATCATCTGAATTAGATAAAATAGAAGGGATGTCTGATAATTTATTTAACAGATTGCAAACATTTAGATATCCTATCTTAAAGCCACCTTTTGTCAACCACTTAAGTGTATTTGAGTTTTTAGCCATGATGCTAGAAGATAACAATTATGGTGTTTTTCAATGAAGCAAAACAAATATGTAATTTACAATCTGAATTAACATAGAACAAACGAATACACAAGTAATGATTTATCAAAGACACAAGATAACTGAGAGGTATTATGGCTATTCACAGACACACCCGCTACTAGCAGTGCTAGCAACACAACAGCACAATAATTCAATCAAATCTATTAAAAAACAAAAACACTGAGAGATTAAACTTAGTCTGTTACTAGCAGCGCTAGCAACACAACACGTTAATTCAATCAAACCTATCAAAAACCGAGAGATTAAAGTCAAGTAAGCAAAATATCAATGTGAAATAGAGAAAACTAAGCTATGGAGATACCAAAATTCGTTTACAGATTGCCCAAAATCAAAATAATTGACCTCAGTTCAAATGTTTTCAAAAGACCAACATTCTCGGTCCCAAGTCCAAGCATAATACGGCCAAACACAAATTGCATGAAGATCAACAAGAAGTTGAATACAAGATTATATAAAATAGACACAGATGCGCAACACATATTCCTAAACAAAACACACCAACAACTGGATTTTGAAGTGAAAATAAATTGAATAACATATAAAACATGAGCATTTTGATTGAATCACATTGCTGGTCACATAGATTACCAGTAGCCATTCTTTGCACAAATACATGCAAAGACTATCATTCAGAGCAACTGATATGTTGCTGCAATATGTATTATAGCATGTACATGCAAACACAATCTTCAAAGGAACAGACACTTTATTCAACTAAATAAATGACATATAACATAAAACATCAGTCATGGAATACTGGTCATACACACTACCAGTTACCACTAGGCCTCTGATGTTCACTCTGTGACATTAATTGGGAAGCCAGGGACATAAGCTGCTGAGCACACATCCCGGCTGATGCAGGTTGTGGCCAGCTACAGGGATTTGAGTTATGGCCCTGTGGCATGGGGTTAAAACATTGGGGAGCTGACCCTAGAGTAAGTTGGTTTGCTCTCTGGGCAGTGTCTCCACTCTGCTGGATTTCATGAGGGGGGTAGGGGTATGGAACTGGGGGCCTGGGGAAAAAAGACTCAGGAGCAGAATATCCTGAGAAAGGAAAGGGTGGTGGGTAAGTTGGAAATGCTGGGATGGAACTAAAGGGAGCGCGTGCATTACCACCAGCCTGTGGCTGAACATTTTGTGGGGGTTGTGGCATTGCGCCACTGGGCTCGTTCAAAGAGTGAGGTTGTCTTACAACAGAGGAACTCACCCCAGCGTGATCTGTGTTGTTCAATCCTGGCTGCGTGGCATTTGATGATAGCAGAGGAAACTCAGTAGTGGATAATAACTGAGGGATGACTACAGATTCAGAGCCATTTGTTTGGCGAGTGGAGGTTCTAGAAAGAAAGTTAGAGTTTCTCTGTACATTCCTCAGGTTTGTGGGACCCCGGTGACCATAAGCTAAGTTAGACGATAAATAATTATAGTCTGTGGGATCGTTTCTAATGGGGGGCTGGATTTGGGGAAGCACTTCTTTAAAGTTCATTGCAAGACAGGCAGTTCCCCTATCGCTGGGGTGAATAATGTCTTTATACAGGGCTTTACGTGGGTACCCTTTTTGGGTCACGAATGAGTTAAAGTTATCTATCATGTCTACTTGTAGGTTGGTACAGCAGTCATACAAGTTTCTGTTAGAAGGGGCAATCGCGTTATTTAACTGATTGCGTCCAAAAGCAGGCACAATTGAGCTTATGGCTACGTAAGCAGAGGGAAAGCGGTTTTTGCACATAATGATCAGCTCTTTCCATGTTTGAGAGGAGATGGGCCCGGCTGGGCAGTCATTGACTCCTACATGAAGAATGAATGTATTTACATGTGACTGAGTTTCTAACTGGGCTAACCATTGCATAACATCTACTACTGTTAATCCCGGAACACATATTTTGAATAAAGGATCCGTTTGTGAACCCAGCCTCTTAGGATTTATGAACCTTATTGTAGAATCTCCTACAAGGACTGATGAGCTTTCTTTGGGAATACGTAAGTCACTTAGTACCTGTTGTGGTGTACGTTTGCTTTCCCTTTCAGAGTCAGAATTGTAGTTGGATTTGAGACCCTTGTCAAGCTGATTTGTGTTTGCGTTTACGAACTGTGGGTGTTGTTGCTCCCTTTCGAGGGGATTTTGATCTTGATCTAAGTGGGAGAGTACATCATAACGATTTTGAAGGGACACAGTGGGGCTTTGAAGGAAACTGTCTCCCCTTGGTGCTGGGCACTGAGCAGAGTTTCCAGCACTGTCGTCACGTTTCTCCTGACAAGGGGGTTTGGGAGAGTCAGACAGACCTGAGCCCAAAGTGATAGTGCCAGCTGAAGGAGGGGAGAGTGAACTCACCTGGGGAGGGGACATGGGGTGGGGGGCATTTTCCTCAGTCTTTTCCTCCTCACACCTAGCGGGGAAAACACACTGTGTGGAGACATTTTTTATGTCCTCACAATTAGTTAGCAAGTCACATTGTGTCGAAACAGATTGTACAATACAGGGTTGCTTCTTTAAGTGTTTTAGTTCAGATTGGATTGTGCCTAGGCACGTCTTCATGGAGTGATTTTCTTTTACAAGATTATTGACAGTGGAGTCAATTTTGGTCAACATTGTTTTAACATTACCAATGGAATCATGGATAGAGTCTATTTTGTGGTTCACGTGTTGTTTCAGGTCATTCTTGATGGCCACCTTTGAGTCCTCCAATTTGGAAACCAAATTTGATTCATGAACAGCGACATCATTAAGGATGGCATCAAGACTGTCTTCGATGTTGTTGAGTTTTGTAATGAGTAACTTGTCTGAATGTAATGATGGACACAGTGTACGCCTGCGATATTTCTTTAGTTTTTTGTACATTTTTGGCGTTGGCGTGTGTTTGTTATGAGTGGAGGGTGCAGTGATGGGAGTGAAATGTTCTTCTGTTTGTTCATCATCCACATTATCAGAGTTAGGGGCAGCACCTTCAGCACTGTCTGACACAGGGGACATAATGGACAGGTTAGTGAGACAACTGGTCAACACAGACACTTCACACTGCACATCTCTCTGATTAGTGGTGGGGGGTTGAAGGGAGGGGGTATGAGGGGAGAGATTTTCATTGTCTGTGGTTTGGTCCTTTTGAGGGGCACACAATTGTATTGTTTGGTTTCCTCCTGCCAGAAAAGTCAGGGGTACAGACAGCAATTCGTTTTTTAATGCATGCTCATCACCATCTTCACAGAGTTTGCAAACAATGCCTTTCAACATCTCACACTCCTCTTGATCCCACTTTCTGCAGTCAGCCCCCTGACACAGGAACGTGGCATTGCCTTGCCGAGTGATGTATAACGATAGTGTTATACGTTTGGATTCGCCGCGAAACACCCGGAGGACGGACTTGGCTAGGCTGGGGGGTGGTGACCCATTAATCCAGTACGGGAGGGAGAGGGATTGTTTATTGCCATCAACGTCATTCTTTTCAATCACGATGGAGTCATCGGAAATAGCCGAGTACCGAAAGAACAGACAATTTCGCCATGCAGTTAGCTCTTTTACGGAACAGGCAAATCTTTTCTGTATACTGTCCAAAGTGGGTTGTAATTTGTTTTCTTCTCCTGTAGACGTGGTCTCCATGACGAGTTAAGGGAAACACAAGAAATCAAAACAAAGCTGTGGTTGGCCAGTATCATAGTTCATAGTTCACGCATGCCCGGACCTGGGACACGAGATGACTTGCCTAACACTGCATGATGTCAACAACACAGCAGGTAAAAATTTATAAATAAAAATAAAAACCACCGTGCAAAACAACGCAGCTTTGACCCAAATAGCCTAGTGGCACGTGCAGAGCGATGTCAATGTCAGAATAGGCGTGCTTGATTGTGAACTTTTTTCACGGCCGAATATCCCTTCTTTGGGTCATATAATAAATTAACACGTTAATTAATCGCCATACCTTGATTGATCAGTCACATTAATTACACCATTGTATACACTGGTCACTTACGACTTCGACTGCAAAAATCTGTTTAGATTGGTACACTAGATCTTTTGCAAATTCCCTTCACAACAGGAACGACACAAACACGACTTCACACTTCACACTTCTCAACAGAGAGAGAGAGAGAGAGAGAGAGAGAGAGAGACAGAGACAGAGAGAGACACAGAGAGACAGAGAGAGAGAGAGAGACAGACAGAGACAGACAGAGAGAGACAGAGAGAGAGAGAAGCAGAGAGAGAGAGAGAGAGAGAGAGAGAGAGAGAAGCAAAACAAAAGATAAAGAAAACAAACTAGAGGGGAGAAGAAATGCAGACAGAGACTAAAAGAAAATGTTAAAAAGGAGAAAGAAGGACGTGATGATGATGATGATGATGATGATGATGATGATTATAAGCAACAAAACGCAAAACACCGCTTTGACATAGTATGCTTTTTTTAAAATTTAAAAACAAACAAAACAAAATGTATGAAAACGGTTTTTTCTTTCTTCGTCTCTGCTTTCCCATGTACCAACCTGTTACTCATCCTTGCACCCCCACCCACCCCCCACCCCCATCCTTGAGATCTATCTTTCCCATCCCTTTATCTGTTTTGTCAACCACCTCTCTTTTACTAGCCATCTTAAAGATCCACCGGATCACGTGTCAAAATTACGGGTTTCACGTGTTTTCCCTCTTACAACTGGAAAGAAATCTTGTTTTGACCAAGTCTGACTCTCCATAGACAAATGGCCCCAAATTCAAACCGAAACTTCTTTTTTTTTCTGGAAGTTCTGTGCTTGTAGCTTCCTCTAATCTGTCACTCTCTTTGACTCTGCCTTTTCCCTTTGCTTTATATCATCTAGGGGAAGACGGGGTAAAAAGCGCATGGGCGGGTAAGACGCCCACCCCAATTATCTCATGAAATAAAGAAAATTTTCAGTCAAATTTGCCCATGAGACGAATGCTAGACATTAACGCTCGTCTCATGGGCAAAATGAGACTGAAATTTTCTTCATTTCATGAGATAATTGGGGTGGGCTTCTTACCCGCCCATGCGCTTTTTACCCCGTCTTCCCCTACTATCTTTCTGACTTAATGTCCCATTCTCCTGCCTTTTAAAAAAAATCTTCCAAATAATTTTTACATCTTGGTATTGTTCAGGATAACAGAGGCGATCTCTTACCATAATAATTCTCGAATGTCATACTGTCAATACCATTTATCAGAAATGTCTGCGTCAGGGTAGGACTAATCGATAGGTAAGTGAAAATTAGTCTGTGCAGTGCAGGCGAGTAAGCTCATAACAATCAGATCTATATCCTGCTGGCTAATTATCTGGGTCCAATTAAATCGCTGTGCAGTTAAGTTGTTATGTAGGTTGTTTGTGTGGTCATTGTCTTGTTGTTGGCAACTCATAACTCCGGTGCGGCCAGCTTAAGTCACAACTAGCACATTTCTGACAGTTAATCCGAGTTGCCAGCTCCCGCAGTAACAACACTTCTCCCAAACATCTAAGCTTTCATATGGTTGCTAAGCGCATATGCATATCAGTTTATGCGTACACCCAATTATATATCTGTAAAGGGATGCGTGCAACTGCAGTCGTACGGTTATCCATTTGTTACATTAGTGAGGCATGACTCTCATGAAATAATGCCGTGGAAATGAATCTGATGAACATCCTACTAGTTCCGTTCACTATATGTGTAGTCCCCCCTGAATCTGATGAAATATCTGTATTTCTGTATCAGACATTTTCGTACATTCGTGCATGGGAGTCTAGATGAGTACGATGAACGAAAATAAGCTAATAGTATTTAATCAAGTTCAATCAGACAAAAGTAGTTCATGAGAAGCATGCCTCACTGACGTCGTCACAGTTGGATAGTCGTACGACTGAAATCGGACACGTGGATCGGTTGTGCGACTATATGCACGAGCGATCACGCAATCAGGTTGGATCTCACACGAACTCGATGTATAATTCATGCCAGCGATCGAAGAGAAACATGCAACGACCTGTTACGGTACCACAATTATTGATTTGGTCACGCCATGGAGCTGTTCCAGTTAACCTACTGTTCACATTTAGTTTGGGGTTCTTCTTATCGACAGCAGCATTGCGATGTCTTACAGGTATGTGTGTTTGTGCAGCAACAAAACATAATGGGCGATTTTAATCCCAGCGGTTCTGGTCTACATCAGGTGTTGGTCATCACTTAGAGAGGTAAAGCCTACTAAATCCAAACAACGTCTTGAGATAGCAAGAAATTGGAATAATGTTTTAATATTAGGCCTAAATAAACAGAAGAAAAAACCAAAGTCCGAACCTTACAAGAGCATTAAAAGCTTTAGTCAAGCAGAAAGATAGAATTCAAGAAGAAAATAAATACATACCAGATTTGGAATTAAGGTTCTTCAACGGATCACGAAAGATTAAAACAAAGAAAATGTTGTGAGATTATAGTGTTGTTGTTGTTGTTGTTGTTGTTGTTGTTGTTGTTGTTGTTGTTGTTGTCGGGGTGGCTGATTCTGAAAAGATAGAACAATGGTTCTGTCAACTCCCTTTCTTCATTTATAAGTCTTCTCTCAAAACCACTATCTTCAAATCATAGCCTGCTTTGTTAATACGCATATTGTCGCCCAGACATTCACCAACGTCAGTGACAATGACTGGTCTTCACTTTGATTTAAAAATCATCAGCTAATTAATGTACTTGTATAATGCAGATGACCAGTGGTCATTTTGACATAAATTCCATATTTTCACTGTTTAACCGGTTGTTGCTGTTTTTAGCATGGTATGGATGCTACTATAACTTGTATAATGTAGATGACCAGTGGTCAGTCACAATGCCCAATGGTCACTTTGACTTGAAAATAAAATTCTGATTCTTAGCAGCTTATTTTCTGTCCACAGATTATTGATGTACTTGTATACTACAGATTACCAGTGGTCACTGCCACTGACCAGTGGTCTCTTTGATGTAAATTCCAGTAAAGGTATAGATGTGCCACCTCCCCTGCATTTCTCGGTTAATTGTATTTTCCCTTTTTGCCTTTCTTACCATACATAAAGCTGTATTTTAGGAACATTTTCAGCTAATTCTCTTTTTGGAATACTAACCCTAACCCTAACACTAGTCCTAAACCTAACCCTACCCCCCACTATGTACTGCAGTACACCGCGATTTGTCACAGTTGTGGTTCGTTGCGTTTTTCGGTCTTATAGGGTGGGGGGTAGGGTTAGGGTTAGGGATAGGGTTAGTATTCCAAAAAGGTTATTAGCTAAAAAGGTTCGTAAATACAGCTTTATGTATGGTAGGAAAGGCAATAACGGAAAAATACAATTAACCGAGAATTCCATGTTTTCACTATGTTAGCAGCTTATTAGGGTGTCATGAGTACAACAGTAACTTCTATGATGCAGATGACCAGTGGTCACTTCCACTGACCAGTGGTCACTTTGACGTAAATTCCACATTTTCACTATCTTAGCAGCTTATTAGGGTGTCATGAGTACAACTGTAACTTCTATGATGCAGATGACCAGTGGTCACTTCCACTGACCAGTGGTCACTTTGACGTAAATTCCACATTTTTACTACTTAACCGCTTTTTAGCATGGTATGAATACTACTGTACTTTGTATTATGTAGATGACCAGTGGTCAGTGACAATGACCAGTGCTTATATATCACAGTCATAATTTTTGTCGGCTCTCAGACCTATTTGGTCTCACATAATATTTGGTTAGTCTTCCAGATCTATTCTCTCTCTCTCTCTCTCTCTCTCTCTCTCTCTCTCTCTCTCTCTCTCTCTCTCTCTCTCTCTCTCTCTCTCTCTCTCTCACTCTCTCTCTCTCTCTCTCTCTCTCTCTCTCTCTCTCTCTCTCTCTCTCTCTCTCTCTCTCTCTCTCTCTCTCTCTCTCTCACTCTCTCTCTCTCTAGTCTTCTCTCTCTCTCTCTCTCTCTCTCTCTCTCTCTCTCTCTCTCTCTCTCTCTCTCTCTCTCTCTCTCTCTCTCTCTCTCTCTCTCTCTCTCTCTCTCTCTCTCTCTCTCTCTCTCTCTCTTTCTATCTTTCTCACTCAGGTTTGATGTCTTGTCAAGTTGGTCCAAGTGTAAGGAAACTAGCTAGTGTTTTGTTTTTAAAGCTTTTAAACAGAGAGCAGAAACTGACAAATGCATCTTTGTAATTGTTGCACTGTGTCGCGCTTATTTTGTTGTATGGAATATGCATGTCTAATGTGCTTTGTATGTTGTATTTTTGTAACTGTGCTCCATGAAAATGGGCAGAGGCCTGAATTCATTAAAACATTTTTTCATTTCATTTCATTCCTCTCTCTCTCTCTCTCTCTCTCTCTCTCTCTCTCTCTCTCTCTCTCTCTCTACTCTCTCTCTCTCTCTCTGTCTCTCTCTCTCTCTTTTCTACTACCTTCCCTTCTTGTCCCATTACCTAGTTTTCTTTCATCCACTTTTCTCCTTTATTCTGATTTCTTCTTTGAAACTGACCTATGCTGCTAACAGTTTTGCAATATCCAAAGTGAAAGTCGGTAATGTAGTTTGACATTGTAAGTGTATCGGCTCTGTACTGATCCAATCGGGGTCATGTCTATATGTCCACGTGTCTATGTGTCCACGTGTGCATATATCCGCGTGTCTATATGTCCAAGCACATGGACAGATAGACATTTGGACATACAAACATGGCCTATGTGTATTTCCTGCCACCAGATGATTATTTTATGCACTTGTATAATACAGATGACCAGTGGTCACTTTGACGTAGATTCCACTTTTCACTATTTAGCTGCTTATACTTATACTGTACCTTGCACAATGTGGATGACCAGTGGTCAGTGACAGTTACAAATGGTTACTGTGACTTAAAAATCATCTAGACATGTGAACATAGACATGTAGACACTTAGAGGGAGTGGAACATGGCGGGCGTAGGACTTAGAGGGCCTGGGACCTACCGGTGTGGTCACTTTCAAAACTCCATTATTGTCTGTTTTCTTGCTTGTTCGTCAGTGTAAAACGTGGGCGACAATATGCGTACCTAGCTTAACGTATATTGTCGCCCCAATCTTGAGGGGCGACAATATGCGTACCTAGCTTAACGTATATTGTCGCCCCAATCTTGAGGGGCGACAATATGCGTACCTAGCTTAACGAAATGAAATAATTGACAGAGAATCAAATTGGAACATTAAACACATATACAGAGAGACATAACATTTTTACAAGGATCTTGGCATAAGTTGATATTTGCAGTAAAACTCATTAACATAACTGGTGGACAAGATTGTCAATTATGTACTTGTGATAAGAGAGAGAGAGACACACAGAGAGAGAGAGAGACAGAGGGAGAGAGAGAGAGAGAGAGAGAGAGAGAGAGAGAGAGACGCAGATGCAGACGCAGACTTTTTATTCTTAAAGGCCATAGCCCCTTAGAAGGGGGTACATATATAACAAACAACATATCCTATTACGAAATTAGGTCAAGTTGCAATCATATTCTTACGGACTTTAAATGCTTTATATACATACAAAGACAGTTTCTTAACAGTATTTTAATTAGTTGGTGTTAATAGTAAAACTAATCTGACCAAACAAGGATACTTAGAGTATTTCGAAGGGATTAACTGATCTCTAATGTTTTGTAAAACTGGACAAGACAAAACAAAATGAATCTCATTTTCCTCACCTTTATAACAAACAGGGCAAACAAAGTTACGATCATCAACAGGTCTGTAGCGATTAGAATGTACACATATATCAGAAATACCAAATCTTAATTTTGTCATATAACATTTCATTTGCCTGTTTATATTCATCATTAAATAAGTTGGAATGCAATGCAACGAGTTTAGCAATTTGTAGAAGCCAAATCGATTATTAGCCTGCATATGGGAACTCCATCTCTGCCAATTAGAATATATCAATCTTTGCCTAAAGGCACGTATGAACCCATTTACATTCTCTACTCCCTGGTTTTGCCACACAAACCCAAACCGTTTTCATACAATGTTGAGAGAGAGAGGGAGAGAGAGAGAGAACGAACGAACGAATGAACGAACAAAATGTTTTAATTGAACATTGGCCACAGACCATAATTCAAATCAAGGAATGTGGAAATGATAAATATAATAATAATAAGAGAGAGAGAGAGAGAGAGAGAGAGAGAGAGAGAGAGAGAGAGAGAGAGAGAGAGAGAGAGAGAGAGAGAGAGAGAGAGAGAGAGAGAGAGAGAGAGAGAGAAAGAGAAAGAGAGAGAGAGCATGGACATTAATTTTACACTGGTACCCGTGTTTGCATGGACTGTCCATTTCTCATACAAGCAGTTAAAAAAAAGAACAAGAAGAAAACTACGAAATAAAATGGAGGAAAGACATACAGAAGGGAAACAATGCACACAAATAGATAGGCTGCAAGGAAAGGTACAAAAATAACTGTATGCATATAAACGAAAACCAGGTGAGAAAGCAATACTGAAAAATAATTAATTTCTGCAAACATAATCATTTTCAAGAGTGGATCACAGAGAGAGAGAGAGAGAGAGAGAGAGAGAGAGAGAGAGAGAGAGAGAGAGAGAGAGAGAGAGAGAGAGAGAGAGAGAGAGAGAGAGAGAGAGAGAGAACACTGAAAGAACACTGAACACTGAAAGGTTTTTAATTGCGCTTCGGCCTTGGGCCACAGTACAATGGGGAACGACGAACGGGTGAAGGGGAGGACATGTAAAGGGTGCATAAACAATGGTGATAATGTGGCTATTAATATTGGACATCATGCTATGCAATAATAAATACCGTTAATAGCGAAATGATTATCAACCAAATATTGCTTCAAGTAATCAGTTCTAGAACAAGAACAACTATTTCCTGTCACAGTATAATTTCGCATGAATTGGCTATTATGCTGTAAACTAAAATATCTCAGGTGACTCACATAATAGATTACTATCAATGGTCACGTGTTCACAATATCACGTAAATCAGTATTAATGGCAATGTATGCATACGCATAGATGACATTTTGTATAGTATAATTTGGATAACAATGAATCTGTATTAGCTAGCCAATCACATTATTAATTTTCTTCTGTTTATAGCATGGAAAATGTATCTGGATAAACCATGTCTGTGAGTACTGTTGCTTGCTTTCAGTAGTGTAGACAATGGTAAGGTAATACAATCTTTCAGAAATGTCAACCTTAAATCATTGTACATGAAGCATTCAAAAATAAAATGTTCCTCGTTTTCATTTTTTCTCATACAGAAAGGACACATCTTATCCATATTGTTATCACTATATCTGTGTACATTATTATTGAGAGGCAAGACATTGAACCTTGTTTGTGAAATGGCAAGTCTAAAACAATAATCCATACAAGTGATATATTCTTCCTTGTGAAATATAGTTTTGAAAGATTTATAGTTACTACATCTATCACTATCTCTAAGAGATCCAGACCATTCCTGAATAAACATGTCCACTAGTCTTTGTTTGAATATATACAAAAAAGCTTTTATATCGCCAACACCTTGCTGAAGCCATACAATATTGAAACCAGTTTCACACAAAATGTTACGTATTTGAGAAGCCCAACAAGTCTTTCCAGACTTATCCATATCAAGCAACATAAGATAAGCATTATATGGTAATCTGTTAGGGGTTAAATGTAAGAGTTTGAACCAGTATCTGACAGAATTAACCATAGAGTTGATATAAAGGGGGTATCTTCCAAGGTCACCATATACCATTTTATTTGGAGTTCTTTGTGGCACACCTAGGAATCTCTTGCAAGCCCATGAGAGAGAGAGAGAGAGAGAGAGAGAGAGAGAGAGAAGAGAGAGAGAGAGAGAGAGAGAGAGAGAGAGAGAGAGAGAGAGAGAGAGAGAGACGAGAGAGAGAGAGAGAGAGAGAGAGAGAGAGAGAGAGAGAGAGAGAGAGAGAGAGAGAGAGAGAGAGAGATTGAACGGATATTATCCCCGTCGTGTTTTTCGTACAAATAGTTCCCCCACCTTCTGGAAGCTCTGTGCTTGTAACCTCCTCTAATATGTCACTCTCTTTGACTCTGTCTTTTCCCTTTACTTTCTGTCATCTATTATCTTTCTGACTTATTGACCCACTCTCTTGCCTTTTTTCCCAAAAACATCTTCCAAATATTTTATCCTTTGAGATCCTCCGAAATCGGAATGTGTTGGTTGTACGCAGCGGGGAGACTAGTGAAAACTAAAAACCGGACACCCATTCTGGCCATATGGCCTGGGAATGCGGAAGAAGAAGAAGAAGAAGAAGAACGGATATTAGGCAACAGTTTCATTCATGGTGGGTAGAAGACAGTGGTGTGGTTAGGTGAGTGGAATGAGGGGCTGGAGACTGGGGAGGGGAGGGCAACCGTCAATTTGAGCGAACATACCAAAAGCGCGAATACTTTCTGTATACAAAATGCACGAATGTCTGATAGTCAAAATGTGCGAACCCCTGTGAATGTCTGAGAGACTTGGGTGTCCTTTGTTTGTTGTAGTCTCCATGATACAACTTCTTAGCAACGCAATCAGTCAACTGCTTCCAAACCATGGATAGCTATGATTCGATTTATTGAGGATGAGTTATGCTCATATCACAGCAAAAAACACCTCAGAATTTCGACGACAAGGAACGGAATGTTTGTAAAATTTACGTAAGTTACGCACGCGCGGCGTGTGTGTGTAAAGTCTGCTCACAACAATGGTGATATTAGACATTAAACAAATAAAAGTTATAAAAACAAAAATCAGTGAATTAAAATGAGTGCGTGCGTGTGTCAAGTCAAGTCAAGTCAAGTCAAAATTATATTTAATGACGATAAAAGAGTAAGCTACAAGCTTTTTTTCATCCTGTCGTCATGAAAAGAAAAAACATGCTAAATCAATAAAATGTAAAGATCAACAATGAAAATTGGTGTACGGAACCAAAGCACAATGAACAAATATCAAAAACAAATCAGACATAAATCATGACTAGCAAATACATTATGTACAAAACATAAATAGAAATACAATCGTACTTTGAAAGGGAGAGAGCAAGAGGTGGGACAAGAAACAAAACGATTGAGACATAGACGCTGATAGAGACACCGTAAAGAAGAGAGAGAAAAAAAAGGAGCCTGATAGAGTGTGTATGAGAGAGACATACAGAGAGGAGAGAGAGAGAGAGAGAGAGAGAGAGAGAGAGAGAGAGAGACAGAGAGAGAGAGAGAGAGAGAGAGAGAGAGAGAGAGAGAGAGAGAGAGAGAGAGAGAGAGAGAGAGAGAGAGAGAGAGAGAGAGAGAGAGAGATCGCGGACGTGCAAAAAATCTAACTTACAAAATTAATGCAGAGATAACCCGAAAAACCACTCAGGTGTAAAGCGAAAACATAAATGAGACAGATCACTAGAATTCACCCTCCCCCCTTCAAATGGAAAATAACACATATAAAACACATAGCATTGTCATGTTGAAAAACATCATTGATTAGTTTACAGGATGCCAGTAAGGAACATGACAGATAAATGGAATATAGTATGTAAATACGACCCACAAGGCCTTTATTTTGACAAGTAGCGTTGGTTATTTTACAACAAGGCCTCAATCATAGTCTTTTTAAGTGCCTTTTTAAAAGCTTGTCTTGAAGGACACAATTTTAAAGAAGAAGATAGATTATTCCATGCTGTACCCCCTGAGTAAACAAAACTAGACTTGCATAAATTATTTCGGGGTCTGGGAAAGGAGAGTGAATGAGTATGTCGATTTGGGTTGATGGTAAAACTGTCAATAATTTTCTTAGGAGCGACTCCATTCACCATGTTGTACATGCAAAGGCATTTGTTAAAATGTAGCCTGTCTTTTAGTGGTAAAATATTTAATGTTTTGTATTCATTAGCCGTCAAGGTGTTGGATTTTAACAGAACTAATTTTATAGCTCGTTTATGCAAACGACTTATGTGTTTCATGTTGGTTTCACTGGTACTGTCCCAAAGAGTAGATGCATAATTTATAAGAGATAAGATGTGAGCATAGAAGAACAACTTTCGCGAGTGGAGATTCAAAAACTTTTTTATTTTTTGCAAGCTGATATATCCTTTTTGAAATTCGTTTGCCAAGATAAGAAATATGATCAGACCATAATAAATCATTATCGACAGTAACGCCTAAGACGTTATGTGATGTCACTTCTTCTATCTTTTGATCTTGAATGTATAAAGGTGGGAATGGAGAGCTCATTTTCTGTCTTTTTTGTCGTGTAGCGACATACATGCATTTTGTTTTAGAAGCATTTAATGCCATATGGTTCTTTTTAGTCCATGTCATTAATTTATCGACATTGTTCTGGAGATCACTGACCAAATTATTGGGGTTACCATTACAGGAGTGTAAAGACGTGTCGTCTGCAAACATTTCAGAAGAGCATTGTAAATGCAGTGGCAAGTCATTGATATATAGGGAAAACAAGAGAGGTCCTAATACTGAGCCCTGAGGAACACCAAACTTAATTGGGAGTAGTGCTGATCTTTTTGATCCGACTTCGACAAGCTGATGACGATTGCTAAGAAAGGAGGTAAGGAATATTAAGGCTTGATCGGTCATTTTGTAAAGTTTGAGTTTTCTTACTAACAGGGAATGATTAACAACATCGAATGCCTTGGCAAAGTCAATGAAAAGAATTCCAGTAAAATCATTATTGTTAATATTAGAAAGACATCTATCAATAAGCTGAATGAAGGACGTGTGACACGAGTGATTTTCACGAAAACCTGATTGGTTTTCATGAAGTAGGTTATATCGGTTTAAATGCTTACACAAATGGAATTTTACGTGTTTTTCAAGTGGTTTGGACAGAAGTGATAATACAGAAATAGGGCGATAGTTAGAGGGACTGGCACGATCACCTGATTTGTAGAAAGGTATAACTTTAGCTAGTTTGAAGTTTTTAGGAAACTGACCCTTATCCATGCACAAATTATAAATATATGTAAGTGTATCAGCAATAGCAGGTGCTGCTAGTTTTATAATTTTGCCATCAATTCCATCTAAATCCCTGGATCCTGATTGTTTTAAGCTCATTAGACTGTTCAGTGTCTCATTTACGGATATGGGAGGTATGTTAAAGGGTACGGAAATGTTCTTTAGACGACAGTAATCATTAAGAAGTTGAAGGTCATTTTCATCAGTTTTGTCATCGGCAATCAGCTTCTCGGCAACACTTGCAAAGTGTGCGTTTAAGTCCTCAGGTGACAGATCTTTAATAAGATTATGGGCGTTATCACTGGAATTTTTATTAGTTAAAAGGTTAATAGCTTTCCATATTGCATTAGAGTTTTTAGATGAAGTTAGGGGAAGACGGGGTAAAAAGCGCATGGGCGGGTAAGAAGCCCACCCCAATTATCTCATGAAATAAAGAAAATTTCAGTCAAATTTGCCCATGAGACGAATGCTAGACATTAACGCTCGTCTCATGGGCAAAATGAGACTGAAATTTGCTTCATTTCATGAGATAATTGGGATGGGCTTCTTACCCGCCCATGCGCTTTTACCCCGTCTTCCCCTACCAAGTTTTGAAAATATCTTTTTATTGCCTTTCGTTTCATCGAGTTTACTTTGTTCCTTTGTTTTTGGAATGCTTGTTTGTCATTTGAATTTAGTAAATTGTCTCTTTTATATCCTTCTATGTCTATGTCGTTATCTATCCAAGGGGGTTTGGGAACGTGCTTAACTCTTTTTTTCACTAATGGGGCGTGTCTGTTGTATATTTCTTGAAATTTATTAATCCAAAACTCTATCGCTTCTTCGGGGTCCCTAATCTGATAGACATAATTTAAATCGGAGTTAACTAAATCTTCTAGAAACGAATTGTGATCAAAATGCCTAAGACACCTGTAAAATATTTCTTTATGGCCGGACTTCGGGATTTTTATGCCTTTTTTCTTCCAAGTTAAACAAACAGAGGAATGGTCACTACAACAGGTTTGTGCAGAGCATGTTTCTGTTATATTCGCTTTAGAGTTTACATATATGTGGTCAATTAAAGTTTTAGAATGTTCAGTAATGCGTGTTGGAACATCAATTATTTGATCCAAGCCATACATTGTATACATTTGATTCCATTTAGTTCCCGGGATTGTTAGATCAATATTAAAATCGCCTAGTAGGATGATTTCCTTTGATTCTAAGATTGCTGCATCCATCATTGAATTGAATCTGTCGTACCAGTCAACTTTTTCTGCGGGGTTTCTGTAAAGGAATCCTATCATAATGGGTGTACAATGCTTCAGACTTATTTCAACCCAAATCGACTCTACATTATAATTTTCTAAATTAGTTATTCTTTTGAGAGTTAGGGAACGAGTGCAGTACAAAAGTAAACCTGTTGAACGCGGTGCATTGGGGTCTAATCGAATCATGTTATAGTTAGGCATAGACACGTGAGAATCGGGAATTACATCAGTTAACCAGGACTCGGCTATACAAAATAAATGAAAGTGTTTACCATTGTTACGGAGTATTGTTGCGATTTCATCGGTCTTATTTCTGGCACTATTGATATTTAGGTATCCAATACGAAGTCCCTCCTGTGAGGGCCATTTATCTAGGGTAGAAGACATACTAACAATGATTAATTAATATATGCACAAAGACAATTGACAACGGTCAATGTAGAAGTGAACAAGCAATAAATTAGACAAGTTAGTCTATACCAAGCATAAATGTAAAGCAATGTACGCTGCCCACACTCTGTGTGAATCACAATTACAGTAACTGTGTTCAAACGAACAAGGTGATAAGCTTACCGAGCGTAGACTATCCTCAGATGCATATACACCTTTAACAAACCCAGGACAAATGTGTGTGTGTGTGTGTGTGTGTGTGTGTGTGTGTGTGTGTGTGTGTGTGTGTGTGTGTGTGTGTGTGTGTGTGTCCGTTCTATCTCTGTCTCTTTCTGTCTCTCTATGTGGGATAGTCGCGCAGATTGCATACTTCATGTTCCCGCAAATTGCATATAGGAAAAGTAGCGCAAATTGACCTATTCGCTCTTTTTGACAACTCCCGAGGGGAGACACATACACATGGCAAACAACACCTGAAATGAGAGAGAGAGAGAGAGAGAGAGAGAGAGAGAGAGAGAGAGAGAGAGAGGCTGAGAGAAGAGAGAGAGAGAGAGAGAGAGAGAGAGAGAGAGAGAGAGAGAGAGAGAGAGAGAGAGAGAAGAGAGAGAGAGAGAGAGAGAAAAGAGAGAGAGAGAGAGAGAGAGAGAGAGAGAGAGAGAGAGAAGAGAGAGAGAGAGAGAGAGAAAGAGAGAGAGAGAGAGAGAGAGAGAGAGAGAGAGAGAGAGAGAGAGAGAGAGAGAGAGAGAGAGAGGAAAGAGAAGGAGAGAAAGAGAGAGAGAGAGAGAGTGAGAGAGAGAGAGAGAGAGAGCTGAGAAGAGAGAGAGAGAGAGAGAGAGAGGAGAGAGAGAGAGAGAGAGAGAGCGAGAGAAAGAGAGAGAGAGAGAGAGAGAGAGAGAGGAAGAGAGAAAGAAGAGAGAGAGAGAGAGAGAGAGAGAAAGAGACGAAGAGAGAGAGAACGAACGAACGAACGAACGAACGAACGAACCTTTTTTTATTGAGGGAAAAGACTAAGCACTATACTATCCAGCCCTCATAAAAAATGAAAAAGGAGAAGAAAAAACAATAACCACCATTAACAATAAATGGAACATTTAAAAAAAGAATGAAAGTGAAAAAGCATGCACATACAAAATTCATACTTATCAAATAACCATGAAAAAACATCAAACACATTGAAATTAAAGTTACCCATTAGAAGCACGCACACACACACGCACGCACGTTACAAATGCACGCACGCACACGCACACACACGCTCGCACACGCACGCACGCGCACGCATCACGCACACACACACACACACACACGACACATTTTATCTCTCTCTCCCTCTCTCTCTCTCCCTCTCTCTCTCTCTCCGTCACCTCCCTCCCTCCCTCCCTCCCTCCCTCTCTGTCTCTCTCTTTTACACACACACACACACGCGCGCGCGCGCGCGCGCAAATTCCTGTCAAGAAGTAAAAGGGACAAAAGCAAAGTTACATTCACATCGGGTATCTTGAGGAAACAGGTGGTGGAATCTGGGAGAAGGTTTAATAATATGAACAACATGTTATAGAATTGAATTATAAAATTCGGTCATTAGAAATGTTCGATAGTTTTTTTGGAAAGAATTAAAGCTTGTTTCAATTGCGAGATTGCCCAATATGGCATTCCACAAGGCCCCGCCAGAATAAGCTAAACATGTTTTGAAAAGGTCGATTCTAGGCAAAGGCAGCATGAGTTTTATGTACAAAACGTGTAAGCATTATACAAAAATAGCTTACCCACCAGATCGTTCACTTACTGTATGTCTTTAAAGCCTTCCCTATTAGATCTATTTTGATGTCCAGAGGTGTTTTCTGAGGGTTTTTTTTATAGGTTATTTAAAAAAAGGTTATTGTTCTTTGAAAGTGTTCTGTTACTTACCAAATTTAATTGTTCAGAGTAATTAACATTCATCTGATAGTATAAGCCCACCCTACCCCCCCACCCCCCTAAAAAAAAGCTATGATATTGTACCAGAGCCATTTTCATGGCACGCCAGTCAGGTTAAATGGAAGATTACGGAAAACAATGAAAATTGTTTATAACCTGTAAAATGTGAACCCTATGCAATGAAACCAAAAAATCAATTTTAGCAAACAATTTGATCAACCCCACATTTTCACTGCCACACTACACTGATAGGTGCATGTACACAGGGAAGGTAGAAAGGAGATGGAATATTGTTCTGTGTTAAAACTCTCCTGGGTTTGCAGCGTGATGATGTAATCATCCCTTTCTCTGACTTCTTCAAATTCTCCTGAAAGAAAAAAGCCATACAATCAATTGGCCACTGCAAAGAACACCTTTTGCAAGAGTGAATGCCCTTGGTCACAATGGTGGGTGGGTGAAGATGCTTGAGTGCTGACCAAACAAGGGAATAACTCTCACCAATAACTCAATTTGAGGCCACTGAATGGCTGCCTTTTGCAAGAGTGAATGCCCTTTTGGACACTGACCAACAAGGGCTTAACTCTTGCCGTCATGGGCGTTAATAACCCTACTTGCAGTGGCCAATAGAAAATGTTACAAAGTAAAAACAACTGCTAAATAAATCGGAAAAAAAAAAGATAAGGATGCAAAACACCTACCGGTACTCCAATCTTTTCCCTAATTAAAGAATATGCATCATGTATCACTTATGACCTGATGCATCATTTTCCCCCTACATTTACATCTATTCTAATGTATTGCTTGGTACTTTTTACATTTTATTTTTAACACCAGAGCTGTTAGAAAAAGTTGAAATGTGTTACTTGCTTAACAATAGTCAATATGAATACATTTACTGAATTAACAAGAAACGGACCACTCACTTGCTCCCTCTCCAAAGCATTGATCCTTTCGTTACTTTGCTCAGTATCCTGAAAAATACATAAAATTATAAATCTTTCAGGTGGATCACCAGAACAAAACATAATGAATACCATCAATTACAGTAATAATCTACCAGAAACTAATGAAAACAAATTGCTAAGAAAAATCAATACAACATTCCTCAAGATGAAATCTTGACAGCTTTAACTGCAGCTCGTCACTTTTTTCTGTCTTTATTGTTTCCCTTTTTTTTTTTTTCTTTCTTTTTTCTTTGTTGTTTGTTTTGCTGTCCCATCTTCTAGCAGTATAGTGGCTGTTAAGTGCTATTGCTCTCACGACTCCTTAGATTCAGTGTGTATACTTTCTGATTTTAAATTTTTTGTTAATCTACAATGATGCTATAGGTTTTCAAGATGACATCAACAAGGCTTTTGAGTTTACTGATTTGTGTATGTGAATGTTGAACTAGATTGGCATTGTTATTTTAAGAGGTGACCCCTAAGATAGCTTTTGAAAGCTGGCAGGGCTATAGGCTATAAGCAACATGATTCAGTTTGATTTCATTATTTTGTTGTTGTCTTGCTGGTTTTCACTCGGACCCCTCCTCAACCGCCACTTCCTTTTTTTAAATGATAATAATAATAATATATAATATTTATAGACCGCATTCCTTTTTTAAATAATAATATATAATATTTATAGAGCACATTCCTTGCTACACAACTCCTTATATTCTGATCGCTTCTCTGCCTTTTGGCTAAGACAGTGATTCAGGAATATAAATTTTTGTTTATACCCTGGTTTGTTTGTTCAGCCCGTCGTACATGGCGAAAGCCGATACGCGACGTTAAACTGAACTTCCATACACAACTCAATGCGCTTTCAACCATCTTTCATACTAACTCGTTCACCCAACAGTACACTATTTATAAAGCACCAAAATCAGAATAAATAAACAATAAATAACACACACACACACACACTAAATGAATGTTTTAAACTATACATAACACATTAGTAATGCATGCACACGCGCACTCCACACACACAAATGGGAATGTGTCCGAAGCATTACTGAATGGTGGTGGGGGAGGCACAAAAACTGAACTTTTAAAAACTACTTACCAAATTCTGACCAGGGACAACCTGCGGCTCTCGTGTTTTCAGTGTGAATTTGATGGTGGGGTGTCCAAAGGGATTTTCAATGGGCTCCATAACAGTGATGACAGATGCTTCAACATCAAACTGACCAAAGTACCTGGCTGGCCAGCAAATGAAGTAGTCCTTTATTGTTGATGCACCCAGATACTCAGGAAGAGGATAATCACTGTAGACAGCCCCGTCCAGTTGAGCATACTCGGCAAGTATTCTCTTTGCATTCTCTGATGGCATGTTGAAATCTCCTCCGCACAGGACTCTTGAACACTGCTTCTCATGTTGCAGATTTTTGAGAAAGTCAATGGCAGTTTGAAGACATGCTAGTTTTTCTGTGTCTTTTATTTTAGATGGACCATGCCAAGAGACCAGCAGCATTTTCTCTTTGGTAATTACATGCGTAACCACACACGCTGACAGACGGGAAACTTGGAACTTAGACTCGTCAGCTTGAACATCCATGGTGTCAGGGCGACTGGTCTGGGGCTGCTCTTGCGCTGGTAGGGAAGGTGGGGCAGCATGTCTGGGTCCCATTGGCTCCTCGGGGTGTTTTTCCTTTTTCATTTTGTCATAGATATCCCGAAGATTGTCCCGATCAATATACTCCATATCATGCTGCTTAGAAAAGGAAAAGACTTCTGCATCCTGTATGTTTGGCCCAACAGGCTTTGCTGTGTGTTTGGCAACACATTGTGATATAAGTTCGTGTATTGGCCCAGATATTTCATCTTGCACAAGTAAAAACAATTTGCCATCACCTGGCTCTAATTTGGATAGGATTTCACTCACACATTTTTGACGCACAGGTTCTTTGACGATTTTTTCGGTTGTCCATTTCTTTTTCTTCTTTACTGAATCTGTCCTAGAACCACAGTTGAAAAGCACAATTTTGAAATCAGAATTTGAGGGTGAAGGAGTCCCCATGTTTGTTAAAAGTTACTCATCAGTTTTTTTTCTTTCTTTTTTTCTTCTTGCAGTAAAACCCGAGTGGTGCTATTTAATGGATGGGATGCTGTTTCTGTAAACTCTGGCACCTAAGATTTAAAAGAAAAATACATGTTTAAAATGCTTCTAACCGAATTGCTTTAAAATTGTTATAATAACCAAACTATTCACTTTTTCCCTGTTAAGTCTGGTTACCGTATTTTTCTAAACAGGCAGGCAGCAGAACTCTCCCTGCTTTTAATAGACTTTCATTGTACTTGTAGTGGTATGTTGTGCCTTGTTATATTGCTTAGTGTAACCGCACACAACTGCTCATGCTGGCCCTTTCTGTGTGATCTTTTGATTGCCTTTTTTGGGGGGTGGGGAGAGGGGGCCGTTCTTTTAAAAATAGTTTTCTCCTTTCCGTGTACCCCAAGGGGCATTTTACAATTCAATAAACCTTTAAACCATGAAATGTACTTGAAATCTACAATATTAACTTTGGTTCAAAGTGGATCGACTGCTGATTCGAAGGGGGAAGGATGTTTGTGTGTGTGTGTGTAATATTTTTGTTGAGCTTTGGGGTGGGGGGAGTTGGAACGCATATCAAAACTTGCCAGCCTTTCAAAATCAATATCTGTCTTGCAATCATAGCAACATTTATTATTTTATACATATCGCCTTTTACACTGTAATGTTTCAGGGAGTAAATGTAGATTTTTGTTGGTCCCCTTCTCATTGTGGTTTGAAATGGAATGGAACAGCATATAGTCTCATAAAGCTTGGAGCTAAACAATATTCTGGTGTTGATTTAAATTTTGTTGAATTTGGCAAATTATGTTCACAGTAGAAACTGTGGAGAAAAGTTATTTAATTGCTATGTTGTCCACAGAAAATAACAAAGATAATTACAAAGTTAAGATTAAAAGCATGGAACATGATGCATAATATCTATATTATAATGCGCTAAGGATCCAAGGAGGGAACCCTAAAAACTCGAGTACCGCGTAAATGTTGGACTTTCGCTTGCGATGTGGGTCAAGATACACGCTTCGTCTATTTAGCATTATTTTGAAGCTGCGTCGTCTGGTCCGACTTGACTGCTTTCCTTTCTTCCTCTTATAATGACATTTTTACAGTGACTTTTGACGAAGCCTTAATAGCTCGATAGGTTAGGACGCTGCGTCGCAAATCCGTAGGTCGTGTAGGTCGCGGGTTCGAGTCTGCCCCTCGTCACCATTGGTTTTTTTGGGGTTTTTTTTTGGGGGGGGAGGCTTTTCATCTTCTTTTTTTTTAAAGGAGAGGGGAGTGGGTGGAAGGGAGGGGGTGCAGCCCAGGGAGGGGGGAAAGCTGGGGGTGGGCGGAGTGGGGGGGCGACACGGGGAGGGGGAAAGCAGGATAGGGGAAACCCCAAGCCAAGCTAGGAAGGAGAAGAGAGAGGCGAGTACCTTCAGTTCTGGAAGTTTGGAAAGCTGGGGGTGGGTGGAGGGGGGGGGGGGGGGGGGGACGGGGAGGGGGAAAAGCAGGAATGGGGAAACCCGAAGCGAAGCTGGGAAGCGCAGATGCTTCATGCTCCGTGCAGAGCATGGGTGAGTGGGCGGAAGGGAGGGGTGCTGCCGTGCAGAGTTTATCTAGTACTATTATAATATTTCTCGGTGCGCGATTTCCTAATAGAATGGTGTCATGTTATGAATTGTACTGTATGTTTTGTTGTTTACAAGTTGTTGAACATAGGTAAGATACATTGATGAGTGTTGTAATAAGTAGTTGAACTTTACGCAGTGACAGTCCTGAGATGACCATAGCTGTTGACGGGACTATAATGGAAAATAAATAAATAAATTCCTAATAGAATGCCCTATTTTAACTTCACTTAGTTTAAACAGAGAAGTCTAGTGTTTGTGAGACTATTATTTTGCATCAAAGTGAGCTTTGGGCCTCCTACATAGCCTAAAATACTTCTCAGTTGAATCCTATTTGTTCTAAATCAGCAGTAAAGAGTGAAGAGGCACTGCCTTCCCAAATTTTCTGGGATTCAAGATGGCTGCTAAGTCACATGGTGTTGAAAAAAACCGTTTGATTGATTTCATACTCTCCAGTCAGTTCTTAATCAAGTACATCTAAAGTATGTTAAAGTTAACTTTATTGGCTGGAATGATCCACTCAGAAAATCCATCAAATTGTCTAGCAAAACTAACTGAACTAGATTCACACATCACCAGAGAAAAACCAAAAGCTAGTTGTAGTAGACAACTACAATTTAGGACAAGGCATCAAACACAGAATATTACGCAAACTACATTATCTCAAACAAGACAGAAGAACAAGACTAATTAAAGTACTAATAGCAAACCCATGAACAATTACAAATGCAAATGAGTAGAGGAAATTGTCCAAACACTCCTACATGACAACACAGCAGTAGGCCTAGATGAAAGTATGTGAATCAAAGAGCAGAGAATCATAATAGCAAGTCAGTATTATAACAGTTAACAAGATTCACAATCTACATGTATACACTATTGGCCTTTAATTACCAGTTATCAAGTTTGATAAGAAACTAACCTTAATTGTTAATAAATGATCCTTGAAGGAGACATTGATAGACTGATTCAGTGCGCAATGCGTGTCACAACTGATGTGAGCATGTGACAATAATCAGCCCATGGTGTGTGGGTGTGACGTAGTGTTCTAAATTTATAAGGCCGGTGGAACAGTCTAGAATGTTCTTTGTCCAAAATATAGCAGATACAGTCAAACCTCCATTATAAGACCCTCCGTTAAAAGACCTGCTCATTTAAGACTGATTTTTTAAGTGATTCATGTAGCTTGCTATATTTTATGTATAAAACTGACCTCTGTTATAAGACCCCTCTAATTTAAGACCCTTTTTTTTTAAAACTTTTGGGAGAATAAAATAGAGGTTTTCCTTGTTCATTTTAATGGGGATAATAAATATTGATTGATTGATTGATTGATATGGCCCAGATTATACCTGGGTATAAAATAGCCTAGACCAGGAAGTATAAAATGGCCCAGGCAAGAATGTCTCTTTGGTCTCAAACATACTGACAGGGCAGTATATTCTATCCTGTGCCTTTTGATGCCCTGCTGTATAGTCTGTTCCTAGGTGTGTGTGTGCACGCAAGAGTAAGCACTGATGACACCCGGTAATATCAACTAAGAACAGCACTGTAATACTTGCAGTGTCGGTCACAGTCCCTGTTGCTTTGTCTCAAAGCCACTATGTCAGACTAATCCCACACATTACAGTCAGAGTCTTGTCTCTGTTGAACATGTGATCATTCTGGCATGAAATCTGAAAGGTTGTAAGTACCCTTGTAGCTCTAGGGGTGGAGGAAGGGTGGGGAAAAGTTTTAGAAATGCACCAGTGTGTGTGTGCACTTATTATAGGCATGTCAATCTTTAGAGAATTCTCTGATTTCAGAGAAAAGTGGATGTGGAAAAAATCAAATGACAGAGGGTGTTTTAAGCTTCAGGAGATGCTTTTTTCCATACTTTTAACAGTTTTATAGATTCATCTTAAAGAGAAATGCCCCCTGATCAACATCAAGGGCTTTCTACCCCTTTACAACACCTAGAGACAACATCTTATGAACCCCCAAAATATTTTCAGAGAAAAATGCTTTTCCCCCATTGCCATGCCTATAATTATAATGCCTGTTTTTGTCAATGAATAACAGGAAGTAGCATGAGCAGTGTCGGTTACAGCTCTTTATCGTTTCGCCACAATGCCACCAATTTGGACTAATAAATGATAAGTGGTGTGGTTGTTTGTGGCATGGGTTGTCTTTTCTTGATTTATTAACGACTAGAAGCTAGTAAAACATGACTTATATGGAAGAACTAGATCGAGTTGATGGTGAAGAACTTAAAACAGAGCTTATGAAAACATTAAGTTGACTTGTATGTGAACTTAAAACAGAACTTAAAATGGTTTGCATGGGAACTAAAATAGAACTTATAAAAGACCTAAGATGATTTGTATAAACTTGTATAAACTTTTTTTTTTAAACGTGAGTTATAAAAGAACTAAGGTGAATTGTATAAGACCTTCAAACAAAACTTTAGAAAAGACTACTAAGATGGTTTATATAGAAACTAAAACATCTTGGGGCAGTAGGTGGATGTCTCGTGCCTCCATACAGGGAGCTGGATGACCCCGCTCCCTCCACGAGTCTCTCCCGGTGGGGATACTGCAGGAGGGTGTGTGGGTCTTTCAGTACAAGTAGTTCCCCCACCTTCTGGAAGTTCTGTATTAGCAACTTCCTCTAATCTATCACTCTCTTTGACTCTGCCTTTTCAAACTATCATCTATTTTTCTGACTTATTGGCCCATTCTTCTGCCTTTTTTTCCCCCAAAGAAATCTTCAAAATAATTTTCTGCTTTGAGCTCCTGCGAAATAGGCACGTGTCGGCTGAATGCAGCAGGGAGACCAGGGGAAACTGAAAACCGGACTCGCTCATACGTACCTTACCCATTATGGCGATATGGCTTGGGAGCGCAGAAGAACAAGAAAAAAAGCTTATGAAGTTATCAATCCATAAACATTAATGATTACTTTCACCACAGAAATGATAAGCATAACAACATCAACATTAAAATGTGTATCAAAATATTTGAGCACCATAGCAGTTGAAAAGAACTTGAACTCTTCTAAACGAGTACATTCAAAAAAATATTTGTTTCTAATTTCAGGGATTGAAAAGAACAGCGGAGGGCACTGGCAAGGATGGGAAAAAGCAGCGATCCATCGACTCGTTTTTCACCCACAAGGCCTGAAGCATGTGGAAACTGTTGTGAGCAACTGATCCACATACCTCAATTTGGAGTGTTGTAACTTGTATGTATGGCAGAATGATGTAAAAGGTGACCAGCGCTAGGTCACTTCTTCCCAGATCAAGCACTATATAAGTATCCATAAAACATGAAATTTCCAGATTTACTCTCATGCTACTTGTAGCGGTGCCATAGCCGATGAGGTTTACCCGAGGCGTGGTTACCGCTACACCTATCTATTAATAAAAAAAATCGTGACTTTACTGGTTTCGTACTGCCTCCGGGCATTGCCTCCAGCTAGTATTGTTCCCACCATATTTGTATTTACAAATGTCCCATATGTGTCTGATTCAGATCAAGAGTACGTAAAACACCGTTTTCGTCGTCAAAATTTCCAGATCAAGCACTATATAAGTATCCATAAAACATGAAATTTCCAGATTAAGCACTATATAAGTATCCATAAAACATGAAATTTCCAGATCAAGTACTATATAAGTATCCATAAAACATGAAATTTCCAGATTAAGCACTATATAAGTATCCATAAAACATGAAATTTCCAGATCAAGCACTATATAAGTATCCATAAAACATGAAATTTCCAGATCAAGTAATATATAAGTATCCATAAAACATGAAATTTCCAGATCAAGCACTATATAAGTATCCATAAAACATGAAATTCCCAGATCAAGCACTATATAAGTATCCATAAAACATGAAATTTCCAGATTAAGCACTATATAAGTATCCATAAAACATGAAATTTCCAGATCAAGTACTATATAAGTATCCATAAAACATGAAATTTCCAGATTAAGCACTATATAAGTATCCATAAAACATGAAATTTCCAGATCAAGCACTATATAAGTATCCATAAAACATGAAATTTCCAGATCAAGTAATATATAAGTATCCATAAAACATGAAATTTCCAGATCAAGCACTATATAAGTATCCATAAAACATGAAATTCCCAGATCAAGCACTATATAAGTATCCATAAAACATGAAATTTCCAGATCAAGCACTATATAAGTATCCATAAAACATGAAATTTCCAGATCAAGCACTATATAAGTATCCATAAAACATGAAATTTCCAGATCAAGCACTATATAAGTATCCATAAAACATGAAATTCCCAGATCAAGCACTATATAAGTATCCATAAAACATGAAATTTCCAGATCAAGCACTATATAAGTATCCATAAAACATGAAATTCCCAGATCAAGCACTATATAAGTATCCATAAAACATGAAATTCCCAGATCAAGCACTATATAAGTATCCATAAAACATGAAATTCCCAGATCAAGCACTATATAAGTATCCATAAAACATGAAATTCCCAGATCAAGCACTATATAAGTATCCATAAAACATGAAATTCCCAGATCAAGCACTATATAAGTATCCATAAAACATACAATTTAGTTTTATTGTGGCGGAGATTGTCTTGGATCTCAGTTCGGTAGTTTATGTATCTCGACATTGAATGTCAGCAGTATTAGCGTATTTTGTTTGTGAACTGTACTTCGAACACCCATTGGTACATTTCAAACTGACGAGTTTGAAATTCAGTCAGTTAAATGTAAAATCTGATATGATTTTCTACCATATCTTGATTTTACACTTATTACATTTAAAGTGTTTTTGAAGGAGGAAGTTTAAGTCATTTCTGACAGATGTATCATCACTTGATTTAAATACTCATAACATAGAATTCCAAAAATTGAGGCAACTGATCCCTTTCTATATTTTCTCATTATTGTATCATCTTATATATATTTGTCAAATCCTTCCACAAGTGTTTGGTGGGGTTGGCAGTCATTTTTGTTTTAATGTAAGAAAAAATGTGGAAAGTTAGAAGTTAATGGATTTATTAGGAAATTTATTAAAATTGTCTTTTAATAATAATAATAATAGTACTTTTATATAGCACTTTGCCTCAAATGAGCCAAAAGCGCTTTATAACCAAGTGTTCATCAATAACAACAACAAAACATCATACTTACATAACATAACATAGAAAAGTAATCAAGACAATATTAAGGCATATGCACTCAAATGAAAATAAACATGCGGATGAGCAATAATATCAATAATTATACTATCAAAGAGAGTTGATCTTTATGAGGGATCATTTTCATTCTATTTTTGGGTAAACCTGTAAATGCCAGTGCAGTGTGGTTGATAGCCACCCCACCTTCTTTGGTGAGATAAGCTGCACTCTAGAGTTCACAACAGTGCTTGGTCTTCCCAGACCTGTTTACTCTACTCCTTTCGAGTATATTTCTACTCAATTTGGACCTCTACTACTCTTCAAAATTGAAAAAAAAGAAGCTCTAATTACTAATTTTCAGTGAACATTGTTTGATGGTTTAACCCTTTCACCGCCTAAGTCGCATTTTAGCACCACAGTGATTTAACACTAAAAGGCATCACATTGGGGTCTATTATCCAAATACCATATTGTCTTAGTTTTGGGAAATAAGGATAGACCTTGTTTTATTATGTGTCACAGAAGAATCCCCAATACTGCAGATGGATTTTGTTCTCTACCCAGGCAAATTTAATAGAAAATATTTGGCTGAAATATGGCTGGCGGTGAAAGGGTTAATGAATAAAACTACACATTTTGCACCAAAACTACTCATTTCAGCCATCCAGACTACTCAAGACTTGTGTAGGTGGTAAGCAGGTCTGTCTTCCTGATAGATGGCTCCTATTTCTCTGTCGCATGGATCTTTGCCGAACCAGCTGCCAAGCAGAAGGTTTCTCAGTTTTGATTCTAATGTCTTCCATGGCGAAGGACATGTCAGCAAAGTTGGTTTTCCCCTTATACTGGCTAGGGCAGCCATTACTGAAATGGGTGATTTTTGTTAGAATTGAAGGTCTCTTTGAAGAAGCTCTTGGTTTGCAAAAATGCCACACTCCAATGGCTGTCATGTTGTTAATCGTCAGAGACAAAGAATAATGGTTCTGCCACAACTTCCAGAGGATGATCTGGACATTTGTAATAAGGAAGTACAGGATGAACTGTATTCTGTCGTCTGTTCCAATGAGCCCTCTGCCTCGTCTTGATAATGACAAGTGAAGTCTCCATAGTCCATCTTCATAATGACATGTGAAGTTGTCTCCATAGTCCATCTTGATAATGACATGTGAAGTTGTCTCCATAGTCCATCTTGATAATGACAAGTTGTCTCCATAGTCCATCTTGATAATGACAAGTGAAGTTGTCTCCATAGTCCATCTTGATAATGACAAGTTGTCTCCATAGTCCATCTTGATAATGACATGTGAAGTTGTCTCCAGAGTCCATCTTGATAATGACAAGTGAAGTTGTCTCCATAGTCCATCTTGATAATGACAAGTGAAGTTGTCTCCATAGTCCATCTTGATAATGACATGTGAAGTCTCCATAGTTCATCTTGATGACATGTGAAGTTGTCTCCATAGTCCATCTTGATAATGACATGTGAAGTTGTCTCCACAGTCCATCTTGATAATGACATGTGAAGTTGTCTCCATAGTCCATCTTGATAATGACAAGTTGTCTCCATAGTCCATCTTGATAACGACAAATGAAGTTGTCTCCATAGTCCATCACCAAAAAGAGTCATCCCTCATGCAAGGTTTGAGTCTACATGGAAAACTCTGATTTGCCATTGGTACAAGGACAGATGACTAGTTTACCGCATCAAGTATTCTTCACATTTCAAGTTCACCAAACGTTCCTTCTCCGATTGTTAACACTCTGGCGGGAACCTTTAAGGGGGGTTACTCTTATTGCTGATTTGCACTCATTTTGTCGCTCTGATGTCAAGGTTTGCCATGAGACAGACATGCTGGATGCAATTGCAAAGCTGGGTCCATCTGCTTGTGCAGCTTGTCCTTTCCACTGTCTATCGATGCACTTCAAGTGCATGTGACGCACAGTGCCTTCTGGACACTAAGTCATATTTGCTGTGTCAAACTTTGTTCATCAATGTTATTGTGAGAGAGAAGAAAGTTGTGGCCACTTTTTTTCTCTTCAATTATATTTTCACAACAGCATTTATTATCACGTGGTCAGGTTTTAATATGGTGACAGCCCTGATATGGCCTTAGTTGTTGACAGGGCTACAAACAAGTTACCTTGAAAGCGTGTATTCTATTTCTCTTCGTTCACAGTTTTCATGAGTTTGGGTCTCAAGAAGCAACATTTTAATATGGAGTCTTTGTGGCTTGTCTTGCTAGTTTCCATAAATGTTTCTAGGTTTTGCTCAAGAATCGGTTTGGTTCCTGGTTTTTCACTCGCATGTTTCATGGAGAGTGTCTTCTCCAGAATTGTCGCCTCCCTCCTCGCTTCAGAAAATCTTGAACAGACTGCTCTGCTTGATCAGATAGAGCATCATCTTTTTTTCCCCTTGGTTTCCATTCACATTACTGATGATGTGTTACATCATTCAGACATTTCCAACTCCCTTTCAAATCTGTTCTCAGTTTTGACATGGGCATGCTCTTGTTTAATGTAGGAATTTGTCAAAACGGACATTTTGTTGCAAGTCCAATGTGTTCCTTAATTTTGACAAAGATCGTCATTCCTCCTACATTTTCTAGCTCCAAGTTTGTATGCGCATGTCCTGTTTTCTTCTCAACTCAGAATGGTATAGCCCGTTTTGATGTACTGCTTGTATGCGCATGTCCTGTTCTCTTCTCAACTCAGAATGGCATAGCCCGTTTTGATGTAGTGCTTGTATGCGCATGTCCTGTTTTCTTCTCAGCTCAGAATGGCATAGCCCGTTTTGATGTAGTGCTTGTATGCGCATGTCCTGTTTTCTTCTCAGCTCAGAATGGCATAGCCTGTTTTGATGTAGTGCTTGTATGCGCATGTCCTGTTTTCTTCTCAACTCAGAATGGTATAGCCCGTTTTGATGTAGTGCTTGTATGCGCATGTCCTGTTTTCTTCTCAGCTCAGAATGGCATAGCCTGTTTTGATGTAGTGCTTGTATGCGCATGTCCTGTTTTCTTCTCAGCTCAGAATGGCATAGCCTGTTTTGATGTAGTGCTTGTATGCCCATGTCCTGTTTTCTTCTCAACTCAGAATGGTATAGCCCGTTTTGATGTAGTGCTTGTCTCTTCCGAGGGTATCAGTATCAGTATCAGAGAGGGCATCTATCTACCACATCTGCAAATGTCGCTGGGGAATCTGGCATGTTCTTTTTTTTTAAATTATTATTATTGCTTTTCTATTGGCTACTGCAAAGAACACCTTTTGCAAGAGTGAATGCCCTTGGTGGGTGGGTGAAGATGGTTCAGTACTGACCAAGCAAGGGTATAACTCTCACCAATAACCCTATTTGAGGTCACTAAATGGCTGCCTTTCGCAAGAGTGATGCCCTTGTCAATACTGACCAGCAAGGGCATCACTCTCTGTGTCTCACTGTCAAGGGTGTTAATGACCCTAGTTGCAGAGGTCTTCTCAACTCACACACGTGTGTGTGTGTGCGTGCGTGTGCGTGCGTGTGTGCGTGTTTGCGTGTGTGTGTGCACATGTGTGTGTGTGTGCGTGTGTGTGCGTGTGTGCACACTGTTTGTCTGTAGAGGTCTGAGGTCTGTAGAGTTCTGAGCTGCTGTGAACGGTTGCAGATGGATGCCTGGAGGATGTTCCAACATTGGCCTATCAGACTGAGGTCTCTAGATCAGGCAAGTTAAAATTGATTTTTGTCTTCGATTTTACAGCCAAGAAAGGCTGAACTATCATTTTCACATGAAATGAAAGTTGTGGTCTGGTCATTCAACCCATGATAATATTGCAAAGTCAATATGCCCTACTTTTTGTGAGCAGTATACATATACACGCCTACCTGCCAATGCAATATACATCTGCTGGTTTGAGGAGTCGTGCTAGGTGGTCAGCGTACTTGGTTATTGTTGTTGTCGCTGTTGTTTTGTTTTGTTTTTTAGTACGTAAGAAATCATAACCGGTTCATTTAGACGGTAAAGTTCAGCCATAAAAAAATAAAGAAGATGCACATAAAAAAAACTAGTATTTCTTAAAACACAAGAATAGACCCTACTCTGGAATTGTTTAAACTCTTGTTTGAAAGTTAACCTTATCCCTCTGGGTCATATTGTTTCTGGAATTATGTTTTTTTGTAATATAATTTGTTGTTGTCATTGACAGGCTCAAGGGTCTTCAGATTGACGAGGCAGTACCACTTCCCTTCTGACTGGTAGCAAACATCCTGGAACTTGCTGAAAGCTCATGAAATCAGAACGGATCTTTCTTGTTTCTGCTGTTAGCAAAGCAAATAAACTGTGGGTTTCTATATCTTATAAATGAAATTGTTAAAGTTTGCATACTCAGCACAAAAAGTATAGAGCCGCTCTTATAGCATGGATATGGAGTAGACCATGAACTTAATCCTAAATTACCATCGCTCTTTGTTGTTGTTGATGTTGTCGTCGTAGCCTGGCTTAAAGCCTTCAGGGATTATCCCAACAACCGAAGCACTTGAACACTATGGTACAAATGCACCAGCTAGGGATGAGAACATTACTTGTGTAACCGTTCTTTATTACCCCGCCACGTGAGTAGCCACACTCCGACTTCGGAGGATTCTGGACTGATGATGTTATGCTAGGACTATGAGTTTGCCACGGCTAAAGACAATCCCCGCATAGCCATGCAGAACATAACAACATTTTGATGTAGCCTTCGTGTTCGCTTATGTCAATTGGTCTGACACAGCCTTAGGCCGTGTACACACACAAGCGGATATTCCGTGCGGAAACCCGTGCGCAATCCATAAATAAGTGAAACAAAGAAGGGAGAAGATTTGCGCACGTGTCCGAATTTCCCCTATATGCGTAAAGTTTTATCCTTCTTTCTTCCACTTATTTAGGGTTTTCCGTATGGAACTTACGCGTCTAATGATTGTGACCTCTTGTTTGGGCTTCACAATGAAATAGTAAAAAAATGAATAATAGAGTAAAATTAGTTTTTAAAAAATAGTGAATGTAGTCTTTTTTTTTGCTTTCACGATACGCTGTCAATATACACTCACTATTATTATGTTTTACCATTCAATCGCAAACAATGCTTAGTATGTTTGTTTTCAATAGGCCTACATCTGTGATTCGCAACTTGCTTTCACTTATGCAGTTATACTCCATTATTCTTTTCTTAATTTCATTGTGAAGCCCAAGGAAGAGGTCACAGTCAGACAATACTATTTTTTTACGATCAGTGCAATTTTTTCTATTGTTTGTTATGCTTCCAGAACATGAAACCGATGATACGAGTATAATGTGATCTTTCGTTTTCTCCTTAGTTTCCTCCCCTTATCGTGCGTGTGTGCGTATATATATGTGTGTGTGCATGCGTGCATCCGGGGTTTTTTTCCGCGTTCCCTGAGGATTACATAAATAGCCTTCTTTGAAAGTGGGATATCTTATAATACCTTCTTTTTTTTTCAATCAATAGTATATCTGACATGTGTTTTAGCTAACCTTTGTGCCATAGCATGCATATTTTGTTCTATTAAGTTTTGAAAATAAATTAGAAAACATGTTTTTGATTGTGCAATAAGAAAATTCTTTTCTTCTTGTTTATTGTTGACAAATCATCAGGCCCTGTAGTAATGAGTACGAATTAGACAACCAACACGGGGAACAGTATGTAAATGAGACTAATCTCCCCAAACACGATTGACTGTTTAGCCTATCTTACTTACTAATCCGCGTTTTGGATGTGTAATACGCACTCATGACTACAAGGCCATGTCTGTTTTCACTGCAAATCTATGATGTAACATACTTATGTCTTAGCAAATACACGAATGACAAACTTTATGTCTGCTGAGGAGGCTGTGGTTTTAACTTTGTGTGTTTGTCATCTACATAATTTAATGGACTATGCTTTACATGCGTTTCAATGTACATTGATGAAGGCCTAGCGTATCACACACACAAAGCTTAAACCAACAATTTGCATAAAAGCAGTAATAGGGTAATATGCATAACACAAACTAAAATAAATATCACAATCAAAATATGTAAGATATGATAATAAGGCATAGCTAAACGTCAACACAATGTACATTGATGAAGGCCTAGCGTATCACCGAAAGAACATTTCATAAAATTTTATCATTTGGATCGTTGTCTAAATGTTGTGTCCTTATATTTTTCTCTTTTGCTACTCAACTGATCTGCTTAAAATAGATTTTGATTAAAAAAAATGTTGTGGGGGAAAATATACAGGATAAAATGAGATTGTGTTAAAAAAATTCCATGATGCTTTGAATGCTGGCAATGTTATTTCTGGAGATATTGTATCAATTTCTAAATGATTGATGTTATTTCCATGTGCACTGTGATATGTGTATGTGTACCCTGTTTTTATTCATAGTTGTACTGTGATATGTAGATCCCTTTTTTGTTTTTGCTAAAATATTTACGATTTCATTTAACTGCCGTTTTGCTCAGATACTTTGTGATATGTTGAAATACTTTAAAATTGTGATTCTTGTCGTTGCTGTGGTGAATGTATAAATCATGTTTGTTGCTTGATAGGCAAATATTTGCAACATTGATTCCTGTATTCAGTTACAAAAAATGCCATGTTTGTTCACAATGTCATTATTTTTTTTATCAAAAGCCTTGCATATACTATGCTAAGATTTTGTAATTCTTTTACTTTTTTCTACTTTCATTGAAAGATGAAATAAGGGGTCTTGTTGGAAAGAGGAATTTCTAATAATGCCTTCTCTAAATTTTAAATCAAAATATTAATTATTGAATGAGACTAGGATACACATTGTGTAAGTTTTCACTAAGTTTGTGTCATAGCTCTTTATTGTTTTGTATATACAGTGGAATCCGTTTAATTGGCCATCGGATAATCGGCCAAAGACGCTTAATCGGCCAATTTCATCTGGAACGGAATTTTTTCTTCTTAAGCACGTGTTATTTTGTTCGTTTTTACGGCCAAAGCTGAAATCTTCAATTTCGCTTTACTGGCCACTTTTTCTCTCTAATTTTTCCTCTTTACCCCTTTTTGAGAGGGAGAACAACAGAAGCAGACAAACTGACAACACGCTTTTGATGTTTACATGGTTGAGTGTGAAGTTGGAAGGTGAGCTGTTGTCAATTGAAAGACCCTGCATGGTGTTAAAATCACTCAAGAAAACAAAATCATTGTCTTTTACTCGTGCTTCTGTCAAGTTGTAGGATTAATAAACACACACACACACACACACACACACACACACACACGCACACACACACACACACACACACGCACACACAAACACACACAAGGCAAAGAATTTGAATTTGAACTGCAACATTTAATTTTGACGTCATTGCTTTTTACTTGCATAATGGCGTCATACAGTATCTCAATGTCCGTTTTATCGTCCGATTCGCTTTATCGGCCATATTCTTCCTGGTCCCAAAAGTGGCCGATTAAGCGGATTCCACTGTATATATTTAGCTTTGAAAATTAGAGAACATTTTTTTATTGTGCCATTAAAATCTGCTTTTGTTCTTGGTTTTTTTTTTAATGTTGACGACTTACCATGTCTGTTTTCAATGCAAATTTGACTATGTATCAGTTTTTATTGTGCCATAAAAATCTGCTTTTGTTCTTGTGGTTTTTTTAATGTTGACGACTTACCATGTCTGTTTTCAATGCAAATTTGACTATGTATCAGTTGTTATTGTGCCATAAAAATCTGCTTTTGTTCTTGTGTTTTTTTTAATGTTGAAGGCTTACCATGTCTGTTTTCAATGCAAATTTGACTATGTATCAGTTGTTATTGTGCCATAAAAATCTGCTTTTGTTCTTGTGGTTTTTTTAATGTTGACGACTTACCATGTCTGTTTTCAATGCAAATTTGACTATGTATCAGTTGTTATTGTGCCATAAAAATCTGCTTTTGTTCTTGTGGTTTTTTTAATGTTGACGACTTACCATGTCTGTTTACAATGCAAATTTGACTATGTATCAGTTTTTATTGTGCCATAAAAATCTGCTTTTGTTCTTGTGGTTTTTTTAATGTTGACGACTTACCATGTCTGTTTTCAATGCAAATTTGACTATGTATCAGTTGTTATTGTGCCATAAAAATCTGCTTTTGTTCTTGTGGTTTTTTTAATGTTGACGGCTTACCATGTCTGTTTTCAATGCAAATTTGACTATGTATCAGTTGTTATTGTGCCATAAAAATCTGCTTTTGTTCTTGTGGGTTTTTTTAATGTTGACGACTTACCATGTCTGTTTTCAATGCAAATTTGACTATGTATCAGTTTTTATTGTGCCATAAAAATCTGCTTTTGTTCTTGGTTTTTTTAATGTTGACGACTTACCATGTCTGTTTTCAATGCAAATTTTACTATGTATCAGAACAAAAATACAATGACACACTTTACCTCCGCCGGGAGAATGCGATTTTACTTCGTGTGTTTGTTTTCTGCATAATTCAATGTTTTGTAGCTAGATTTCAAAGGAAATTGGTGAAGGACTATCGTGTAATCACAGAAAGAACGATTGGTAAAATGTTGGAGTTTAGATCATAGTTTAAACTTTTCAATATGTTCTTATCATTTGTTTGCTATTCAACTGATTTGCAATGCTGCAAATGTTAAAAGCAGACTTGACCTTGATTAAATTTGTTGGGAAAAGTACAGAGGATAAAAATGTGGGTTTATTGTTATAAACGATTCCATGATGGTTTGAATGTTGGGAAATATCAGTTCCTGGGATAACATATCAATGATTTAATTATTGTTTTTGTTTATAATCGCACTGTGATATTATAATGTCATGTGAAATTTTGGAATCCGGGAAAATTTGGAATTCCAATTTACCGGGAGAATTCCGAATATTCCCAACCTCGGGAAAAATGCGAATTTTCCCGGGAAGACTCCTAATTGTCCCTGGAAGATTCAGAATTTCCCCAGCCTTGGGAAAATTCGCAATGTTGCCGGGAAGATTAAGAATGTTCCCAAGCAAGCAGCTGCATGTAGTATAAATCGAAATAAATCACACATACACACAAACACACACGCGCGCGCGCGTGCACACGCACTCATACACATATATGCACGCACGCGCGCGCGCACACACACACACGCACGCACACATCACTCCGCCACACACACACGCACGCACGTTCATCTATAAGATCGCAGAATTGATTTATCTCCATTATTCTACCTCCTAGTACGAGCATCCAACACACAACTGTGCGTATCTCTACACAAATCAGAAATATTGAGAGACCAAATTCAGAATTAATTTGTAGTGATCACAATGCAATTAACACAAATAGATCAGAAACTTGAGCAAAACACAACTAGTTATCAATTATAATCCTAGATTGTGTATCTTATGTGTCGTATATTTCACATCAAATACAGCGTAGAATGAGGTTTTCGTCAAATTGTCAAATGACTGCATCAAACAATGTGGAAAATGTATCAGATTTGTATCATGCCTTTGTATAACAATAATGTTTTTGCAGGTGGTCCACAATGTTTTGTAAAGGCGTATGATTGTTCAATTTGAGAGAGGAAAAAGAAAGAAAATTGTACGATGGCATATCTCTTCATCTACCACTCTTCTGCCTGTCAATTTGTCTGTCTGTCTCTCCAGTTCATCAGTATGAGTCACAATGTACTCTAGCACTCTCTTTTTTGACACTTCTGTTTTTCTTATTTTTACTTTCTGGTGTCTACTTCTTTCTGCCTTATTGGTCCATTCTCCTGCATGTTTTCTATAAAACCCTTCCACGGTTTTCCTTTTTACAATTTATGACAAGCCAGGGTGTTGTTGTTTTTTTTATTACTGTACACTGGCTTCCAGGCGTGAGACCTTACGCACTTGAGTGGGCACCTGTTGTCCATTCTGCAGTGCATATTTGCTTACATAGCCTTTTTTATGTATCTTAGCTTACTAGTATGCATTTGTTATGCTTTTTTACTGGATGTTTTTTTAACCTGGACTCGATAACTAGAGCGGAATGGCTTACGTTTCCAGCACTGTCTGGAATTATGTGCTATAGGGTGCAATGATGGAAGTGTCATGTTATGAATTGTACTATATTTTTTTATGTTTACAGGTTTTGTACGTTGTTAAGATTCATGGATTTGTGTTTTGCTATACGTGGTCAAAATGCAACGTGGTGACAGCCCTGAAATGGCCTTTGTTGTCGACGGGGCTATAATTTTAATCTTAATCTTAATCTTACGTGGTCGAACATTACGCGGTGACAGTCCTGAGATAACCATAGCTGTTGATGGGACTATAACAGACTAACCAACTAACTAACTTCGCTTCGTACTGTGACACAACAAAAGCATCACTGTCCCATCTCTCTCACTGTCCCTCTGCCTTTCTTAGTATATGTCTGTCTGTCTCCTTCCCTCTCTGTCTTTGAATACTGAAACTATTCTTTACTTTCCTAGCTATTATTGCTTTCCATTGTCAGTCCCCCCCCCCCCCTTCTCCCTCTCTCGGTTTATTTAACTTCGATGTAAACTTGTGAACATTCGGAATTTTCCTGGTAAATTAAAGAATTCAGAATTTTACCAAGACCAATCCGAGAAAAAGCAGAATTCCAAATTTTCCAAGGGATGTTCCGAATTTTCCCAATTTCGGGAAAATTCAGAATTTTTCCGATTCCTAAAATTCCCGTAACATTATACCCGAAATGATGAAAATGATGTTTTACGTCCTCTCAGTCATAGATACATATGGGACATTTGTAAATACAAAGATGGTGGGAACAATACTGGAGGCAATGCCCGGAGGCATTGCAACACCAGTAAAGTCCCGAGTTTTTAACAATAATATATAGATAGGTGTAGCAGTAACCACAGTATGATACAGTATACCCTCATTTTGCTTGTATTTATACTGTGCTGTTTCTATCCTTTATGCTAAAATATTAAAGATTTTATTTAACTGCTATCATGCTCAAGAACTTTGTCAAGTTTAAATGATAATATTTTGATGCTTGTCAATACTATGATGAAAGTGATGTAATGGACTGACGAACTAATACTTCTTACATTTCCTATATCCAGTTAGAAAAAAGTCATGTGTGTTGATAATGTCATTGCTTTGGTAGAAAGCCTTGCACATACTATATTGAGACTGGCAGTCAGCATTACGGTGATACATGTCATTGCTTTGTTAGAAAGCCTTGCACATACTATATCGAGACTGGCAGTCAGTATTACGGTGATACATGTCATTGCTTTGTTAGAAAGCCTTGCACATACTATATTGAGACTGGCAGTCAGCATTACGGTGATGCATGTCATTGCTTTGTTAGAAAGCCTTGCACATACTATATCGAGTCTGGCCATCAGCATTACGGTGATACATGCTGTTTTCAAGTTGCCTGAAGTTGGCTTTTTTCCCATTATTGTTTTCCCTTCGTGAACATCATTGTGTTAATAAATGTGTTGCATTGGTATTTGGTATTTGGATACACACTGTGTAAGATTTAACAAAGCTTTGTCTGGTTAAATCTGCTTTTGTTCTTGTTATTTGCTGTTGACTAAATTATCAGGTCAATTTGTTGATGTTACCAACTGGTAACTGTGTGTGCCATTGATACTTTTGATTTGTTCATATTGCAGTTGAAGTTTGTCTTTTCCCTTGTTGTTCTCGCTGTTTGTGTCTTTTTAATGCATTGTTTTAAATTTGTTTTCCTGATCCTTTTCCTGAGTTTTTAAACTTTCCTAACATTTTAATTTTTGTCAAAAAAATTAATCTAGCTTCCCTTCATCTTTTAAATGAAGCCTGCTCTCTCAAACCATTCATTCAACTCGCAGGATTAAAAATAACAGACACGAATAAAAGCGAGATGTCCTATCTACACCATATATCTGATGAAAATTTAATTCAAAACAAATGTGCATTGTTTGTTGGAAAATTCATATAAGCGGACCAAAATCTTTTATTTTCATTTCCCTTGTACTATTCAACAACAGTATAACTTTGATGTCAAATTTTGAATAAAAGGAAATCTATTTTGTTTGTGCTTGAAATGTTGAGAGTAAGTGATCCACAAGGAGAAGGGAAATAAGATATTTGGGTTGTTTAGGCTTTTTTTAATCGATTCAGTCTTTCAAAAAAGAAAGCAAAACATTCTGGCATTAATCATTGTTATTGTTTTCCCTTCCACAGAGACAAATATTATGTTCTTACATGTGTATTTCAACCACATCTCGTAGTCTTCACTGGCCATTCTGAGGCTTGGGTGTTGCTAGCAGTCAAGCTTATTGTGGTGAGTAGATTTCAGTTGAATTTGTTTGTACATAATTTGTGTCTCTGTGGAAGGGAAGCAATAACAGTGAACGACAACAAACATTATGCACAAGGCTCCTGCCTGCTTTTACGTAATATTTCTTTGGCCATGCCTTTTTACCACCTGAAGAGTGTGATGTGTAGGGATGCGAACTTGTAATGTTCATATATAACATATTTTTATTATTCATTTATTGAGTGCTTCAATTGATCAATGTACAGTTTAATTACACATTTGGGACGTGAATAGAATGTGAATTTGAAATACGCAATTACAATTGGGTTTGTTTGTTATGTTTGTTTGTTTGTGGTAGCTATTTTTGTTGAGACATATCTTTGAAAACTCACTTTACATGGTGTGATTTTCATTTTAAGTCTTTTTTTGCTGTCCCATCTTCTGGGTCGTACAATGGCGTTGC
>CM065689.1:49264782-49275855 GCA_017654935.2 Phymorhynchus buccinoides | reverse complement strand
TCAGATTCTTTCAGTGAAAGAGAAAGCATGTGCCTTCTCTTTTCTAATGGCCGCCTGAGTTAGACGAAATCGTTTGCACGAAATTTCCACAATACAAGCCTTTTCAGTGTGTATGCAGTTTTTATACATTTTACCGAAAGGAGTTTCGCTCACAACAAAATAAATAGCTCCAATGTTTCTTTTAATGCACTACAAAGAAGAAAAAGCTTCAACCACTCTCAGTGGCCTCCACCCACCCCGTCCCAAATGGCTTCTCTGTCTCTGGCAACTCCGCCAAGGAGGAGTCGCGGTTTTGACGGTTTGATTTCTAGGAAACCAGAGCAAAGTGAGTGTTCTGATCCTTGAAAAGGCTGTCTTCCTGGTGACCTCGACGCGTTTCTTGCAACAACAAAAAAACCTCACCCGTCAGGGTGCCCCTTTAAACTCCCTCCACACCCCGATTCCGCCCTATAAAGTAAAAAGAAAAAGACAAAGACAAAAGAAGGTTCTTGATTTTTAGATTTGCGGAGTCACTGTTGTCAGTCGCTGGTCAGAGAGTGGTAATAATAGTGATAGTGGCGGTGCGGGGTGGTGGCGGTGGGAGAGGAAATATAATGATTATCTGTTGATCAGGGGTATACCCCGATCACACCTGATCACTTTACAACCTAGCAGGCAGGGAGCCTAACCAGGCACATAATCCAGGCTAGCAGTGGGTTAACTTTCACCGCCAGCCATATTTCAGCAAAACATTTCCATTACATTTACCTGGGTACATAACAAAATAACAAGCGCGAAATCGCCATAGTTTGTGGCAAGCGGTCTATTTTTACCACTCCAATCACGAGTTACCTCCCCTGGCTTTTCAATAATTTTAATCTGTAAACCAGATTTCTGCACCATTTCGTAAATTTTTATATCTTTTGGAAAACATTTAAAACTATGTAGGAAATAATGCTTTACACCCTCTTTGGCCTTTCGGCCATGTGGGGCTTAGGAAATAATGGTTAACGCCCTCTTTGGCCTTTCGGCCATGTGGGGCAATCATGTGGGGCTTAAAACTATGTACGACGAAAATGGTGTTTTACGTCCTCTTGGTCTGAATCAGACACATATGGGACATTTGTAAATACAAATATGGTGGGAACAATACTGGAGGCAATGCCCGGAGGCAGTACGAAACCAGTAAAGTCCCGATTTTTTTTTATTAATACAGATAGGTGTAGCGGTAACCACGCCTCGGTTAAACCTCATTGGCTATGGCACCGCTACAAGTATAGTGTAAAATACTTAAACTATGTACGGTAATTTGGAATTTTACGTCCTCTCGACCTGGGAAGGCACATATGGGACATTTGTTAGTTGTAAATAAACAAAAGACAATACATGAACGTAAGGGGACATAAACAAGAACGAAGACAAAACATAAAAATGGATGGGGGAGGGATTCTAAAAGCGCAAATTCAATGATATATTGAGGAATCTCCTGTTAAGAATTATAAAATAAGTCGATGGTATCCATAGATACCTGTTAAATAACTATTTGTGTATAAAATATTATGTTAAAATTCATTTGTGATCTGGCCCGAGTACAACCCTCCCTGTTGTATTAAAATTTCAAGGCTACATGTTAAAAATTTCAGTTTTTATATTTATTAATAAAAACCAATATTGGCCGTTAGATATTTGTTTAAAATATATTTACAGATATAATTTTGTTATTTACAGTAAATAGTTAATTTATTATTTTTATTTACAAAAATAGCGACTATTTACATCTATTTAATTAAAAATGCCGGGGGAGAGAACTCCTGCTACGGCGATATAATCTTGGAAGAGAAAAAGAAAAAAGCTTTGTAATTATAAAAAAGAAGGGGATGTCTAATAACTCAGCTGGGATCAATGAAAAGGAGAAAAGGGGAGGGGAGAAGGGGGAGTCCCGGAGGAGCTCAACACCCGAGTTGAGGCGGGCCGGCCGGGGGAGGTATACGCGAGCCATCCTCGCGTCAACAACCCGCGGCGGGCCCGCCCCATCAAGGGGGAGGTCATCTCACGGGTTTTGGGGGGGGGGAAGGTGGAGGGGACAATTACCCGGGGGCCCTTCCCACAATGTGGGAGACGCCCCCGCCACCGGGGGGCACACGAGACGAGCTCGCGACCTCCCCCAACGACGGGCACACCTCCCCAAGGGGGGGGCCCCAGATGCGGGCATATTTATTTTTACGTGATCCCAGCTGAGTATTTTATTTACACACAAACAAATATGTACATGTTCATACGGCGAAAAGGGCACCATGGTCTAAATACTATTAAGATAAAATCTTGATAAAAGGGTTAAATATTAACCCGTTCCTATTGTGGGGGGAGTCAACCTATATATTTAGGTAAAACCTGATAATAAAATTGGATTTAAAAGTAATAAGATACTTGTTAAGAGTTATTGATAAAATTTCTGTTTTGTACTTTATATGATTTTATATGGGTATAGACTTAGTATATTTATCAATTAAAAGAATAAGGACCATACACTCACGCAGAAACTAGACTGCTTCGCGGGAAGAGATCCCTGACCGGCTATATATAGTAATTATGTATTTTATAAAGATTTGTATATGATTTTAAAAAAGACTTTGTTAATACTAGGTGGTCAGCGACGGCGGTTACGCAGATTGTGTGTGGTTGTTATCAATATGTATGAGTTCCCGAGGGGGGGTGGCTACAAAGACCCCCCCGCCCTCGTTGTCATATTGTTATTTTAACTGAATTTTAACAATTAATTTATATTATTGATTATGTTTTGGCATGGGAGCCCGAGCAGAAGATTTTTAAATATTTGTATAATATAATAAATAATAATGATAAAGATGATGATGGGGGGGGTGGTTAGGGATTCTCACATGGAGGGGGCGGGTGGAGGGAGGGAAAGGGGCCCCTCCTCCCCACCCCCTACAGAGGGGAGGCGTCGCTTCTATGGACCATGCACACAGTGCGGGAGGGCCACCACTCAAGGTGTCACGACTACCGTGACCCCCCCGAGGGGCACCCCGAGCGCCCACTGACAAGGAGAAGGGAGTTTAAAAATAAGATGGGCCCAAAAAGGCCTCCTCAGCCCAACCGGCACATATGTAGATAAAATGGATATACATGAATTGGGAACGGGGACGGGAATTGTGAGTGAGCGCGCGGACCGCCGCCCGGGGGGGCCCCACCCCCACCAAAAGAGGCTAAGTATTAGTTTAATTAATTATTTAAATGTAAGGTGAAGGACTCCCTTCGGTTAGGGACGTTGACACGCGGGTGCGGTGCCAATAGGGGCAGCCACCCGGGGGTGTCCCAGGCCGGCAAGAAATAATAATTGTCGCAAGCCTGGGGCACCCAGCGAGAGTCCCCCCCCCCCTCTCCAAAAGAAAGGGGAGAAGGGACAGTGCTCAACAACTACCATAGACTCCGCACACGGGTCGCACCGGCGCCCCCCCCCCCCCCGAAACCGAGGGGGAGGGAGGCCAACCCGACCCGCGCACGGTGTCCCCATTAAGATTATAAATTAAAAAAAGTTAGAGTTTATATATCATGGGAGTATTTACTAAATATTTTGATCAGTCCGCCGACGAACAATACACAGAACAAGTGTACACGGCTGTTTCAGATAATTATTTTATAAATGTTTCCGGCCCTCCATGAAGAAATCATGGGCAAAGATGGCGGTCGGAAGTAAATTATAGGTCAAAGTGGCTGCGGTAAATAGCAGCCACAAGGTTGTAATTTTTTTTTTTTTTTTTTTTACATATGTTCTTTAAAAAATGATTTTCGTATGGCTTCTGCAAGCCATACTAGGGGGGACCATTCCTTTACTCCATATGTTAATATTGATTTAGCTGTAAAGGGTATGTTAGCTGTTTTTATTTTACAAAAAAATGTATCGAGATCCTGTTGAATGTATGTGCATGGGTTAAATATATGTTCTAAATTTATGGTGTTATTACATTTACAGATGGGGCTACTAAATTTACAATAATATGAGTTTGTTCTTAGTCTGAAAATTAATTTAGAAATATGGTTTGGAATGGAAAGGAAAAGTCCCCCCTGTACTATCTTGTGGTCCCAGGAGTGGGCCTTTGTGTAGCTCTCAAGCTCACTGGCCCACTCCCGGAATATTGCTTTTTTTAAAAGAGACTTCATTTCACTAAGTGACAAACCCAAATCAATGGGGACGCCGGACGTATGAGAGGCGGCCCTTTTGGCCTCACTGTCCGCCAAATCGTTTCCCCTAATGCCACAGTGGGAGGGGATCCATATTAAGGTGGTTTTAGTGCCTTTCAAATGTAGATGATGTATTAATTTTTTAATTTCATTTTTTACTTCTAAACGGTTATGGCTTTCTCCTTGCAAGGCGAAAATTGAAGAAAGCGAATCTGAAAAAATGGCAATTTGAAAGGGGGGGGTTGGTAAATCATTAATGTAGGCTAAGGCTTCTAAAATAGCCCAAAGCTCTGCTGAAAAGATGGAGATGTTTGAGTTTAATTGAAATTGTTTAAAGATTTTTAAATTTGGAATTGCAAATGCACATCCTATTTTATTTTCGTTTAATTTTGATCCATCTGTATAAATACAGAGTTGATGTTGGAAATTATGGATTTTTTGTTTGGCAGCTACTGTTAATAGGTTAATTTGTTCCTCTTTGTTAAATTGATCATGTAATGAGGTATCATAATCTGGTGGGTCCCAGTCCCACTGTGGCACAATATGTTTAGGATAGAACACCGTGTTTTCAATTGTTACTCCTGCATTTTCAAATAATTTTTCCGCATAATCATAAATATTGATAAATTTTTTAACTGATTTCTGTGATGTTGCGAAATACGGATCCGAGAATTGAGTAAGAAATTCTTCTTTTGTGAAATTATGTGTGCTATATAATCTGGTTAGGAACGTAGCACAATTTAACTTAATTAGAAGATGAATGGGGAGCCAGTCTATGTCCCTATAAACTAAATTGTTTATTGCAAAGGACGGGAGGCCCAGGGCAGTTTTTAACGCTTTTAGTTCAATAATTTGCAATGCTTTTAAATTTGATTTAGTTAAGTTATAGAAAGTTTCCATGCCGTATGTTAAGCGGCTGCGGACTAGGGTTCTGACCAGATATGTAAGAAATTTAGGGTTCTGAGCCCATTTCTGTTTACTCAATACCTTTATCAGGTTAAGGGCTTTTGTAGCTTTATTTACTAAGTGGGTAATATGGCAAGTCCATGAGAGGTCTCTTGCGAGATGAACTCCCAGGAACTTAACATGGGTGGAAGGGTTTTTTACTTGGTTCTGAATTTTAATTTTGAAATTATCTTTTTGAATTGGGCTGGATGAAAAAACCATAAATTCGCATTTATGCGGTGAGATTGTAAATCCATTATAGTTTAAATAGTGTACTACTAAGTTTGTGTTATGTTGGTGAACACCTAATTCTGGGTCAAGAGAGTATCTGACTCCTCGGGCTGTGGGCAGAGACCAGATGGCAATATCGTCTGCATACATTGATATTCTACAGCCTTCAAATTTTATCTGTGAGATATCGTGTAACATTATGTTAAACAATATAGGAGCAATGATGCTACCCTGGGGAACTCCCATGTCCATTTTGTGATTAGCGGAGAGAGACTGGCCCACCCTTACTCTGAAGCTACGATTCTGTAAAAAGGTATATATGAAATTGTATGTGTTGCCCTCAATACCGAGCTTGCTGATTTTTTCTAATAGCCTCCCATGCCAGACGGAGTCATAAGCCCCTTTGATATCAAAAAAGGTTGCTAAGACCTTCCTTTTTCTTGCTAGTGCTTTTCTGACATGGGAGGTAAGTCTGACTACTTGTTCCATGCAGGATCTGTGTTTCCGAAAGCCTGCCTGGATTGTGGGAATTATATTATTTTTTTCCAAAAAGTATTCTAATCTATTTTTTACGATTCTCTCGTATAACTTAAACTATGTATCCTACTTATGCTCATCAAAAGAAGCACCGCATACTCGTCGTGTCTGTTGTAGTGTCTGTATTACGTATGTTTATTATTTTGTACGCTTTTAAAATACATCATTTTAAAGAGCGGCCTCAATTAATTTTGAAGTGTAGCCTCGATTTGAAGTGCGGCAATTTTGTCAAGATGTGCGATTATTGAAAAGATAACATTCTGGATTACAGATTAAAATTATTGAAAAGCCAGGGGAGGTAACTCATGATTGGAGTGGTAAAAATAGACCGCGTGCCACAAACTATTGCGATTTCGCGCTTGTTTTACTATAATACTTCTGAAACATCATACTATGAATACCAGTTTGAAATGTTTTTAGCCGTCTGAAATAATTAAGAAAATGAAAAATCTCGTTTTCTAGGCGTTTTAGAAACAGTTTCCTGCTGGACAAGCGAAACGGGTCTGTGGAGCACTAGCAATTATACCCTTGATTATAGCACTGATTATAGCATTGATTATAGCACTGATTATAGCATTGGTTATAGCACTGATTATAGCATTGATTATAGCACTGATTATAGCATTGATTATAGCACTGATTATAGCACTGATTATAGCACTGATTATAGCACTGATTATAGCATTCATTATAGCACTGATTATAGCACTGATTATAGCACTGATTATAGCATTCATTATAGCACTGATTATAGCACTGATTATAGCATTGATTATAGCACTGATTATAGCACTGATTATAACACTGATTATAGCACTGATTATAGCACTGATTATAGCACTGATTATAGCACTGATTATAGCACTGATTATAGCACTGATTATAGCACTGATTATAGCACTGATTATAGCACTGATTATAGCACTGATTATAGCACTGATTATAGCACTGATTATAGCACTGATTATAGCATTGATTATAGCACTGATTATAGCACTGATTATAGCACTGATTATAGCACTGATTATAGCATTCATTATAGCACTGATTATAGCACTGATTATAGCACTGATTATAGCACTGATTATAGCACTGATTATAGCACTGATTATAGCATTGATTATAGCACTGATTATAGCACTGATTATAACACTGATTATAGCACTGATTATAGCACTGATTATAGCATTGATTATAGCATTGATTATAGCACTGATTATAGCACTGATTATAGCACTGATTATAGCACTGATTATAGCATTGATTATAGCACTGATTATAGCACTGATTATAGCACTGATTATAGCACTGATTATAGCACTGATTATAGCACTGATTATAGCACTGATTATAGCACTGATTATAGCACTGATTATAGCACTGATTATAGCACTGATTATAGCACTGATTATAGCACTGATTATAGCACTGATTATAGCACTGATTATAGCACTGATTATAGCACTGATTATAGCACTGATTATAGCACTGATTATAGCACTGATTATAGCACTGATTATAGCACTGATTATAGCACTGATTATAGCACTGATTATAGCACTGATTATAGCACTGATTATAGCACTGATTATAGCACTGATTATAGCACTGATTATAGCACTGATTATAGCACTGATTATAGCACTGATTATAGCACTGATTATAGCACTGATTATAGCACTGATTATAGCACTGATTATAGCACTGATTATAGCATTGATTATAGCACTGATTATAGCACTGATTATAGCACTGATTATAGCACTGATTATAGCACTGATTATAGCACTGATTATAGCACTGATTATAGCATTGATAATAGCACTGATTATAGCACTGATTATAGCATTGCTTATAGCACTGATTATAGCATTGATTATAGCACTGATTATAGCACTGATTATAGCACTGATTATAGCACTGATTATAGCATTGCTTATAGCACTGATTATATATATAGTGCCTTCGACACACGACACTGTGATATTGGCAGATAAATGCATGCCTGTCTGTCGTTTCCGACAATGACTGCCAGATGCTATCAACATACACATACACATTTACCCCAGTCCGCCGGAATAATAGGCCTAGCTACCCACTCTGCTAGAGCGCGGAATGGGGGTAAATTTTGTTTATAGTGGAGATGCCTTGCCCAGTGTACATCCCCACTTTGGGGTCAGGTAGCCTTGGGTATGGTCCCCAAAGACCAACCAATCCCTTTGTCTGCAGCACTATGACTAGGATCCAGGGCCCCTAATTTGAGAATCATAGTCTTAAAAATAAAGAGAAAAAAAGAAGAAAAAGAAACAAAGATTAAGCTGTACCATGAGTTTTCAGTAGGTAAAATGTCCCACTGCAGCTGAAGAAAAAAAAGGATGTTTGCTTTTTCCACAATTTATGCAGATGCTTATTTTAAAGTGTTTGAAAAATACAGTGACAAAAAAAGAAGGACATTCCTTTTCTGGTAAAATTCAAACATTGAAAATCCTTGTATATCAGGAAACGTCGCACCCATGTGGTGTCCATTACCTAGACTACGCCCACATGCTTGTTGCCTGGCAGAGGTTCAGAGGACTTGGAAACGTCGCACCCATGTGGTGTCCATTACCTAGACTACGCCCACATGCTTGTTGCCTGGCAGAGGTTCAGAGGACTTGGAAACGTCGCACCCATGTGGTGTCCATTACCTAGACTACGCCCACATGCTTGTTGCCTGGCAGAGGTTCAGAGGACTTGGAAACGTCGCACCCATGTGGTGTCCATTACCTAGACTACGCCCACATGCTTGTTGCCTGGCAGAGGTTCAGAGGACTTGGAAACGTCGCACCCATGTGGTGTCCATTACCTAGACTATGCCCACATGCTTGTTGCCTGGCAGAGGTTCAGAGGACTTGGAAACGTCGCACCCATGTGGTGTCCATTACCTAGACTACGCCCACATGCTTGTTGCCTGGCAGAGGTTCAGAGGACTTGGAAACGTCGCACCCATGTGGTGTCCATTACCTAGACTACGCCCACATGCTTGTTGCCTGGCAGAGGTTCAGAGGACTTGGAAACGTCGCACCCATGTGGTGTCCATTACCTAGACTATGCCCACATGCTTGTTGCCTGGCAGAGGTTCAGAGGACTTGGAAACGTCGCACCCATGTGGTGTCCATTACCTAGACTATGCCCACATGCTTGTTGCCTGGCAGAGGTTCAGAGGACTTGGAAACGTCGCACCCATGTGGTGTCCATTACCTAGACTACGCCCACATGCTTGTTGCCTGGCAGAGGTTCAGAGGACTTGGAAACGTCGCACCCATGTGGTGTCCATTACCTAGACTATGCCCACATGCTTGTTGCCTGGCAGAGGTTCAGAGGACTTGGAAACGTCGCACCCATGTGGTGTCCATTACCTAGACTACGCCCACATGCTTGTTGCCTGGCAGAGGTTCAGAGGACTTGGAAACGTCGCACCCATGTGGTGTCCATTACCTAGACTACGCCCACATGCTTGTTGCCTAGCAGAGGTTCAGAGGACTTGGCAATGCTGAACTCCACCACTCCCCCCCCCCCCCACGTCTCTCTCTGCCCCCCCCCCCCCCCCCCGAAGTCTTTCTTAGTTAGGCACATAATGGCAGCATGACGCCTCTACGCTCATATATCAGGAAACTGACTTTGGTGACAAACACACACGAGTCACTGACAACTACTAGAAAGCACTGGTACAGTGAACTTTCTCCAAGAAATATCACTCACTTTCAATTTGCTTAAAGTGGTTAAGCCCCGACGACAAAGGCTTGCTCACCGAGCACAAAAAAAGAAAGAAAACAAAAGTGACCAATCAGGAAGATTCTGAGATTAATTTTAGGCATGCCAAAATTTACAAGCCATGAACAAGATTAAAAGCTTGAAAACACAAGGAAAATCAACAACAACTCGGGGGGATTTTGGGATATTTGAGTCACGGAAGAGTTTCTGGCCTTGTATAATGATACTGTAGTTGAGAGCTTGTTTTGGAGTTGTGAAAAAGAAATATTAACACTCGTACACATGCCCACACACTCTCACACATTATTAAGTTTCAATGTAAAGTTGAACAACATTTAATATCTGTTTATTAGAAAAAAGCCACACAAAGTATAAAGTATTAAATTGACATTTAACTATGACAACCAACATCATAAACGACAGAAACAATGTCCAACATCTTTCTCACTGGTCTCCTAGATGATCAAACATTTATAGAGATACTAGAGATATAGTCATGGCCCTGGTCAGTCAAAGTCATGGCCCAGAAGGGTTAATGTTCGCATTTTCCCATCAGATGCAACAGTAAACACAGCCTTAAAGGAATGTTAAATGAAGATTACCTTTCCAAAAACACAAGACTACTTCTTTAATAACTGAAAGCAAAATAGTGTACACAGCAATATATGAAACATTCTGTCTTGTCAGGTTATTATGCACTAATTTTAACATTCCAACAGACAAAACATTTGAGCACTTCATTTGAAAGAGAAGAACAAAAAATCCTAGTTAAACAACTGTAATTGCAAAAATATGTCTTGCTCAGCCACATTTTTCTTTTTACAATATTCCACGCATACACAGAAAGCATCAAGTATGTACATACACACATACACACACACACACACACACACACACACACACACACACACACACACACACACACACACACACACACACATCATTTAGGTGACTTAGGTTGTGTTTTAGTTATCAATTTAATAGTGCTATTTTAATAGAGCCAAAGAAGTGGCCTGTGTTTATTTTATGACATAAACTGTTGTGTTGAGTCAAGAAAGAAAAAGAGAAGAAAGAAACAGAAACAGTGGTACATTTAGTTAAATGCTAAAGCTAATGCTAAAGAAAATTCCTGTTAGTTATCTCAAGGAAAGGCTAATCTAAAAGCCATGTCATGACAATTATTTGAATGTGAACTTTACATTTGGTTCTCAAAGGAACAAAAATGCACCTCATTGAGTAAAAACAATTAATTACTTAATAGTAATAATTTTTGGTCATATGGCAATTTCAGTTTTCAGTGAATGTTTGTTTTAAGTAAAAGTTTGAAAGACTTCTACAGAAATAATATTAGATAAATATTAATGTTTTGTTTGAATGTTAGTTATTTTAGTTTATTCTAAAAGGGAAGCCTAATATTAAAAAAAAGAA
>CM065689.1:49237282-49259782 GCA_017654935.2 Phymorhynchus buccinoides | reverse complement strand
TGTAGCTGCGAATTGGGATTCGGAATGAGCGGCGTGGGAGCAACACCATTGTACGACCCAGAAGATGGGACAGCAAAAAAAGACTTAAAATGAAAACCACACCATGTAAAGTAAGTTTTCAAAGATATGGCTCAACAACAATAGCTACCACAAACAAACAAACATAACAAACAAACCCAATTGTAATTGCGTATTTCAAATTCACATTCTATTCACGTCCCAAATGTGTAATTAAACTGTACATTGATCAATTGAAGCACTCAATAAATGAATAATAAAAATATGTTATATATGAACATTACAAGTTCGCATCCCTACACATCACACTCTTCAGGTGGTAAAAAGGCATAACCAAAGAAATGCTACGTAAAAGCAGGCAGGAGCCTTGTGCATAATGTTTGTTGTCGTTCACTGTTATTGCTTCCCTTCCACAGAGACGCAAATTATGTACAAACAAATTCAACTGAAATCTACTCACCACAATAAGCTTGACTGCTAGCAACACCCAAGCCTCAGAATGGCCAGTGAAGACTACGAGATGTGGTTGAAATACACATGTAAGAACATAATATTTGTCTCTGTGGAAGGGAAAACAATAACAATGATTAATGCCAGAATGTTTTGCTTTCTTTTTTGAAAGACTGAATCGATTAAAAAAAGCCTAAACAACCCAAATATCTTATTTACCTTCTCCTTGTGGATCACTTACTCTCAACATTTCAAGCACAAACAAAATAGATTTCCTTTTATTCAAAATTTGACATCAAAGTTATACTGTTGTTGAATAGTACAAGGGAAATGAAAATAAAAGATTTTGGTCCGCTTATATGAATTTTCCAACAAACAATGCACATTTGTTTTGAATTAAATTTTCATCAGATATATGGTGTAGATAGGACATCTCGCTTTTATTCGTGTCTGTTATTTTTAATCCTGCGAGTTGAATGAATGGTTTGAGAGAGCAGGCTTCATTTAAAAGATGAAGGGAAGCTAGATTAATTTTTTTGACAAAAATTAAAATGTTAGGAAAGTTTAAAAACTCAGGAAAAGGATCAGGAAAACAAATTTAAAACAATGCATTAAAAAGACACAAACAGCGAGAAGAACAAGGGAAAAGACAAACTTCAACTGCAATATGAACAAATCAAAAGTATCAATGGCACACACAGTTACCAGTTGGTAACATCAACAAATTGACCTGATAATTTAGTCAACAGCAAATAACAAGAACAAAAGCAGATTTAACCAGACAAAGCTTTGTTAAATCTTACACAGTGTGTATCCAAATACCAATGCAACACATTTATTAACACAATGATGTTCCCGAAGGGAAAACAATAATGGGAAAAAAGCCAACTTCAGGCAACTTGAAAACAGCATGTATCACCGTAATGCTGATGGCCAGACTCGATATAGTATGTGCAAGGCTTTCTAACAAAGCAATGACATGTATCACCGTAATGCTGACTGCCAGACTCGATAGAGTATGTGCAAGGCTTTCTAACAAAGCAATAACATGTATCACCGTAATGCTGACTGCCAGACTCGATATACTATGTGCAAGGCTTTCTAACAAAGCAATGACATGTATCACCGTAATGCTGACTGCCAGACTCGATATAGTATGTGCAAGGCTTTCTAACAAAGCAATGACATGTATCACCGTAATGCTGACTGCCAGACTCGATAGAGTATGTGCAAGGCTTTCTAACAAAGCAATGACATGTATCACCGTAATACTGACTGCCAGTCTCGATATAGTATGTGCAAGGCTTTCTAACAAAGCAATGACATGTATCACCGTAATGCTGACTGCCAGACTCGATATAGTATGTGCAAGGCTTTCTAACAAAGCAATGACATGTATCACCGTAATGCTGACTGCCAGACTCGACATACCATGTGCAAGGCTTTCTAACAAAGCAATGACATGTATCACCGTAATGCTGACTGCCAGTCTCGATATAGCATGTGCAAGGCTTTCTACCAAAGCAATGACATTATCAACACACATGACTTTTTTTCTAACTGGATATAGGAAATGTAAGAAGTATTAGTTCGTCAGTCCATTACATCACTTTCATCATAGTATTGACAAGCATCAAAATATTATCATTTAAACTTGACAAAGTTCTTGAGCATGATAGCAGTTAAATAAAATCTTTAATATTTTAGCATAAAGGATAGAAACAGAACAGAATAAATACAAGCAAAATGAGGGTATAATGTATCATACTGTGGTTACTGCTACACCTATCTATATATTATTGTTAAAAACTCGGGACTTTACTGGTGTTGCAATGCCTCCGGGCGTTACAGCCAGTATTGTTCCCACCATCTTTGTATTTACAAATGTCCCATATGTGTCTATGACCGAGAGGACGTAAAACATCATTTTCATCATTTCGGGTATAATGTTACGGGAATATTAGAAATCGGAAAAATTCAGAATTTTCCCGAAATTGGGAAAATTCGGAACATCCCTTGGAAAATTTGGAATTCTGCTTTTTCTCGGATTGGTCTAGGTAAAATTCTGAATTCTTTAATTTACCAGGAAAATTCCGAATGTTCACAAGTTTACATCGAAGTTAAATAAACCGAGAGATGGAGAAGGGGGGGGGGACTGACAATGGAAAGCAATAATAGCTAGGAAAGTAAAGAATAGTTTCAGTATTCAAAGACAGAGAGGGAAGGAGACAGACAGACATATACTAAGAAAGGCAGAAGGACAGTGAGAGAGATGGGACAGTGATGCTTCTGTTGTGTCACAGTACGAAGAGAAGTTAGTCAAGTCAAGTCAAGTCAAAATGATCTTTAATGACGATAAAGGAATAAGCTAAACAAAACTTTTTTCATCCTGTCGTCATAAATAAATAAGAAATACAACTGAAGCAAACAAGACAAGTTAGTTGGTTAGTCTGTTATAGTCCCATCAACAGCTATGGTTATCTCAGGACTGTCACCGCGTAATGTTCGACCACGTAAGATTAAGATTAAGATTAAAATTATAGCCCCGTCGACAACAAAGGCCATTTCAGGGCTGTCACCACGTTGCATTTTGACCACGTATAGCAAAACAAAAATCCATGAATCTTAACAACGTACAAAACCGGTAAACATAAAAAAAATATAGTACAATTCATAACATGACACTTCCATCATGGTACCCTATAGCACATAATTCCAGACAGTGCTGGAAACGTAAGCCATTCAACTTTAGTTATCGAGTCCAGGTTAAAAAAACACCCAGTAAAAAAGCATAACAAATGCATACTAGTAAGCTAAGATACATAAAAAAGGCTATGTAAGCAAATATGCACTGCAGAATGGACAACAGGTGCCCACTCAAGTGCGTAAGGTCTCACGCCTGGAAGCCAGTGTACAGTAATAAAAATAAAAAAACACCCTGGCTTGTCATAAATTGTAAAAAGGAAAACCGTGGAAGGGTTTTTATAGAAAACATGCAGGAGAATGGACCAATAAGGCAGAAAGTAGACACCAGAAAGTAAAAATAAGAAAAAAGGCAGAGTCAAAAAAGAGAGTGCTAGAGTACATTGTGACTCATACTGATGAACTGGAGATACAGACAGACAAATTGACAGGCAGAAGAGTGGTAGATGAAGAGATATGCCATCGTACAATTTTCTTTCTTTTTCCTCTCTCAAATTGAACAATCATACGCCTTTACAAAACATTGTGGACCACCTGCAAAAACATTATTGTTATACAAAGGCATGATACAAATCTGATACATTTTCCACATTGTTTGATGCAGTCATTTGACAATTTGACGAAAACCTCATTCTACGCTGTATTTGATGTGAAATATACGACACATAAGATACACAATCTAGGATTATAATTGATAACTAGTTGTGTTTTGCTCAAGTTTCTGATCTATTTGTGTTAAGTGCATTGTGATCACTACAAATTAATTCTGGATTTGGTCTCTCAATATTTCTGATTTGTGTAGAGATACGCACAGTTGTGTGTTGGATACTCGTACTAGGAGGTAGAATAATGGAGATAATCAATTCTGAGATCTTCTAGGTGAACGTGCGCGCGTGTGTGTGTGGCGGAGTGGTGTGTACGTGCGTGTGTGTGTGCGCGCGCGCACGCGTGCGTATGAGTGCATGTGCACGCGCGCGTGTGTTTGTGTGTATGTGTGATTTATTTCGATTTATGCTACATGCAGCTGCTTGCTTGGGAAAATTCTTAATCTTCCCGGGAACATTCCAAATTTTGCCAAGGTTGGGGAAATTCTGAATCTTCCAGGGACAATTAGGAATCTTCCCGGGAAAATTCGTATTTTCCCGAGGTTGGGAAGATTCGGAATTCTCCTGGTAAATTGGAATTCCAAATTTTCCCAGATTCCAACATTTCACGTGACATTATAATATCACAGTGCGATTATAAACAAAAACAATAATTAAATCATTGATATGTTATCCCAGGAACTGATATTTCCCAACATTCAAACCATCATGGAATCGTTTATAACAATAAACCCACATTTTTATCCTCTGTACTTTTCCCAAAAAATTTAATCAAGGTCAAGTCTGCTTTTAAAATTTGCAGCATTGCAAATCAGTTGAATAGCAAACAAATGATAAGAACATATTGAAAAGTTTAAACTATGATCTAAACTCCAACATTTTACCAAACGTTCTTTCTGTGATTACACGATAGTCCTTCACCAATTTCCTTTGAAATCTAGCTACAAAATATTGAATTATGCAGAAAACAAACACGCAAAGTAAAATCGCATTCTCCCGGCGGAGGTAAAGTGTGTCATGGTATTTGTGTTCTGATACATAGTAAAATTTGCATTGAAAACAGACATGGTAAGCCTTCAACATTAAAAAAAACACAAGAACAAAAGCAGATTTTTATGGCACAATAAAAACTGATACATAGTAAAATTTGCATTGAAAAGAGACATGGTAAGTCGTCAACATTAGAAAACCAAACAAGAACAAAAGCAGATTTTAATGGCACAATAAAAAAATGTTCTCTAATTTTCAAAGCTTAATATATACAGTGGAATCCGCTTAATCGGCCACTTTTGGGACCAGGAAGAATATGGCCGATAAAGCGAATCGACGATAAAACGGTCATTGAGATACTGTATGACGCAATTATGCAAGTCAAAAGCAATGACGTCAAAATTAAATTGTTGCAGTTCAAATTCAAATTCTTTGCCTTTTGTGTGTGTGTGTGTGTGTGTGTGTGTGTGTGTGTGTGTGTGTGTGTGTGTGTGTGTGTGTGTGTGTTTATTAATCCTACAACTTGACAGAAGCACGAGTAAAAGACAATGATTTTGTTTTCTTGAGTGATTTTAACGCCATGCAGGGTCATTCAATTGACAACAGCTCACCTTCCAACTTCACACTCAACCATGTAAACATCAAAAGCGTGTTGTCAGTTTGTCTGCCTCTGTTGTTCTCCCTCTCAAAAAGGGGTAAAGAGGAAAAATTAGAGAGAAAAAGTGGCCAATAAAGCGAAATTGAAGATTTCAGCTTTGGCCGTAAAAACGAACAAAATAACACATGCTTAAGAAGAAAAAATTCCGTTCCAGAGGAAATTGGCCGATTAAGCGGCTTTGGCCGATTATCCGATGGCCAATTAAACGGATTCCACTGTATATACAAAACAATAAAGTGCTATGACACAAACTTAGTGAAAACTTACACAATGTGTATCCTAGTCTCATTCAATAATTAATATTTTGATTTAAAATTTAGAGAAGGCATTATTAGAAATTCCTCTTTCCAACAAGACCCCTTATTTCATCTTTCAATGAAAGTAGAAAAAAGTAAAAGAATTACAAAATCTTAGCATAGTATATGCAAGGCTTTTGATAAAAAAAATAATGACATTGTGAACAAACATGGCATTTTTTGTAACTGAATACAGGAATCAATGTTGCAAATATTTGCCTATCAAGCAACAAACATGATTTATACATTCACCACAGCAACGACAAGAATCACAATTTTAAAGTATTTCAACATATCACAAAGTATCTGAGCAAAACGGCAGTTAAATGAAATCGTAAATATTTTAGCAAAAACAAAAAAGGGATCTACATATCACAGTACAACTATGAATAAAAACAGGGTACACATACACATACACATATCACAGTGCACATGGAAATAACATCAATCATTTAAAAATTGATACAATATCTCCAGAAATAACATTGCCAGCATTCAAAGCATCATGGAATTTTTTAACACAATCTCATTTTATCCTGTATATTTTCCCCCACAACATTTTTTTTAATCAAAATCTATTTTAAGCAGATCAGTTGAGTAGCAAAAGAGAAAAATATAAGGACACAACATTTAGACAACGATCCAAATGATAAAATTTTATGAAATGTTCTTTCGGTGATACGCTAGGCCTTCATCAATGTACATTGTGTTGACGTTTAGCTATGCCTTATCATCATATGATCTAATTACTATCTTACATATTTTGATTATGAACAAATTATGCCACAAAACACTACCAACCCTCCATGCACTGTACAAATGTGGCTTGACAACGCTTTATAGCTTAAAATGCCACTGTTAATAGTGGTGGATCCACAAGATAGTGTTTGTTAGCAGATATACATACTGACGAGAATTACATAATTCGAAAGAGATCTCTCTATGTACTATGCTCATACACTATCTGTCCCCCATTGGGACAAAAAGTAAACCGGCACAATCTTCTACTTTTATTTTAATTTTATTATTTTCACAGTTAGTGGTGTTTGTGGTTTCTTTGATCAAATATTACATATTTTGATTGTGATATTTATTTTAGTTTGTGTTATGCATATTACCCTATTACTGCTTTTATGCAAATTGTTGGTTTAAGCTTGGTGTGTGTGATACGCTAGGCCTTCATCAATGTACATTGTGTTGACTTTTAGCTATACCTTATTATCATATGATCTAATTACTATCTTACATATTTTGATTGTGATATTTATTTTAGTTTGTGTTATGCATATTACCCTATTACTGCTTTTATACAAATTGTTGGTTTAAGCTTTGTGTGTGTGATACGCTAGGCCTTCATCAATGTACATTGAAACGCATGTAAAGCATAGTCCATTAAATTATGTAGATGACAAACACACAAAGTTAAAACCACAGCCTCCTCAGCAGACATAAAGTTTGTCATTCGTGTATTTGTTAAGACATAAGTATGTTACATCATAGATTTGCAGTGAAAACAGACATGGCCTTGTAGTCATGAGTGCGTATTACACATCCAAAACGGGGATTAGTAAGTAAGATAGGCTAAACAGTCAATCGTGTTTGGGGAGATTAGTCTCATTTACATACTGTTCCCCGTGTTGGTTGTCTAATTCGTACTCATTACTACAGGGCCTGATGATTTGTCAACAATAAACAAGAATAAAAGAATTTTCTTATTGCACAATCAAAAACATGTTTTCTAATTTATTTTTCAAAACTTAATAGAACAAAACATGCATGCTATGGCACAAAGGTTAGTTAAAACACATGTCAGATATACTATTGATTGGAGAAAAAAAAAGGTATTATAAGATATCCCACTTTCAAAGAAGGCTATTTATGTAATCCTCAGGGAACGCGGAAAAAAACCCCGGATGCACGCATGCACACACACATATATACGCACACGCGCACGATAAGGGGAGGAAACTAAGGAGAAAACGAAAGATCACATGATACTCGTATCATCGGTTTCATGTTCTGGAAGCATAACAAACAATAGAAAAAATTGCATTGATCGTAATAAAATAGTATTGTCTGATTGTGACCTCTTACTTTGGCTTCACAATGAAATTAAAAAAAGAATAATGGAGTATAACTGCATAAGTGAAAGCAAGTTGCGAATCACAGATGTAGGCCTATTGAAAACAAACATACTAAGCATTGTTTGCGATTGAATGGTAAAACATAATAATAGTGAGTGTATATTGACAGCGTATCGTGAAAGCCAAAAAAGAAGACTACACTCACTATTTTGCTAAAACCAATTTTACTCTATTATTCTTTTTTTACTATTTCATTGTGAAGCCCAAACAAGAGGTCACAATCATTAGACGCGTAAGTTCCATACGGAAAACCCTAAATAAGTGGAAGAAAGAAGGATAAAAGTTTACGCATATAGGGGAAATTCGGACACGTGCGCAAATCTTTTCCCTTCTTTGTTTCACTTATTTATGGATTGCGCACGGGTTTCCGCACGGAATATCCGCTTGTGTGTGTACACGGCCTAAGGCTGTGTCAGACCAATTGACATAAGCGAACACGAAGGCTACATCAAAATGTTGTTATGTTCTGCATGGCTATGCGGGGATTGTCTTTAGCCGTGGCAAACTCATAGTCCTAGCATAACATCATCAGTCCAGAATCCTCCGAAGTCGAAGTGTGGCTACTCACGTGGCGGGGTAATAAAGAACGGTTACACAAGTTATGTTCTCATCCCTAGCTGGTGCATTTGTACCATAGTGTTCAAGTGCTTCGGTTGTTGGGATAATCCCTGGAGTCTTTAAGCCAGGCTACGACGACAACAACAACAACAACAACAACAACAACAACAACAACAACAACAACAACAACAACAAAGAGCAATGGTAATTTAGGATTAAGTTCATATGGTCTACTGCTGTCTATCCATGCTGTAAGAGCGGCTCTATTCTTTTTATGCTGAGTATGCAAACTTTAACAATTTCATTTATAAGATATCGAACCCCACAGTTTATTTGCTTTGCTAACAGCAGAAACAAGAAAAGATCCGTTCTGATTTCAGGAGCTTTCAGCACGTTCCAGGATGTTTGCTACCAGTCAGAAAGGAAGATCTGAAGACCCTTGAGCCTGTCAATGACAACAACAACAAATTATATTAAACAATGTTTCATTCCAGAAACAATATGACTCAGAGCGATAAGGTTAACTTTCAAAAAAGAGTTTAAACAATTCCAGAGTAGGGTCTATTCTTTTGTTTTAAGAAATACTAGTTTTTTTTATGGGCATCTTGTTTAGTTTTTTTATGGCTGAACTTTACTGTCTAAATGAACCGGTTATGGTTTCTTACGTGCTAAAAAACAAAACAAAACAACAGTGACAACAACAATAACCAAGTACGCTGACCACCTAGCACAACTCCTCAAACCAGCAGATTTTATATTGCATTGGCAGGTAGGGGATATTGACGTTGCAATATCACCATGGGTTCAATGACCAGACCACAAGTTTCATTTCATGTGAAAATGATAGTTCAGCCGGCAAAGGTCAAGATGTGCTACCCCCCCCCCCCCCCCCCTACATTTCTTGGTTAATTTGTATTTTTCCGTTTTTGCCTTTCTTACCAAACATAAAGCTGTATTTTATTAACCTTTTCAGCTAATTATCTTTGGAATAATAACCCTAACCTAACCCTAACCCCCCCCCCCCCCCCCCCATAAGACAGGAAAACGCAATGAACCAAGACTGTGACAAATGCCGCGGTGTACTGCAGTAAATAGGGGGGGGGGGGGGGGTAGGTTTAGGGTTAGGGTTATTATTCCCAAAAAGATAATTAGCTGAAAAGGTTAATAAAATACAGCTTTATGTTTGGTAAGAAAGGCAAAAACGGAAAAAAAATGGAATTAACCGAGAAATGCGGAGGGGGGGGGGGGGGGGGGGGGGGGGGGGGCACATCTTTACCTGGTGCAAGCTGAAATTGAAAAACGCCTGCGTTGTGCAGATTTTAACATCCAAAATTATAATTCGCGCATCCACTCAGCACATTTTGTGCAAGATCACCTTCGCATCCACGAAACCCAAACCTTCCCACGGTCTACATGGTCCCCTGATCATTTTCAATCAAATGCCTTGTTATGCCTTGCAGGAAACCGTGACCCAACCTATTTTCAACTATTTTGTGACTATTGTTGTGACTTTTGGACATTGCACCCATTGATGTCCGTCTTCTCTGGCAATAGGGTATTTGCCACGTGAGGGCGATCTTGAATTTCACCGAGTTGAATTTAGAGAGTTGAATTAGAAAGGTCAGCGTAACTCGGGCAGAACGAGTACGGGCAAATTAGTAGTCTAGTATAGAGAGCGAACACGGGTGGCAAATGCCCTATTACGTGATGTTTCAAAATTGATTTTAGTTTTCGATTTTATGTTGAAAGAATCCACTACTTTTTGTGAGCAGTTTACATTGGTAGGAGAGGACAATGGAAATCAAAAGTTCAAGTTTTAAAACTCACCTGCAAGCTTCTGAGCTGATTGTCTAGTGTTGCAATGCGTTCGTCCTTTTCTTGGAGTTCTTGCTTGTAACGGTCCTGAAATAAGAAAGCATAAAAGAAAGTACACTGACCGGCAAAAGAAACTACACACGTGCATTTTATATGCACATACAAGAACGGCTCATTCGAATCTTTTCAAATTTTGCAGATGCCTAATTCAATTATTGGTGTACACACAATCGTAAGTTTAATTGCAATCGGGCGATTAGGTTCGATACAATAGCTAGCTCAATAACAAAACAAGGCTGCTCAAACTGTATCAAAATGGGTATGCCCACCCAAACAGCAATAACTCACCTGCGAGCTTCTGAGTTGACTTGTCTAGTGTTGCAATGCGTTTGTCCTCTTTCTTGGAGTTCTTGCTTGTAACGGTCCTGAAATAAGAAAGCATAAAAGAAAGTACACTGACCGGCAAAAGAAACTACACACGTGCATTTTATATGCACATACAAGAACGGCTCATTCGAATCTTTTCAAATTTTGCAGATGCCTAATTCAATTGTTGGTGTACCCACAATCGTAAGTTTAATTGCAATCGGGCGATTAGCTTCGATACAAGAGCTCAGTAACAAAACAAGGCTGCTCAAACTGTGTCAAAATTGGGTATGCCCACCCAAACAGCAATAACTCACCTGCGAGCTTCTGAGTTGATTGTCTAGTGTTGCAATGCGTTCGTCCTTTTCTTGGAGTTCTTGCTTGTAACGGTCCTGAAATAAGAAAGCATACAAGAAAGTACACTGACCGGCAAAAGAAACTACACACGTGCATTTTATATGCACATACAAGAACGGCTCATTCGAATCTTTTCCAATTTTGCAGGTGCCTAATTCAATTGTTGGTGTACCCACAATCGTAAGTTTAATTGAAATCGGGCGATTAGCTTCGATACAATAGCTCAGCAACAAAACAAGGCTGCTCAAACTGTGTCAAAATTGGGTATGCCCACCCAAACAGCAATAACTCACCTGCGAGCTTCTGAGTTGATTGTCTAGTGTTGCAATGCGTTCGTCCTTTTCTTGGAGTTCTTGCTTGTAACGGTCCTGAAATAAGAAAGCATAAAAGAAAGTACACTGACCGGTAAAAGAAACTACACACGTGCATTTTATATGCACATACAAGAACGGCTCATTGGAATCTTTTCAAATTTTGCAGATGCCTAATTCAATTGTTGGTGTACCCACAATCGTAAGTGTAATTGCAATCGGACGATTAGCTTCGATACAATAGCTCAATAACAAAACAAGGCTGCGCAAACTTTATGCCCAAACTGTTTTTGTTTTGTTGTTCTCATTTGTTTTGTTTTACATTTCCTTTCCTTGTTGTGCAAAGACAACGAAGGAGGAAAAATCACAACGCCAAACTAAAATCCGTAAATGGATAAACTAAAAATGATTATCCTGAATGTCAGAGGGCTGAAAAACAAACGGAAAAGGCACACCTATTTCTCTCATTTTCGAAAAGAAAAATATGATGTCATAGCGCTGCAAGAGTGCCATGTATCAACCAAGATTGAAGCAGAATCCTGGGAAATTCAGTGGGGAGGGAAAATATTTTATTCACTAGGTAATAATTATAGCCTAGGTCAAGTGACACTGGTGGCCCGTAAATGGGCAGATCAAGCAGAATGTGTATATAAAGATGATCGAATTATAATAATTAAAATAGCAACAGGTCACAACACTCTACTTGTGGCAAACATATACGCACCACAATTAGTCACCGACAAAATGGAATTCTTTAACCATATACACACCACAATAGAAGAACACAACAGGGAAGACACGCCCTTAGTAATAATGGGAGATTTCAATGCTGTAATGAACAACAAGAATGATATTATATCAGGTTGAAACCACAACAACAGAGAAACTGATGCACTGAACCAGCTAGTTTCACTCCTTGACATACACGATTGTTGGCGAATACTACACCCAGAAGAAAAACAGCACACCTGGAGCCGAAATCACCCGTTTATTGCCCGAAGACTGGACTATATTTCCACCTCAAGTAGCATACTACCCTACATACAGGACAGTGAAATAATATCATTTCCTCTTTCTGACCATCGGGCCGTCGCCTCAACACTGACATTTCATAACTATAAAAAAAGGACCTTCATACTGGAAATTTATAACAGCCTACTCAACGATAGAGCTTATGTGGACTACATAAACGAGGCTCTAGAGGCATATGATGCAGATCACAATCACCTAAACGCTCACGATAAATGGGAACTTTGCAAAGTGAAAATCAAGGAAATGTCAATGCTGTTCTCTCAGAATAAACAACGTAAAAACAAACAACATAGGAAACAATTACAGCACAAACTAACCACTATTGAAAACAAACTTGCAGACCAGCCGGCAGACCTTGGTTTACAAACTGAAATGTTGAAAATAAAAACTGAACTTGAGCTACATGCTCTCTCCTGTGCACAAGGGGCGCAAATCCGATCAAGAACTAAATTCATTGAAGAAGGCGAAAAAAACACAGCTTACTTTCTTAACCTAGAAAAAAGCAATGCGACTTTAAACACGATAACAAGATTGGAGACTAATGAAGGCAACATAATATCAGACCAGAAAAGTGTCTTGAAGGAGCAGGTAAAATTTTATTCAAATTTATACAAGAAAGGGGCCAACGAAAATGAAAGAAGTGACAATTACATTAATGACTTCCTAGGCCCAAATCAGGATGTTCCAATGTTAGATGACCTGGAAAGATTGGGATGCGACACACAGATCAACGAAACAGAGATCGGGGAAGCTCTTAAAGAAATGAAAAATGGCTCAGCCCCTGGCTGTGATGGCTTAACCACAGAATTTTATAAGTTTTTCTGGGTAAAAATCAAAGGAATGCTACTAAATTCGTATCTGGTTTCCTTTGAGAAAAAAAATCACTTCACAAACCCAACGAAAAGGAATAATAACGCTTTTACATAAAGGGAAAAACCTGCCAAGGGAACAACTGTCAAATTGGCGCCCAATTACTCTCCTCAACACGGACTACAAAATATTAGCCAAAACTATAGCCATAAAACTGAATACAGTACTGAATAAGCTTATAGCGGATGACCAATGCGGCTTCGTAAAAGGACGTAATATATCAACAATTCTCAGGACCACTGATGACGTCACACATTACCTAAATAACAACAACTTGCCAGGGATTCTACTTGCAATAGACTTCACAAAAGCCTTTGATACAATTTCCAAGGAATTTATTCAAGACAGCCTGGCACAATATGCATTTGGCCCAGTCTTCACACAATGGATAGAAACAATATTAGCAGACACAGAGAGTTCAATCAATCACTATGGGTGGATATCAGAACGTATTAAAATAGAAAGAGGTATCCGTCAAGGTTGCCCACTGTCGCCCCTTTTGTTCATTCTGGGTGTTGAACTCTTAGCAATTAAGATCAGAGGAAGTGATCTTATAAAAGGGATATCAATTAATGACAGAAACGAGGACAATCACTGTATAATTAAAATACAACAGTTTGCTGACGACACTACTCTTTATTTGAAAGATAAGCATGACCTTGATGCAGTCATCCAAATATTCACAAGCTTCGCAGAGGTTTCAGGGCTGAAAATGAATGAACAAAAAACAGAGGTTATGTGGCTAGGCAGAAATAAAAACAATAATGATACCTACTACGAACTAAAATGGGTCAAGAAAATAAAAAAATTGGGAATCTATTTCCAAAGTGACACAAGCGCGCAAAACATTGAAGATAACTGGTCAAAAAAGGTAGAGAACGTCAGAAGAATCATGAGAAAATGGTCAAGACGAAATTTAAGCATTTATGGTAAGATTATAATAATAAAAACATTTCTTCTTTCCCAATTTATATACATTATACAATCAGTAGGAATCCCAGTCGACATTTTAACTAAAATAAATAGAGAACTGTATGCTTTTCTTCTGGAAAAAGAAATATAATAATAGAAAAGCTTTCGAAAAGGTTAAACGCAAAGTTCTACATCAACAGAGTGCCAAAGGAGGTCTTGGCATGATAGATATCAAAACTCTGCAGGACGCTCTCCTATTATCTTGGGTACCTAAATTAATTGACAACAACAACCAAGGGAAATGGAAGGCCTATCCGTCACACATCTTCGCTAAAATAAGTCGTAACTTTGACATCTTCAATACTCCTACCACCATAAACGATATTGACAGGTCCTTAAAGACCCACCACGTCACGTGTCAAAATCACGGTTTTCACGTGTTTTCCCTCTTATAGCTGGTAAGAAATCTTAAGAAATCTTCCTAGCATAAGAGGGAATGTGACACGTGACGTGGGGGGTCTTTAAACAAAGAGAGCCCTTTCTGGAACCGAGTTTTGCAAACTTGGATAGTCTTGATGAAAGAAACAAAAGCAGACAACGAGAATGTATACCTAAACTCTATAATATGGAACAATAGGAACCTTCAATACAGAAATAAAAGCCTTTATATGAAAGATTGGACAGACAAAGGCATCTACACAATCAGCAATATTATGAATAACAGAGGAGAAATATTAACATTTCAGCAAGTAGAGACAAAAATAGGAGCAGCACCACACCGAATCCTAGAATACAACGCCGTCCGAAGTGTTCTTCTTCAAGCCCAAGCTAATAACAAACTTCACTTAGTTGACAACGAAGAGTTGCTCCCCAAAAATATAATACTCGATGGCAAAAACATTACAACACTCAAATGTAAAGACTTTAGAAAACTACTAACACCAGAATGCCAACCATGCTCAGTAAACTTCTGGAAACGCAAGCTAAACATAGAAATATCAGACAAACACTGGGACGCGGTAACCAACAGCACAAAAGAAACAAGACTTAAAGTACTACACTGGAAGATTTTACACAATATTTACCCTACTAATATTTTGCTGAAGAAAATGGGTTTGGCTAACTCCAACAGATGCAGCGTCTGCCAAACAAACGAAATAGACTTTATAGAACACTTTTTCTTCACGTGCCCAACAGTTAAACCTATTTGGGACTTGGTAGAAAGAGAAATAAATAGCAGGACAGGAAAACGAGTAACCCTAACAGAACCCACAGTGCTCTTAGGCTACCACAATAATAGTGCACCAAGACAAGACAGAGATTTAATTAATCATATCATAGCCATTGCAAAAATGTGTATCAGTAAATACAGGTACGGCGACAGGCTCCCAATGTCGATCATATTTGAAAGGGAACTTTCTCTCAGAAACTTCAATACGATCCCGTCACGGTCATAAAATATTGGGAAACAGAGAGAGAGGGGGGGGGGGGGGGGTAAAGAATGCGAGCGAGAGAAAGGGAGTGGGTGGAAGAGAGAGGGGGAATGGGGCACAGGGAGAGGGAATGAGAGAGAGAGAGAGAGAGAGAGAGATGGAGAGAGAGAGAGAGAGAGAGAGAGAGAGAGAGAGAGAGAGAGAGAGAGAGAGAGAGTGTTGAGGATAACGATTATGACGATTTGGAATTACGGTAGAAATACGTTTGTACTACACCTAAAGCATGGACATGTATTATTGCATGTGTCTGCCATTGAAAGGCAAAACAAAAATTGAAGAACAAAAGAAGAAGAAAAAAATAAGAAAAAGAAAAAAAAAGTTACAAATCGGGAAATGATGAAAAGGGAATCAAAACATTGATATAAATGCAATTTTGAAATGTGCATGGCAAGAGAGAGAATGCTAAACGCTACTAATCCTGAACCCCAACGTCTGGCAGCAGGCAGCCTACTACCAGCTACTAGGCCTACCAGAGAGTGTCTCTGCTACTACCAAGTCAACACTACAGCTGTGCAGCGCTAGCGCCCAAGCAGACACCACCCCACAAGACAGTGCCAGTCTCTACTACCACGATCAGAAGCAGAGATCTCGACCCCGTTCGACTGAACGCGCCCCTGGGCTAGCCTACCACTAAGCAGCCAAATCAAACCATCGCTAGGCCTAAAGGAAGAGTTTCTGCAGGCCTACAAGAGCCACACACCTACAGTGCCAGAAAAAACAGCTTAGAAGCCTAGGCCTACACGACGACACAAGAGGCCTAAGCGGGAGAAAACAGACAAGAAGAAAGCTTCAGCCTACAAGCTGAGAGAGCTCGAGAGAGAATATGTGTGTGAGAGAGCGAACATGAAAACTAATGCATGCAAAATGAATGTCCATGTCCATTAATTTGTTTCTAGGGAAATAACAACGATTCCCAAATGCTGCTCCTTCCTATGGGAAGTAGGTTAGCAGCGCCAAAATTCTGATCCCGAAAAAGAAAAAAAAAGGCTGCGCAAACTGTGTCAAAATTGGGTATGCCCACCCAAACAGCAATAACTCACCTGCGAGCTTCTGAGTTGATTGTCTAGTGTTGCAATGCGTTCGTCCTTGTTGTGGAGTTCTTGCTTGTAACGGTCCTGAAATAAGAAAGCATAAAAGAAAGTACACTGACGTCATGACCGGCAAAAGAAACTACACACGTACATTTTATATGCACATACAAGAACGGCTCATTCGAATCTTTTCAAATTTTGCAGATGCCTAATTCAATTATTGGTGTACCCACAATCGTAAATGTAATTGCAATCGGGCGATTAGCTTCGATACAATAGCTGAATAACAAAACAAGGCTGCTCAAACTGGGTCAAAATTGGATATGCCCACCCAAACAGCAATAACTCACCTGCGAGCTTCTGAGTTGATTGTCTAGTGTTGCAATGCGTTCGTCCTTGTTGTGGAGTTCTTGCTTGTAACTCTCCTGAAATAAGAAAGCATAAAAGAAAGTACACTGACCGGCAAAAGAAACTACACACGTGCATTGTATATGCACATACAAGAACGGCTCATTCGAATCTTTTCAAATTTTGCAGATGCCTAATTCAATTGTTGGTGTACCCACAATCGTAAGTGTAATTGCAATCGGACGATTAGCTTCGATACAATAGCTCAATAACAAAACAAGGCTGCTCAAAATGTGTCAAAATTGGGTATGCCCACCCAAACAGCAATAATTCACCTGCGAGCTTCTGAGTTGATTGTCTAGTGTTGCAATGCGTTCGTCCTTGTTGTGGAGTTCTTGCTTGTAACGGTCCTGAAATAAGAAAGCATAAAAGAAAGTACACTGACCGGCAACAGAAACTACACACGTGCATTTTATATGCACATACAAGAACGGTTCATTCGAATCTTTTCCAATTTTGCAGATGCCTAATTCAATTGTTGGTGTACCCACAATCGTAAGTGTAATTGCAATCGGGCGATTAGCTTCGATACAATAGCTCAATGCTGCTCAAACTGTGTCAAAATTGGGTATGCACACCCAAACAGCAATAACTCACCTGCGAGCTTCTGAGTTGATTGTCTAGTGTTGCAATGCGTTCGTCCTTGTTGTGGAGTTCTTGCTTGTAACTTTCCTGAAATAAGAAAGCATAAAAGAAAGTACACTGACCGGCAAAATAAACTACACACGTGCATTTTATATGCACATATAAGAACGGTTCATTCGACTCTTTTCAAATTTTGCAGATGCCTAATTCAATTGTTGGTGTACCCACAATCGTAAATGTAATTGCAATCGGGCGATTAGCTTCGATACAATAGCTGAATAACAAAACAAGGCTGCTCAAACTGGGTCAAAATTGGATATGCCCACCCAAACAGCAATAACTCACCTGCGAGCTTCTGAGTTGATTGTCTAGTGTTGCAATGCGTTCGTCCTTGTTGTGGAGTTCTTGCTTGTAACTCTCCTGAAATAAGAAAGCATAAAAGAAAGTACACTGACCGGCAAAAGAAACTACACACGTGCATTTTATATGCACATACAAGAACGGCTCATTCAAATCTTTTCAAATTTTGCAGATGCCTAATTCAATTGTTGGTGTACCCACAATCGTAAGTGTAATTGCAATCGGACGATTAGCTTCGATACAATAGCTCAATAACAAAACAAGGCTGCTCAAACTGTGTCAAAATTGGGTATGCCCACCCAAACAGCAATAATTCACCTGCGAGCTTCTGAGTTGATTGTCTAGTGTTGCAATGCGTTCGTCCTTGTTGTGGAGTTCTTGCTTGTAACGGTCCTGAAATAAGAAAGCATAAAAGAAAGTACACTGACCGGCAAAATAAACTACACACGTGCATTTTATATGCACATACAAGAACGGCTCATTCGAATCTTTTCCAATTTTGCAGATGCCTAATTCAATTGTTGGTGTACCCACAATCGTAAGTGTAATTGCAATCGGGCGATTAGCTTCGATACAATAGCTCAATGCTGCTCAAACTGTGTCAAAATTGGGTATGCACACCCAAACAGCAATAACTCACCTGCGAGCTTCTGAGTTGATTGTCTAGTGTTGCAATGCGTTCGTCCTTGTTGTGGAGTTCTTGCTTGTAACTTTCCTGAAATAAGAAAGCATAAAAGAAAGTACACTGACCGGCAAAATAAACTACACACGTGCATTTTATATGCACATACAAAGAACGGCTCATTCGAAACTTTTCAAATTTTGCAGATGTCCAATTCAATTATTGGTGTACCCACTGAATCGTCCTATTTGAAGTTTAATTGCATTCGTGCGATTAGCTTCGATACAATAGCTCAATAACAAAACAAGGCTGCTCAAACTGTGTCAAAATTGGGTATGCCCACCCAAACAGCAATAACTCACCTGCGAGCTTCTGAGTTGATTGTCTAGTGTTGCAATGCGTTCGTCCTTGTTGTGGAGTTCTTGCTTGTAGCGCTCCTGAAATAAGAAAGCATAAAAGAAAGTACACTGACCGGCAAAAGAAACTACACACGTGCATTTTATATGCACATACAAGAACGGCTCATTCGAATCTTTTCAAATTTTGCAGATGCCTAATTGAATTGTTGGTGTACCCACAATCGTAAATGTAATTGCAATCGGGCGATTAGCTTCAATACAATAGCTGAATAACAAAACAAGGCTGCTCAAACTGTGTCAAAATTGGGTATGCCCACCCAAACAGCAATAACTCACCTGCGAGCTTCTGAGTTGATTGTCTAGTGTTGCAATGCGTTCGTCCTTGTTGTGGAGTTCTTGCTTGTAGTGCTCCTGAAATATGAAAGCATAAAAGAAAGTACACTGACCGGCAAAAGAAACTACACACGTGCATTTTATATGCGCATAAAAGAACGGCTCATTCGAATCTTTTCCAATTTTGCAGATGCCTAATTCAATTGTTGGTGTACCCACAATCGTAAGTGTAATTGCAATCGGGCGATTAGCTTCGATGCAATAGCTCAATAACAAAACAAGGCTGCTCAAACTGTGTCAAAATTGGGTATGCCCACCCAAACAGCAATAACTCACCTGCGAGCTTCTGAGTTGATTGTCTAGTGTTGCAATGCGTTCGTCCTTGTTGTGGAGTTCTTGCTTGTAACGGTCCTGAAATAAGAAAGCATAAAAGAAAGTACACTGACCGGCAAAAGAAACTACACACGTTCATTTTATATGCACATATGTACATACAAGAACGGCTCATTCGAATCTTTTCAAATTTTGCAGATGCCTAATTCAATTGTTGGTGTACCCACAATCGTAAGTTTAATTGCAATCGGGTGATTAGCTTCGATGCAATAGCTCAATAACAAAACAAGGCTGCTCAAAATGTGTCAAAATTGGGTATGCCCTCCCAAACAGCTATAACTTTAACTGTGTGAGTAGCAGTTCATCAGGGCCTTCTGGACACTTTGAGGGGGTTCATGAAACATCGTGTACAAATTTTGCCTTTCCAACTACAGTGGAAATTATACCACTCTTTTTGTGTAGCCTCGCTTTTGTGATTTTCAAATTTGGGGTGGTATTGTTTGTTAAGCTATTGTATCGAAACTAATCGCCCGAATTCAATTAATCTTACGATGTTGGGTACACAAATAATGGAATGAGACATCTGCAAAATTTGAAATGATCCGAATGAGCCGTTCTTTTATGCGCATAAAATGCACGTGTGTATTGCTTCTTTTGCTGGTCAGCATATAAACGATTGCTTCAAAAACTAAAATAAAAATAAAAACACATCCTGGCCTGGCAGTAGGGTCTTCCCCACACCGTTCCAATAACAATGGTTAAAAGGTGTTCTTATAAAAAAAAGTGTATGTATGTATTATTGTCAAGATTATATTATAAACCTATAAGAGTGTAATCATCATTTTCTTTCTGCAATGTTTATGGCTGCTACTACTACTAATAATAGGGGATACTTATATAGCGTGATACCCCAAATTGGGCCCATCGCGCTTTACAACAGCATAAAGGCATTACAATTGATTACTATTGATTACTTAATTATTACTAAAGAAATGGTAAAATAAATTTTAAAACGTCTTGATTCTACTAAGGCAATTGGACCAGATTTAGTACACAACAAGATACTTTCAGCAACAGCAGATGTAATCTGTGAACCTCTGACACATATATTTAACCGCTGTTTATCTGAAGGTCGATTTCCGTCAGTGTGGAAAATTGCTCATGTAACGCCCATATTTAAGAAAGGTGATAGACACAAAGTTGATAATTACCGCCCTATTTCTTTATTAAGCTGTATAGGTAAAGTATTAGAAAAATGTGTACAAAAACATGTTTTTAAATATTTGATGGAAAATAACTTATTAACCAGTGCTCAATCTGGTTTTGTTCCTAACGATTCAACTGTTTCTCAGCTTTTAGTTATCTCTGATGATTTTTGTAAGTTTCTGGATAACAAAACAACTGCTCAGGTAATATTTTTTGACATATCTAAAGCGTTTGATAAAGTTTGGCATAAGGGACTTCTTTGTAAGCTTTCAGCACTAGGAATCCGGGGACAACTTTTGGGATGGTTTGCAGATTACTTGAAGGACCGTAGCCAAGCTGTTGTACTTAAAGGTAGTAAATCATGTTATTTTCATATCTCAGCAGGTGTCCCCCAGGGCTCAGTACTTGGACCATTATTGTTCTTGATTTACATAAATGATATAGTGATTGACATAGAATCATTAGTGAAGTTATTTGCGGATGATACGAGCATGTACCTAGGGCTAGAAAATACTCAACTTCGAACAGATATTCTGAATTCTGATCTTCATAAAATTTCTGAATGGGCTAAAAAATGGAAAGTTAAGTTTAACCAATCGAAAACAGAACTTATGACAATATCCAACCAAACTGTACCCCATGTACTTCCACTTACATTTGAAGAAACCAATTTTACAAGAAACCGATAAACATAAACATCTTGGCGTAATTATCCAGAATAATTGTAAATGGGACTATCACATTAGAGCAGTTATATCGAAATGTAGAGTTTTAGTTGCTTGTCTTCGGTCCTTCAAGTACCGACTCAGTCGTAGATCTCTTGAAACAATGCATAAGTCATTTATTATGCATCACCTTGATTTTTCAGATATTATATGGGACAATTGTACAGATAAATTAGCACAAGACTTAGAAGATCTTCATTTAGATGCCCTCAGAACAATAACTGGAACAGTGCGTGGTACAAGTCACCAAAAACTTTATTCTGAATCTGGTTTTATTTCATTAAAAGAAAGCCGTCGTCGACACAAACTAATCATGTACTTTAAAATCGTAAACGGAACTGTTCCACTTTACCTTACTAATCGTTTACCTCAGCTAGTGTCTAATGTTAATCCATACCATCACCAAAATCCTTTAGAGAGACAGATTCCTTACTGCAGAACTGCACTTTATCAATCGTCATTTTTTCCATCAACAACAGCTCTGTGGAACGATTTACCAGATGAAGTAAAACAATGGGATTCCTTAAGTCGCTTTAAACGTTTTCTAAAACGAACGGACAGTGAAATTCCTGTTTATTATTATTTACCAACAAGATTCATGGAAATAGTTGTTTGCAAGCTTCGGTTAGAGATGAGCGATCTTAAGCACGACCTTGTTAAGCGACACCTTTCTGATGATTCATCTTGTACTTGTGGTTCTGCAGTGGAAAGTGTGTATCATTTTCTTTTAGAATGCCCTTTGTACATTGAACCTAGAGCTCAAACGATTGGACTGTTAGCACAAGATGTTCAAACTAATGTTTCTACTCTTCTGTTTGGAAGCAGGGACAAAAATGTAAGTGAAAATAAATCAATTATGTTAGCAGTATGTAATTTCATAAGCGCTTCGAAACGTTTTAATAACGATTAATGTTTTATTGGCAATTTGAAAAAATACATAAACAATCATTATTTAATAGC
>CM065689.1:49224782-49232282 GCA_017654935.2 Phymorhynchus buccinoides | reverse complement strand
GTCATGATGATGTTGGGTGGAATGTGGGTCATGATGATGCTGATAATGCGGGTCATGATGATGTTGATAATGTGGGTCATGATGATGTTGGGTGTAATGTGGGTCATGATGATGCTGATAATGTGGGTCATGATGATGTTGGGCATAATGTGGGTCATGATGATGTTGGGTGTAATGTGGGTCATGATGATGTTGATAATGTGGGTCATGATGATGTTGGGTATAATGTGGGTCATGATGATGTTGGGTGTAATGTGGGTCATGATAATGTTGATAATGTGGGTCATGATGATGTTGATAATGTATGTCATGATGAAGTTGGGTATAATGTGGGTCATGATGATGTTGGGCATAATGTGGGTCATGATGATGTTGGGTGCATAATGTGGGTCATGATGATGTTGGGTATAATGTGGGTCATGATGATGTTGGGTGTAATGTGGGTCATGATGATGTTGATGTAATGTGGGTCATGATGATGTTGATAATGTATGTCATGATGAAGTTGGGTATAATGTGGGTCATGATGATGTTGGGTGTAATGTGGGTCATGATGATGTTGGGTATAATGTGGGTCATGATGATGTTGGGTGTAATGTGGGTCATGATGATGTTGGGTGTAATGTGGGTCAAGATGATGTTGACAATTTGGGTCATGATGAAGTTGGGTGTAATGTGGGTCATGATGATGTTGGGTGTAATGTGGGTCATGATAATGTTGACAATGTGGGTCATGATGATGTTGATAATAAGGTGGGTCATGATGATGTTGGGTGGAATGTGGGTCATGATGATGTTGGGTGTAATGTGGGTCATGATAATGTTGACAATGTGGGTCATGATGATGTTGATAATGTGGGTCATGATGATGTTGGGTGTAATGTGGGTCATGATGATGTTGGGTGTAATGTGGGTCATGATAATGTTGACAATGTGGGTCATGATGATGTTGATAATGTGGGTCATGATGATGTTGGGTGTAATGTGGGTCATGATGATGTCGGGTGTAATGTGGGTCAAGATGATGTTGGGTGGAATGTGGGTCATGAAAATGTTGATAATGTGGGTCATGATGATGCTGGATGTAATGTGGGTCACGATGATGTTGATAATAATGTGGATCATGATGATGTTGATACTATGGGTCATGATGATGGTAATGTGGGTTATGATGATGTTGATAAACATGTGGGTCATGATGATGTTGGGTATAATGTGGGTCATGATGATGTTGGGTGTAATGTCGGTTATGATGATGTTCAGTGCAATGTGGGTTATGACGAAGTTGGGGGTAATATGGGTCATGATGAGGTTGAGTATAATGTGCGTCATGATGAAATTGGGTGTAATGTGGGTCATGATGATGTTGAGTGTAATATGGGTTATGATGAAGTTGGGGTGTAATGTGGGTCATGATGATGTTGATAATAAGGTGGGTCATGATGATGTTGGGCAAAATGTGGGTCATGATGTTGATAAAAAATGTGGGTCATGATTATGTTGGATAGCAATGTGGGTCATGATGATGTTGATAGTAATGTGGGTCATGATGATGTTGGGCATAATGTGGGTCATGATGATGTTGGGTGTAATGTCGGTTATGATGATGTTGAGTGTAATGTGGGTTATGACGAAGTTGGGGGTAATATGGGTCATGATGAGGTTGGGTATAATGTGCGTCATGATGAAGTTGGGTGTAATGTGGGTCATGATGATGTTGATAATAAGGTGGGTCATGATGATGTTGGGCAAAATGTGGTGTGGGTCATGGTGATGTTGATAACAATGTGGGTCATGATGTTGAACATAATGTGGGTCATGATGATGTTGTGCATAATGTGGGTCATGATGATGTTGTGACATAATGTGGGTCATGATGATGTTGGGCATAATGTGGGTCATGGTGATGTTGCGCATAATGTGGGCTGTGATGATGTTGGGCATAATGTGGGTCATGATGATGTTGGATAAAATGTGGGTCATGGTGATGTTGATAGCAATGTGGGTTATGATGTTGAACAAAATGTGGGTTGTGGTGATGATGTTGATAATGTGGGTTGTGATGATGTTGGGCATAATGTGGGTCATGGTGATGTTGCGCATAATGTGGGTCATGGTGATGTTGCACATGATGTGGGTTGTGATGATATTGCGCATAATGTGAGTCATGGTGATGTTGGGCATAATGTGGGTCATGGTGATGTTGCGCATAATGTGGGTCATGGTGATGTTGCGCATAATGTGGGTTGTGGTGATGTTGCGCATAATGTGGGTCATGATGATGTTGATAATAAGGTGGGTCATGATGATGTTGGGCAAAATGTGGGTCATGATGATGTTGAACATAATGTGGGTTGTGGTGATTTTGCGCATAATGTGGGTCATGGTGATGTTGGGCATAATGTGGGTCATGGCGATGTTGTGCATAATGTGGGTCGTGGCGATGTTGTGCATAATGTGGATCATCCTGTGATGCATTCTATGAGCATTTTAAAAATGTGAACTAGCCTGATACTGGCTCAGACGAAACGGTCAATGAGACTAGCCCTGAAGTGGATAACAACGGCAACATTCTTAACATCTCCATTACTGAAAAAGAAGTTCAGAAAGCTATTCAGAACTTGAAGGCTAACAAAGCCCATGGTCATGACAGAATATTTAATGAGTTTTTAAAAGCTTCAAGTCATAAAATGTTAACTGTGGATACGAAAGTATTTAATATAATTCTGTCTTGTGGCAAAGTTCCCGAAGAATGGGCCATTGGGGAAATAATACCTATATATAAACAGAAGGGTAGTGATAAAGATCCAAGCAATTATAGAGGTATTACTTTGCTTAGTTGCTTTGGCAAATTGTTTACTAGCATACTGAATAACATTAAATACTTTTTTTGACCTTAACTCAACAATAGGGCACGAACAGGCAGGCTTCCGTGCAGGATACTCTACCACCGATCATATATTTACACTACATTCCATTATTGGTTATATGTTTTTGTCAAAGAAAAATAAATTATATTGTTTGTTTGTTGATTATGAAAAAGCCTTTGATTATGTAAACCGAGCTTTTTTGTGGGAGAAGATAATCAATTCAGGAGTGACCGGTTTGGTCTTGACTGTTATAAAAAACATGTATAATATTGCCAAATCAGTAGTTAAAATTGAAGGGCAATGTTCAGACACTTTCCAGTGCCTAACAGGTGTCCGACAAGGAGAACATCTCTCACCAATATTATTTGCTATTTATCTTAACAATTTTCAAGCGTACATATCTGAGGAAATGGCTGGATTACATACTTTAAAAAGTGAAGCTGGAGGGTTAGGATGGGGGGGGGGGCGGGAAGAAGAACAGAATTTAATGTCAAAGATGTTTCTATTGTTGTATGCTGACGATACAATAATATGTGCAGAATCTGTTGAGGATTTACAAAAAGCCTTGGATGCTATGTATGCGCATTGTAGTAAAGGGGATTTACGAGTTAATGTTGGTAAAGGAAAGTCATAGTGTTCTCAAGAGGTAAAATACGAAATATTCCTCATTTTGCATTACAACGGTAAAAGCATTGAAACGGTTTTTGGATATAACTACTTGGGTATTTATTTCAATTATAACAATAAATTTAGTGTTGCCCCAAAATGACTATACGACAAAGCATCAAGAGCTATGCTTTGCCTATTAAAAAACAGCAAAAAGATAATGTTGCCATTAGAGATAAAGATTGAGTTATTTGATAAAATGATCAGTCCAATTCTTCTGTACGGAAGTACATCTAAATCTGTCATAACACGACAGATTTAGGTTCAAAGCTACAGCTTCGTTTTTATAAGATCGTACTTAAAATAAATAAATCTACACCAAGCTGCATGGTTTATGGGGAAATAGGGCAATACCCTTTAGAGATCCAAGCGAAAAGCAGAATGCTGAATTTTTGGTTTAAACTTGTAAATGATGTTAACCAGTCCAAATTTTCGTGTACGATGTATCGTTTTATGCTACATTTATATAGAGAAAACAAACATGTATTGCCTTTCATATTATGTGTCAACACTCTATTAAATAACCTTGGACTGAGTGGTTTGTGGTCCCAACAACCCCACTATAATATTTCGAATAATTGGTTTAAATCCAAAGTCTTGTTTGCCTTAAAAGATCAGTTTATTCAACAATGGTTCTCGCAGCTGGAAGAAAAACAAGTGTTTAGTAACTATAAATTGTATAAAGAAAAATTATCTTGCGAAGATTATTTTAAAACCCTACCCGAACACTTAGCATTGATATTTGTCAAATACAGAACCCTAAATCACAGGTTACCCATTCAAACTGGGAGAATCCAAAACACTCCACACAATGAGAGACTCTGTTGTAAGTGCACTTATCACGTGCTTGGAGACGAATTTCATTATATCTTTGAACGTGAGGCATTCAAGGATACAAGAAAGACGTACTTGACAAACTATTACTTGAAAAGACCAAACGTAATCAAGTTTAAATCTCTATTTCAGAATAAACTAAAATAAACGAACCCTTACCCGCTTAGCTTGTTTTATAAAGGCTATTTTAAAAGAATTTTGAGCATTATTTAACAATGTGACCCATACTGCTTTAGTTTCACAGACTATTAGCCAAACCTGGTACGCAAAGTGTTAGGCTTACTGGCAACGTTTTAAAAAAAAAAAAATTATTATCTTTCTGAAGATTCAATAACTCGGAGTGTTTGTGTGTATGGGCGCGTGTACGCGCCTTTGCAGATGGTTATTGCAAGTTTATAAATGTCTGGAATTGTGCACTGGTATGTTGTTTAAGACCAGTGTGTGTGAGGTGTTGTTCAGTTGCCGCAACATAATTGTGATTGTTTTCTTGTGCCCCTAGGGTTTTTTTGGAAAATAAACTTAACTTGAACTTGAGCTAATCTGGTTGACAGGCACATTGTTTCCACTCTCCTCTAAATTACCATGGGTGTAATCATGTTGTGCTTGATTGATTGCATGTAGTTATTTGTTGTTGAAATTAAGCAAAGGGGAAAAATCATCTTTCTAATTAACTCCCCTCCACCAAAGTTGATTACGATACCAACCATCTAGCAATGCGTGGGTCAGAGCCAAAGTGAGACAAACAAAGTATCATTCTCAAAAACAATGTGCCAAGTTCGCCTTTATGACCCTTCACCCACACAGTACACATCAACACTGGTGGAGAGGACGACATACAAACAAATCAACATCTATCCAAGAGTGGCATAGCCTTCTAGCCTTGAATATGTTACATATAAACAACACACAACACAAAACAAACTGGTAAGCGTCGAAAGGAATTTTGGTTAATCAAAGAATGAAATAGTGAGGGGCAAAGAGGAGATAACGAAATTGAACAAAGGGGGAAACAACTCTCTTTCTAATTAACTCCCCTCCAACCAAATAGTTGATTTCGATTACCATACCAACCAATAGCAATGCGTGGATCATAGCCAAAGTGTGGATATGTTAAACCGTTCTTCTTCCTTATCACAACCTCTCCTCCTCATGCTTCTCCCTCCTTCTCTCTCTTATCTCTCTGTTTCTCTGTCTCTTTGTCAGACCCAACTAAATAGTTTGCATAGAGCTTCGGTAGCTTTAGATTTGAATGGTAATTTAGATACAAGTAACATAATTGTATTTAGGAAAGGTTGATATTTAGCTGCAAGAGAACGTTGGACGTATAATGGAGCTGTCATGCCTGTTGTTAATGCTTATAGATACCTTGGTATTTACTTTTCAACTAAATTGAGTTTTACAGGTTCATGTAAGGACTTAGCAAGTCAAGGAAAGAAAGCTCTTTTATGTATAATGCAGAAATTGTATTTACTTAATAATAATTCAATAGAAATCTTTCTAAAACTCTTTGATGCAAAAATACAGCCTATTCTCTTGTAAGGTGCTAAAATTTGGGGTTTAGAAAAAGCAGCAAAGGAATGTGAAAAAAATCATTTATATGCTTTGAAGCGTTTCTTAGGTGTAAACAGACGTACCCCAAATGATCTTGTCTATGGTGAAACAAACAGACACCCAATTAAAATTAGTTGCATTCTTCGTTCCATCAAATACTGGTTGAAGCTTTAAAATATGGAAGAAACTAGGTTACTTCGTAATGCATATATGTCCCTTTTCCGTCTTGATGTAAGAGCTAACTGGGCATTCCAATATCAAATTATGTTTGTGTTGAATATGGCTTTGGTCATGCTTGGTTAAATCAAGGTGTGGGTACTACTAAAGCATTTTTTACAAGAATTTCGGCAAAGGCTCATAGACTGTAACTGACAGAACTGGCATCATCATGTACAGAATAGTGACAGATTCCATACGTACACCTTATTCAATAATGTGTCTCATTCTGCTAAACCATATCTAACTGCCAACTTAAGTCGTGTATTGAAACAGATTACTTGTAAGCTTAGACTCAGTATTTCTGATATTAAAGTTCATTATTTAAGATACAGGCCCCACACACAAAATGACCCATGATGTCCAATGTGCAAAACCAGAAAGAAATTTGTTTTGGTATTAACCAGTTATTCACGGCTTCAAGACCGGTTATTCAGAGAAATTCTCTAGAGAGCCATGGTAATTTGTTGTAGCATTTTACTGTCATTGTAGGCAGCCAACTTAGTTAAAATGTTTGTGTTTCTCTATACTGAAGCGTTTTAAGATTAGAGAACATTATTTTCGTAAACACACTTTCAGTGTGATATTATGCCCATTTTGTGTGGATTATAATTTGTGCTATTGTTTTGTTACTCTGAAAACACTCCCCTTCATATTGCGTCATGGCCAGAATGATGAGTTTCATATAAGTTAATTTAATTTAATTAATTTCATTTCTGTCCTTTGTTTTATTCTCTCTCTCCTCTGCCTCTCTCTCTTCTTCTCTCTCTCTCTCTCTCTCTCTCCCTCTCTCTCTCTCTCCTCTATTACACCTCTATTTCTTTATCCTATCTTATTAATTCTTTATTTCTTTTGTTGGGTCTAAAACACTTCATGTTGAATAGACATTAAATTGAAGTGAGCACACACACACACACGCACGCACCACGCAACGCACACACACACACGCACACGCAAACACACACACACACACACACGCGCGCATCATGCACCCACACACCACACACATGCAACACATACACACAACACACACCACCCACACACACACACACACCACACACACCACACACACAAACACAAACAAAACACAAACCCAGAGAAAACTTCCAGTTTTTAACATCAATGGCACAGTACTAAATATCGCAGAGGTGAAGTCTGGGGTTTTCTTTCGTCAAGACTTAATGGAATTCAAACATATAGATTACATATTAAACAAAGCAGAAAGGCTTTTAAATTTCTCAAAATATAAGTAACAGTCGTTGGGACAAGATACACAAGCGCTTATAGTCTTGCTAATCTCTTGTTACGATCTCGAATATTATGCTCAGGAAATTTCTTAAGTGCTCAAAAAATATTTGTTAAG
>CM065689.1:49200314-49224282 GCA_017654935.2 Phymorhynchus buccinoides | reverse complement strand
TTTTTTTTTTCTTTTTTTTTACGGCCTGGCGTAGGTCACGGGTTTTCAAATCCCATCAGAGGTCTGAGGGTTTGTTCGGACAGGACGACTCCTACCCAGACGTGAAGGGGCGATGGGTTCAATGGGAAGGACTGAAACCACACAGCGAGCTTCTCTGTTATACGGAATGCGATTCCTGAGAGAATTGTTAAATTCAGACCAACCACTGCAGGCGTCTGTAGTTTCGGTTTCCAATACAGTCTATGCCTTGTGCGTGCGTTCTGGTCAAAGTCATGGGGTCCGGTGGTTCTCGGGCAGCTGTGGTGGACGGTACCGTATGGTGGGGCCCTCGGAGGAGGACTTCACTCACGCTGGCTCCGCGACAAAGAGAATAGTGTCGTCAGTAGGGGGCTTAGTGCGGTGGTGTCCGAACAGGCTCCACGGAAACCCACGAAGTGACTCAGCAGCAGTGCAGGTCTAACTCAGTTGGTTGGCTCCTGATGGCCTAACAAAATTCGCTCCCCTTGAATGCTGTCTTGGAAGTCTGCGACCTGAACAAACCCGGGCGTAGCTGCGAATTGGGATCGGATATGAGACGGCATGGGAGCAACACACATTGTTAGACACCCAGAGATCACAGATAGGTAAGATGGGACAGCACAAAAAAAGAACTTAAAATGAAAACTACACCATGTAAAAGTAAGTTTTCAAAGGAGATGGACTCAACAACAAATAGCTTACCACAAACAAACAAACATAACAAACAAACCCAGTTGCCTAATTGCGTTATTTCAAAATTCACCTTCTAGTTGTCACGTCCCAAAGCTTTGTGTATCATTAACACTGATAACATGGATCAATGTGAAGCACTCAATAACTGAATAATAAAAATATGTTATATATGAACAATTTTACAACGTCTCGCATCCACTACACATCACACTCTCTCATGGATGGTAAAAAGTCATAACCAAAGAAATGCTACGTAAAAACCGGCAGGAGCCTGGGCATAAAGGTGTGTTTGCGTTACACTGTTATTGCTTCCCTTCCCACAGAGACGCAAATTATGTACAAACAAATCAACTGAAACTCTACTCACCACAAATAAGCTTGACTGCTGAGCAACACCCGAAGCCTCAGATCTAGGGCCACAGTGAAAGACTACGATGAATCTGTGGTTGAAATAACACATGTAAGAACATAATATTTGTCCTCTGTGGAAGGAAGTAAAACAATAACAATGATTAATGCAGTATATAGTTTGGACTTTCTTTTTGAAAGACTGAATCGATTAAAAAAAGCCTTAAAACACAACCCAAATATCTTATTTACCTATCTCCATTGTGGATCACTTACTCTTCAACAATTTTGCCAAGCAACCAAACAAAATAGATTCCTTGTATTCAAACATTTCGACATCAAATTTTTATATCCTGTTGTTGAATCATGTACAGCGGAAATGAACAATAAAAGATTTCCTTGCCGTTCCGCCTATATATGCAAGTTTCCAACAAACAAATGGCACATTTGTGTTTTGAATTAAATTTTCATCAGTGATATATGCTCGTAGAGAGGACATCTCGCTTTATTAGTGTCTGTTATTTTTAAATCCTGCGAGTTGACTGAAACTGGTTTTGAGAGAGCAGGCTCATTTAAAAGATGAAGGGAAGCTAGATTAATTTTTGACAAAAATCCAAAATGGTAGGAAGTTTAAAAAATCAGGAAAAGAGATCAAGGACAAACAAATTTAAATAACAATGCATTAAAAAGACAACAAACATGCGAGAAGAAACACGGGAAAAGACAAACTTCAACTGCAACTATGAAACAAATCAAAAGTATCAATGGCCAAAACACACAGTCTACCAGTTGGTAACAGCAAAACAAAGTGACCTGTATAAATTGTAGTCAACGAGCACAATAACAAGAACCCACCCAAAGGCAGATTTAACCAGACAAAGCTTTGTTAAATCTCACAACAGGTGTATCCAAATACACTAATACAATGCAACACCATTTATTAACACATAAGATAGTTCCCGAAGGGGAAACATTCATTAATGCGGAAAAAAGCCAACTTCAGGCAACTTGGGAAAAACAGATGTATCACCGTAAATGCTGAGGCCAGACTCGATTATAGTTATGTGCAAGGCTTTCTACAAAGCAATGGGGACATGTATACCCACCCCGTAAGGCTGACTGCCCAGAATCGATAGGAGTAGTGCAAGGCTTTCTAACAAAGCAAAACATGTATCACAGCTAATGCTGCTGTGCACAGACTCGATGCTATGTGCAAGCCATTTCTGACACAAAGCAAATGACATGTATCACCGTAAGGCTTGGATCTGGTCAGAATCGATATAGTTGTGCAGGCTTCTAACAAAGAATGACATGTATCACAGTAATGCTGAATGCCAGGACTCGATAGAGTATGTGCAAGGCTTTCTAACAAAGCAACTAACATGTATCACAGTCATACTGACTGCCAGGACTCGACTTACTCATGTGCAAGGCTTTCTACCAAAGCAATACCATGTATCACAGTAAGCTGACTGTCAGCACTCGACATAGTATGTGCAAGGTTTTCTAACAAAAGCCAATAACATGTATCCCGCTAATGCGGACTAGCCAGACTGACATACCATGTGCAGGCTTTCTAACAAAGCAATGACATGTATCACCGTAATGCTGCTGCCAGTCTCGATATAGCATGTGCAAGGCTTCTACCAAAAGCAATGACTTATCAAACACCACATGACTTTTTTTCTAACTGGATATATGGACAATTGTAAGAAGAAGAAGTATTAGTTCGTCAGTCCATTACATCACTTGCATCATAGTAATTGACAAGCATCAAAACTATTCATCCCATTAAACCTTGACAAAAGTTCTTGAGGCATGATAGCAGTATAAATAAAAAGTCTTTAATATTTTAGACTAAAGGATAGAAAACAAGAACAGAATAAATACAAAGCAAAAAATGAGGGCTATAATGTTATCATACTGTCGCGTTGATGCTACACATATCTATTATTTATCAGTGTTAAAAACTCGGACTTACTGGTGTTGCAATGCCTCCGGGCGTTACAGCCAGTATTGTCCCACCATCTTTTATTTACAAATGATCCCATATGTGGTCTATGACCGAGAGGACGTTTTTAAAACATCATTTTCATCATTTCGGGTATAATGTTACGCGTGAATATTAGAAAATCCGAAAAATTCAGAATTTTCCCGAAAGTGGGAAAATTCGGAACAATCCCTGGAAAAATTTGGGAATTCTGCTTTTCTCGGATTTGGTTGCTAGGTAAAATTCGGAATTCTTTAATTTACCAGGAAAATTCCGAATGTTCACAAGTTTACATCGAAGTTAAATAAAACCGAGAGATGGAGAAGGGGGGGGCGGACCTGACAATGAAAGCAATAATAGCTAGGAAAGTTAAAGAATAGTTTCAGTATTCCAAAGACACGAGAGGAGAAGGAGACAACATGACATTAATACTTAAGAATAGGCCAGAAGGACAGTGAGAGAGATGGGGACAGTGATGCTTCGGTTGTGTCACAGTACGAAGAGAAGTAGTCAAGTCAAGTCAGTCAAAATGATCTTAATGACGATAAAGGACTAAGCTAAACAAAACTTTTCACCTGTCGTCATAAAAAAATAAGAAATACAACATGAAAGCAAAAACAAAGCAATGGTAGTGGTTAGTCTGCTTATAAGTCCCATCAACAGCTATGGTTATCCTAGGACTGTCACGCGTAAGGTTCGACCACGTAAGATTAAGATTAGATTAAAAATTATAGCCCCGTCGACAACAAAGGCCATTTCAGGGCTGTCACACGGTGCATTTTGACCACGTAGTAGCAAAACAAAAACCATGGTCATCTCCTAACAACGTACTATCAAACCGGAAACATAACAAAAAATCTATAGTACCCAAATTCCATAACAGACACCTTCCAAGATGGTATCTCCAATAGCACAAATTTCCAGACAAGTAGTGGAAACGTAAGCCATTAACTAGTAGATGACGAGTCTCTAGTTAAATAAACACCCAGTAACAACTAAAGCATAACATAAAATTGCATCAACTCAGTAAGCTAAAGGATACATAAAAAGGCTATGTAAGCAAATATGCACAACTGCAGAATGGACAACAGGGTGCCACATCTCAAAGGGCGTAAGTCATCCACGCCTGGAGCCATGATACAAGTTAAATAAATAAAATAAAACAACAAACACCATGCCATTGTCAATAAATTGTAAAAAAAGGAAACCGTGGAAGGGTTGTTATAGAAAACACACTGCAGGAGAATGGACCAATAAGGCCAGACAGTCGGACACCAGAAAGTAACAAATCATTAGAGAAACAAATGCACGAGTCAAAAAAGAGAGTGCTAGAGTACCATTCGTGACTGCATACTGATGAACTGGAGATACAGACAGAACAAATTGACAGGCAGAAGAGTGGTAGATGAAAGAAGATATGCCATCGTACAATTTTCCTTGCTTTTTCCTTCTCTCCCAACATTCGAACAATCATACGCCTGTTAAACCCGTAAAACAACATTGGGTACCACTGCAAAAAACCATTATATGTCCTCTCATACAAAGGCATGGCATAAAATATGATCTACATTTTCCAACCATTGTTTCGAATGCCATTCATTGACAATTTGACGAAAACCTCATTTCACGCCTGTACTTTCGAGGTGAAATATACGACACATAAGATACACAATCAGGATTATAATTGAATAATAGTTGGGTTAATGCTCCAAGTTTTCTGACTACAATTCTCGTGCATAAGCGTGTGGCATGTGTTGTTACCCACCTATCACAAACTTAATACTGCCGATACGACATGGTCTCTCAATAATTTTAATGCATTGGGCGATCAGAAGATGATCGCACATTGGTGTCTGTGAGTGTTTGGATATTCCGTACTAGGAGGTATGAATAAGGGTAGCCTATAATCATATTCGTGAGATCCCTTACTAGGTAGAACAGTGCGCGCCTGTAGCTGTGTGTGGACGCCAACCGCCATCAACAAAACTCATCACAAATCCGTGGGTGTGTACGTTGAGTGTGTGTGCTAGGCGCGCGGCACGCCGTGCGTATGACATAGTGACATGTGCACGCGTGCGTGGTGTTTGTTGAATGTCTTATGTGTGATTTTTATTCTACGATTTGAATGCTTACATGCAGAAATTGCTTACTTGGAGAAAATGGTCCACTATTCTTTCAATCTTATCCCCTCAGCGCGCCACACATTCCAAATCTCATTGCCAAGTTGGTGGAAATTTCTGAAGCCTCTCACGGACCAAGTTAGGCATCTTCCCGGGACAAATTCGCCAATGTTCCCCGAGGTTGCGAGGAAGATCGGACATTCTCCTGGTCAAATTTGGCAATTCCAAAATTTTCCAGATTAACACACATAGTCCTGTCTCAACTCAGCTGACACTTATAATGATCACACGCCATGCGATTCTAAACAAAAAACATAATTAAATCATTGACGATGTATCCAGGGAACTGATATTCTCCCAACATGTTCAAACACATCATGGATCGGTTCTATACATTAAAACCAACAACCCTTTGTACCTCTGTACTTTCCCACACAAAAATTTAACATCAAGGTCAACGTCGGCTTTTAAAACCATTTGCAGAATTGCAAATCAGTTCGATCAGCAAACAAACACTGTCAGATAAGAAACATATTGAAAAATAAACTATGATCTAACTCCAACATCTTTAACCAAACGTTATTTCTAGTGATTACACAGGTCCTTCACCAATTTACTTTGAATCTAGCTACAAATATGAATCTCATGCAGAAAACAAACACGCCAAAGTAACTAACGCAATTCTCCCGGCGGAAGGTTAAAGGAGTGTCATGGTATATTGTGATGACTGATACATAGTACCAAATTGGCATCTGAGTGAAAACAGAATGGTAAGCCTCAACATTAATAAAAATAAACCACAAGCAACAAAAGCAGAATTCTTAATTTAGGCACAATAAAAACTCGCATACATAGTAAATATTTGCAATAAAAGAGAATGGTAAGTCGTCAAACATTAGAAAACCAAACAAGAACAAAGCAGATTGTAAATGGCACAATATAACCCAATGTTCTCTAATTTTCAAAGCTTAATATATACAGTGGAATCCGCTTAATCGGCACTTTTCGGGACCAGGAAGGAATAGGCCGATAAAGCGAATCGACGATTTAAAACGGCGGCTCATTGAGATTACTGTATGACGCCAATTATGCAAGTTCACAAAGCAATGACGTCAAACTTCAAATGTGTCATGTCACTGCCTGCCCCTACACACATCCTCCAAATTCTTTGACTTTGCTGTCGGTGTGTAGTCGTGTGTGTGTGGTGTGTGTGTGTGTGTGTGTGTGTGTGTGTGTGTGTGTGCGTCTTATATGATCATCCTACAACTGACAGAAGCACGAGTAAATAGACAATGATTTTTGTTTTTGAGTTGATTTTAACGCTGGCAGGGTTCATCAATTGACAAACACGCCTTCCAACCTTCAAACACAACTTCACACTCACCATGTAAAACTCCAAAATAAGCGGTTGTCCAGTTTGTATGCCTCTGTTGCTTTCTCCCTCATCAAAAAAGCGGTATAAAGAGGTACAAACATTACAGTAGGAAAAAACACGTCCCGTGGCCCAATATCCTAAAAGCCACACGACATCAATGAACGATTATCCAGCTATTCGTACTGCGTAAAAACACGACACAACAAACTAACACAGCTGCTTCAAGAGAAACAAACATCCCAACGTACAGAGTAAATACCTATGGCCAACGATTAAGCGTCTTTGGCCGAATTATCTCGCGTTCATAGGAACCAACACAGTGAAACCACACGGATGACCTCTAAAACGCCCTAGGTACATATCACCCCAAGATCCAACAATCCAATGTAACCAGTTGCTATGACCCACAAAAAAAACTTAGTGACAAACTCTAACACCAACTGTGGTCCCACATTACCGAGTCTCAGTCAAACTAAATGAACTATTATTCTTGATCTTAATAATATATTGAGAAGCGTACTCATTAGATTATATAGACTAATTCTTTCCTTTTCGCCAACAAGAACCCTGATTCATCTGTTTCTAATGAAATTAGAAAAAAAAAGGTTAATACAAGAATGACAAACAAACTAGCACCCAACCTCACCCCAACAAGCCTATAGCACTACAGCTATAAATGGCCAATAGAGGCTTTTCGATATTTAAAAAAATAATATCATCATCGACATAGGGTGTTAAGCGATATAAACCAAAATGGTACCGATATTTATTTGATAAACTGCAATAACAGGAAGTCACACTCGTGACAAATATTTGCCCTATCAAGCGCAAACAAACATGAGCTCATACCATTCACCAACAGCTTAACGACAAGAATCACATGTCTCTTAAAAACCAGTACTTATCAACCACTCAGAGATGTCCACCACAAAAGTAACTATACTAAACCCCATGAGCAACCCACCATAACGGCCAGTTAATGAAATCGTAAAAATTATTTTAGCAAAACAAAAAAGGGATCTTACTATCACAGTAGCAAACTATGAATAAAAACAGGGGCACTACATACAACATGACACCAACATAAATAATGTCAATCACAGCCTGCGCACATGGACGCAAATAACATAAAAATAGCATTTAAAATTGATACCAATCATTCCCTCCAGAAATAACATTGCCAGCATTCAAAGCATACATGAAGTCCTTTTAACCACAATCTCATGCTATCCTGTATCATTTTCCAACCCCACATACATTTTTTTTAATCAAAACTACTATTTGAAGCCAGATCAGGCTGGCGTAGCAAAGTCAGAAAAAATAATAAGCGGAAAACCTCACAGTCACACCATTGTCAGACACACACACCGATCCAAATAGAATAACAACATCTTTATCCGCACTAAATGCTATCTGCTCTGTCGGGGTGATACCGCTCAGGGCCTTCACATCCAACTGTACATTGTTTCGTTGCACGTTTTTAGCTATGCCTTTATACATTTCAAGAGTTGAATCGTACACGGATTATATATCTTACATATTATTGAACGTTACACTGGATAGCACAGGCGCAATATAGGAGCATCACTCAACCCACGCCAGAAACAGACCATCCCACTACCACAACACACAACCTGGTTTAATAAGACTGGTGAGATCCATCAAAGATTAGTGTTGTTAGCAGAAATTATACAATACTATGACGACGAATACATAATTCCGAAAGAGATTCTCTACTTTTATTGCTACTATGCACATTACAACTACCACTCGGCCCACTATAGGGGAAAACCCAGAATGTAAACCGGCACCACTTCCTTGCGTATACCTGTGTTATTTTAATTTTCTTATTTTCACAAGTTAGTCGGTGTCTTTGTGGTTTTTCTTGAATCCCTCCTCTAAATAATACATATCTAATTGCATTGTGATATTTTATTTTATAGGTTTGTTGACGCACTCGCAATATAACCCCTCAACTATTAAATGCCTTTATTATGCAAAACTGGTTGGTAAGCTTCGGTGCATCCCCTCTGTGTGATACCGCTTAGGCCTCCAATCAATGTACATTGTGTTGAACTTTCTAGCTCATACCTATATATCACTATGGCAAACTCTTAAGTACTATCTTACCATCTTAATTTTTGATTACGGATATATTATCTTATGGTGTGTGATTATGCATGATTACCCTATTCACTGTTTTTCACTATATCAAAACTATGTTCTAGTGGGTGTCGTAAGCACTTGTGGTGACCATTGCCAAGAAAAGCAACACGCGAAAAGTCAAAGCTATCCAGCTCACACTGTAAATTATATGCTAGTATGACGAAACTACCGACTATAAAAGGTTAAAACACAACACAGCCCCATATACTTTACAGCCAGACATAAAGTTTGTCATTCGTGTATTTGCTAAGACATAAGTATGTTACATCATAGATTTGCAGTGAAAACAGACATGGCCTTGTAGTCATGAGTGCGTATTACACATCCAAAACGCGGATTAGTAAGTAAGATAGGCTAAACAGTCAATCGTGTTTGGGGAGATTAGTCTCATTTACATACTGTTCCCCGTGTTGGTTGTCTAATTCGTACTCATTACTACAGGGCCTGATGATTTGTCAACAATAAACAAGAATAAAAGAATTTTCTTATTGCACAATCAAAAACATGTTTTCTAATTTATTTTTCAAAACTTAATAGAACAAAACATGCATGCTATGGCACAAAGGTTAGTTAAAACACATGTCAGATATACTATTGATTGGAGAAAAAAAAAGGTATTATAAGATATCCCACTTTCAAAGAAGGCTATTTATGTAATCCTCAGGGAACGCGGAAAAAAACCCCGGATGCACGCATGCATGCACACACACATTATACGCACACACGCACGGACTAAGGGGAGGAAACTAAGGAGAAAAAACGAAAGATCACATGATACTCGTATCATCGGTTTCATGTTCATGAGAAGCATAAACAAACAAATAGAAAAAATTGCATTGATCGTAATAAAATAGTATTGTCTGATTGTGACCTCTTACTTTGGCTTCACAATGAAATTAAAAAAAGAATAATGGAGTATAACTGCATAAGTGAAAGCAAGTTGCGAATCACAGATGTAGGCCTATTGAAAACAAACATACTAAGCATTGTTTGCGATTGAATGGTAAAACATAATAATAGTGAGTGTATATTGACAGCGTATCGTGAAAGCCAAAAAAGAAGACTACACTCACTATTTTGCTAAAACCAATTTTACTCTATTATTCTTTTTTTACTATTTCATTGTGAAGCCCAAACAAGAGGTCACAATCATTAGACGCGTAAGTTCCATACGGGAAAACCCTAAATAAGTGGAAGAAAGAAGGATAAAACTTTGCGCATATAGGGGAAATTCGGACACGTGCGCAAATCTTCTCCCTTCTTTGTTTCACTTATTTATGAATTGCGCACGGGTTTCCGCAAGGAATATCCGCTTGTGTGTGTACACGGCTTAAGGCTGTGTCAGACCAATTGACATAAGCTAGAACACCAAAGGCTACATCAAAATGTTGTTATGTTCTGCATGGCTATGCGGGGATTGTCTTTAGCCATGACAAACTCATAGCTCCTAGCATAACATCATCAAAATGTCCAGAATCCTCCGAAGTCGGAGTGTGGCTGCTCACGTGGCGGGGTAATAAAAAACGGTCACACACGTTTATGTTCTCATCCCTAGCTGGTGCATTTGTACCATAGTGTTCAAGTGCTTCGGTTGTTGGGATAATCCCTGAAGTCTTTAAGCCAGGCTACGACGACAACAACAACAACAACAACAACAACAACAACAACAACAACAACAACAACAACAAAGAGCAATGGTAATTTAGGATTAAGTTCATATGGTCTACTGCTGTCTATCCATGCTGTAAGAGCGGCTCTATTCTTTTTATGCTGAGTATGCAAACTTTAACAATTTCATTTATAAGATATCGAACCCCACAGTTTATTTGCTTTGCTAACAGCAGAAACAAGAAAAGATCCGTTCTGATTTCAGGAGCTTTCAGCACGTTCCAGGATGTTTGCTACCAGTCAGAAAGGAAGATCTGAAGACCCTTGAGCCTGTCAATGACAACAACAACAAATTATATTAAACAATGTTTCATTCCAGAAACAATATGACTCAGAGCGATAAGGTTAACTTTCAAAAAAGAGTTTAAACAATTCCAGAGTAGGGTCTATTCTTTTGTTTTAAGAAATACTAGTTTTTTTTATGGGCATCTTGTTTAGTTTTTTTATGGCTGAACTTTACTGTCTAAATGAACCGGTTATGGTTTCTTACGTGCTAAAAAACAAAACAAAACAACAGTGACAACAACAATAACCAAGTACGCTGACCACCTAGCACAACTCCTCAAACCAGCAGATTTTATATTGCATTGGCAGGTAGGGGATATTGACGTTGCAATATCACCATGGGTTCAATGACCAGACCACAAGTTTCATTTCATGTGAAAATGATAGTTCAGCCCGGCAAAGGTCAAGATGTGGGAGTAAAGTGTGCACCCCCCCCCCCCCCCCCTACATTTCTTGGTTAATTCCATTTTTTCCGTTTTTGCCTTTCTTACCAAACATAAAGCTGTATTTTATTAACCTTTTCAGCTAATTATCTTTGGGAATAATAACCCTAACCCTAACCCTACCCCCCCCCCCCCCCCCCCATAAGACAGGAAAACGCAATGAACCACGACTGTGACAAATGCCGCGGTGTACTGCAGTAAATAGGGGGGGGGGGGGGGGGTAGGTTTAGGTTAGGGTTATTATTCCCAAAAAGATAATTAGCTGAAAAGGTTAATAAAATACAGCTTTATGTTTGGTAAGAAAAGGCAAAAACGGAAAATGGAATTAACCGAGAAATGCGGAGGGGGGGGGGGGGGGGGGGGGGGGGGACACATCTTTACCTGGTGCAAGCTGAAATTGAAAAACGCCTGCGTTGTGCAGATTTTAACATCCAAAATTATAATTCGCGCATCCACTCAGCACATTTTGTGCAAGATCACCTTCACAACCACGAAACCCAGACCTTCCCACGGTCTACATGGTCCCCTGATCACTTTCAATCAAATGCCTTGTTATGCCTTGCAGGAAACCGTGACCCAACCTATTTTCAACTATTTTGTGACTATTGGTTTGTGACTTTTGGACATTGCACCCATGTGATGTCCGTCTTCTCTGGCAATAGGGTATTTGCCACGTGAGGGCGACCTTGAATTTCACCGAGTTGAATTTAGAGAGTTGAATTAGAAAGGTCAGCGTAACTCGGGCAGAACGAGCTCGGGCAAATTAGTAGTCTAGTATAGAGAACGAACACTCGTGGCAAATGCCCTATTACGTGATGTTTCAAATTTGATTTTAGTTTTCGATTTTATGTTGAAAGAAATCCACTACTTTTTGTGAGCAGTTTACATTGGTAGGAGAGGACAATGGAAATCAAAAGTTCAAGTTTTAAAACTCACCTGCAAGCTTCTGAGCTGATTGTCTAGTGTTGCAATGCGTTCGTCCTTTTCTTGGAGTTCTTGCTTGTAACGGTCCTGAAATAAGAAAGCATAAAAGAAAGTACACTGACCGGCAAAAGAAACTACACACGTGCATTTTATATGCACATACAAGAACGGCTCATTCGAATCTTTTCAAATTTTGCAGATGCCTAATTCAATTATTGGTGTACACACAATCGTAAGTTTAATTGCAATCGGGCGATTAGGTTCGATACAATAGCTAGCTCAATAACAAAACAAGGCTGCTCAAACTGTATCAAAATGGGTATGCCCACCCAAACAGCAATAACTCACCTGCGAGCTTCTGAGTTGACTGTCTAGTGTTGCAATGCGTTCGTCCTTTTCTTGGAGTTCTTGCTTGTAACGGTCCTGAAATAAGAAAGCATAAAAGAAAGTACACTGACCGGCAAAAGAAACTACACACGTGCATTTTATATGCACATACAAGAACGGCTCATTCGAATCTTTTCAAATTTTGCAGATGCCTAATTCAATTGTTGGTGTACCCACAATCGTAAGTTTAATTGCAATCGGGCGATTAGCTTCGATACAAGAGCTCAGTAACAAAACAAGGCTGCTCAAACTGTGTCAAAATTGGGTATGCCCACCCAAACAGCAATAACTCACCTGCGAGCTTCTGAGTTGATTGTCTAGTGTTGCAATGCGTTCGTCCTTTTCTTGGAGTTCTTGCTTGTAACGGTCCTGAAATAAGAAAGCATAAAAGAAAGTACACTGACCGGCAAAATAAACTACACACGTGCATTTTATATGCACATACAAGAACGGCTCATTCGAATCTTTTCCAATTTTGCAGGTGCCTAATTCAATTGTTGGTGTACCCACAATCGTAAGTTTAATTGCAATCGGGCGATTAGCTTCGATACAATAGCTCAGCAACAAAACAAGGCTGCTCAAACTGTGTCAAAATTGGGTATGCCCACCCAAACAGCAATAACTCACCTGCGAGCTTCTGAGTTGATTGTCTAGTGTTGCAATGCGTTCGTCCTTTTCTTGGAGTTCTTGCTTGTAACGGTCCTGAAATAAGAAAGCATAAAAGAAAGTACACTGACCGGTAAAAGAAACTACACACGTGCATTGTATATGCACATACAAGAACGGCTCATTGGAATCTTTTCAAATTTTGCAGATGCCTAATTCAATTGTTGGTGTACCCACAATCGTAAGTGTAATTGCAATCGGACGATTAGCTTCGATACAATAGCTCAATAACAAAACAAGGCTGCGCAAACTTTATGCCCAAACTGTTTTTGTTTTGTTGTTCTCATTTGTTTTGTTTTACATTTCCTTTCCTTGTTGTGCAAAGACAACGAAGGAGGAAAAATCACAACGCCAAACTAAAATCCGTAAATGGATAAACTAAAAATGATTATCCTGAATGTCAGAGGGCTGAAAAACAAACGGAAAAGGCACACCTATTTCTCTCATTTTCGAAAAGAAAAATATGATGTCATAGCGCTGCAAGAGTGCCATGTATCAACCAAGATTGAAGCAGAATCCTGGGAAATTCAGTGGGGAGGGAAAATATTTTATTCACTAGGTAATAATTATAGCCTAGGTCAAGTGACACTGGTGGCCCGTAAATGGGCAGATCAAGCAGAATGTGTATATAAAGATGATCGAATTATAATAATTAAAATAGCAACAGGTCACAACACTCTACTTGTGGCAAACATATACGCACCGCAACTAGTCACCGACAAAATGGAATTCTTTAACCATATACACACCACAATAGAAGAACACAACAGAGAAGACACGCCCTTAGTAATAATGGGAGATTTCAATGCTGTAATGAACAACAAGAATGATATTATATCAGGTGGAAACCACAACAACAGAGAAACTGATGCACTGAACCAGCTAGTTTCACTCCTTGACATACACGATTGTTGGCGAATACTACACCCAGAAGAAAAACAGCACACCTGGAGCCGAAATCACCCGTTTATTGCCCGAAGACTGGACTATATTTTCACCTCAAGTAGCATACTACCCTACATACAGGACAGTGAAATAATATCATTCCCTCTTTCTGACCATAGGGCCGTCGCCTCAACACTGACATTTCATAACTATAAAAAAGGACCTTCATACTGGAAATTTATAACAGCCTACTCAACGATAGAGCTTATGTGGACTACATAAACGAGGCTCTAGAGGCATATGATGCAGATCACAATCACCTAAACGCTCACGATAAATGGGAACTTTGCAAAGTGAAAATCAAGGAAATGTCAATGCTGTTCTCTCAGAATAAACAACGTAAAAACAAACAACATAGGAAACAATTACAGCACAAACTAACCACTATTGAAAACAAACTTGCAGACCAGCCGGCAGACCTTGGTTTACAAACTGAAATGTTGAAAATAAAAACTGAACTTGAGCTACATGCTCTCTCCTGTGCACAAGGGGCGCAAATCCGATCAAGGACTAAATTCATTGAAGAAGGCGAAAAAAACACAGCTTACTTTCTTAACCTAGAAAAAAGCAATGCGACTTTAAACACGATAACAAGATTGGAGACTAATGAAGGCAACATAATATCAGACCAGAAAAGTGTCTTGAAGGAGCAGGTAAAATTTTATTCAAATTTATACAAGAAAGGGGCCAACGAAAATGAAAGAAGTGACAATTACATTAATGACTTCCTAGGCCCAAATCAGGATGTTCCAATGTTAGATGACCTGGAAAGATTGGGATGCGACACACAGATCAACGAAACAGAGATCGGGGAAGCTCTTAAAGAAATGAAAAATGGCTCAGCCCCTGGCTGTGATGGCTTAACCACAGAATTTTATAAGTTTTTCTGGGTAAAAATCAAAGGAATGCTACTAAATTCGTATCTGGTTTCCTTTGAGAAAAAAAATCACTTCACAAACCCAACGAAAAGGAATAATAACGCTTTTACATAAAGGGAAAAACCTGCCAAGGGAACAACTGTCAAATTGGCGCCCAATTACTCTCCTCAACACGGACTACAAAATATTAGCCAAAACTATAGCCATAAAACTGAATACAGTACTGAATAAGCTTATAGCGGATGACCAATGCGGCTTCGTAAAAGGACGTAATATATCAACAATTCTCAGGACCACTGATGACGTCACACATTACCTAAATAACAACAACTTGCCAGGGATTCTACTTGCAATAGACTTCACAAAAGCCTTTGATACAATTTCCAAGGAATTTATTCAAGACAGCCTGGCACAATATGCATTTGGCCCAGTCTTCACACAATGGATAGAAACAATATTAGCAGACACAGAGAGTTCAATCAATCACTATGGGTGGATATCAGAACGTATTAAAATAGAAAGAGGTATCCGTCAAGGTTACCCACTGTCGCCCCTTTTGTTCATTCTGGGTGTTGAACTGTTAGCAATTAAGATCAGAGGAAGTGATCTTATAAAAGGGATATCAATTAATGACAGAAACGAGGACAATCACCGTATAATTAAAATACAACAGTTTGCTGACGACACTACTCTTTATTTGAAAGATAAGCATGACCTTGATGCAGTCATCCAAATATTCACAAGCTTCGCAGAGGTTTCAGGGCTGAAAATGAATGAACAAAAAACAGAGGTTATGTGGCTAGGCAGAAATAAAAACAACAATGATACCTACTACGAACTAAAATGGGTCAAGAAAATAAAAAAATTAGGAATCTACTTCCAAAGTGACACAAGCGCGCAAAACATTGAAGATAACTGGTCAAAAAAGGTAGAGAACGTCAGAAGAATCATGAGAAAATGGTCAAGACGAAATTTAAGCATTTATGGTAAGATTATAATAACAAAAACATTTCTTCTCTCCCAATTTATATACATTATGCAATCAGTAGGAATCCCAGTCGACATTTTAACTAAAATAAATAGAGAACTGTATGCTTTTTTTCTGGAAAAAGAAATATAATAATAGAAAAGCTTTCGAAAAGGTTAAACGCAAAGTTCTACATCAACAGAGTGCCAAAGGAGGTCTTGGCATGATAGATATCAAAACTCTGCAGGACGCTCTCCTATTATCTTGGGTACCTAAATTAATTGACAACAACAACCAAGGGAAATGGAAGGCCTATCCGTCACACATCTTCGCTAAAATAAGTCGTAACTTTGACATCTTCAATACTCCTACCACCATAAACGATATTGACAGGTCCTTAAAGACCCACCACGTCACGTGTCAAAATCACGGTTTTCATGTGTTTTCCCTCTTATGTTTGGTAAGAAATCTTAAGAAATCTTCCTAGCATAAGAGGGAATGTGACACGTGACGTGGGGGGTCTTTAAACAAAGAGAGCCCTTTCTGGAACCGAGTTTTGCAAACTTGGATAGTCTTGATGAAAGAAACAAAAGCAGACAACGAGAATGTATACCTAAACTCTATAATATGGAACAATAGGAACCTTCAATACAGAAATAAAAGCCTTTATATGAAAGATTGGACAGACAAAGGCATCTACACAATCAGCAATATTATGAATAACAGAGGAGAAATATTAACATTTCAGCAAGTAGAGACAAAAATAGGAGCAGCACCACACCGAATCCTAGAATACAACGCCGTCCGAAGTGTTCTTCTTCAAGCCCAAGCTAATAACAAACTTCACTTAGTTGACAACGAAGAGTTGCTCCCCAAAAATATAATACTCGATGGCAAAAACATTACAACACTCAAATGTAAAGACTTTAGAAAACTACTAACACCAGAATGCCAACCATGCTCAGTAAACTTCTGGAAACGCAAGCTAAACATAGAAATATCAGACAAACACTGGGACGCGGTAACCAACAGCACAAAAGAAACAAGACTTAAAGTACTACACTGGAAGATTTTACACAATATTTACCCTACTAATATTTTGCTGAAGAAAATGGGTTTGGCTAACTCCAACAGATGCAGCGTCTGCCAAACAAACGAAATAGACTTTATAGAACACTTTTTCTTCACGTGCCCAACAGTTAAACCTATTTGGGACTTGGTAGAAAGAGAAATAAATAGCAGGACAGGAAAACGAGTAACCCTAACAGAACCCACAGTGCTCTTAGGCTACCACAATAATAGTGCACCAAGACAAGACAGAGATTTAATTAATCATATCATAGCCATTGCAAAAATGTGTATCAGTAAATACAGGTACGGCGACAGGCTCCCAATGTCGATCATATTTGAAAGGGAACTTTCTCTCAGAAACTTCAATACGATCCCGTCACGGTCATAAAATATTGGGAAACAGAGAGAGAGGGGGGGGGGGGGTAAAGAATGCGAGCGAGAGAAAGGGAGTGGGTGGAAGAGAGAGGGGGAATGGGGCACAGGGAGAGGGAGAGAGAGAGAGAGAGAGAGAGAGAGAGAGAGAGAGAGAGAGAGAGAGAGAGAGAGAGAGAGAGAGAGAGAGAGAGATGTTGAGGATAACGATTATGACGATTTGGAATTACGGTAGAAATACGTTTGTACTACACCTAAAGCATGGACATGTATTATTGCATGTGTCTGCCATTGAAAGGCAAAACAAAAATTGAAGAACAAAAGAAGAAGAAAAAAAATAAGAAAAAGAAAAAAAAAGTTACAAATCGGGAAATGATGAAAAGGGAATCAAAACATTGATATAAATGCAATTTTGAAATGTGCATGGCAAGAGAGAGAATGCTAAACGCTACTAATCCTGAACCCCAACGTCTGGCAGCAGGCAGCCTACTACCAGCTACTAGGCCTACCAGAGAGTGTCTCTGCTACTACCAAGTCAACACTACAGCTGTGCAGCGCTAGCGCCCAAGCAGACACCACCCCACAAGACAGTGCCAGTCTCTACTACCACGATCAGAAGCAGAGATCTCGACCCCGTTCGACTGAACGCGCCCCTGGGCTAGCCTACCACTAAGCAGCCAAATCAAACCATCGCTAGGCCTAAAGGAAGAGTTTCTGCAGGCCTACAAGAGCCACACACCTACAGTGCCAGAAAAACAGCTTAGAAGCCTAGGCCTACACGACGACACAAGAGGCCTAAGCGGGAGAAAACAGACAAGAAGAAAGCTTCAGCCTACAAGCTGAGAGAGCTCGAGAGAGAATATGTGTGTGAGAGAGCGAACATGAAAACTAATGCATGCAAAATGAATGTCCATTAATTTGTTTCTAGGGAAATAACAACGATTCCCAAATGCTGCTCCTTCCTATGGGAAGTAGGTTAGCAGCGCCAAAATTCTGATCCCGAAAAAGAAAAAAAAAGGCTGCGCAAACTGTGTCAAAATTGGGTATGCCCACCCAAACAGCAATAACTCACCTGCGAGCTTCTGAGTTGATTGTCTAGTGTTGCAATGCGTTCGTCCTTGTTGTGGAGTTCTTGCTTGTAACGGTCCTGAAATAAGAAAGCATAAAAGAAAGTACACTGACGTCATGACCGGCAAAAGAAACTACACACGTGCATTTTATATGCACATACAAGAACGGTTCATTCGAATCTTTTCAAATTTTGCAGATGCCTAATTCAATTGTTGGTGTACCCACAATCGTAAATGTAATTGCAATCGGGCGATTAGCTTCGATACAATAGCTGAATAACAAAACAAGGCTGCTCAAACTGGGTCAAAATTGGATATGCCCACCCAAACAGCAATAACTCACCTGCGAGCTTCTGAGTTGATTGTCTAGTGTTGCAATGCGTTCGTCCTTGTTGTGGAGTTCTTGCTTGTAACTCTCCTGAAATAAGAAAGCATAAAAGAAAGTACACTGACCGGCAAAAGAAACTACACACGTGCATTTTATATGCACATACAAGAACGGCTCATTGGAATCTTTTCAAATTTTGCAGATGCCTAATTCAATTGTTGGTGTACCCACAATCGTAAGTGTAATTGCAATCGGACGATTAGCTTCGATACAATAGCTCAATAACAAAACAAGGCTGCTCAAACTGTGTCAAAATTGGGTATGCCCACCCAAACAGCAATAATTCACCTGCGAGCTTCTGAGTTGATTGTCTAGTGTTGCAATGCGTTCGTCCTTGTTGTGGAGTTCTTGCTTGTAACGGTCCTGAAATAAGAAAGCATAAAAGAAAGTACACTGACCGGCAACAGAAACTACACACGTGCATTTTATATGCACATACAAGAACGGTTCATTCGAATCTTTTCAAATTTTGCAGATGCCTAATTCAATTGTTGGTGTACCCACAATCGTAAGTGTAATTGCAATCGGGCGATTAGCTTCGATACAATAGCTCAATGCTGCTCAAACTGTGTCAAAATTGGGTATGCCCACCCAAACAGCAATAACTCACCTGCGAGCTTCTGAGTTGATTGTCTAGTGTTGCAATGCGTTCGTCCTTGTTGTGGAGTTCTTGCTTGTAACTTTCCTGAAATAAGAAAGCATAAAAGAAAGTACACTGACCGGCAAAATAAACTACACACGTGCATTTTATATGCACATACAAGAACGGTTCATTCGACTCTTTTCAAATTTTGCAGATGCCTAATTCAATTGTTGGTGTACCCACAATCGTAAATGTAATTGCAATCGGGCGATTAGCTTCGATACAATAGCTGAATAACAAAACAAGGCTGCTCAAACTGTATCAAAATTGGGTATGCCCACCCAAACAGCAATAACTCACCTGCGAGCTTCTGAGTTGATTGTCTAGTGTTGCAATGCGTTCGTCCTTGTTGTGGAGTTCTTGCTTGTAACTCTCCTGAAATAAGAAAGCATAAAAGAAAGTACACTGACCGGCAAAAGAAACTACACACGTGCATTGTATATGCACATACAAGAACGGCTCATTGGAATCTTTTCAAATTTTGCAGATGCCTAATTCAATTGTTGGTGTACCCACAATCGTAAGTGTAATTGCAATCGGACGATTAGCTTCGATACAATAGCTCAATAACAAAACAAGGCTGCTCAAACTGTGTCAAAATTGGGTATGCCCACCCAAACAGCAATAATTCACCTGCGAGCTTCTGAGTTGATTGTCTAGTGTTGCAATGCGTTCGTCCTTGTTGTGGAGTTCTTGCTTGTAACGGTCCTGAAATAAGAAAGCATAAAAGAAAGTACACTGACTGGCAAAAGAAACTACACACGTGCATTTTATATGCACATACAAGAACGGTTCATTCGAATCTTTTCAAATTTTGCAGATGCCTAATTCAATTGTTGGTGTACCCACAATCGTAAGTGTAATTGCAATCGGGCGATTAGCTTCGATACAATAGCTCAATGCTGCTCAAACTGTGTCAAAATTGGGTATGCACACCCAAACAGCAATAACTCACCTGCGAGCTTCTGAGTTGATTGTCTAGTGTTGCAATGCGTTCGTCCTTGTTGTGGAGTTCTTGCTTGTAACTTTCCTGAAATAAGAAAGCATAAAAGAAAGTACACTGACCGGCAAAATAAACTACACACGTGCATTTTATATGCACATACAAGAACGGTTCATTCGAATCTTTTCAAATTTTGCAGATGCCTAATTCAATTGTTGGTGTACCCACAATCGTGAGTGTAATTGCAATCGGGCGATTAGCTTCGATACAATAGCTGAATAACAAAACAAGGCTGCTCAAACTGTGTCAAAATTGGGTATGCCCACCCAAACAGCAATAACTCACCTGCGAGCTTCTGAGTTGATTGTCTAGTGTTGCAATGCGTTCGTCCTTGTTGTGGAGTTCTTGCTTGTAACGGTCCTGAAATAAGAAAGCATAAAAGAAAGTACACTGACCGGCAAAAGAAACTACACACGTGCATTGTATATGCACATACAAGAACGGTTCATTCGACTCTTTTCAAATTTTGCAGATGCCTAATTGAATTGTTGGTGTACCCACAATCGTAAATGTAATTGCAATCGGGCGATTAGCTTCAATACAATAGCTGAATAACAAAACAAGGCTGCTCAAACTGTGTCAAAATTGGGTATGCCCACCCAAACAGCAATAACTCACCTGCGAGCTTCTGAGTTGATTGTCTAGTGTTGCAATGCGTTCGTCCTTGTTGTGGAGTTCTTGCTTGTAGTGCTCCTGAAATATGAAAGCATAAAAGAAAGTACACTGACCGGCAAAAGAAACTACACACGTGCATTTTATATGCACATACAAGAACGGTTCATTCGAATCTTTTCAAATTTTGCAGATGCCTAATTCAATTGTTGGTGTACCCACAATCGTAAGTGTAATTGCAATCGGGCGATTAGCTTCGATACAATAGCTCAATAACAAAACAAGGCTGCTCAAGCTGTGTCAAAATTGGGTATGCCCACCCAAACAGCAATAACTCACCTGCGAGCTTCTGAGTTGATTGTCTAGTGTTGCAATGCGTTCGTCCTTGTTGTGGAGTTCTTGCTTGTAACGGTCCTGAAATAAGAAAGCATAAAAGAAAGTACACTGACCGGCAAAAGAAACTACACACGTTCATTTTATATGCACATATGTACATACAAGAACGGCTCATTCGAATCTTTTCAATTTTTGCAGATGCCTAATTCAATTGTTGGTGTACCCACAATCGTAAGTTTAATTGCAATCGGGTGATTAGCTTCGATGCAATAGCTCAATAACAAAACAAGGCTGCTCAAAATGTGTCAAAATTGGGTATGCCCTCCCAAACAGCTATAACTTTAACTGTGTGAGTAGCAGTTCATCAGGGCCTTCTGGACACTTTGAGGGGGTTCATGAAACATCGTGTACAAATTTTGCCTTTCCAACTACAGTGGAAATTATACCACTCTTTTTGTGTAGCCTCGCTTCTGTGATTTTCAAATTTGGGGTGGTATTGTTTGTTAAGCTATTGTATCGAAACTAATCGCCCGAATTCAATTAATCTTACGATGTTGGGTACACAAATAATGGAATGAGACATCTGCAAAATTTGAAATGATTCGAATGAGCCGTTCTTTTATGCGCATAAAATGCACGTGTGTATTGCTTCTTTTGCTGGTCAGCATATAAACGATTGCTTCAAAAACTAAAATAAAAATAAAAACACATCCTGGCCTGGCAGTAGGGTCTTCCCCACACCGTTCCAATAACAATGGTTAAAAGGTGTTCTTATAAAAAAAAGTGTATGTATGTATTATTGTCAAGATTATATTATAAACCTATAAGAGTGTAATCATCATTTTCTTTCTGCAATGTTTATGGCTGCTACTACTACTAATAATAGGGGATACTTATATAGCGTGATACCCCAAATTGGGCCCATCGCGCTTTACAACAGCATAAAGGCATTACAATTGATTACTATTGATTACTTAATTATTACTAAAGAAATGGTAAAAGAAATTTTAAAACGTCTTGATTCTACTAAGGCAGTTGGACCAGATTTAGTACACAACAAGATACTTTCAGCAACAGCAGATGTAATCTGTGAACCTCTGACACATATATTTAACCGCTGTTTATCTGAAGGTCGATTTCCGTCAGTGTGGAAAATTGCTCATGTAACGCCCATATTTAAGAAAGGTGATAGACACAAAGTTGATAATTACCGCCCTATTTCTTTATTAAGCTGTATAGGTAAAGTATTAGAAAAATGTGTACAAAAACATGTTTTTAAATATTTGATGGAAAATAACTTATTAACCAGTGCTCAATCTGGTTTTGTTCCTAACGATTCAACTGTTTCTCAGCTTTTAGTTATCTCTGATGATTTTTGTAAGTTTCTGGATAACAAAACAACTGCTCAGGTAATATTTTTTGACATATCTAAAGCGTTTGATAAAGTTTGGCATAAGGGACTTCTTTGTAAGCTTTCAGCACTAGGAATCCGGGGACAACTTTTGGGATGGTTTGCAGATTACTTGAAGGACCGTAGCCAAGCTGTTGTACTTAAAGGTAGTAAATCATGTTATTTTCATATCTCAGCAGGTGTCCCCCAGGGCTCAGTACTTGGACCATTATTGTTCTTGATTTACATAAATGATATAGTGATTGACATAGAATCATTAGTGAAGTTATTTGCGGATGATACGAGCATGTACCTAGGGCTAGAAAATACTCAACTTCGAACAGATATTCTGAATTCTGATCTTCATAAAATTTCTGAATGGGCTAAAAAATGGAAAGTTAAGTTTAACCAATCGAAAACAGAACTTATGACAATATCCAACCAAACTGTACCCCATGTACTTCCACTTACATTTGAAGAAACCATTTTACAAGAAACCGATAAACATAAACATCTTGGCGTAATTATCCAGAATACTTGTAAATGGGACTATCACATTAGAGCAGTTATATCGAAATGTAGAGTTTTAGTTGCTTGTCTTCGGTCCTTCAAGTACCGACTCAGTCGTAGATCTCTTGAAACAATGCATAAGTCATTTATTATGCCTCACCTTGATTTTTCAGATATTATATGGGACAATTGTACAGATAAATTAGCACAAGACTTAGAAGATCTTCATTTAGATGCCCTCAGAACAATAACTGGAACAGTGCGTGGTACAAGTCACCAAAAACTTTATTCTGAATCTGGTTTTATTTCATTAAAAGAACGCCGTCGTCGACACAAACTAATCATGTACTTTAAAATCGTAAACGGAACTGTTCCACTTTACCTTACTAATCGTTTACCTCAGCTAGTGTCTAATGTTAATCCATACCATCACCGAAATCCTTTAGAGAGACAGATTCCTTACTGCAGAACTGCACTTTATCAATCGTCATTTTTTCCATCAACAACAGCTCTGTGGAACGATTTACCAGATGAAGTAAAACAATGGGATTCCTTAAGTCGCTTTAAACGTTTTCTAAAACGAACGGACAGTGAAATTCCTGTTTATTATTATTTACCAACAAGATTCATGGAAATAGTTGTTTGCAAGCTTCGGTTAGAGATGAGCGATCTTAAGCACGACCTTGTTAAGCGACACCTT
>CM065689.1:49182814-49195314 GCA_017654935.2 Phymorhynchus buccinoides | reverse complement strand
TTGATAATGTCGGTCATGATAATGTTGATAATGTGGGTCATGATAATGTTGATAATGTGAGTCATGATGATGCTGATAATGTGGGTCATGATGATGTTGGGTGTAATGTGGGTCATGATGATGTTGATAATGTGGGTCATGATGATGTTGGGCATGATGCGGGTCATGATGATGTTGGGTGTAATGTGGGTCATGATGATGCTGATAATGCGGGTCATGATGATGTTGGGCATGATGTGGGTCATGATGATCTGTGGGTGTAATGTGGGTCATGATGATGTTGGGTGGAATGTGGGTCATGATGATGCTGATAATGCGGGTCATGATGATGTTGATAATGTGGGTCATGATGATGTTGGGTGTAATGTGGGTCATGATGATGCTGATAATGCGGGTCATGATGATGTTGGGCATGATGCGGGTCATGATTCTGTTGGGTGTAATGTGGGTCATGATGATGTTGATAATGTGGGTCATGATGAAGTTGGGTATAATGTGGGTCATGATGATGTTGGGTATAATGTGGGTCATGATAATGTTGGGCATAATGTGGGTCATGATGATGTTGATAATGTATGTCATGATGAAGTTGGGTATAATGTGGGTCATGATGATGTTGGGTGTAATGTGGGTCATGATGATGTTGATAATGTATGTCATGATGATGTTGGGTATAATGTGGGTCATGATGATGTTGGGTGTAATGTGGGTCATGATGATGTTGATAATGTGGGTCATGATGATGTTGATAATGTATGTCATGATGAAGTTGGGTATAATGTGGGTCATGATGATGTTGGGTGTAATGTGGGTCATGATGATGTTGATAATGTGGGTCATGATGAAGTTGGGTGTAATATGGGTCATGATTCTGTTGGGTGTAATGTGGGTCATGATGATGTTGACAATTTGGGTCATGATGAAGTTGGGTGTAATATGGGTCATGATTCTGTTGGGTGTAATGTGGGTCATGATAATGTTGACAATGTGGGTCATGATGATGTTGATAATGTGGGTCATGATGAAGTTGGGTGTAATATGGGTCATGATTCTGTTGGGTGTAATGTGGGTCATGATAATGTTGACAATGTGGGTCATGATGATGTTGATAATGTGGGTCATGATGAAGTTGGGTGTAATGTGGGTCATGATGATGTTGGGTGTAATGTGGGTCATGATAATGTTGATATCAATGTGGGTCATGATGATGTTGATAATGTGGGTCATGATGATGTTGGGTGTAATGTGGGTCATGATGATGTCGGGTGTAATGTGGGTCAAGATTATGTTGGGTGGAATGTGGATCATGAAAATGTTGAGAATGTGGGTCATGATGATGCTGGATGTAATGTGGGTCATGATGATGTTGATAATAATGTGGGTCATGATGATGTTGATAATATGGGTCATGATGATGGTAATGTGGGTTATGATGATGTTGATAAACATGTGGGTCATGATGATGTTGGGTATAATGTGGGTCATGATGATGTTGGGTGTAATGTCGGTTATGATGATGTTCAGTGCAATGTGGGTTATGACGAAGTTGGGGGTAATATGGGTCATGATGAGGTTGAGTATAATGTGCGTCATGATGAAATTGGGTGTAATGTGGGTCATGATGATGTTGAGTGTAATATGGGTCATGATGAAGTTGGGTGTAATGTGGGTCATGATGATGTTGATAATAAGGTGGGTCATGATGATGTTGGGCAAAATGTGGGTCATGATGTTGATAAAAATGTGGGTCATGATTATGTTGATAGCAATGTGGGTCATGATGATGTTGATAGTAATGTGGGTCATGATGATGTTGGGCATAATGTGGGTCATGATGATGTTGGGTGTAATGTCGGTTATGATGATGTTGAGTGTAATGTGGGTTATGACGAAGTTGGGGGTAATATGGGTCATGATGAGGTTGGGTATAATGTGCGTCATGATGAAGTTGGGTGTAATGTGGGTCATGATGATGTTGATAATAAGGTGGGTCATGATGATGTTGGGCAAAATGTGGTGTGGGTCATGGTGATGTTGATAACAATGTGGGTCATGATGTTGAACATAATGTGGGTTGTGATGATGTTATGCATAATGTGGGTCATGGTGATGTTGCGCATAATGTGGGCTGTGATGATGTTGGGCATAATGTGGGTCATGATGATGTTGGGCATAATGTGGGTCATGATGATGTTGGGTGTAATGTGGGTCATGATGATGTTGGATAAAATGTGGGTCATGGTGATGTTGATAGCAATGTGGGTTATGATGTTGAACATAATGTGGGTTGTGGTGATGTTGCGCATAATGTGGGTTGTGATGATGTTGTGCATGATGTGGGTCATGGTGATGTTGCGCATAATGTGGGTCATGGTGATGTTGCACATGATGTGGGTCATGGTGATGTTGCGCATAATGTGGGTCATGGTGATGTTGCGCATAATGTGGGTCATGGTGATGTTGCGCATAATGTGGGTCATGGTGATGTTGCGCATAATGTGGGTTGTGGTGATGTTGCGCATAATGTGGGTCATGGTGATGTTGATAATAATGTGGGTCATGATGATGTTGGGCAAAATGTGGGTCATGATGATGTTGAACATAATGTGGGTCATGGTGATGTTGTGCATAATGTGGGTCATGGTGATGTTGGGCATAATGTGGGTCATGGCGATGTTGTGCATAATGTGGGTCGTGGCGATGTTGTGCATAATGTGGATCATCCTGTGATGCATTCTATGAGCATTTTAAAAATGTGAACTAGCCTGATACTGGCTCAGACGAAACGGTCAATGAGACTAGCCCTGAAGTGGATAACAGCGGCAACATTCTTAACATCTCCATTACTGAAAAAGAAGTTCAGAAAGCTATTCAGAACTTGAAGGCTAACAAAGCCCATGGTCATGACAGAATATTTAATGAGTTTTTAAAAGCTTCAAGTCATAAAATGTTAACTGTGGATACGAAAGTATTTAATATAATTCTGTCTTGTGGCAAAGTTCCCGAAGAATGGGCCATTGGGGAAATAATACCTATATATAAACAGAAGGGTAGTGATAAAGATCCAAGCAATTATAGAGGTATTACTTTGCTTAGTTGCTTTGGCAAATTGTTTACTAGCATACTGAATAACAGATTAAATACTTTTTTTGACCTTAACTCAATAATAGGGCACGAACAGGCAGGCTTCCATGCAGGATACTCTACCACGGATCAGATATTTACACTACATTCCATTATTGGTTATTTTTTGTCAAAGAAAAATAAATTATATTGTTTGTTTGTTGATTATGAAAAAGCCTTTGATTATGTAAACCGAGCTTTTTTGTGGGAGAAGATAATCAATTCAGGAGTGACCGGTTTGGTCTTGACTGTTATAAAAGACATGTATAATATTGCCAAATCAGTAGTTAAAATTGAAGGGCAATGTTCAGACACTTTCCAGTGCCTAACAGGTGTCCGACAAGGAGAACATCTCTCACCAATATTATTTGCTATTTATCTTAACGATTTTCAAGCGTACATATCTGAGGAAATGGCTGGATTACATACTTTAAAAAGTGAAGCTGGAGGGTTAGGATGGGGGGGAAGAAGAACAGAATTTAATGTTAAAGATGTTTCTATTGTTGTATGCTGACGATACAATAATATGTGCAGAATCTGTTGAGGATTTACAAAAAGCCTTGGATGCTATGTATGCGCATTGTAGTAAAGGGGATTTACGAGTTAATGTTGGTAAAGGAAAGTCATAGTGTTCTCAAGAGGTAAAATACGAAATATTCCTCATTTTGCATTACAACGGTAAAAGCATTGAAACGGGTTTTGGATATAACTACTTGGGTATTTATTTCAATTATAACAATAAATTTAGTGTTGCCCCAAAATGACTATACGACAAAGCATCAAGAGCTATGCTTTGCCTATTAAAAAACAGCAAAAAGATAATGTTGCCATTAGAGATAAAGATTGAGTTATTTGATAAAATGATCAGTCCAATTCTTCTGTACGGAAGTACATCTAAATCTGTCATAACACGACAGATTTAGGTTCAAAGCTACAGCTTCGTTTTTATAAGATCGTACTTAAAATAAATAAATCTACACCAAGCTGCATGGTTTATGGGGAAATAGGGCAATACCCTTTAGAGATCCAAGCGAAAAGCAGAATGCTGAATTTTTGGTTTAGACTTGTAAATGATGTTAACCAGTCCAAATTTTCGTGTACGATGTATCGTGTTATGCTACATTTATATAGAGAAAACAAACATGTATTGCCTTTCATATTAGTCCTATGTGTCAACACTCTATTACATAACCTTGGACTGAGTGGTTTGTGGTCCCAACAACCCCACTATAATATTTCGAATAATTGGTTTAAATGCAAAGTCTTGTTTGCCTTAAAAGATCAGTTTATTCAACAATGGTTCTCGCAGCTGGAAGAAAAACAAGTGTTTAGTAACTATGCATTGTATAAAGAAAAATTATCTTGCGAAGATTATTTTAAAACCCTACCCGAACACTTAGCATTGATATTTGTCAAATACAGAACCCTAAATCACAGTTACCCATTCAAACTGGGAGAATCCAAAACACTCCACACAATGAGAGACTCTGTTGTAAGTGCACTTATCACGTGCTTGGAGACGAATTTCATTATATCTTTGAACGTGAGGCATTCAAGGATACAAGAAAGACGTACTTGACAAACTATTACTTGAAAAGACCAAACGTAATCAAGTTTAAATCTCTATTTCAGAATAAAAATAAACGAACCTTTACCCGCTTAGTTTGTTTTATAAAGGCTATTTCAAAAGCATTTTGAGCATTATTTAACAATGTGACCCATACTGCTTTAGTTTCACAGACTATTAGCCAAACCTGGTACGCAAGGTGTTAGGCTTGCTGGCAACGTTTTAAAAAAAAGTTAATTTATCTTTCTGAAGATTCAATAACTCGGAGTGTTTGTGTGTATGGGCGCGTGTACGCGCCTTTGCAGATGGTTATTGCAAGTTTATAAATGTCTGGAATTGTGCACTGGTATGTTGTTTAAGACCAGTGTGTGTGAGGTGTTGTTCATTGCCGCAACATAATTGTGATTGTTTTCTTGTACCCCTAGGGTTTTTTGGAAAATAAACTTAACTTGAACTTGAGCTAATCTGGTTGACAGGCACATTGTTTCCACTCTCCTCTAAATTACCATGGGTGTAATCATGTTGTGCTTGATTGATTGCATGTAGTTATTTGTTGTTGAAATTAAGCAAAGGGGAAAAATCATCTTTCTAATTAACTCCCCTCCACCAAAGTTGATTACGATACCAACCATCTAGCAATGCGTGGGTCAGAGCCAAAGTGAGACAAACAAAGCATCATTCTCAAAAACAATGTGCCAAGTTCGCCTTTATGACCCTTCACCCACACAGTACACATCAACACTGGTGGAGAGGACGACATACAAACAAATCAACATCTATCCAAGAGTGGCATAGCCTTCTAGCCTTGAATATGTTACACATAAACAACACACAACACAGAACAAACTGGTAAGCCTCGAAAGGAATTTTGGTTAATCAAAGAATGAAATAGTGAGGGCAAAAGAGGAGATAACGAAATTGAACAAAGGGGAAACACTATCTTTCTAATTAACTTCCCTCCACCAAAGTTGATTACGATACCAACCATATAGCAATGCGTGGATCATAGCCAAAGTGTTATGTTAACCGTTCTTCTTCCTTATCACACCCTCCTCCTCCTCATGCTTCTTCCTTTTCTCTCTCTCTGTTTCTCTGTCTCTTTGTCAGACCCAACTAAATAGTTTGCATAGAGCTTCGGTAGCTTTAGATTTGAATGGTAATTTAGATACAAGTAACATAATTGTATTTAGGAAAGGTTGATATTTAGCTGCAAGAGAACGTTGGACGTATAATGGAGCTGTCATGCCTGTTGTTAATGCTTATAGATACCTTGGTATTTACTTTTCAACTAAATTGAGTTTTACAGGTTCATGTAAGGACTTAGCATGTCGAAGAAAGAAAGCTCTTTTATGTATAATGCAGAAATTGTATTTACTTAATAATAATTCAATAGAAGTCTTTCAAAAACTCTTTGATGCAAAATTACAACCTATTCTATTGTATGGTGTTGAAATTTGGGGGTTAGAAAAAGCAACAAAGGAATGTGAAAACATTCATTTATATGCTTTGAAGCGTTTCTTAGGTGTAAACAGACGTACCCCAAATGATCTTGTCTATGGTCAAATAAACAGACACCCAGTTGCATTCTTCGTTCCATCAAATACTGGTTGAAGCTTTTAAATATGGAAGAAACTAGGTTACTTCGTAATGCATATATGTCCCTTTTCCGTCTTGATGTAAGAGATAACTGGGCCTCCAATATCAAATTATGTTTGTGTTGAATATGGCTTTGGTCATGCTTGGTTAAATGAGGGTGTGGGTAATACTAAAGCATTTTTTACAAGAATGTCGGCAAAGGCTCATGGACTGTAACTGGCAGAACTGGCATCATCATGTACAGACTAGTGACAGATTCCATACGTTCTCCTTATTCAATAATGTGTCTCGTTCTGTTAAACCATATCTAGCTGCCAACTTAAGTCGTGTATTGAAACAGATTACTTGTAAGCTTAGACTCGGTATTTCTGATATTAAAGTTCATTATTTAAGATACAGGCCCCACACACAAAATGACCCATGATGTCCAATGTGCAAAACAGAAAAGGAAATTTTGTTTTGGTATAACCAGTTATTCACGGCTTAAGACAGGTTAATTCCAGAGAAATTCTATAGAGAGCCATGTTAATTTTGTTTGTGCATTTTACTGTCATTGAGCAGCCTAAACTTAGTTAAAATGTTTAGCGTGTTTCTATATCAAGCGTTTAAGATTAGAGACACATTATGTTCGTAACACACTTTCAGTGCTGATATTATGCCCATTTTGTTTGATTATATAATTTGTGCTATTTGTTTTGTTACTTTGTATAACACTCCCCCTTCATTAGTGGTCATGGCCTAGATGATTTTTCATTTAATTTAATTTAATTTAATTTAATTTCATTTCTGTCTCTTTGTTTTATTCTCTCTCTCTCTCTCTCTCTCTCTCTCTCTCTCTCTCTCTCTCTCTCTCTCTCTCTCTCTCTCTCTCTCTCTCTCTTATTACACCTCTATTTCTTTATCTTATCTTATTTAATTCTTTATTTCTTTTTGTTTGGGGGTCTAAAATCACTTATGTGAATAGACATTAAATTGAAGAGCACACACACACACACGCACGCACCCACGCACACGCACACACACACACGCACACGCACACACACACACACACACACACGCGCGCATACATGCACACACACACATACACACACATGCACACACATACACACACACACACACACACACACACACACACACACACACACACACACACACACACACACACACACACAAACACACACACAAACCCAGAAAAACTTCCAGTTTTTACCATCAATGGCACAGTAATCAATTATACGCAGAGTGTGAAGTTTCTGGGTGTTTTCCTTTCGTCAAGACTTAATTGGAATCAACATATAGATTACATATTAAACAAAGCAAGAAAGGCTTTAAATTTTCTCAAAATTATAAGTAAACAGCGTTGGGGACAAGATACAAAAGCGCTTATATGTCTTGCTAATTCTCTTGTACGATCTCGATTAATTTATGCTCAGGAAATTTTCTTAAGTGCTCCAAAATATTTGTTAAGCAAACTACAATGTATCGATTGTAAAGCTTTTAAACTGGCACTTGGGGTACCAACTCATGCTTATAATCCAGGATCATATAAAGAAGCAGGTATTCTACCTCTCGATGAATATAGAAAGATTTCTGCTGCAAAATTTGTATTACAATTAACAGTATATGACACATTTTGTAAAGAAGAAGTTAAGTTAGATACTGAACATGATTTTGTTAAAAGAGCTAAAACAATTCAATCTTTGCAACCAATTAATTCCTTTGTCTCTGATATTATTAATTGTAAAGAATTAAAAAATAAAGAAATTGCAGCTAAGCCATCTTTGTCGCCAGTACTGCCTTGGGAACAAATTAAACCTGCTTTTAATATTGATCATACAGATATTAACAAAAGTCAATCTCCAAACATATGGAAAAACTTAGTTAATTTACACATGGAAAGTTGTTATAGTGGATGTATTAAAATATACACAGATGGGTCTGTTCTTCAAAATGGGAATACAGGAGCAGCATTTGTAATACCCTCGTTAAAAATAGAGAAACGATATTATATAGGTAAATATTATTCCATTTTTACTGCAGAATTGTTAGCTATTTTAATGGCATTACAATATACTGCAGAATTACCTATAAATGCTTGTAAAATATTACTTTGTGTAGATTCGAAATCAGCATTACAAGCTATTAAAGGTCAAAATGTTAACATACGCCTTGACATGATATTAGAGATCAAACATTTAATTAATCAATTATCGAGTAAAGACATTAGTGTAACTTTTTTTTGGGTTCCCTCCCATTGTGGAATATGCTCAAATGAATTGGTTGATCGAGCAGCTAGAAGTGCAGCGCGTAATTCTGAGGGAATGATTCATCTTAATGTGAATTTAGATCTGCATGAATATTATAAACATATTGAAAAATTATCCAAAGAAAATTTTGACAGCATGTTGATGACTTCAGACAGTCAATATTCACGCTATTGTATAAAAGGCTCAAGTACAATGAATTTCTACTTAATTTTAAAACAGCTCAAAGATACAAGTTTAAGACAAGTCGTATCTTTGATGTTTAAACTTCGTTTAAATGCTTTTAAAACAAAATTTTCTAAAGACGTTAAGTGTATATGTGGAAATCAAATATCTATAAATCATTTGCTCCTACATTGTCCTAGAATTAAAGAACAAATCAACAAAACTGATGATGAATTGTTGAACCATCAAACGCCTTTAACCATTGAAAAACATTAAACAACTTTAATCTCCTTAAAAGTTTTTCAGAAATCCTGCACATAAGTCCTGTTGGTATTTTTCTTTGAGTTACTAATTAATTGTTGGCTTAAATTGTGTTATTATATTTTTGTTGTTAGCCATTTAGAAATTAAGACACACTTGTTTAACTCTTCATGTTACATAAGTCAGTTTGAAATGTTACTGTATGTCCTCCCTTCCCTCCCATCTTATATATCTGTTAATGTAATTTTTATATGCACTCAGTTAGATTTGTATGAATAGATGTGTAGGGAAAACACATAAATAATACTACCATTCACGCACTCACACACACTCTCACTTCAATAGCTATCTGACGTAGGCTTAATTAATTTCACACACACACACTTTTTCTTTTTTTCTTTCTTTTTTTGGGTCTAATATCACTTGCGGGTGAACAGACGTTAAACTAAAGAACGAACACAAACACACACACACATTTAATGCACACACGCCTTAGGAAAATGGCATTGAGTAAGATTTTAATCTGAATAGAATTTTCTCAAAGACTGCGCTAAAGAGTTACTTCTCACATGAGGTAAATCCTAGCAATCAACAATAGAGGAAGAGAAAAGAAGAAGACAAACATTACGTTTTCGTGTTAGATTTTGCTTTTCTTTTAAATCACTATTCAATTTCCTAAATACAATTCTTCATATATTAGAAAAGAACCTGTCTAGCTAACTAGATCAACAATACGAACAGCACCTTTGTCAATCCATTCTTTTAAGTCTATAGTATTTCCACCCAATTTGATATTTTCGTTGTAAAAGATACTTTCAGCCAAAAGATCACATGGGTCTTCAATACCCCCCCCCCCCCCTCCCCTTTCTCTTAAAAATAATAAATGATTTACATGCTTTTAAGATAGCATTCTAAAAACATAGTGGGCAAATCGTAGCCAAGTTTGTCAAGGTCGTTAATAAATGGATAAGTGTCTTCTGGTATAGATTACCGTTTGTGGTTGCCATATATGAGTTTCCTGACCCATGTGAGTTTAAGTGCCATTATCACGTGTCGTAAATGCGGGATTCCCAATCCCCGATTTCTCACACTTTTGACGGTGGGTTTTCGAGCTATCCTATCTTGTTTGCTATGCCATACATACAAATTGGAAAGAGTGTTTTGGACATTTATCAATAAAATAATTCGGTGGGATGGGTAACGATTTCCAAAAGAAAATCAATTTTAAGAGTACCAAAAGTTTCAACACTGATACTCAACCAACAGGCTTGATGTTTCTTTCACTCCAAATGTTGAACAGCGCTTTTATTTCACCAAACGTAACTCACTGCGTTCTGTCAGATCTGGTGTAAATCATATTCCTTGTATTTTAAATTGTTTAGGATTCCAGGACATGTTTAAGTGGGTCATGTATCTTACGTTTGAAAAAAACAACTTCACTTCCTAACCAGCTTATTTATGCTTTTGCAGTGTTCATAAACAACCCTGATACATATTCAAATGTCTTTAGTGTTTGGCTTAAACGATATTTAAAAATTGAGAATCACATAGTAAAGCAGCAACATAAACAAATGAGAATGAGCACAACAAGCTTAAAGCTTATACAAGGCGCTCAAACACAAGTAGATTATGCAATATTGGCTGCCACAAGTAATACGAGACTGGAACAGAACATGATAATGAAAATGATAACATACAACATGTGCACGAACAAGTAAGCAACAACAAGAAGAACAATAACATTGGAATTGAAATTGAAATTGAAGGGGCAAGAGGCATTTAACTCCCCAAAGTATAAAACCATTTATTGTTTCTATGGTGTGTTCAAAAGATAAACTACCCCCCTCATTTGTCAGCTGAGTGTTGTCTGCAGAGACACCCTGTGTTCTGCATTGTTAATACAAATGCCTTTGATATTTTTGTTTTTTCAAAAATGCTTCCAGCAGTCGTCATGGTAATGTGAGTTTTACCAAGCGCGAAAATCCAAAAATGTGTAACATTTTCAATGCATCAGCATTTATTCCACAATGTGAATTGAGTAAAATGGGACTCAGCACATGTTAGCAGGAAGCCTAACGAATAAGCACAGCTCACAAAAAGATACTTTTAAAACAAAAGAGATAGTGTAATTAATTGCCGAGTCGCAATGGATGTGCAGTGAAAGTTGAGCCTTTTGGATCTAGGGAGAGCCCTGGAATGGATGCAGGAAGGTGTGGCTGTGCTAGAACTGCTGTGACAGCTTATTAATGATTGACACTTGATACTTGAAGTTGGTGACCACCTTTCTGCACAGCCACACCCTCCTGCAGCTATGCCAAGGGTCTCCCAGTTTGCAAAACATTCACCTTTCGCTGTACAACTCTCACAATTAAGCGAATAATTTCACTATCTCTACTGTGAAGAAAAGACCCTATTGAGAGTTGCACTCATTCTTGAAGCTTTCTGCTAACATGTGATGAGCATCACGTTGCACAAATCACTCTATGGACAACATTCTGAAGCATTAAATTTGTTGCAGTTTTTTAGGCGTTTTTAAATTCACGTTACCATGGAAACAAAGGACGACCACGAACCATTTTGCTGTCACTGTAAGGCCATGTCTCTTGTGTATGTTACTGCCACGCTTTAAGGTGCGTTTTGAAGCTACAAGCAAATTACCAAAACGTGTGTACTTTGAAAGTGTTCTCAATTTTGTTGTGGGCAGCTTATAAAGAAATAGTATTAAACTGATTGTTTTTGTGTTGCTTGATGCTATGATTTTGTCCAAGTGTTACTACTTTAGAAATACAGAGTTCACTTTTGATTGCTGAACGAGGCGCTTGATTGCCGTGTCTCGCACAGGTTACACCCACACAGATACTATATTCAGATGTCTGTAAATTGTGATTGTGATAGTATCTGTTTAGTTCGTATACATGCTAATGTAATTGCTACCAGCACTTTCCATACTTCATATTCGGTGAAAAACACACAATATTGCCATCGTTGTTCTAGGTAAACACTTTACATTTAAAAAAACATTGTATCATTCATAGCAAAATACCTGATACCGAAATTATAAAGCACCGTGCATTGTGTGCGTCACAGACAATGGAGATGAATCTTTAAAGAAGCATGCATGCAAGTTTTAATGTGCATGTTAGTAATGAGACAGGCCTATAACTGCTAGAAAAAAGTAGGGGACATTGACTTCTGTGAGATCACTGTGGTTCAATAGCGAAATCATATATTTTATTCCAATTGAAAACAAAAGTATGTTCTTCTTTGAACATACAATCGAAGACTATAATCAATTTTCAACTGTCGCCAGAGAAGATGGGTAATTGAAACACAGGATAATGATGTTTGCAAATGTATAATATTTGTTTTCATAATTGCGTTGTCAAATTAACACAAACACAAAAAACAACAACAGAAAAACATCACTCCCCCTCTTCACATACAGTATGCTGATGCTAGCCCTGTTATATAATAACCTTCCTTGGATTCTGGTTTGGATGTGCTTTCCGGGATGCCCTCTTTTT
>CM065689.1:49172814-49175314 GCA_017654935.2 Phymorhynchus buccinoides | reverse complement strand
GGAACCTACTGTTCTCTGCGCTACTTTCCGGTATGAACATATGTGTTGGGGACTCAGAGTCAATGGACACAATCTCATCAAAATGTCTGATATTCTACACAAAATACAGCTTTAACATCAGAGTTCCTGTACGGGGGACTACAAAATAGAAATAGGGGGCTGACGTTTTTGGTGAAAAGGCCCTTGGGCGGGTAAGTAGCCCATGCACCAATGGATCTCAATTAATAAAGAAAATCTCCATTCACATTTGGCCCACGAGGACTGTGTGGATGGTACGATTGGTGTGTGGTATGATCGTCTCTTGAGAAATTTTTACTGAAATTTTCTTTATTTCATGAGATAATTGGCTTGGGCTTCGTACCTCCCCTGACGCCTATACAGGGAGTGTGTTGGGTACCCCGTCTTCCCAAACATAAGTGAGTGAAACAAGTAGCTCGCCGGGTCAGAGTCAGTTGGACGGTAGTATTTCACGAGAATCCCGCCTCACGAATACCACTGTGGAGCTGCGTCTGTTACTGCTGTGCCTAGCAGAACGACTGAAGTGTGTGACAAGGGTGCGATGGACCCCCTTTCCAGGGACAGTGAGTGCGTCACTGCAGTTGACTGGATCAATGTAATTAACGGGGATGCAAAGGAGTTTAGCAACAAATAAGACAGTTGTGTCTCAGTTTGGGAAAACTGTTGTTATTGAGGGAGCTGGCAACTCGTTATGTAGGTTGTGACTGATCGTTGTATAAACTGGTTGGTGTGCGTTGAGTGTAGTGAATAGTGGGCTGGTCGGGAGGTTGCGGCTTGGGCTCGCACCGGAAGTTATGAGGGGCCAACAACAAGACAATGAGCACAACAAACACCTTACAGAGCAACCTAACGGCACAGCGATGTAATGGGATCCAGATAATTTAGCCAGCAGGATATAGACCCCAGGGTTATGAGCGTACTTGGCCGGCACTGCACAAACTCATTCCCGCGTACCTATCAATTGGTCCGACCCTGACTCAGCCCAACTTCTAAAGACGTTTGTTAAGTCCTCGCGCGCACTGTTTGTCCTTATGTTGAACATTAGTATAGAATGACCCGGGGGTTGCTTTTTTGGGTATTTATTGGCAGTATTTTATTTCATTACTCGCCATCGCGACAGAGCACCACACAAAACGGGAAGCCATTCGCTACCCACTGGTTCATCAAAGATACAGCTCGGACGGTTTCGAATTGAGGATCTGAATAGGTTGTGTGTGGCATGCTGAATCAAGAATATGTATGGTTAGGCTGATTGTAGGGCATGGTATCCGCGAGAGGACAGATGTTCGCGAAAGGACTTAAAACATACGTTGTCTCATTTCCGATACCACCTAATCATCTGGCATAACACTGGCAGGGACTTTGCACATTGACATGTTTGGTAATTGTGATGTTGCATGGGAAAAACCAACGCAAGTCGCTCGTAATGTTTTTGAGCAGAAGCCAAAAATAGTTAACAACCCCCAAAATATCAATGTTATATTTAGGGCATTATTTAGTCTTTTTGTGTGTGTGTATTCTACCAGTATCCACAACATGAAAGACAATTTTGAATGGTTTCTTTGTTTATATGATCGTCTTTTAAATCAAGCCAATAGAAAGAAAGGGGCAAAATTATGTCTAACTCTTCTATGTCCGATTTCTGCAAATGATCTGATCCATCTCGAATGCCAAACTTCAAAGAATTATAAAATAAAAACTAGACAACGTTACTGTGTTTTAACAAGGAATCTGTACTCCATCATAAAAAATTAAAATCTCAATTTATGCCAAAAATCCATTATATCTGTATAATTGCTGCCAGTCCACTCTTGAATGCAATGGTAATATTTTATTTACATGCCCACGACCAAAAGAGGGACTGGATCAAGTAGAACCTAGGGTTAGTTTAGAGTCATTTTTTCTCTCCCTTACATCTTTCGTGTCTTGCTCTCTGTTTCTCTGTCTTTCCCTACCTGTCTGTCTGTTCTGTTTCTGTCTTTTTCTCTTTGTTTCTGTCTTTCTCTGTCTCTCTGGTCTCTGTCTGTCTGTCCGCCGCTACCCCATTCCTCTCTCTCTCTCTCTCACCTCATTTCCTCTCTCTTCACTCTTTCCACGACACACACACACACACCACACGCACTGCGCAGCATCGCACACACACACCAAAACACACATACACACACACACATACTACGCACGCACGATATACGCAAACACGCACACGCACACACACTCATCTCATCACACATTAAAACGTTTGACCTCCTACACCCAAATCAATCGGGCTTTAGAGAAAATCATTCATGTCATACAGCTCTTGTAAATCTGGTCGATCAATGGCTTTCCAATATTAATAATGATGAATACACAGCAGCCGTCTTCGTTGATTTTGCCAAGGCTTTTGACACGATAAACCATGCTCTACTTCTTCGTAAACTATCAGTGTATAATTTTTCAACCGATGCTATTGCACTCCTGTCATCATTCCTTAGCTCCCGTC
>CM065689.1:49137814-49157814 GCA_017654935.2 Phymorhynchus buccinoides | reverse complement strand
CTTTCCCCACCACCCCCTGCCGGAGACGGGAGAGGGGCGACGGAGGCCCCGTGGCCAAGACGCCATTCTCGTCGACGCGTGATGGTGAGACTGGCCTCTTTAGAAGAGGTTCGAACCTCGCTGATGTTGCAAGAACAACAACAACAACAACAGCAGCAGAGCATGGTGAGTTCTGTGTGTGTTCAAGAATCGATTGCTTTGTACATGTAATGCATGTTGTCTTCTTCTTCTTTTTATGCGTTCCCAGGACATATGGCCATAATGGGAGCGGTACTTATGTATCCGGTTTTCAGTTTTCACTGGTCTCCCCGCTACATTTTAAGCAGACCGATTTCGGAATTCGGAGGAGCTCAAAAGAGACAATTATGTGGAAGATTCTTCTTCTTCTTCTTCTTCTTCTGCGTTCCCAGGCCATATGGCCATAATGGTTAAGGTACATAAGTGTCCGGTTTTCAGTTTTTACTGGTCTCCCCGATTCGTACAGCCGACACATTCCGATTTCGGAGGAGCTCAAACGAGAAACATTATTTCGAAGATTTTTTTGAAATAAAGGCAGGAGAATGGGCCAATAAGTCCGAAAGATAGTAGATGACACAAAGCAAAGGAAAAAGGCAGAGTCAAAGAGAGTGGCAGATTAGAGGAAGTTACAAGCACAGAACAGGTGTGGGGGGGGGGGTCTATTTTTACGAAAGACCCCCTCGGTATTTCCACGGTGAACATGTGGAAGATTAAAACAAAAAGGCTGAAGAGTGGGTCAATAAGTGAGAGAGAGAAAGCAGATGTCAGTAAGAAAAGGAAAAGACAGTCACAGAGAGCAATAGATTTGAGGTCTTCTTGCAGTTTGTTTGTGTATGATGTTGTATAATTAGAAACAAAATGAAAGAAATACGCCAAAACTGGGAATGAGAAGAAGGAGAAGGTTAAAGAGAGAGAGAGAGAGAGAGAGAGAGAGAGAGGAGAGAGAGAGAGAGAGAGAGAGAGAGAGAGAGAGAGAGAGAGAGAGAGAGAGAGAGAGAGAGAGAGATATGCGATCAAAATTTGAAGAAGAAAAAACAAACACACCATTAAACTTTCCTCTTATGTATATTATATATAGTTTGCTTTAATAAATGTTTTTGTGTCCAATGTATGTATATATATATAGAGAGAGACTTCAGAAACTTTATTTTACAAGGATAAGAATTTAGGCTGGGCCTAGTCTTCCATTCTGTCCTTGGTGAGAGAGAGAGAGAGAGAGAGAGAGAGAGAGAGAGAGAGAGAGAGAGAGAGAGAGAGAGAGAGAGAGAGAGAGAGAGAGAGAGAGAGAGAGAGAGAGAGAGAGAGAGAGAGAGAGAGAGAGAGAGAGAGAGAGAGAGAGAGAGAGAGAGATAACAAATGTTTATGAATGTTTTATTGAGGGTAAAAAGGATAAGCTACAATAGCTTCTTTGCACCTGGCCCTCTCACTCACACACTCACACCATGCATCAGGCAAATAAAAAATGACATCAAAACAATCAAGTCAAGAAAATGAAAAAAACGTTGTTGAGAGAGAGAGAGAGAGAGAGAGAGAGAGAGAGAGAGAGAGAGAGAGAGAGAGAGAGAGAGAGGAGAGAGAGAGAGAGAGAGAGAGAGAGAGAGAGAGAGAGAGAGAGAGAAAGAGAGAGAGAAGAGAGAGAGAGTGAGAGAGAGAGAGAGAGAAGAGAGAGAGAGAGAGAGAGAGAGAGAGAGAGAGAGAGAGAGAGAGAGAGTCGATCAAAGAACAAACAAATCAGAATGCAGCATTGCAAATGACTCAGAAGAGGACAAAGCTGTGTGCCTCAAGCCAAACTATGCCATGTACATGTTTTTTCGATCACCGGGGTAGAGTTTCATGAGAAGGTCGCTCTGCGCGCGCATTACGCGGAGTCTAAGAAGCCTAAGAAAGTATAAGAATGTCAACGACTTTAAAAAATGTTGCGGAAAAAAATATTGCAAGCTCTTGTCTGATTGTTAAAAAAATATTATTTTAGCTAAAAGTTTTGTCAAGAAACACTTTCAAAACGATTTCCACCAACCGAAGTCGGACTTGCTGGGCCCAACTCAGTAATTCTTAGTTAGGCGCATAACGGCAGCATGACCCATCTGCGCTCATAATTGATAGGAAACTGTCTGAGCGATCGAATAAGAAGAAGAAGAAGAAGAAGAAGAAGGGGAAGCTAAACCTTAATGGGCCAATCAACAACAGTTGATGTATTAACCACGTGCAAATCACGTGATAGTTCGCCGCGTGGTTGGTCTGGAGGAAGAACAAAACGTTAGCCAAACTATCAGCAAATGAAGGTGTTTCTTAGGAACGTTTTTTGCTGAATTGCGCGAACAGCTATGAGCGTTCGCTTTTGTGAAACGCTTCCCGGGATCGATCATTAATAAAAGTGTCAATTTTTCATCTGAAAGTCTGGGTAACGATCAATAACCCGTATGCTAATGATCAGATTAAAAAAAAGCAGAGGACTAGAATGTCACCCACAGAATATCATATTAGACTAGCTATACCCGTGCTCCGCACGTGTTGTCACGGCGGCTGTTCCATTTGCCTCCCACTGGAAATGTAAATTTAATGTAAGCGCCACCCTTAACGATGAGTGGGGGAACCTCACCGAGCAGAATCTGGTAAGGACTCTAACAGCCATCCACACGAGAACACCCCAAATATCTGCCTCGAGCAGTTTGAGAGAAGATATAGAAGGCTAGAGAGAAAATTAAATGGTGTAATAACTGGGTGATGCATTTCAAGTGTTTTGCTTACCAGTATGTCAGAATGTCCATACTAATGGGCCAGTAATTTGCCACTGTAGTATAAAATTAAATTTTATTGCAGACTTCATGGGTCAGATGACACCTGGCTGCACAAAATGAGGGATCAAATAACTGTCAATGCGGGTCAATGACCCAAGCCCACTGACAATCTGAAACTCTGAACATGCAAACGAATAATCAGCGAAACATCATTCAAATCTCCGAGCAGTGTGTGGTGAAAATGGTGTTTTACGTCCTCTTGGTCATAGACACATATGGGACATTTGTAAATACAAAGATGGTGGGAACAATACTGGCTGCAATGCCCGTAAGCAGTGCAACACCAATAAAGTCCCGAGTTTTTAATATTATAGATAGGTGTAGCGGTAACCACGCCTCGGTTAAACCTCATCGGCTATGGTACCGCCACATATATATAAGTTTAGTTATTAAACAAAGCTCTGAGCAGAAGGAAAAATGGTGCTTTACGTCCTCTCGGTCTGGAACAGACACATATGGGACATTTGTAAATACAAAGATGGTGGGAACAATACTGGCTGCAATGCCCGGAGGCAGTGCAACTCCAGTAAAGTCCCGATTTTTTTTAACAATACAAATAGGCCTAGGTGTATCGGTAACCACGCCTTGGTTAAACCTCATCGGCTATGGTACCGCCACAATTGTATATAGCCTATTACTCCTGCGTATCGTAAATTTGGGTTTTACGTCCTCTCGACCTGGGAAGGCACATAATTATGGGACATTATTACCTTTTACTCCAGCAAATCCTGGTGGTACTGTAATACCAGGTCTGACACGGTATGGTGATAGTAATTCGCTTTAATTCGCTTTAAAAATTCAACTTTAGTATTAACAAGAAATCACAAAAGGTCAATCTTTAGATGTACATTATAAAAAAAAATTTTTGTTAGTTTATTTACAGAAAACCCAACCAGACTACTGTCCTCTGTTGTGTGAAAGTACGATTATAAGAGTTTAATATCTAATTTGCTAAGGGAGACTACTCCTTACGTGTATGTGTGTTTCGCCAACCGCTCGGCATGTCTTGTGTTTTCCAGAGTTTAAACGGAAGACAGTGACGTCACGACTATTCCATGAATCGAACATGGCGGCCGTTCTATTTACCTCCCACTGGAATGTAAAATTTAGCGTAAGAGCCCCCTTAACGATGACTGGTGTGTGTGTGTGGGGAGGAGATAGAGATAGAAGGGCGGTTAACGTCACGCAAAATATAATGTGGATAATAGAAATAACTGGCTTGTTCTAAAATTCAATTATATTATTTTGCCAGTTATCATCATCAATTTGTTTTCATTTGACTGGCTAGTGTAGCTATAACAGTTACAAATGTCTCGGTGAACAGTAAAATAAAGGTCATGCTACAAAAAAACACACAAAACAAAACAAAACAAGTGAAAGAACAGTTTACTTTTGAATTCCTTCAATTTCACACACACATGCCAAATCAATGTTGAAACAGACTCAAGCACAAAACGTTTATTTAAGGGAAAAACCCAACCTACCCAAACACGATTCAAGACAGAGTTGTCTCCTTTCTGTACCCAATGTTCAAATTACGATGTGTTTAGTAGACCCTTTGAGATCGACTGGGTTTATATCAAACCAAAATTAAACTTTCAAAACTTTGAGTTGTATCTCATGGTTACGATTTGCGCTGTTTCAGTGCTTTCTACTTTCACTTTCTTTGCCTCTACATCCTTCTGGTTTCTTTGTCCATATTTTGTTTCTTCTTCCCTCTTCCTCTTTTGATTTTGTTAGTCCCCGAGCCTAAGCTATTGTTTTTGTCTGGTCCGTCCGTCCGTCCGGTGTCCGTCCGTTCGTCCATCCGTCCGGTGTCTTGGCCGTCGGTCCTGCATGCCTCCGTCCGTCCGTTTTTCTCAAAAACTATTCAGTCTATCATCATCAAATTTGGCATACTAGTTTGCCAAGATGCAAGCTATCCACTGATGTAATTTAGTTTTACATTAAGGTCAAGGTCGCGCCAGGTACGGGGTTCAAGCCCCGAAACACATAATCGCTAATATCTCGCGAAGTTTTGCATGTATTTTAATGCAGTTAGTAGTATTACTACTAACTGATGAAAATAATAGTAGTCTTTTCATGGGTAGTAGTATTAGTAAGGTTTTCATCAGATAGTAGCTTGACATACGTCGACCATTCCTGACAAACTAATTATTATGCTGGAAAATGGAAGGTCTTTTGGCAGCTGCACAATCTGCATCCAGGTCTGTCAAAAATACCAACCAGTAATACCAACCAGAGTTAGATTACTGCTGATGTTCATGGTTGAAAGGGGGCATAATCAAGGTTTCTGTCCTCACTACTCATATAGGGGAAAATGGCCGCTTGTCTGTCTTATTCCCATTACAGTGTCTTTGGTGCTGCCTGACGTTGGTGACAAGCTACCGTATTGATTCTTGTTGTCCAGAGGTATAGGTATTAGGTATTAGGTATTAGGTATTAGTACTTTATAGTCACAGAGGCGTCTCTCTGTGAAATTCGGGTTGCTCCCACCTGGAGAGCGCGTCGCTGCCAGAGGCGCGCCACCCATTTTTATTTTTATTTTTTATGCATGCGATTTTTGTGACTGATGAGGGAGGGGGGGGGGGGGGTAAATTTTGACCAAATGACAACTGTTTCGTTGCCACTGGGTTTAACGTATGCTAAGTGCATGGGCACACGGGACCTCGGTTTATCGTCTCATCCGAAAGACTCCACGTTCAGACCGTTAAGGCCTAGTGCAGAATGAGAGGAAAAAATCCCCTGTACCCAGGTTCGAACTCGGGTTTACTTGACACGAAGCGAACGCGATACCACTGTGCCACTCTACACCACCAGAGACAACCCTGGTGAATTTGAATTGATTTTAAAAAAAAATCAGAAATCGAGTTAAGTGAAACATACTATTATGAACTGTCATTGGGGGACACCCCGCTATCGCTACGTATCGATAACACTACCAAGATCACTACATATCGATAACACTACTGGGCTAAATCACTACGGCAACAAAGGGTTAGGGATAGGGCTTAAAATAGGGTTAAACCTAGGTAAGGAATAGGGTTGGGTTAGGAAAAGGTTACGTTCGGGTTAGGGTTAGGAATAGTGTTAGTGTTAGTCTGTCGGAATTCAAACTGACAGATTGGCACAGTCATCATCAATTGTTCTCTATGGGCAGTAGTGGTAACAACGGGTAGTTCTGTCGATACGTAGCGATAGTGCTACACCCCCGTTTCAATGCAGTCCATTGCCATAAAAGCGAAACTGATAAAAGATACGAATTCTCCTTTGAAATGCGTCTTTGGATTTCCTTTCTGTTCTTATCGTTTTTGCATAGTTGGGTAGTTGGGTACATTTTGATTCAGTGCAGGGAGTTGTCCACTTATTATTTAAGCTTTATTAAATGTTATCAAACCAGCATACACGTACACCCTAAAAAGAGATTTCACTTGCCGTTTCTTACGGTCACTCACTGTCAGCAAAGATATTCTAAAAGGGTAAAATGGATTACTTAAAAACTCGGCGAACCGGGCTGATAGAGTTATCGTTAGTGCGGACATGTACACTATTCACAGTGGAGGCTATCCAAAAACTCAGACTGGAACTTGAACGGAGAATTCAACTGGCCTATCGATGTGTAAAGTGTGTCACGTTTCAAAGGGACATAACCAGTGTTTCTGTCCTCACTACTCATATTAGGGAAAAGAGACCGGATGTTTATCTTCCCCTGTACAGTCTTTGCTGTCAGTTACTAATACTGAAACGATATTTTTGCATTCGCGAGGGGTGCCTGCCAGAACTGTCTATCTGTGTTCTTTATTCCTTTTGAGATAGACTGTTCTGCAGGCAGTCCTTTGCGAGAGAACCCTGGCAATTGCCTTAGACTGGAATAGCACTCGATCAAAACGTCGTTAAAACGGTTGTTTAAGTTTTGAATACCGCGTCTGATAATGTCGGGGTGCTTATGGAAAGTTACGAGTATAACAGGAAACAATACACTACTCATTCAAGTCGTTCCGGCCATATATATCCGGAATTAATAGTAGCTGTCAATTTGATCCAGTTGCTTCAAGGGAAGTAAATCCTTGGTCCCTTCTAAACTTGCTTCGCTCCCTTGCCTCTGACTTTGTAGTGGTTTGTTGTGGGATAACCAATCGATGTAGAGAGTTTTTCAATATCAAGTCTATATATAAAAAAGTCTGATCTACCACTTCCCTATGTCTAAACCTGAAGTAAAAACCTGTAATCTTCCTTCATTTCAACTTTTGTTTATGTATGTTTTGTTTGTGTGTGTGACTTGAGTGATTTGTGAGTTTTTTCCCTCAATAATTCAAAATCATTGCGATGCGAACGAGTTAACATACCTAAGGTTGACGACACTGCAACAGAATAGAAAGGTACTGTATGCCCATGTTAATATCACTGCAACATAAACAATATATAACCACGTATACAGTGCAGTGCCTATATTTACCTTGAACGCTGAAGATGGACAAAGATAGCAAGCAGATGATGTGACCAGGAGTCAGTAGTGATGATCAGATTCCAGATCCGCAATCCTCTAGCCCTTATACCAACGAACCATATCAGTCTCACACACACACCCTACCATCTTTCCACTCCCTTCATTTAATTAAAGACACACTGACCGCACTACGATTAAGTCCCTTGTTTTTTTCTGGGTAGCTGTGACCCACATACAAATGTCCCCAACTTTCAAATTGAGGCTGTTCTTTAAAATTATGTTTCGTTTTCATGAAAACGAAACATATATTTTGAAGAGCAGCCTCAATTTGAATTTGGGGACATATGTATGTGGGTCACAGCTACCAGAAAAAAAACAAGGGACTTAATCGTAGGTGCGTCAGTGGGTCTTTAATTAAATGAAGGGAGTGGAAAGATGGTAGGGTGTGTGTGTGAGACTGATATGGTTCGTTGGTATAAGGGCTAGAGGATTGCGGATCTGGAATCTGATCATCACTACTGACTCCTGGTCACATCATCTGCTTGCTATCTTTGTCCATCTTCAGCGTTCAAGGTAAATATAGGCACTGCACTGTATACGTGGTTATATATTGTTTATGTTGCAGTGATATTAACATGGGCATACAGTACCTTTCTATTCTGTTGCAGTGTCGTCAACCTTAGGTATGTTAACTCGTTCGCATCGCAATGATTTTGAATTATTGAGGGAAAAAACTTACAAATCACTCAAGTCACACACACAAACAAAACATACATAAACAAAAGTTGAAATGAAGGAAGATTACAGGTTTTTACTTCAGGTTCAGACATAGGGAAGTGGTAGATCAGACTTTTTTATATATAGACTTTATATAGAAAAACTCTCTACACCGATTGGTTACCCCACAACAAACCACTACAAAGTCAGAGGCAAGGGAGCGAAGCAAGTTTAGAAGGGACCAAGGATTTACTTCCCTTGAAGCAAATGCATCAAATTGACAGCTACCTATTAATTCCGGACATATATGGCCGGAACGACTTGAATGAGTAGTGTATTGTTTCCTGTTATACTCGTAACTTTCCATAAGCACCCCGACATTATCAGACGCGGTATTCAAAACTTAAACAACCGTTTTAACGACGTTTTGATCGAGTGCTATTCCAGTCTAAGGCAATTGCCAGGGTTCTCTCGCAATAGGACTGCCTGCCAGAAACAGTCTATCTCAAAAGGAATAAAGAACACAGATAGACAGTTCTGGCAGGCACCCCTCGCGAATGCAAAAATATCGTTTCAGTATTAGTAACTGACAGCAAAGACTGTACAGGGGAAGATAAACATCCGGTCTCTTTTCCCTATATGAGTAGTGAGGACAGAAACACTGGTTATGTCCCTTTGAAAACGTGACACACTTTACACATCGATAGGCCAGTTGAATTCTCCGTTCAAGTTCCAGTCTGAGTTTTTGGATAGCCTCCACTGTGAATAGTGTAACATGTCCGCACTAACGATAACTCTATCAGCCAGGTTCGCCGTAGTTTTTAAGTAATCCATTTTACCCTTTTAGAATATCTTTGCTGACAGTGAGTGACCGTAAGAAACGGCAAGTGAAATCTCTTTTTAGGGTGTACGTGTATGCTGGTTTGATAACATTTAATAAAGCTTAAATAATAAGTGGACAACTCCCTGCACTGAATCAAAATGTACCCAACTACCCAACTATGCAAAAACGATAAGAACAGAAAGGAAATCCAAAGACGCATTTCAAAGGAGAATTCGTATCTTTTATCAGTTTCGCTTTTATGGCAATGGACTGCATTGAAACGGGGGTGTAGCACTATCGCTACGTATCGACAGAACTACCCGCTGTTACCACTACTGCCCATAGAGAACAATTGATGATGACTGTGCCAATCTGTCAGTTTGAATTCCGACAGACTAACCCTAACCCTAACCCTAACCCTAACCCTAACCCGAACCCTTTTCCTAACCTAACCCTATTCCTTACCTAAGTTTAACCCTATTTTAAGCCCTAACCCTAACCCTTAGTTTCCGTATGTGATTTAGCCCAGTAGTGTTATCGATATGTAGTGATCTTGGTAGTGTTATCGATACGTAGCCGATAGCGGGGTGTCCCCCAATGACAGTTCATAATAGTATGTTTCACTTAACTCGATTTCTGATTTTTTTTTAAAATCAATTCAAATTCACCAGGGTTGTCTCTGGTGGTGTTAGAGTGGCACAGTGGTATCGCGTTCGCTTCGTGTCAAGTAAACCCGAGTTCGAACCTGGGTACAGGGATTTTTTCCTCTCAACTTTGCACTAGGCCTTAACGGTCTGGTCTGAACGTGGAGTCTTTCGGATGAGACGATAAACCGAGGTCCCGTGTGCCCATGCACTTAGCATACGTTATACCCAGTGGCAACGAAACAGTTGTTCAACTTTGCCGTCAAAATTACCCCCCCCCCCCCTCCCTCATCAGTCACAAAAATCGCATGCATAAAAAATAAAAAATAAAAATGGGTGGCGCGCCTCTGGCAGCGACGCGCTCTCCAGGTGGGAGCAACCCGAATTTCACAGAGACGCCTCTGTGACTATAAAGTACCTAATACCTAATACCTAATACCTAATACTATACCTCTGGACAACAAGAATCAATACGGTAGCTTGTCACCAACGTCAGGCAGCACCAAAGACACTGTAATGGGAATAAGACAGACAAGCGGCCATTTTCCCCTATATGAGTAGTGAGGACAGAAACACTGAGTTATGTCCCCTTTCAACCATGAACATCAGCAGTAATCTAACTCTGGTTGGTATTACTGGTTGGTATTTTTGACAGACCTGGATGCAGATTGTGCAGCTGCCAAAAGACCTTCCATTTTCCAGCATAATAATTAGTTTGTCAGGAATGGTCGACGTATGTCAAGCTACTATCTGATGAAAACCTTACTAATACTAATACCCATGAAAAGACTACTATTTATTTCATCAGTTAGTAGTAATACTACTAACTGCATTGAAATACATGCAAAACTTCGCGAGATATTAGCGATTATGTGTTTCGGGGCTTTGAACCCCGTACCTGGCGCGACCTTGACCTTAATGTAAAACTAAATACATCAGTGGATAGCTTGCATCTTGGCAAACTAGTATGCCAAATTTGATCATGATAGACTGAATAGTTTTTGAGAAAAACGGACGGACGGAGGCATGCAGGACCGACGGCCAGACACCGGACGGACACCGAACGGATGGACACCGGACGGACGGACGGACCAGACAAAAACAATAGCTTAGGCTCGAGGACTAACAAAATCAAAAGAGGAAGAGGGAAGAAGAAACAAAATATGGACAAAGAAACCAGAAGGATGTAGAGGCAAAGAAAGTGAAAGTAGAAAGCACTGAAACAGCGCAAATCGTAACCATGAGATACAACTCAAAGTTTTGAAAGTTTAATTTTGGTTTGATATAAACCCAGTCGATCTCAAAGGGTCTACTAAACACATCGTAATTTGAACATTGGGTACAGAAAGGAGACAACTCTGTCTTGAATCGTGTTTGGGTAGGTTGGGTTTTTCCCTTAAATAAACGTTTTGTGCTTGAGTCTGTTTCAACATTGATTTGGCATGTGTGTGTGAAATTGAAGGAATTCAAAAGTAAACTGTTCTTTCACTTGTTTTGTTTTGTTTTGTGTGTTTTTTTGTAGCATGACCTTTATTTTACTGTTCACCGAGACATTTGTAACTGTTATAGCTACACTAGCCAGTCAAATGAAAACAAATTGATGATGATAACTGGCAAAATAATATAATTGAATTTTAGAACAAGCCAGTTATTTCTATTATCCACATTATATTTTGCGTGACGTTAACCGCCCTTCTATCTCTATCTCCTCCCCACACACACACACCAGTCATCGTTAAGGGGGCTCTTACGCTAAATTTTACATTCCAGTGGGAGGTAAATAGAACGGCCGCCATGTTCGATTCATGGAATAGTCGTGACGTCACTGTCTTCCGTTTAAACTCTGGAAAACACAAGACATGCCGAGCGGTTGGCGAAACACACATACACGTAAGGAGTAGTCTCCCTTAGCAAATTAGATATTAAACTCTTATAATCGTACTTTCACACAACAGAGGACAGTAGTCTGGTTGGGTTTTCTGTAAATAAACTAACAAAAATTTTTTTTTATAATGTACATCTAAAGATTGACCTTTTGTGATTTCTTGTTAATACTAAAGTTGAATTTTTAAAGCGAATTAAAGCGAATTACTATCACCATACCGTGTCAGACCTGGTATTACAGTACCACCAGGATTTGCTGGAGTAAAAGGTAATAATGTCCCATAATTATGTGCCTTCCCAGGTCGAGAGGACGTAAAACCCAAATTTACGATACGCAGGAGTAATAGGCTATATACAATTGTGGCGGTACCATAGTCGATGAGTTTTAACCAAGGCGTGGTTATCGAATACACCTAGGCCTATCTGTATTGGTAAAAAAAAATCGGGGACTTTACTGGAGTTGCAATGCCTCCGTGCCATTGCAGCCAGTATTGTTCCCACCATCTTTGTTATTTACAAATGTCCCAGATGGTGTACTGTGTCTAGGACCGAGAGGACGTTAAACACCATTTTTCCTTCTGCTCAGAGCTTTGTTTAATAACTAAACTTATATATATGTGGCGGTACCATAGCTGATGAGGTTAATCCGAGGCGTGGTTATCGCTACACCTTTTTATATTGTTAAAAACTCGGGACTTTACTGGTGTTGCAACTGCCTCCGGGCATTGCAGCCAGTATTGTTCCCACCATGCTTTGTATTTACAAATGTCCCATATGTGTCTATGATCGAGAGGACGTAAAACACCATTTTCACCACACACATGCTCGGAGATTTGAATGATGTTTCGCTGATTATTCGTTTGCATGTTCAGAGTTTCAGATTGTCAGTGGGCTTGGGTCATTGACCCATATTGACAGTTATTTGATCCCTCATTTTGTGCAGCCAGGTGTCATCTGACCCATGAAGTCTGCAATAAAATTTAATTTTAATACTTTCTACAGTGGCAAATTATCCCCCCTCCGGCCCATTAGTATGGACATTCTGACATACTGGTAAGCAAAACACTTGAAATGCATCACCCAGTTATTACACCATTTAATTTTCTCTCTAGCCTTCTATATCTTCTCTCAAACTGCTCGAGGCAGATATTTGGGGTGTTCTCGTGTGGATGGCTGTTAGAGCCCTTACCAGATTCTGCTCGGTGAGGTCACCCCAGTCATCGTTAAGGGTGGCGTTTACACGAAATGTACATTTCCTGTGGGAGGCAAATGGAACAGCCGCCGTGACAACACGTGCGGAGCACGGGTATAGCTAGTCTAATATGATATTCTGTGGGTGACATTCTAGTCCTCTGCTTTTTTTTAATCTGATCATTAGCATACGGGTTATTGATCGTTACCCAGACTTTCAGATGAAAAATTGACACTTTTATTAATGATCGATCCCGGGAAGCGTTTCACAAAAGCGAACGCTCATAGCTGTTCGCGCAATTCAGCAAAAAACGTTCCTAAGAAACACCTTCATTTGCCGATAGTTTGGCTAACGTTTTGTTCTTCCTCCAGACCAACCACGCGGCGAACTATCACGTGATTTGCACGTGGTTAATACATCAACTGTTGTTGATTGGCCCATTAAGGTTTAGCTTCCCCTTCTTCTTCTTCTTCTTCTTCTTCTTATTCGATCGCTCAGACAGTTTCCTATCAATTATGAGCGCAGATGGGTCATGCTGCCGCTATGCGCCTAACTAAGAAATACTGAGTTGGGCCCAGCAAGTCCGACTTCGGTTGGTGGAAATCGTTTTGAAAGTGTTTCTTGACAAAACTTTTAGCTAAAATAATATTTTTTTAACAATCAGACAAGAGCTTGCAATATTTTTTTCCGCAACATTTTTTAAAGTCGTTGACATTCTTATACTTTCTTAGGCTTCTTAGACTCCGCGTAATGCGCGCGCAGAGCGACCTTCTCATGAAACTCTACCCCGGTGATCGAAAAAACATGTACATGGCATAGTTTGGCTTGAGGCACACAGCTTTGTCCTCTTCTGAGTCATTTGCAATGCTGCATTCTGATTTGTTTGTTCTTTGGATCGCTCTCTCTCTCTCTTCTCTCTCTCTCTCTCTCTCTCTCCGTCTCTCTCGTCATCTCTCTCTTCGTCTCTCTCTCTCTTTCCTCCTCACTCTGTCCCTACTCTCTCTCTCTCTCTCCTCTCTCTCTCCTCTCTCCCTCGCGTCCAATCTCCTCTCTCTCGCTCGTCTCTCTCTCTCAACAACGTTTTTTTCATTTTTCTTGATTGATTGTTTTGATGTCATTTTTCACATATTGATTTGCCTGATTGCATGGTGTGATGTGTGAGTTTTGAGAAGCGGCAAAAAAGTGCCCAGGTGCACCGACCTCTCTTAGTAGCTTATCCTTTTTAACCCCTCATAAAACATTCATAAACATTTGGTTATCCTCTCTCTCTCCTCTCTCTCTCTCTCTCTTCGTCTCTCTCTCTCAGTTCCTCTCCTTCCTCTCCTCTCGTCTCTCTCTCTTCTCTCTCTCACCAAGGACAGAAATGGAAGACTAGGCCCAGCCTAAATTCTTATCCTTTGTAAAATAAAGTTTCTGAGTCTCTCTCCTATTATATACATGTACATTTGGACCAAACATTTATTAAAGCAAACTATATATAATATACATAAGAGGAAAGTTTAATGGTGTGTTTGTGTTTTTTCTTCTTCAAATTTTTGATCGCATATCTCTCTCTCTCTCTCTCGTCTCTCTCAATGTCGTCCTCTCTCTCTCTCTCGTACTCTTCTCTCTTCTCCTCTCTCCTTTAAACCTTCTCCTTCTTCTCATTCCCATTTTTGGGCGTATTTCTTTTTATTCATTTTGTTTTCTAATTATACACATCATACACAAAACAAACTGCAAGAAAGACCTCAAATCTATTGCGCTCTGTGACTGTCCGTTTCCTTTTTTACTGACATCTGCTTTCTCTTCTCTCACTTATTGACCACTCTCAGCCTTTTTTGTTTTAATCTTCCAACATGTTCACCGTGGAAATAACCGAGGGGGTCCCTTTCGTAAAAATAGCCCCCCCCCCCCGCCCCCTGCCCCCCCCACTCCGGTCGGAAGAGCCACAAGAGGCGCAGAGAAAGGCTAGCTGGAGCCTGGTACTTGCGTGAGTGGCATCGGAGTGGGCGTATGTACAGGTGAAGATGAAAGATGCATCGAGAGATCGCATATAGGAATATAGGATTGAAAGTCTCTTGGACTCTGCCTTTCTTCCTTTGCTTTTGTGTCTCTGACGATCTTTCGGCTTATTGGCCAGTCATCCTGCCTTTAGTTTCAAAAAAACTTCGAAATATGTTTTATCCGTTTGAGCTCCTCCGAAATCGGAATGTGTCGGCTGTACGAATCGGGGAGACCCAGCTAAAAACTGAAACCGGACCTTATGTACCTTAACCATGATGCGGCCATATGGCCTGGGAACGCAGAAGAAGCAGAAGAGAAGATAGATCTTCAAATAATTTCTCTTTTGAGCTCCTCCATCCGAATTTCTGAAATCGTCTGCTTTAAATGTATGCGGGTGTGACTGTTGAAATACTGGAAAACCCGGATACATAGTACCGAGCATCCCATTATGGCCTGAATGTCCCTAGGGAACCGATAAACACGAAGAAGAAGAACATACATCCATGCTTACATGTACAAGTAGCACGATCGATTCTTGAACACACACAAACTCACCATGCTCTGATGCTTTATGTTGGTTGTTGTTGTTCTAGCAACATCACTAGGTTCGACCTCTTCTAAGGAGGCCAGTCGTGCAACCACGACGCGTCGGAGATGGCGTCCTTGGCGCCACGGGGCCTGCCGTCGCCCCTCTCCCGTCTCCGTCAGGGGGGGTGGGGAAAGCGGGGAAGGAGGAGGAAGGCAGAGAATGAGAAGAATCAAGAAGAAGGGTGGAAGGAGGAAGGATTCTGTTACGTTTGCCATTGTCGTAAACGTATGCTGGTGGTTGTTGTGGGAGGGGGGGGTGTAAATTAAACAAAATAGCAATGTCAACAGAGATTGGCATGAAGATGCACTTATATTACTGTAGCACTTAATACTACTGCAGCAACAGAGAGAAAACCTTTGAGCTGAAGAGAAGCAAGATTAGATTCCTCGAATGCGTGCGATGACAACAACGTTAACGATGACAGAAGATCGAAATGCGCGGCTTGTCGAGGCAGGAGCCTGACTGCGAACCGTGGTGGAGGGAGAAGATGAAACAAAGAGAGAGATGAGTCTGGGGAAGGGGTATAAGGTAAGTCTGTAAAGGTGAAGGACTTCGGTTGCTGGGTGGGGTGTCGTGGGGTGGGTGTGTGTGTTGTGTTGATTAATGCGATTTTTACTGCTCGACCTGACCCTTCAGATTCTCTTTGGTTTTCTTGTTATTTAATTTTTTCCCTATAACGTGGTCAGGCTACTCTGATTGAAGCTATGGTTCTATAGTGGATTATTGTTGTTGATACTGTTTCTCGATGTTGTTGTCCACTCGACTTTGTTGTTGCCGGTTGCGTTTGATTCTTCGTGGTTAAATGATTTTTATTAACAAACAGCAACGCATTTACACACATATTAGAGAGCATAACCCGGCAACAACAAGCTTAAACTTATAACTGTGCCAACGTACAATGCCTTGAATGTTGAATGGCGGCTGGCAAAATGATTCTTCTTCTGTTGTTGTTTTTGTTTGTGTTGTTGTTATCAATGGTAGGGCCTGACGCCTGCTACTCGTCAACCTTTAACCTGTCCTTTTATTATTAGCCATCAACTGTTATTGATACACAGTCACTGGAGGCCTTTGTTTGTTCCGAGCTGAAAACTAGTTATTTTACTGACTCAGTACTGCTTTGGCCATGATGCACTTTGCTGTGTTTTCTTTGTTGTTGAGTGGTGGGGGTTTGTTTTGCGGTCGCTTGTAAACTATGTTATTACCCTTGGTTTTTGTCTTCTTTTTCTGTACAGATTCTGTAATTAAACTTAATTGTTTAAGTACCCGTATTTTTCGTGATCAACATAAAACAAAAACCGACTGAATACCAAGTCTTTAAACGTTTTCTTTTGCCTTATTTTATGTTATGTATTTCCTTTAACCCTTTCAACCGCCAGTCGTATTTCGCTCCAAATCCATTACACTTACCTGGTTAGGAACAAAATCCTATCTGCAGTATTTGGGGATTCTTCTGGTGGCAGATATAAAATAAGGTCTATCCTTACTTCGCAAACTTAGGACAAGCGGTTTCTTTGGATAATAAGACCCATACATTTGATGCCTTTTAGTAGTACATACCGGGTGGTAAATCACTGTGGTGCTAAAATGCGACTTTGGCGTGAAAGGGTTAAACACACACACGTCTGATTTTTTGTTCTTACCATTGCTTAGAGTCTTGTTTACAACAAACACAATTTTCAAATACTACTAAGTATGCCTCTGTCTACAAAACCAAAGCAATGAAAGTGTGTAATACTTATCAATATGTATATGCTTCCCATCAGTTGTGTGTCATTCGGATGTGTATTGTTTCGTTTATCCCTTCTTTAAAATAGGTCGCATTTTGAACTCCAAGTGTGTGTCACACTTTTTAACACAACACCTCAGCAGGAGACACGGTTTCTTTGTTCTCATTATGCCCCACAAAGTGCATCTCACCACGCTGACTCTGTGTGAGCTACTAGCTCCAAGACCCACGATATTCGGTTGTCGGGGAGCATTACCCCAACAGCAGAACTCAAAAAATTTACTCCAAAATCGTTGTGAGCAAACATTCAAGCCCACCATTCCGTCACAATCAAAAGACACAAACACAACGTCACGTGATCAACATTCCAGTCAATATACTAGGAAGATTTCTTAAGACCACCCTGGATCAGAAAAAGAAAAAAAAAGGCTGTTCGTGTCAAAATCCGGAGGGCGGGGGAGCGTGTGTGTGTGTGTGCCCGCTTATACGGGAAAGAGAAATACTTGTTTTTGTCAACCCAGCTTGACTCGCGCTCCATAAAATTACGCCCAATGAATCTCGGAAGCCAACAAAATCGTTTACAAGCAGCAATTCACAAATCAACTACATATATTACATCACTATCTACTTGACATAAATAACGAAATGATGGTCGTCCAGACCCAAAAAAACAAGGAACGGGGTACCGTGGCGGCGTCACAGGTCTTTATCAATCGAAAATAGTTAAAGCTAAAAAAAACCAACAAAAAACCAAGAGGCACTGACCACGGGTGCTTATTAAGCTGAGAAGATATTAATCAACAAACAATAACCAAAGAAAGAAATTCTCATAGTGAATGACTTACGATTTTTTTTTTTAAAATCACACGTTTATTACTACACACTAGGCTAAATATCACCTTCATATTATGAAGATTCGGCCTTCATCACGTTGTATTAAGACAGATGCCAAGAGGAGAAATATCACCTTGCTATTATGCGATCTTATACAGGCTTCATCACAGTTTATTAGCAAGCAGAAGATACCGTCACTCACTAATTACATAATTATGAAGATTAAATCGGATATAAAAGTCCAGCGTTATTATGGGAAAACAATTTAATCGAGTAGATTCGGTGCACATAATCTAAAAATACCAAGACACACACACCTGTTTCTAATTCTCGACTGTCACGGATTCCGTCTGACACAAGCAGAATAAGCCGAAGGACAGTGGGTGGTGCGGGGGCACAGGCTTGAGTGAGTTGAACCCCCTCTCTTTCTTAATCAATTTATATTTATGTCTCTTGTGCTAGGCCGTGGGCGTGTGAGCGCATTTACCCGGTGATTGCAATCTCTTCCGCTCAGACTCTCTTGTCGGGGGGCAGAGGAATATGGTGGATTTTATATTATACACCGGTAAAATATCGCTAAAAGCACTGGTTAGCCTTGAACGGTTAGGTCCCTTCTTTATCTTCTTTTAGTCATTCTCTATCATTCATTGTCTGTGTCTTATAACTTTGCTTTCTTTCGAGCTTCTTCTTGGGGGCTGCTATACTGCGTGGTTCTTGGTCTATATATGTGGTATGGCTTCTTTCTGGGTGGGGATATGTCTCGGTCTTCTTCTTCTTGGCTCTCTTTCTATAATTCTTTCTTCTTCTTTTTCTTTATATTCTTCTTCTTCCTTCTTCTGTGTGTGTCATCTTCTTCTTCTTCTTCTTCTGTCTTTCTTCTTCTTCTTCATCTTCCGTCTTCTTCTTCTTCTCTTCTTCTTATTTGATCGTTCAAACGGGGATGCCAGTGGCACGAACAAATTTGCCGTTTATATTAGGATTTTGTGTGTGGCTAAATTCGCTATACCCCGAGTGTGTGTGTGTGTGTGTGTGTGTGTGTGTGTGTGTGTGTGTGTGGTTGTGTGTGTGTGTTGTGCGTGCGTGCGTGTTCGTGCGTGCGTGCGTGCGTGTGCGTGTGCGTGCGTGCGCGCGGCGCGTGTGTGTGTTTTGTGTGGTATGTATGTGTGTGTGTGCGTGTGTGTGCGCGTGCGTGCGTGCGTTCGCGTGCGTGCGTGCGTGTGTGTGTGTGTGTGTCAAGTGAAGTCAAAATTTTATTTAAAGATGGAAATTGAATAAGCAAACATACATGCCTTTGTGTGTGCATGTGTGTGTATGCGTGCGTGTATGTGAGCGCAAGGTGTTGTGTGTATGTCGTGTGTGTATGTGTGTGTGTGCGTGCGCGTTAGTGAAGACGTGTGGTGTTGAAATGTGTGGGTGTGTGTGTGTTGTGTCGTGTGTGTGTGTGTTGTGTGTGTGAGCTTTAAACTGTTGGTCACGCTGCTCTTTTGCTGTTTCAGGAACCAACTCCTGGAACACAATTTTCTACTTCTCCCTCCGTCAGCGAACCGATCTTACTCATGTTGCTTTCAATAATCCAACAATCAAAACCGAACCACCTGTTTCCCCCGTCATTGAAGCTCATTCTCTCTCTCTCCTTCCTCATTCTTGGGACTTTAGGTCTATTTCTTCAAAAGTGTGTGTGTGTGTGGGTGATGTTGTGTCGGTCAGTTGTGTGTGTGTGTGATGTTTGTGGTGTGTGTGTGTGTGTGTGCGAATGTATGCGTGCGTGCGCGCGTGTGTGCGCGCGCGTGCGTGCGTGGCGTGCTGCAGTGCGTTGTTGGATGTTATGCTTGTACCGTGTGTGTGTGTGTGTGCGTGTGTGTGTGCGTCGTGTGTGTGTGTGTTGGTGTGTGTGTGTGTGTAGTGCGTTGTTTTTTTTTGCGCCGTTGCGTGCATGTGTGTGTGTGTGTGTGTGTGTGTATGTGTGTTTGTGTGTGTGTTGTGTGTGTGTGGTTTGTGTGTGTGTTTGTGTGTGTTGGTGTGTGTATGTGTGTATGTGTGTGTGGATTGTTTAGCTCTTGCTCGTTCTTTGTATAGTTGGTCCTTTGTTTGACCATGCATTATGACTGTTTGAGATGATAGGTAGCGCGCGTTACACGTTTCGATGTGATTTCTATCCACCGCTTTTGTTAGGCCGTATAAATACGGTATGGTGGGGGTGGATGGATGGAGTGGTGTGTGTGTGTTTGTGGTGTGTGTGTGTGGTGTGTGTGTGTGTGTGTGTGTGTGTTGTTTAGTGTGGATGTTGTGTCTGTGTGTGTCCTGTGTGTCGGTGATGTTGTGGTGTAAGTGTGGTAATGTGA
>CM065689.1:49128705-49137314 GCA_017654935.2 Phymorhynchus buccinoides | reverse complement strand
TTAATGGGAGCGGTACTTATGTATCCTGGTTTCAGTTTCACTGTCTCCACGCTACATTTTAAGAGACCGATTTCAGAATCGGTAGGAGCTCAAAAGAGACAATTATGTGGAAGATCTTCTTCTCTTCTTATTCTTCTGCGTTCCCAGGACTATGGCCATAATGGTTTAAGGTACATAAAGTGGCCGGTTTTCAGTTTTACTGGTCTCCACGATTCGTACAGCCGACACATTCGATTTCTGAGGAGCTCAAACGAGAAAATTAGTTCGAAGATTTTTTTGAATCAAGGCAGAGAGAATGGGCCAATAAGTCCGAAAGATAGTAGATGACACAAACGCAAAGGAAAAAGGCAGACAGAGTCCAAAGAGAGTGGCAGATTAGAGGAAGTTACAAGCACAGAACAGTGTGTGTGGGGGGGGGGGGGGGGGGGGGGGGGGGGCATTTTACGGAAAGACCCCTCGGTATTTCCACGGTGAAACATGAGTACTGTGGACGATTAAACAAAAAAGGCTGAAGAGTGGGTCAATAAGTGAGAGAGAGGAAAGCAGATGTCAGTAAGAAAAGTAAAAGACAGTCACAGCGAGCAATAGATTTGAGGTCTTCTTGCAGTTTGTTTTTAATGACGTTGTATAATTAGAAACAAAATGAAAGAAATACGCCAAAACTGGGAATGGACGAAGGATAAGGTTAAAGAGCGAGAGAGAGAGAGGGAGAGAGAGAGAGAGAGAGATGAGGAGAGAGAGAGAGAGAGAAGATATGCGATCAAAATTTGAAGAAGAAAAAACAAACACACCATTAAACTTTCCTCTTGATGTATATTATAATAGTTTCGCTTTAATTAAATGTTTTTTGTGCCAATGTATGTATAATATAGAGGAGAGAGACTTTCAGAAACTTATTTTACAAGGATTAAGAATTTAGGCTGTGGCCTAGTCTTCCATTCTGTCCTTGGTGAGAGAGAGGAGAGAGAGAGGAGAGAGAGAGAGAGAGATGAGAGAGAGAGAGAGATGAGAGAGAGAGACAGTGAGAGAGAGAGAGATAACAAATGTTTATGAATGTTTTCATTGAGGGTAAAAAGGATAAGTCTACAATAGCTTCTTTGCACCGGCCCTCTCACTCACACACTCACACCATGCATCAGGCAAAAAAAAATGACATCAAAACAACAAGTCAAGAAAGAAAAAAACGTTGTGAGAGAGAGAGAGAGAGAGAGAGAGAGAGAGAGAGAAGAGAGAGGAGAGAGAGAGAGAGCGAGCGGGAGAAAAAGAGAGAGAGAAGACGAAGAGAGAGAGAGAGGAGGAGAAGGATGAGAGAGAGAAAGAGAGAGAAGAGAGAGAGAGAGCGATCATAAGAACAAACAAATCAGAATGAGCATTGCAAAGACTCAGAAGAGGACAAAGCTGTGTGCCTCAAGCCAAACCTATGCCAGCGTTACATGTTTTTTCCGATCACCGGGTAGGTTTCATGAGAAGGTCGCTCTGCGCGCGCCATACGCGGAGTCTAAAGAAGCCTAAGAAAGTAGAAGAATGTCACCGACTTTTAAAAAATGTTGCGGAAAAAAAAATATTCAAGCTCTGTGATGTGTAAAAAAATATTATTTTAGCTAAAATTTTTGTCAAGAAACACTTTCAAAAACGATTCCACAACCGAAGTCGGACTTGCTGGGCCCAACTCCAGTAATTCTTAGTTAGGCGCATAACGGCAAGCATGACCCATCTGCGCTCATAATTGATAGGAAAACGTCTGAGCCCCCCGATCGAAGAAGAGAAGAAGAAGGGGAAGCAAAATTAATGGGCCAATCAACAACCGTTGATGATAACCACGTGCAAATCACGTGATTAGTTCGTCCGCGGGGTGGTCTGGAGGAAGAAACAAAACGTTAGCCAAACTATCGGCAAAATGAAGGTGTTTCTTAGGAAAGTTTTTTGCTGAATGCGCGAACAGCTATGACGTTCGCTTTGTGAAAACGCTTCCCGGGATCGATATTATAAAAGTGTCAATTTTCATTGAAAGTCTGGGAAACGGATCAATAAACCCGTATGCTAATGATCAGATTTACACAACAAAAAAGCAGAGGAGAGAATGTCACCCACAGAATATCATAATTTAGACTAGCTATACCGTGCTCCGCCACGTGTTGTCAGCGCTGTTCCATTTGCTCCCACTGAAATGTAAATTAAGGTAAGCGCCACCCCTTAACGATGAGTGGGGGAACTCACGAGCAGAATCTGGTTAAGGCCTACCGCATCCACACGAGAAACACCCCAAATATCTGCCTCGAGCGTTTGAGAGAAGTATTAGAAGGCTAGAGATAAAAATTAAATGGGTAATAACTGAGTGATGCATGTGTTTTGCTTACCAGTATGTCAAGAATGTCCATACTAATGGGCCAGTAATTTGCCACTGTAGTATAAAATTAAATTTTTATTGCAGGACTTCATCGGCGTCAGATGACACCTGCTGCACAAAAATGAGGGATCAAATAACTGTCCAATCCGGGTCAATGACCCAAGGCCACTGGACAATCGAAACTCTGAACATGCAAACGAAATAATCAGCGAAACCATAATTCAACATCTCCAGCAGTGCGTGGTGAAATGGTGTTTTACGTCCTCTTGGTCATAGACACATATGGGGACATGTAAAGAACAAAGATGGTGGGCGAACAATACTGGCTGCAATGCCCGTAAGCAGTGTAACACCATAAAGTCCCTGAGTTTTTAATATTTGTAGATAGGGTGTAGCGGTAACCACGCCCAGCTAAACCTCAGACGGCTATGTACCGCCAAAATATATAAATTTAGTTATTAAACAAGCTCCGAGCAGAATGAAAAATGAGTGTGCTTTACGTCCTCTCGGTATGGAACAGACACATTATGGGACATGTGTAAAATACAAAAGATGGTTACCTGGGAACATACTGGCTGCAATGCCCGGAGGCAGTGCAATCCAGTAAAGTCACGATTTTTTTTTTTAACATACAACTAGGCCTAGGTGTATCGGTAACCACGCCTTGGTTACAACCTCATCGGCTATGGTACCGCCACAATGTATTGATAGCCTATAACTCCAGCTATCGAATGAAAATTGGTGTTTTACGTCCTCTCGACCGGGAAGGCACATATGGGACCATTATTACCTTTTACTCCAGCAGATCCTGGTGGTACTGTAATACCAGGTCTGACACGGTATGGTGATAGTAATTCGCTTTAATTCGCTTTAAAAGTTCAACTTTAGTATTAACAAGAAATCACAAAAGGTCAATCTTTAGATGTACAATTATAAAAAAAAAATCTTTTGTTAGTTTATTTACAGAAAACCCAACCAGACTACTGTCCTCTGTTGTGTGAAAGTACGATTCTAAGAGTTTAATATCTAATTTGCTAAGGGAGACTACTCCTTACGTGTATGTGTGTTTCGCCAACCGCTCGGCATGTCTTGTGTTTTCCAGAGTTTAAACGGAAGACAGTGACGTCACGACTATTCCATGAATCGAACATGGCGGCCGTTCTATTTACCTCCCACTGGAATGTAAAATTTAGCGTAAGAGCCCCCTTAACGATGACTGGTGTGTGTGTGTGGGGAGGAGATAGAGATAGAAGGGCGGCTAACGTCACGCAAAATAGAATGTGGACATCCCATAGAAATAACTGGCTTGTTCTAAAATTCAATTATACATTATGCGTTTATCATCATTCTCTATCTCTCCCCCATCCCCAATTTGTTTTCATTTGACTGGCTTAGTTGTAGCTAATAAAAGTTACCAAATGACTTGCAGGTGAACAGTTAAAAATATAAGGTCATGCTACAAAAACACACACAAAACAAAACAAAGCAAGTGAAAGAACAAGTTTTCTTTTGAATTCCTTCAATTTTACAACACACATGCCAAATCAGGTGTTTGAAACAGACGCAAGCACAAAACGTTTATTTAAGGGAAAAACCCAACCTACCCAAACACGATTCAAGACAGAGTTGTCTCCTTTCTGTACCCAATGTTCAAATTACGATGTGTTTAGTAGACCCTTTGAGATCGACTGGGTTTATATCAAACCAAAATTAAACTTTCAAAACTTTGAGTTGTATCTCATGGTTACGATTTGCGCTGTTTCAGTGCTTTCTACTTTCACTTTCTTTGCCTCTACATCCTTCTGGTTTCTTTGTCCATATTTTGTTTCTTCTTCCCTCTTCCTCTTTTGATTTTGTTAGTCCTCGAGCCTAAGCTATTGTTTTTGTCTGGTCCGTCCGTCCGTCCGGTGTCCATGCCGTTCGGTGTCCGTCCGGTGTCTCGTCCGTCTTGCCTCTGTCCGTCCGGCTTTTCGTCCGTTTTTTTCTCAAAAACTATTCAGTCTATCATCATCAAATTTGGACATACTAGTTTGCCAAGATGCAAGCTATCCACTGATGTATTTAGTTTTACATTAAGGTCAAGTCGCGCCAGTTACGGGGTTCAACCCCCGAAACACATAATCGCTATATATCTTTTTTCGCGAAGTTTTGCATGTATTTGAATGCAGTTTTTTTCACAACATTTCTTGATGAATGCATCAAGTTGTCATGAATTTTTCTGTGCGCGCGTGTGCGCATGATCGCGCGCGCTCAAATCACGGGTCCGAACCCCAAGGCTATATATAAAAAAAACTATTCAGTTACGTGCTGTTTTGATGCCTTTTTTTTTATGTAGTTACGTGCTGTTTTGATGCGTTTTTATGTATGTATACAGCCGACACATTCCGATTTCGGAGTACCTCGGCGATGCTGCGAGGGGACTTTGCAGCCGCTCGACGTTGCACTTCTCTTTGATTTTTTCATTTTTTTCATAATGTGTTCTGGATACCTTTACCCCCATTTTCATCAGTTTCCCGCTACATCATCAAGCTGTCTTCTCTCTCTTTTTGCTCTGTTCGTTTTCTTTTTCTGCGCTTCCCTTTCATCTTATTTACCACATTTCTTTATCTTGTTTTCACGCTCTTGAAAATATCTTATTTGATTCTCTCTTTCCTTCCCTTCGTTTGTTTTCTTATTCTGCTTAATTTATTTGCCACCCTGCTCTCTCTCTCTCTCTCTCTCTCTCTCTCTCTCTCTCTCTCTCTCTCTCTCTCTCTCTCTCTCTCTCTCTCTCTCTCTCTCTCCTGCTCTCCATTTGCTTCCTGTCTTTTTGTCGTTTTTTCTCCCCCTAGTTTCTTCCTGTAGGGGGCATCCATCTATCCGTATCGTTTTTATTTTAACTAGCGCAACGCCGGGTACTGGTAACGTCCAGTAACGGTAACGCCTAGTAACGGTAACGCCAAGTACTGGTAACGCTGAGTACAGCAAATTTGAAGCGATTCGGTTAAGAAACGGCGGAGTTATAAGGCCCCTTTTCCCGTTGGCGCTGCTCTGAGAGTGATGCGCTCTCCCTTGTAACGGTAACGCCTAGTAACGGTAACGCCAAGTACTGGTAATGCTGAGTACAGCAAATTTGAAGCGATTCGGTTAAGAGTTATAAAACCCTGTTTCCCGTTGGCGCTACTCTGAGAGTGACGCGCTCTCTCGATTCTCTTCAAAGTTGCTGCCAGGCTTTGCCCCATCCACAGTAAGCCTGACAGCAAATTCGAAGCGATTCGGTTAAGAAATGGCGAGTTATTTGTGAAAAGGTGAAGCGGCGTATATCGCGCGTGTTTATGAATCAATTCGCTTTCGGTTTGGCACATCGATAGTCAGCGTCCCCAGTCATCTATCTGCAAATTGTGAAGACAATCGGTCCAGAAACGCTGGAGATACGGGTGCCGAGAGGCCGGCAGATACGCGTTTTGCGCATTTGCCAAAACCGGACGCAAATGACACGGCCGCCTCGGGTGCCGTTGCCATCGCCCTGTTAGGGCTCACAGCAAATTTGAAGCGATTCGGTCGAAAAACGGCGGAGTTATAAGGCCCGTTTTGTGTTTTACACAGACAGACAGACACACAACACACACACACACACACACACTTGCCTTTTTACTATATGATGATTTTGGCATTTTGCCTTTTTAGCTTTGCTTAGACCTGGAGCTATTTTTTTTAATAATTAAAAGAGTGGTACTTTCTTATGAAGGATTTTAAAAGTTCACATATCTCTACATTTAACACCTTAAACCCATCATAAAAAGTCTACTGTTTGTTTGTTTTATTGTTAGAAACATGGTTAAACATTTTTTTAAAGTGGTTGGTTTTGGGAAGTAGGGGATATTACGCAGCTATGTGTATTTTGTGTAGCTTTTGTGGGGGGCGGGGGAGAGAGAGAGAGAGAGTGTTGTGAGAGAGAGAAGAGAGAGAGAGAGAGAGAGTGAGTGAGAGAGAGAGAGAGAGAGAGAGAGAGAGAGAGAGAGAGAGAGAGATGAGAGGAGAGAGAGAGAGTGAGTGGTGAGAGAGAGAGAGAGAGAGCGAGGTAGAGAGAGAGAGAGAAGAGAGAGAGAGAGAGAGAGAGAGAGAGAGAGAGAGAGAGAGTTCACGAGAACACGGGAATGTATTCAAAACGGGCAATGGCCCATGTGAAGGGGGAACAATAGGCCTACATAATTATGTAACAAGCAAAAGAACTGAACAAACAACAATGGGAACTATGATGTAAGTAACTCTTTTATTTTCAATGTTTTAGGCAAAAACACAGCAATATTCCTAATATCTTTATTACCCTTAGGGTAAAGGTAAAGATGTGCACCCCTCCCCCCCTTTTACCAATTCTTAGAACAAATTAGTAACTGCAACCGAAACATGCAAGGGTATCTATAGTACTTAACTGATATAAACTGTTGACGTAGAGTTTCTAAAGCTGGACAACAGAATGCAAAATCTCATTCACATGAGATAGATAGATAAATATAGATAGATAGATAGATAGAGAGAGAGAGAGAGAGAGAGAGAGAGAGAGAGAGAGAGAGAGAGAGAGAGAGACTCACTCTCCCCATCAAAGGCTACCACTAGATTTGGACCCACTCGTGTGCAGCGCCTCCGTTGAAAGGAGCGAGCTACGTCGACCATTCCTGACAAACTAATTATTATGCTGGAAAATGGAAGGTCTTTTGGCAGCTGCACAATCTGCATCCAGGTATGTCAAAAATCACGTGGCTGTCCAGTATAGCAGTGCTACCAAAGACATTGTAATGGGATTAAGACAGACAACTGGAGAGTTACGGCGATCCGGGCTGATAGGGTTATCGTTCGTGATCCCATGAACAATACCAGATTCAAATTGTAGTGCTTGGGCAAACCTTTTTCTGTTTTCCTGAAGACGAAGAAAGGTAAGGAAGCTGCAAATGCGGCCAGAACATCTTCGAAACAGTAATACCAACCAGAGTTAGATTACTGCTGATGTTCATGGTTGAAAGGGGGCATAATCAAGGTTTCTGTCCTCACTACTCATATAGGGGAAAATGGCCGCTTGTCTGTCTTATTCCCATTACAGTGTCTTTGGTGCTGCCTGACGTTGGTGACAAGCTACCGTATTGATTCTTGTTGTCCAGAGGTATAGGTATTAGGTATTAGGTATTAGGTACTTTATAGTCACAGAGGCGTCTCTGTGAAATTCGGGTTGCTCCCACCTGGAGAGCGCGTCGCAGCCAGAGGCGCGCCACCCAATTTTTTATATTTTTTTTTGCATGCGATTTTTGTGACTGATGAGGAAGGAGGGGGGGGGGGGGGGTAAATTTTGACCAAATGACAACTTTTTTTGTTGCCACTGGGTTTAACGTATGCTAAGTGCATGGGCACACGGGACCTCGGTTTATCGTCTCATCCGAAAGACTCCACGTTCAGACCGTTAAGGCCTAGTGCAGAATGAGAGGAAAAAATCCCCTGTACCCAGGTTCGAACTCGGGTTTACTTGACACGAAGCGAACGCGATACCACTGTGCCACTCTACACCACCAGAGACAACCCTGGTGAATTTGAATTGATTTTTAAAAAAAAATCATAAATCGAGTTAAGTGAAACATACTATTATGAACTGTCATTGGGGGACACCCCGCTATCACTACATATCGATAACACTACTGGGCTAAATCACTACGGCAACAAAGGGTTAGGGATAGGGCTTAAAATAGGGTTAAACCTAGGTAAGGAATAGGGTTGGGTTAGGAAAAGGGTTCGGGTTAGGGTTAGGAATAGGGTTAGGGTTAGTCTGTCGGAATTCAAACTGACAGATTGGCAGAGTCATCATCAATTGTTCTCTATGGGCAGTAGTGGTAACAGCGGGTAGTTCTGTCGATACGTAGCGATAGTGCTACACACCCGTTTCAATGCAGTCCATTGCCATAAAAGCGAAACTGATAAAGGATACGAATTCTCCTTTGAAATGCGTCTTTGGATTTCCTTTCTTTTCTTATCGTTTGTGCATAGTTGGGTAGTTAGGTACATTTTGATTTAGTGCAGGGAGTTGTCCACTCATTATTTAAGCTTTATTAAATGTTATTAAACCAGCATACACGTACACCCTAAAAAGATATTTTACTTGCCGTTTCTTACGATCACTCACTGTCAGCAAAGATATTCTAAAAGGGTAAGATGGATTGCTTAAAAGCTCGGCGAACCGGGCTGATAGAGTTATCGTTAGTGCGGACATGTACACTATTCACAGTGGAGGCTATCCAAA
>CM065689.1:49096205-49106205 GCA_017654935.2 Phymorhynchus buccinoides | reverse complement strand
ATGGTGGACAGTAGTGTTCAGAGAATAGATGAGTTTTCAGGTTGGTTTTGAAAACTGACAGGGAGTTGGAATGTCTGAGAGACAGAGGGAGTTTGTTCCAAGTAGCTGGGGCCTGAAAAGAAAAGGATCTCTCGCCATAAGTTTTCGTTTTAATTGAGGGAGGCTGTAGAATACGAGAATCAGAAGAAGAACGAAGCTGACGAGATGGAATGTAAGTATGAAGTAGATCAGACAGGTAAGTAGGAGCAGAGCCAGAAATGACAGCAAAGGTAAGAGCAGAAAGCTTGTAGTTGATCCTGCTGGAGATTGGCAACCAGTGCAGAGAGTGCAGAAGGGGAGAAACATGTTCAAACTTGGAGGACTTAAGGATTAGTCGTGCAGCATTATTTTGGATTCTTTGGAGTTTGTTGAGAAGGTAGTTTGGAAGGCCAGCAAGAAGTGAGTTGCAATAATCTATTCTCGAGAGGACAAATGCACAGACCAAGGTTTTTGTGGCATCAGTGGAGAGATAGTGACGAACAGAACTAATCTTACGAAGCTCAAAATAGGCAGATCTGCAGATATTAGACACATGCTGCTGAAGGGAGAGACTTTGATCCAAAGTGACACCAAGACTGCGGACAGAAGAGGAGAAGGAGATAGTGTTGTTGTTGATTGTGACAGAGCCTGGAAGGGTAGAAAGATTGAGCATTTTCTTTGGGCATGCTAACATAATTTCAGTTTTTTCTTCATTAAGTTGCAGCTTGTTGTGGGTCATCCAGATTTTAAGGTCAAGTATGCACTCCTGTGTCCGCGATACCAGCCCATCGACTTCAGCAAGAGTGGCCGACTGATATACTTCTGTATCGTCCGCAAAACTCTCATGAGACAAGGCATGTTGACTGATAACATCGGACACAGGAGCAGCATAGAGCACAAAAAGAATGGGTCCCAGAACAGAACCCTGTGGGACACCACACAAAAGGGGGGACGGCTCAGAGTATCTGCCACTAACACAAACTGTCTGCTTACGATTAGTCAAGTAGCTATCAAACCAGGAAAGAGCAAGATCATGAATGCCAAAAGAATGTTTGAGTCGGCGAATAAGAATGGTATGATCAATAGTGTCGAAAGCGGCACTGAGGTCAAGCAAAGCTAACTGATGGTTGCCTTTATGTCTCACGATATTGAGTGTCTATTGAAACAAAGACCATTTCTTCGAGTTTCTGATCATTGCCTACGAGGTTTTTAACCCTTTCACCGCCAAAGTCGCATTTTAGCACCACAGTTATTTCACACCAGCGTCACTAAAAGGCATCAAATTGGGGTCTATTATCCAAAGACCCTATTGTTTTAGTTTTGGGAAGTAAGGTTAGACCTTATTTTATATATATATGTCAGAAGAATCCCCAATACTGCAGATGGATTTTGTTCTCTACCCAGGAAAATTTAATGGAAATTTTCGGCTGAAATATGGCTGGCGGTGAAAGGGTTAAAAGTGTTAGTATTTCGAGCATCCTCCTCCTCCTCCTCCTCCTCCTCCTCCTCCTCCTTCTGCATTTGCATCAAGTACGTTGGCAGACACCCAATTCTGGTCTAAACACCAACGGCAAAAATAAAATAAATAAATATGAAAGAAGACAATATATATTATTAAAAACTTCTAATGATTTGCTGTTGGAGACGAGAGGCGGTGCTTGAAGGTCTCGGTCGTCTCGGCTCCCCCGGTCTCTTCGTTGAGGCTGTTCCAGTCTCGCGCAGTTCGCGGGAAGAAGCTGTTTTCGTAATCTTCCGTGTTGCTGAACTCGATGTTATAGCAGCGGGTGTTGTTTCTGGCGAAGTGCGCTATGATGTTTTGAGACCGGCGACAGACTATGTGACTGCCTCATATGACTCGATCAGGTCGTGACGTTTCACCTCATTTGCATACCATCTAACTCGATCAGTCTGACTCAGTCGGGCCCAGTCAGGTGACAGGGCTGAATAGGGCGGGTTCTAAATTTCTCTGATCGAGTCAGATGGCTTGTGACCTCTTCTGTGCGGAAAACAAAATTTGATCTACGTCACGACCTGATCGAGTCATATGAGGCAGTCGCATAGTCTGTCTCCCGCTTAACTGGCCTCTTATTTCTGGCAGGAGTGATGAAGTTGTACGCCTCTAATGCAGGAAAGTGCCCGTTGATAACTTTATCCAGGAAAGTCAGACGATGATGTTTCCGTCTCTCATGTAGGGGGGTCGGATGTAAGTCACGAAGCATTCAGCATACCGTTTATTGAGAACATGCAGTGACAACGACCATCGTCATACTCGATGCGTGAACAACGTCACAGCATTGTACACATGCGTTAACCCTTTCACCGCCAGCCAGATTTCAGCCCAAAAATTCCATTAAATTTACCTGGGTAGAGAACAAAATCCATCTGCAGTATTGGGAATTCTTCTGTGACTTGTATATAAAATAAGGTCTATCCTTACTTCCCAAAACTAAGACAGTAGAGTCTTTGTATAATGGACCCCAATTTGATGCCATTTAGTGACATGGGTGTTAAATCATTGTGGTGCTAAAATGCGACATTGGCGGTGAAAGGGTTAACTGTCCCCCAATCAACTGCGTGAATGAATTTCAAAAGTCCATGATTTGGCAAACGATCCCTATATTTTGTTGCTCAGTCTACAACAAACAAATTGGATGCCCAAGAGAAGCAAATTGAGATGCGTGTCAAAGCTATGCATCAGCTCATAATCTGTGCTCATGTTTTTGTGCCAATCTAAGCTCTCGTTTCCACGAAATTTAATATAACTTCAACATGACCCAATATTGAAAAAAGAGCGAACAGCACATGTGGCCCTATCCGGTAGACATAGTCGTACACAGTTCAGACAACCGATCTGCAAACGAAATCGTTCTAGAAACGACAATTATATACGCAAAAACTGCAAACGTTTTCTTCTTCTTATTTTTCTTTTCTCTTTTCTATCTCCCCTACAGGCTCTACCGACAACCCCAACATCAGCCAAGCTGGACATTTCTCACGACACGGGAGAAGGAGGAGGGGGGTGGACAGAAGAGAGGAAGAAAGAGAAGTGTAAAGAAGGCAAGAGAGAGAAGGAGAAGGAGACCGAAGAAGAAGAAGAAGAGGAGGAGTTGGAGGAGGGGGAAACAGAATTACTTTGCGACGTTTTCCTTCCTTCTACTACGGAGAAAGACTCGGAAGCAGGAGGACTGAGCGTACCCACAGAACAAATACGAAGAAACGACGAAAAAGAGAAAGTGGTGGGGGGTCAAGGGGAAGAAATAGGACGGAAGACTAAAATGGACGAAGGTCAAATAAGAGGAGGAGGAAGACAGCAACGACAACAAAAGAAAGACCGAGAAGAAGAAACACAAGGAGGGGGAGGAGAAGAAGAAGACGAAAAAGAAGAAGAAGAAGAAGAAGAAGAAGAAGAAGAAGAAGAAGAAGAAGAAGAAGAAGAAGAAGAAGAAGAAGAAGAAGAAGAAGAAGAAGAAGAAGAAGAAGAAGAAGAACACAACGACGACGACGACGAAGATGACGACGAAGACGAAAACAACTCCAAGGAATACAAGGATGGACATAAGAAGAAACACAGAAAAGGTCGGACACAAAAGGCAACAGGGATAAGACGAGAAAGTACTACAGAAAAAGCTGTTGACACTAGTCCTTTCCCCAAGGGAAAACCCCCTCACACCTCCACCCCTTCCTCTTCCCCTTCCCCTTCCCCCGCCACCACTCTTCACATGTCCACCCCACCCTCACCCTTTTTCCGTCAGCAAATCTGGCGCAGCCGAAGTCTGGGATCGCGTCCCTCCTCCTCCTCCTCCCCCCACTCCTCCTCTCCCCCTTCTTCTTCTTCATCGGCGTGGGAGGCCCAGCGTTCACGACGACGACAACAACAACAACAACAACAACACCAGGAGGAACAGAAACAACCGCAGAAGCCACAACAGCAGCAGCAACTACACCAGCAACAACAGAAACCACAACAGCAACAGAAGCAACAAAAGCAACAACAGGTGGTGTTTCAGTTTTTCCCTACTACTACTACTCCTACTACTACTACTCCTACTACTCCCACTCATTCTCCTCCTCTTCCTACTGCTACTACTCCTGCTAGTCCGCAACAGAAGCATTTTCGTGCAAGTAGTGGAGGCAGTACGTATCGTCGTCATCGAAGCCACAGTGACGCAATGATGACGACTACCGCTACGACAATGGCTGCTACGGAGGGGGTACAGGCAAGACCCAGTCAGCTGAGCGTGCCAGGGGGGCAGCAGCATCATCATCAGCAGCATCAGCATCTTTCAGGGGTGGTGGGCTACCATCCTCAGGCTCATCCTCAGCATCCGTGGGCGGTTACCGGAGCGGTGCGCAGGAGCCGAAGGTTAGATGATGTTTTTGTGTGTGATGTATTGCGATTTATTTGTGGCGTGTTCTTTCTTGTGCTTCAGTTTCTTTGTCTTGTTGTTTTTGTTTTTAGTCTGATTTGTCTATCCTTACCTGTTTTGTCTATGTACGAGTGTGTGTGTTATGTGTGTTCGCGCGCGCGTGTGTGTGTGTGTGTCTGCGTCTCTGTGTGCATGTGTGTGTGTGTGTGTGTGTGTGTGTGTGTGTGTGTGTATGTGTGCGCGCGCGTCTGCGTCTGTGTGTACATATGTGTGTGTGTGTGTGTGTGCGTGTGTGTGTGTGTGTGCGCGTGTGCGTGTGCGTGTGCGTGTGCGTGTGCGTGCGCGTGCGTGCATGCGCGCGCGCGTATGTGTGTTTGTGTTTGTGTTTGTGCGTGCGTGTGTGTGTGTGTCTCTCTCTCTCTCTCTCTCTCTCTCTCTCTCTCTCTCTCTCTCTCTCTCTCTCTCTCTCTCTCTCTCTCTCTCTCTCTCTCTCTCTCTCTCTCTCTCATCTCTCTGTATCTGTGTGTGTGTGTGTGTGTGTGTGTGTGTGTGTGTGTGTGTGTGTGTGTGTGTGTGTGTGTGTGTGTGTGTGTGTGTGTGTGTGTACGTGTGTGTGTGTGTGTGTACGTGTGTGTGTGTGTGTGTGTACGTGTGTGTGTGTGTTCTCTTTATTGTTGGAGTATCCATTAGTAACTCTGTCTGGCCGTGTTGTGTCTGTCTTTGAACAGCCCGCTCTTTATCTTTTTCACAGTTCCTCGTCTGTTCATCTCTTTCTGTTTGTCTTTGCTTGTCTGTCTGTCCTGTCTGTTCATCTCTTTCTGTTTGTCTTTGCTTGTGTGTCTGTCCTGTCTGTTCATCTCTTTCTGTTTGTCTTTGCTTGTTTGTCTGCCTTTGTCTGTTCATGTCTTTCTGTTTGTCTTTGCTTGTCTGTCTGTCCTGTCTGTTCATCTCTTTCTGTTTGTCTTTGCTTGTTTGTCTGCCTTTGTCTGTTCATCTCTTTCTGTTTGTCTTTGCTTGTTTGTCTGCCTTTGTCTGTTCATCTCTTTCTGTTTGTCTTTGCTTGTTTGTCTGCCTTTGTCTGTTCATCTCTTTCTGTTTGTCTTTGCTTGTTTGTCTGCCTTTGTCTGTTCATCTCTTTCTGTTTGTCTTTGTGCGGTTATGCGCACGCACGCGCATGTTCACACTAGTCTCAGTATTAAAATGGTGCACTTTTCGCGGCCATTCTACTCGTCGTTTCTGGTTCTCAAGCTCTGAACTTTGTACACGCTTCCCTTGACTTTCTGTCAGTCTGTCAGTCTGCCTGCCTGCCTTCCTGTCTCTCTGTCTCTCAGTAATGTTAATTAATGAGTTTTACTACCAACGGTACCAATGCGATCAACTTGTTAATCATTATCTATGTTTGCTTTTAATTCCCATTTTCGATTCGTTTGCAATTATTTAATGTGCCAATTTTTGTTCCATTCGTTTGGTTTTACTTGATTGTTTGATGTCAAATGTTCTTTGCTTGATGCATGGTATGAATGTGTGAGTGAGAGTGCAAGGTGCAAAGAAGCTATTGTAGCTTATCCTTTCTACCCTCAATAAAACATACGTATTCGTATTCTGTCTGCTGTTGCATTTGTGTGCCTGTCTTGTCTCTATCTGTTCTGCATAGCTACTCTCTGTTTAGTTGCTCTTCACAGTCTAGTCTTATCTCTCAACACATTCTCTTACTTTCTTTCGATCTTGCCCATTGTACTGTCTGTCTCCATCTAAACTCGTACAGTAATTTGGGGAAGTCTTTGAATGTTCTAACTCACTTTGCGGTATCTTTTTTATTCCAGCTTCTTCCGTTTCTTGTTGTGCCTTACCCACCCTCCACCCCACACACACACCCTCTCTCTACACTGCAATCACACTCAATTCAGCAAATGTCCCCTTTCCTCTACCGGGGGGGTCTTTCGTAAAAAAATAGTTCCCCCACCTTCTGGAAGTTCTGTGTTTGTAACTTTTCCTCTAATCTGCCATTCTCTTTGACTCTGCCTTTTCCCTTTACTTTCTGTCATCTACTATCTTTCTGACTTATTGGCCCATTCTCCTGCCTTTTTTTTTTTACAAAAACAATCTTCCAAATAATTTTTCTCCAGCCGCCGTGGCGTAGTGGTTAGCGTCGCGGACTACTGGCTGGGAGGTCTTGGGTTCGAATCCCATCAGAGACGAGGAGTTTTCGGTCCTGGACCGACTCCTACCCAGAGTGAGTGGCTGTGGGCTGAATGGGAAGACTCAAACCACACAGTCGAGCTTCATCCGCTTAACGGATGTGATTCTGAGAGTGTTGCTCTAATTTCAAGACCAACACTGCAGGTGTCTGTAGTTCTCGGGCCTGGTTAACGCCGGGATATCATTATGAAAGGAAGCGTAGAATACAGCCCTGTCATGCAGTCTCAGACCAATGCGGAACTCCATAGCATCATCATCATCATCATTTCCATTCGCCAAATTTCCATTAATCATTAAAATAAAAGTCTCAAATTCTGTGGCTTGCAAGCCCTACTCTCATGGAGACCTCAGTTTCGGTTTCCGATCCAATCTATGCTTTGGTGCGTTCGGGTCAAAGTCATGGGGATCGGTGTGTTCTGGGGAGCTGTCGTTGGACGGTCGTGATGGCGCCCTCGGAGGAGGACCTCACTCACGCTGGCTCCGCGACTAAGAGAATAGTGTCGTCAATAGGGGGCTTAGTAGCTGGTGTCCTGAACAGGCTCTACTGAACTCCACCGAGGTGACTCAGCAGCAGTGCAGTGTCTCCTCGGTTGGTTGCCTCCTGACGGACTAACATAGATTCGCTCCCCTTGAACTGCTGGACTCGGATTCTGCGACCTGAACGTGCGGAGGTGTGGCTGCGAACTGGGAATCGGAATGAGCTGTGTGGGAGCAACGCCACTGTACGGCCCAGAAGATGAGACAGAAAAAGAAAAAAAATTCTCCTTTGAGCTCCTCCGAAATTGGAATGTGTTGGCTGTACGCAGCAGGGAGATGAGTGAAAACTGAAAACTGGACACATAATGTACCTTACCCATTGTGTCCATATGGCCTGGGAACTCAGAAGAAGAAGAAGAAGAAGAAGAAGAAGAAGAAGAAGTCCCCTTTCTTTTGTTTCTTTGTCAGTTTCTCTCCTTTCCATCTAGTCCCATCTTTTATCTTATTCTTGTCAATCGTCTTCCTTCGTATTGACTCTTCCTTTTTCTCCCCCCCCCTCCTCCCCAATTCGTACTCGCTCTCTGTGTTTTCCTTTCTCCGTCTGTCTTATTTCTATCTTGTCTGTCTTTCTGTCTATATTTTATACTGTGTACACAAAAGTGAAGGTCAACATGTTCTCAAGTTGGGTTGTAAAAATGGTGTCAGAAAACTAATGAAATTAATGAACATAATAATATTTTTGCTTGATAATTAGATTAATCATGTCTATCCTCTCTCTCTCTCTCTCTCTCTCTCTCTCTCTCTCTCTCTCTCTCTCTCTCTCTCTCTCTCTCTCTCTCTCTCTCTCTCTCTCTCTCTCTCTCTCTCTCTCTCTCTCTCTCTCTCTCTCTCTCTCTCTCTCTCTCTCTCTCTCTCTCTCTCTCTCTCTCTCACGAATTTGGAATGGAGATAGAAAATAATATTTTAACTGGCTGGAGGTCAATGTTTTCTTTCCTGTCTATTAATAAATTGTAATTAAAGAATTATAGTTGCCCTTTTCAACGTTTTGAAACGATTCTAGGAACGACTGAAGACTGATGATAAAGTGAAGTTTGATGGATGGAAGGGTGGGAGTGGAGGGTGGGAGGTAGTGACATAGAGTCTTCACAAAGTTGAAGTAGGAAGCGTTATGAAAGAAGAAGTAGGTGGGGGTGGGGGTGGGGGTGGAATAACGTTATACGACTGTTGTTGGACTTCCCATTCAGAATCTACCCAGATAACAGATACTCAAAATCCGCTAACTGCTACGGAAAGATAATTCTTCTTCTTCTTCTTCTTCGATCGCTCAGACAGTTTCCTGTCAGTTTTGAGCGCTGATGCGTCATGCTGCCGTTATGCGCCTAACTAAGAAAGAGTTAGGCCCCCAGCAAGTCCGACTTCGGCTGGAGGAAATGTTTTGAAAAAGGGAGGAGAATGGACCGGTAAGGCAAAATGATAGTAGATGACAGCAAGCAAAGGGAAAAGGCAGAGTCAAAGAGAGTGACAGATAAGAGGAAGTTACAAGCACAGAACTTCCAGAAGGTGGGGGAACTATTTATACAAAAAGACACCCCCCCCCCCCCCGGTATTCCCACGGGAGGGGGGGGGGGGGGGGATGATTCAAAAGTTATGAACTAAGCTGTGAAATAAAACGAGGACTTGTTGAGTCGTTCTGACGAAACCGACAGAAGATGAAACAGGGGTATTCCTTATTCTGGCTTTTTTTTAAATTTTATATATTCAAAGATCTGTCCGAATGTTTGTCGATCTCTTGCCTCTAAAATTATACTATGCTACTCAAACTAAATCAAGGACCACTCATGTTTGGCATGCTTTTTAAAATTTCAATTCAGTGTCACAAATACCAACGTTTCTGAACAATTTTCATATGAAACTGTAAGAAAATGTCCCAAGCAATATGTTTTTGTCAAGAATTCAGATGTTTCTCGTCCAAACATGCTACACTAACCAAAAATAATGCAACGCAAAACCCACGAAAAGTACAGAAGCTTTGGTATGCCAACAGAAAAATAATGTAGGTGTATATGTAAAACAAGCGCGGATTCGCAATCGTTTATGGCGTACGACAATTGAAAACGAAACATCATTTTAAAGAGCAGCCTCGATTTGAAGTGCGGTCTATTTTTACCACTCCAATCATTACATACACTGAGTCGCCTCCCCTGGCTCTTCAATAATTTTAATCTGTAAACCAGAATGTTATCTCTGCACCATTTCGTAACTTTTTATATCTTTTGGAAAACATTTAAAACTATTTATCCTACTTTTATACTCATCGAAAGAAGCACCGCATACTCGTCGTGTCTGTTGCAGTGTCTGTATTACGTATGTTTATTATTTTGTACGCTTTAAAATGAAGATTCATGTGCTCTGTTCAGTATACAATGCTTTCCATACCTACAGACTGTAGATATGACAACTGAAATGTTACTTTATGCCCAAGTATTTTTTTCTCTTTTACAATATGTGCGACAATTTTGTCAATATGTGCGACAAGTTTGGACCGACCGACCGACAGACCGACCGACAGACAGACAAAGTGAGTTATAGGTTTGTGGCTTGAGCCACAAACAGCAACGTATTTTGTCACAATCTCTGCTCATCTTCGTGCCTAATTATGATGCGCATACACAGGTCAACAAAAGTTAAATAAAACTTCTTTGCAAGTGTGCAAAGCTAAAATGGTCGAACCAAATCCTTTCATGTTTTATGCATGCTTACTCCCTTTATCTGTACAACCGATCCTAGAATGCTATTTGATTAGCGCCATAGGTTTGGAAGCAATAGCTCAAGAAATGGCGCACCCTTCCAAGTTTAAAGTCCCAAAGCGCGACTACTCAAAACGTGTGAAAATGGGTATGTCCACTCAAGCTGCGATAAGTAGTAGTCGTGACAGCAGC
>CM065689.1:49086205-49088705 GCA_017654935.2 Phymorhynchus buccinoides | reverse complement strand
TCCCCTCTGACATGGGCAGAAGACCTGGATCATTACATTTTGTGAATTGTGTGTGAATCTCTCTCTCTCTCTCTCTCTCTCTCTCTCTCTCTCTCTCTCTCTCTCTCTCTCTCTCTCTCTCTCTCTCTCTCTCTGAGACTCTCTCTCTGAGACTCTCTCTCTGAGACTCTCTCTCTCTCTGTCTCTGCCCCCTCCCCCTCTCTCTCTCACGCTTTCTCCCTCTCTCTCTCTCTCTCTCTCTCTCTCTCTCTCTCTCTCTCTCTGCTCTCTCTCTCTCTCTCTCTCTGAGACTCTCTCGCTCTGAGACTCTCTCTCTGAGACTCTCTCTCTCTCTCTCTCTCTGCCCCCTCCCCCCCGCTCTCTCTCACGCTTTCTCTCTCTCTCTCTCTCTCTCTCTCTCTCTCTCTCTCTCTCTCTCTCTCTCTCTCTCTCTCTCTCTCTCTCTGAGACTCTCTCTCTCTCTGTGCCCCCCCCCTCTCTCTCTCACGCTTTCTCTCTCTGTCTCTCTCTGTCTGTCTCTGTCTCTCTCTCTATCTCTCTCTGTCTGCCCCTCCCCCCCCCCTCTCTCTCTTCTGTCTATATTGGCCCTGATGCATTTGTATTGTGGTTTAAGGCCAATGTGTAAGAGAGTCATTGTTCAGTGTTCTCTTCTGTCTCTCTCTTTCTCTCTCTCTCTCTCTCTCTCTCTCTCTCTCTCTCTCTCTCTCTCTCTCTCTCTCTCTGTTTGTCTCTCTCTCTCTCTCTCTTCTCTCTCTCTCTCCTCTCTCTCTCTCTCCTCTCTCTCTCTCTCTCTCTCTCTCTCTCTCTCTTTCTCAACAAATGGGTCATTGCCCAGAATAGCGTACTTTTTATTATCGTGAAAAGCTTAACCATTTCTGCGCTGAACACAACATCAGCAGAAGATGAGCACAACATTTTATCAAACAATCGTAATATAAACCCTTTGCATTCAAACACTAGAACCAAAATCCCTAAGAAACGGATCTGTTAGCCGTGCATACGTTTGCTTGCGCGTGCGAGTATGGTGCTGAAATTAGGAGGGAGTGGGGGAGTTGAAATGGAAAAGGCGCGAACATTGCACAATGTAGACTATTTTTCGCATACGTATATGCACTGTATTTCAGAATCCATCTCCAACGACATTTAAGAAACCTTGAGCAGACAAAACATGTGTAATCTGATATTTTGTATCCGTTCTTTTATATTCATTCTTTGCAATCGTTTCTTTTGTCATTCTTTCGCATTCTCATCCCTCCTTAGCTACTTTACATCCACCCCCCACCCCTCCCTCGATTTTTTATTCTGTACCTTTTTGTTTGCAACCTACACAAATACCCTCATACCCCCCCCCCCCCCTCCTTATGTTCTGTTATTTCGCTCGACTTTTATTTGTTATTACTTCACACCAATAGGCTTATACTGACTATTGTTGTATTATCAATTCATCATTTACTATTAAAATACTCAATATTGCTCTCTAAATATCGGACGTTCAATATGGACTCTTTTTTCAATAAGTATAACAATAGTCAATACCAAGGATATTGTAACCGACGCAGACAGTGATATTACTTTATAAGTGAAAAATTAATGCTGTCCACGCCTATTGGAATTTTACTGCAGATGGGTATTTTAAAACTTTTTTTTGTTTATACATGTATGTACAAAATGAAGTATTTGTTCACTTTTTGCATGTTGTCTAAATCACTATTAATGTGAAAAGGCATTACATTTCAGATTCATTACTGACCATTGAAAGAAATCGGACTTTCAAAATGAAACACGCTTTTATTCCATAGGGTCTAAACTCAAGCGGCTTTTAAACAGATACATCATTGGTTGAGATTAGTCTGAAGCTGGGACCAACAGTAACACGAGAGCTGGGCAATAAAATGGTCATTATTATTTTTACACTGATGGACAATCATGGTACAGCCTGTCGCATGAAAATAGGTAGCTCGTAAAAATAAGTAGCTCGCTACCTATGACAGTGTGTATTTGCGACATTGAGCATGAACCACAAATTTCACTTTTTTCTAGGGTTAGGGATAGGGTTAGGGATAGGGTTAGAGTTAGGGTTAGGGTTAGTTAAAAAACAACAACAGAAAAAGTGAAATTTGTGGTTGTCGCAAATACAGACTCTCATAATAGCGAGCTACTTATTTTTACGAGCTACCTATTTTCATGCGACACAGCCTAGTCATTTATGACAGACTGTAAAATATCGAAAGAAACTAGGAGGCCTTTGCACTGTCTCTTATAATAATAGTGCTGCAGCCCAAAGAATTAGTTCGTCTTTGGGGACTTTCCTCCCAACGCCGGCTGTCCTTAAAAAGACCCACCAGATCACGTGTCAAAATCGCAGGTTGAATGAAATCCGTTTAACGTCCTCCAGTCTGAAGCAGACACATATGGGACATTAGTAGATATAAAGATGTGGGATCGATCCTGGAGGCAATGCCCAGAAGCAATGCCCGGAGGCAATGCCCGGAGGCAATGC
>CM065689.1:49066205-49068705 GCA_017654935.2 Phymorhynchus buccinoides | reverse complement strand
GGCGTGTGTGTGTGTGTGCGTGTGTGTGTGTGTGTGTGTGTGTGTGCGTGCGTGCGTGTGCGTGCGTGCGCGTGCGCGTGCGCGTGCGCGCACGTGCACGCGCACGTGCACGTGTGTGTGTGCGTGCGCGCGCGCGTTGTGTGTGTGTGTGTGTGTGTGTGTGTGTGTGTGTGATAAATGGACAAATAAAAATTGGAAACCCCGCCCTATTTACCGGATGACGTGAGGGATAATGGCGTGCTGGACGAACACCAATGGGGGGGGGGGGGGGGGGGCGGGGGGGGGGGGGGGGGGGGGGGGGGGGGGGGGGGGGGGGGGGGGTCGGAGGGGGGGGTATCATCATCATCATCAACTTCATCATCATTTCTTCAGGGAAATACTGGGCATGTTCAGATGGTGTGTCTCTACCGCTGATGGAGACCGGAACAGACTAATTAATAATTATCTGTCAGGCTTATCCTCCGATATCTGCAGAGGAGACTAACGAGGTGATTACTCGGTGTGAGGGTGGGGTGGGGTGGAAAGGGTGTATGTAGTAGGAACACTCAGGGGCGGATCAGGGTGGTGGATGTCCTTGGTTTCCGGACCCCCCTCCCGGCAAAACAAAAAGGAGGGGGGGGGGGGGGGGGGGGGATTCTTGATAATTTAAAAAAAAAAGTTAATGGTACATTTTAGAGCTTTGATGAATAAGCGCTATATAAATGTACATAATAAATAAATAAACTTTGAGCTCAGATGGCACCCGATTGCACCATTTGAGATCTTTGGGAAACATTTTCCCCCTGGGACCCCCCTAGCCCACTAGGCGCTCCGCACCGTCGACTTGTGAACCCTCCCCTTCGAAATAATGTGATCCTCTCCTGCTACTGATGAAATCATAATTATGCGCTGTTTAGGTTGAGTTGTAGTATTTAGCCCTTGACACCAGGTGGCGTTCTACTGTAATTGAAGATAGTTTGCAAGCTCAGTCTTTCTTTTTTGTCTCTGTCTCTGTTTCTGTCTCTCACGCCCCCCCCCCCCCTCCTCTCTCTTTCTCTCTCTCTCTCTCCCCCGCGTGCGGCTAAAGTATATTATGCCTTCTATTCCATTAAGGGAAATAGAATAAGCCGAGAGCGTGCTCTCCTGTCTGGTCACCAGAAGAGAGCACCACACCCACCCACACGCACGAACGCACGCACACCAACACAAGCACACAATCACACACACACGCGCGCGCACACACCAACACACACACATACATTCACACACACACACACGCGCACGCGTGCGCGCACACACACTCATACACACACAAAAGACACTGACAAACACACACACACACACACACACACACACACACACACACATACACACACGCACAAGACACTGATGCACACACATACACACGCGCGTGCGCGCGCACGCACACACACACACATATACACACACACACACAGACAATGACACACACACAGCACAACGCAACACAACACAGCACAACGCACTGCAATATTGAGGTTAATTACCATAAAAAAGAGGCATATGGATTAATCAAATTTACCCCCCCCCCCCCCGCCCCCCCCACCCCTCAACGCCCCAACGCCCCCCCCCCCCCACACACCATATTGTCATCTTTGCTTAATCCATCTTCTTACGGGAACAAAAAGGAAAAGTAGGAAGCAAGATGTAGGGCTGGGGTTGGGGGAGCCGCCATTCATTGGTCTCCTCTGCAGCTAATAGCGAAGGAAACTAAGTTGGATTTCGAACGATTCATTTTTAGACAGAAGGGTGTCACGAGGATCACGCCTCACAGAATGTCACAGTCGGATCGCACAGTATGCGGTGTGCCTGCCCCTCTAACGCTACAAGAGGAGGGCATTACCGCGTTGTCAACAACCACAGCCTGTCCCTGTCAGCGGGTAAAGACCCGGCACGTCACGTGTCACATTCCCTCTTATACTAGGAAGATGTCTTAAGATTCCTTACTAGCTATAAGAGGGAAAACACGTGAAAACCGTGATTTTGACACGTGACGTGCGGGGTCTTTAAAGCCGGCGCCACACACGCGTATACAATCGTATGGGGATGCGATGCGATTCGGTCACGTTTAGTCATGATTCACGTGAAGTACTCCCGTCTACAAATAATTCTGCCATTTCCGCTCACTGTACTCAAAGTAGACCCAATGCGCGAATTTCGCGTGAATCATGACTCACATCGTCAAAATCGCATCGCGTTCAGATCCGAATCGCACGTGTGTATGAGGCCCTTTAAAGATGCACTGACCCACCACGATTAAGTCCTTGGTTTTTTTTTTCTGGGGTAGCTGTGACCCATATACAAATTGCATGCCCCCAACTTGAAATTGAGGCTGCTCTTTAAAATGATGTTTCGTTTTCAATTTGGGGGCATTTGTATGGGAGTAAAACCTGGTCAAAACAAGATTTCCTACCAGCTATAAGAGAGAAAACACGTGAAACCCGTGAGTTTGACACGTGATCTGGTGGGTCTTTAAAATCTC
>CM065689.1:49058705-49061205 GCA_017654935.2 Phymorhynchus buccinoides | reverse complement strand
GAGAGAGAGAGAGAGAGAGAGAGAGAGAGAGAGAAGAGAGAGAGAGAGAGAGAGAGAGAGAGAGAGAGAGAGAGAGAGAGAGAGAGAGAGAGAGACAGAGACAGAGACAGAGACAGAGACAGAGACACAGAGACACAGAGAGAGAGAGAGAGAGAGAGAGAGAGAGAGAGAGAGAGAGAGAGAGAGAGAGAGAGAGAGAGAGAGAGAAACAGAGAGATGGAGTAAATAATTGAGTGAAGAGATGAAGGAATGAAACATGGGCGGAGAACCATAGATTTGTTAGATTTGTTTCTGAAATTGTTTGAAAAAGGGAAGCACACACGGTTCACTGTGGGCATTACATACACATTCCGGGGTGCATGTGGGTCTTTCTGAAGCTTGAATTCAGGCAATTTAATGCTGGTTCAGGCATTGGCTGCCTGAAGACAGGGCTCTTATCTTGCTCTTAAATTTGCTCCTAAATTGACCATTTTAGCAAGGGTTACGATGGAACGCTCAGGCAAACTCATTAGTCACCGCATGCACCCATGCACATTAAAGAGGTGGAGAAGACGAGACAATTATGGAGAGAAAGAGAGAGAGAGAAAGAGAGATAGAAATAGAGAAGAGAGACATAAGAGATATAGAGAGAAAGAGAGAGAGAGAGAGAGGGAGAGAGAGAGAGAGAGAGAGAGAGAGAGAGAGAGAGAGAGAGAGAGAAGAGAAGAGAAGAGAGGGAGACTGGGAGAAAGGGAGAGAAAGAGAGTGGGTGTGTGAGAGTGAGAGAGTGTGTGTGTGCGAGAGAGAGAGAGAGAGAGAGGAGAGAGAGAGAGAGAGAGAGAGAGAGAGAGAGAGAGAAGAGAAGAGAGGGAGACTGGGAGAAAGGGAGAAAGGGAGAAAGGGAGAAAGAGAGTGGGGGTGTGAGAGTGAGAGAGAGTGTGTGTGTGCGAGAGAGAGAGAGAGAGAGAGAGAGAGAGAGAGAGAGAGAGAGAGAGAGAGAGAGAGAGAGAGAGAGAGAGAGAGAGAGAGAGAGAGAGAGAGAGAGAGACAGAGACAGAGACAGAGACAGAGACAGATTAATATTTTCCAGTCATCAACCCTGGCTGTGAACAATCTCATGACAGAAAGGGTGACATTTTGTTGTGGTGCTCGTCACAGGCAAAACGAACAGCTAATTATTGTTGATCCAATCGATTGAAAGGACTTTCGGGAATTAACTTTCTGCAAAAAGAATCCTTCATCATGTTGCTTCAATGAAAAGAACTTTGTGAAAACTAAAGCATTAACTTGTCCTTTTGGCGTTCGTCATCTGCCATGGAAAGGAGTTCAAGCCTAGAAAACGGCCAACATTGCAAAAAGCAACAACCAAATTTGGCCTTGAACCGAAGACGTTGGTGTTGACTTTTTAAAAGATTTTCTTACTTCTATTGGAAACAATGAACTTCTGAAATGCTTAAAATGATTATATTAGCGAAATGGTTATTGTCGAGCTTGCCATGATGGAAGTCTAGAAAACGGGCAGAATTGTTGGGGAAAAAACACTATAACAACAAGAGCAATAAGAACAGAATTTGGCCTTGACCCGAAGGCTTTGATGCTGACGAGTTTTTGTCTTCTTACTTCTATTGGAAACCACGAACTTCTGAACTGACTACAATTATTATACAGTGGTCGCCGCTTTATAAAACCATTTAGGGACCGACGAAAAATGGCTTTAATAAGCGGCGGATTTAATAACCGGCGGTCCAGGATTACGTCATTTTCGAACACTTTTGTTGTTGTTGCTTCTCTTTTGTTTACGTCAGTCACACTTTCACACTTTCCTTCGTCATTTACACTTGCTTGAATCTAAACACAACTTCACAAGGCCTCTTAAACGATGTTGAACTTTTGTTTTAATTACATTGATCGGCACATCAATAGATATTTTCGGAAACATTAATCGGCAGAGAAGAACGATTTTATCAGAGTTTGTTTGTTGGTCGACTTCCACAACAGTTCTCGCACGGAGTCTGCGAATTGTCCAAATTCCTCCATGTCGCCAACAAAAAAGAAAAAAAAAGAAAAAAGAAAAACATCGTGTGAGTTTTAGTCACAAACTATGTGATTTCTCTTGAGAAAAGTGGCTTTAATAAGCGGCGGGGTGGTTTCATTAAGCGGCTTTTTTAATACATAACATATAATGAAAAATCCGGACCATAAGAAATCGGCTTTAATAAGCGGCTGACTCTATTAACCGCGGTTTTATAAAGCGGCGACCACTGTATCAGCTGGATGGTTGTTGATGTGCTTGCTATGATGCACGTCATTTCAGATCTGAGTCCCCGGAATTAAGAACATTGACATTCCAAACCTGGGTTTTCGTTGAATGAATTCGTGAAAATGGTTGTAGCAAATATACACCTCTTTCGGTCCATACTTAACAAGTCTGACACTTTGTGTGAGACTTTCTGATACAAAAGTATATATCTGACTTTTATATGGGTTCTTTCTATTAAGCTATCGCCTTCATTACAAAATG
>CM065689.1:49051205-49053705 GCA_017654935.2 Phymorhynchus buccinoides | reverse complement strand
CTCTCTCTCTTATTAGGCTTGAATTGTCTTCTGTTTTATGTTTGCACAAGTAATTAATTCAATGCTTCGTGATTATGGTTGTTTATGTATTTATATCAACATGCATTGTATCACTTGACACCCCTTCAGTGAGGGTCATAGGCCTGAACTGAATAAACATTCGCATTCGCATTTTAGTTTGTTTTATTTAACTCTCTCTCTCTCTCTCTCTCTCTCTCTCTCTCTCTCTCTCTCTCTCTCTCTCTCTCTCTCTCTCTCTCTCTCTCTCTCTCTCTCTCCTTTTTACCCTCAATAAAACATTCGTATTCGTATTCGTATTCTCTCTCTCTCTCTCTCTCTCTCTCTCTCTCTCTCTCTCTCTCTCTCTCTCTCTCTCTCTCTCTCTCTCTCTCTCTCTCTCTCTCTCTCTCTCTCTCTTATCAAATGATTTTGGTTAAGCTTGTTCCTCGAGTTTCGAGCAAGTAAGAAAAATCTGTTTAACCCAATTCTTTTACCGTTATGTGTGCAGGCTTAAAAACCCACCACGTCACGTGTCAAAATCCTGGTTTTCACGTGTTTTCCCTCTAAGAAATCTTAAGAAATCTTCCTAGCATAAGAGGGAATATGACACACTGCATACGCCTCGATTCACTGCGATCCGATTGTGACATTTGTGAGGCATGATTCACGTACAATTCTACTGTCTAAATAACTCTGATAAAATCCTAGTAGTCATGGTCACTGTATTTGTAGTCTCCCGTACAAGAATCTGATAAATATGGTATTTTTTTGTATCGGACATTTGATTTGATTCGTGTATTGCAGTCTACATGAGTACAGTGAGCGAGAATAGTAGAGTGATTTTTAGACGGAAGTATTTCACGTGAATCATGACTCACAGACGTCGTCACAATCGCATCGGAATCGCGCGTGGATAGTTTGAGAGAGAGAGAGAGAGAGAGAGAGAGAGAGAGAGGGAGAGAGAGAGGGAGAGAGAAAGGAGAGAGAGAGAGAGAGGGAGGGAGGGAGAGAGAGAGAGAGAGAGAGAGAGAGAGAGAGGGAGAGGGAGAGGGAGAGGGGGAGGGAGGGAGGGAGAGAGAGAGAGGGTTGGAGAGAGATAGAGAGAGAGAGAGGGAGGGAGGGAGGGAGGGAGAGAGGGAGAGAGAGAGAGAGAGAGAGAGAGAGAGAGAGAGAGAGAGGGATAGGGGTGAGGGAGGGAGGGAGAGGGAGGGAGGGAGAGAGGGAGAGAGGGAGAGAGGGAGAGAGGGAGGGAGAGAGGGGAGAGGGAGGGAGAGAGGGAGAGAGGGAGAGAGAGGGAGGGAGGGAGGGAGAGGGAGGGAGGGAGGAGGGGGAGAGAGAGAGAGAGAGAGAGAGAGAGATGAAGAGAGAGAGAGAGTTAGAGAGAGGAGAGAGAGAGAGAGAGAGAGAGAGAGAGAGAGCGTGTGTCACACTCACATTTTGTTGGTTCTGAATTCTGACATTTACATCTCTTCTCTACACTTTCTAACTTCTCCGCTCCGTTTCATCTTTCACTAAACGTCTTCCAATCTATCACTCCTTGTTAAACTTTTCGACGCCAGCCATTTTGTTTAGCTTACATTTTGCATTAAAACTTACCTGAGAATAGAAATGCTTTGTTTGCCATGCTGGTATGTGGGGGGATTCTGTTTTGGCACGTGCAACATTAGGCATATCCTTATCTCCTAACGTTAAGAACAAATATTCATTGGACAACAGACCCTGCTTAGATGCGTTTCTAGTGACATGGATGTTAAGGCTCGGCTACAAGTCAACTAAATCGTACAGTCAGAATCGATCACGTGGTCTCGAAGACCAAAGTTTGATTCGCGCTTCGAGACCACGTGATCGAATCGTATCGTACAGTCGTACGATTTTAGTTGACGTGTAGCCGAGCCTTTAAACGACGAATCTGTTGTTTATTGACTCGCTTGGTTTTCAACGCAAATGCTTGATCTTCGGAGTGGACATGCTCGAATCCGTCGTTGACAAAGTCATAAACTTTCAGCACGATTCGATGAAAGATTTTGAAAATATGAAGCAAAAAGTAAAAGTATGGGTGCAAACACACCCAGGGGGTACGGGATGGGTTAAATCGGTGATGAAAGGGTTTTAAAGACCCCCCACGTCACGTGCCACATTCCCACTTATTCTAGGCAGATTTCTTAATTAAGATTTCTTACCAGCCATAAGAGGTAAAGCACGTGAGAACCGTGATTTTGACACGTGACGTGGTGGATCTTTAATGGGATCCGTAGCCGACTGATAAGTCACGTCGGACCTTTGGGGGTGTAAATTGATCGTCAGATTGTCATGTTCTTAAGTCATCGACCTTTGTGTGTGTGTGTGTGTGTGTGTTGTGTGTGTGTGTGTGTTGGTGTGGAGGGGGGGGGGGGCATACAGCAGAGAGCAGGAATAGCGTAGCAAGAAGGCAGTGCCATATAAGCTGTAGTCCCAGATCAATCAATCAATCAATCAATCAATATTTTTATTGTCCATTTTA
>CM065689.1:49032994-49035494 GCA_017654935.2 Phymorhynchus buccinoides | reverse complement strand
CTCTGACTAGCGGTGTGTTTCTCTATCTCTTTGCCTCTATCTCTTTGTGTGTCTCTCTCTCCATATATCTCTCTCTGTCTCTGTCTCTCCCTTTCTCTCTGTCTCTATCTCTTATCACTAACATCTCACTAACATTCTCTCTCTCTCTCTCTCTCTCTCTCTCTCTCTCTCTCTCTCTCTCTCTCTCTCTCTCTCTCTCTCTCTCTCTCTCTCTCTCTCTCTCTCTCTCTCTCTCTCTCTCTCACCCCAACCACCACGGATGTGACCTATTGTCTGATGATATATTCTTCTTCTTCTTCGCCTCCTCCTTTTCCTTTTCGTTTTGTTGAGACCATTTTCTGCGTTCTTATTGTCCCCCTCTTTCTCCCCCCCCCCTTCCATATTTTCTGTGTTTCTGCACCACTCCGTCTTCTTCTGCCTTCCTACGCCTCTTGTTTTTCCTCTTCTTCCTTCTCCCTCTTCTTCTTTCCCTTTCCCTTGTTCATTATCAACCTTTTATCATTCCTCTTTTTTCATTCATCTTTTCCCCCCCATTCCTCTTCTCTTTGTGAAATCAGTAATTTCATGAAATTCTTAAGCTTTACTACGACCCCCCCGCGGCCTTCCACCTTGTCGTGGTGGGGGAGCTTTAAACTAAGAGTAGCCCCTCACCCCCATTTTTCATTCTCTCCATCCTCATTTACAATTTATGACATGCCAGTTTTTTTTAGTTTAAAAAAAAAATTGTTCACTGGCTTTCACGCGTGAGACCTTACGCATTTGAGTGGGCACACGTTGCCCATTCTGCAGTGCATATTTGCTTATATTAATTATTATGGCCTTTTTTATATTTTTAGTTTTTACTAGGATGTGTTTGTTATCCTTTTTTACTGTTTAAAAAACACACCTGGATCCGATGAGTAGAGTAGAGTGGCTCAACGTTTCCAGCACTGTGTGGAATTATGAGCTATAAGGTACAATGATGAAGATGCCATGTCGTGAATTGTACTGTTTATTTAAAAAAAGAAATATTTTCAGGTTTTTAGACGTTGCTAAGAATCATTGATGTGTGTTTTGTTTTACGTGGTCGAACTTTACGCGGTGACAGTCCTGAGATAACCATAGCTGTTGACGGGACAATAACGGACTAACTAACTAACTAAACTTTACTGGGGGTCACAGTAATTACACGAAATTACTGATTTTTTTGGTGGGAATTTCATTAAATTGCTGATTTCACAAATTTACTGTAATAGATACACTAGGAAGCGGATTCTTCTCTGAACAGACCTCATAATTTGTTCTCTAGGACTTAAAATTTATTAACCAAAAAAAGGACTGGTTCCAGCAAAAAAAATAGTATAAGTGCATGGCTTTGTACATCGATTTCTCGGCATATATGTAGATTTACACCCTTCTGCTCTATTTCTTGGTTCTTTCCGTGGTTAGGGATAGGGTTAGGGTTAGGGATAGGGTTAGGGATAGATGGTCTTTTTTTTGCCACAAGCATCTGTTTTTTGGGTCAAAATCATCTCTCTTTTTTTAGCATTAAATCGCTGCCGTTATCTAGCTGTCCCTAGAGTCCCCATTGTATGTGCAGAAACTTCAGGGTTTTTATTTGATTTTAAATATTTACATATTTAAAACAGAGAAAGCTTAGAACATCGCTTGAAGCTGGGGGATCTCTAGCCGTCTGCGATTGGCTGGATCCTTGTAAGGCTGATGCAAATTAGTCCCCGAGCCGAAGGTTCGGGGAGCTATTGTTTTTGTCTGATCCGTCCGGTGTGCCTCCGTGCCTCCGTCCGTCCGTCCGTCCGTCCGTTTTTCTAAAAAAGCTATTCAGTCTATCATCATCAAATTTGGTATACTAGTTTGCCAAGATGCAAGCTATCCACTGATGTATTTAGTTTTACATTAAGGTCAAGGTCGCGCCAGTTACGGGGTTCAAACCCCGAAACACATAATCGCTAATATCTCGCGAAGTTTTGCATGTATTTCAATGCAGTTTTTTTCCACAACATTTCTTGATGAATGGTCTATAACACAGTTGTCATGAATTTTTCTGTGCGCTCGTGTGCGCATGATCGCGCGCGCTCAAATCACGGGTCCGAACCCCAAGGCTATATACAAAAAAACTATTCAGTTACGTGCTGTTTTGATGCGTTCCTATGTAGTTACGTGCTGCTTTGATGCGTTTTTATGTATGTGTACAGCCGACACATTCCGATTTCCGAGTAGCTCGGCGATGCTGCGAGGGGACTTGGCAGCCGCTCGGCGTTGCACTTGTTCATTTTGTTCACGTTGTGCTGCGCTGTGCACAACGCACATAATAAAGACGATCGTAGCTGGCTTATTCTGACAGCGCTTTATGTTCTCCTTTAACAGGAATTGTTCGGAAATAATTAAGGGGAGTAATTTCATGGTGTGTGGGAGTGATCTTGCCTAATTCAATCGTTCAAACAGGGGAAGTTACTCTACCATCCGGTAGATTCCCAGTTCTCGCCTCGTTTGTTTGGGCAGA
>CM065689.1:49005494-49017994 GCA_017654935.2 Phymorhynchus buccinoides | reverse complement strand
CTTTGACCTGAGAAGAATGATAGTACCTTCTGGCTTTGACCAGAGAAGAATGATAGTACCTTCTGGCTTTCACCTGAGAAGAATGATAGTACCTTCTGGCTTTGACCTGAGAAGAATGATAGTACCTTCTGGCTTTCACCAGAGAAGAATGATAGTACCTTCTGGCTTTCACCAGAGAAGAATGATAGTACCTTCTGGCTTTGACCTGAGAAGAATGATAGTACCTTCTGGCTTTGACCGGAGAAGAATGATAGTACCTTCTGGCTTTGACCTGAGAAGAATGATAGTACCTTCTGGCTTTCACCTGAGAAGAATGATAGTACCTTCTGGCTTTCACCAGAGAAGAATGATAGTACCTTCTGGCTTTCACCAGAGAAGAATGATAGTACCTTCTGGCTTTCACCTGAGAAGAATGATAGTACCTTCTGGCTTTCAACAGAGAAGAATGATAGTACCTTCTGGCTTTCACCAGAGAAGAATGATAGTACCTTCTGGCTTTCACCAGAGAAGAATGATAGTACCTTCTGGCTTTCACCAGAGAAGAATGATAGTACCTTCTGGCTTTCACCAAGATGAAGTACCTTCTGAATGAGAAGTGACCTTCTGGCTTTCACCAGAGAAGAATGATAGTACCTTCTGGCTTTCACCAGAGAAGAATGATAGTACCTTCTGGCTTTCACCAGAGAAGAATGATAGTACCTTCTGGCTTTCACCAGAGAAGAATGATAGTACCTTCTGGCTTTCACCAGAGAAGAATGATAGTACCTTCTGGCTTTCACCAGAGAAGAATGATAGTACCTTCTGGCTTTCACCAGAGAAGAATGATAGTACCTTCTGGCTTTCACCTGAGAAGAATGATAGTACCTTCTGGCTTTCACCAGAGAAGAATGATAGTACCTTCTGGCTTTCACCTGAGAAGAATGATAGTACCTTCTGACTTTCACCAGAGAAGAATGATAGTACCTTCTGACTTTCACCTGAGAAGAATGATAGTACCTTCTGGCTTTCACCAGAGAAGAATGATAGTACCTTCTGGCTTTCACCAGAGAAGAATGATAGTACCTTCTGGCTTTCACCAGAGAAGAATGATAGTACCTTCTGGCTTTCACCAGAGAAGAATGATAGTACCTTCTGGCTTTTCACCAGAGAAGAATGATAGTACCTTCTGGCTTTCACCAGAGAAGAATGATAGTACCTTCTGGCTTTTCACCAGAGAAGAATGATAGTACCTTCTGGCTTTCACCAGAGAAGAATGATAGTACCTTCTGGCTTTCACCAGAGAAGAATGATAGTACCTTCTGGCTTTCACCAGAGAAGAATGATAGTACCTTCTGGCTTTCACCAGAGAAGAATGATAGTACCTCCTGGCTTTCGCCCGAATATAAAGATAGCATTGGATGGCGCCTAACCCTCGCTATCGATTCTGACTGGTTCTGCGACCAGAAAAAAAAAATGATCTTGGCCTGGCAAATGAAGAAAGGACTTGTTAAGTGATGTGTTACAACCGTTTGAACTTAACGTTACCATTGAACTTTAAAAAACATTTTTATTTTAGGCTGTCCTGTTTTTGATCTGACTGAATTAAAAAAAAATCATCGATTGTTTTCTAACCTTTCTCCTTCGTCATTCTCTTCTTCTGGACTAAAAAAAAGAAATAGAAAATAAAATCAGAAAAAAAAGAGATTAAAAATTGTCTAATGAAAAAATGGAACTGTTAGTGTCTATGTAGCAAAAATGGTTCCAGGGATATATACTACTCAACAATTGCTAAGGATAGACTTTTATAACTTTGATTTACTTAAGGCGGCGACAGACTATGTGGCTGCCTCATATGACTCGATCAGGTCATGACGTAGACCAAATTTTGTTTCCCGCACAGAAGAGGTCACAAGCCACCTGACTCGATCAGACTCGATCAGTGAAATTTAGAACCCGCCCTATTCGGCTCTGTCACCTGACTGGGCCTCACTGAGTCAGATTGATCGAGTTAGATGGTATGCAAATGAGGTGAAACGTCACGACCTGATCAAGTCTTATGAGGCAGCCACATAGTCTGTCGCCGCCTTTAAGAGGTGGTGTAATTGTAAGCAATAAATATCACGTGACCGGAAAGAGCAATCATCCGTGAACACAAGTTCACTCATTGTTGTTCTTCCGAACACCTGTTCATATGCATCACGTGAACTTCGAGCACCCCCCACCCCACACACACACACACACACACATACATACAAAAAAATGTGTCATTTCGCGTGGAGCGAAAACATAAAAGTGAGTAACCACATTTCTTGCTCACATCGTAATAGTCCAGACGAGCCTAAACTAAACCTTGTTTTGGGAGATATATTAGGTTTTTGTGTCGATCTAGCATGATTCGAGGGTGCTGAATCCAAATCCGTTGGAGGCCAAATTGTAAATGCTGAGCACTTTGAGTTATGACGTAATTTGTTTTTTAAAATGGCCACCATGGGGCTCTAGAGAACTGTACAAACAAAGGAATCCACGCACGGATTGTAACTATTTTGTACCTAATGCATTTTTAGGGGTAAGAAAAACAACAGAAGTTGCTGAAGTAATTCACACTATCTGAATGTTAGTGTTTATTAGTCCCCTGCCACTCTAGCAGAGAAACAACAGAAAACGAGAGAAGATTGACTGATTGATTGATTAATATTGATTGATAAATCGATTGATTGAACCTTTTAATGGGTTAAGATATGGGCACATTTAAAGCTTGTTTATAAATCTGTCCATAAGGAACAAAGAAATGGAGAAGACAAATTATTTGGAAGATTATTTGGTGAAAACAAAAGGCAGGAGGATGGGCCAATACTAAGTCAGAAAGATAGTACAGGGTAGAAATCAAAGGGAAAAGGCAGAGTCAAAGAGAGTGGCAGATTAGAGGAAGTTACAAGCACAGAACTTCCAGAAGGTGGGGAACTATTTTTTTTATGAAAGAACCCCCCGGTATCCCCACGGGGAGGTCCATGCAAACGCAAGCTCACATAATATTCTTACACACTACATAAATACGTGAAAATCCGTTTAACGTCCTCCGACCTGGAAGAGGCTCATATGGGACATAATATGTAGATATATAGATAGTGGGTCGATCCTGGAGGTAGTGCTATACCAGGAAAGAGCCGTACCTTAATGTAATGTAAACAAAATATACATCACATATACATTCACCAAATACACACACACACACACACGCACACACGCGCGCACGCACGCACACACACACGCACGCACGCACGCACGCACGCACGCACGCACGCACGCACGCACGCACGCACGCACGCACGCACGCACGCACGCACGCACGCACGCACGCACGCACGCACACGCACACGCACACACACACGCACACGCACACGCACACGCACACGCACGCACACACACACACACACACACACACACACACACACACACACACACACACACTGTAATTAATTTTAATGATAATTATTTGGTTGGTATAATTCTGTTTCACACGTTTGATTAATGTTCTTTCAGTTATGTTGTATCTCTGTCATGTTGTTGCACCTAACCTGAATTTATCTTTTTGAGATATTAAAGTATGCTTGAACTTGTACACACACACACACACACACACACACACACACACACACACACACGCACACACACACACACACACCCGCGCGCGCGCACGCACGCACGCACGCACGCACGCACGCACGCACACGCACACGCACACGTACGCACGCACGCACGCATCGCTCCGCACCGTACTGCACCGCACCGCACCGCACGCGCACGCGCACAGCACACGCACACGCACGCACGCACGCGCACGCACCACACACACACACACACACACACACACACACACACACACACACACACATATACACACACACACACACACACACACGTACACACACACACACACACACACGCACGCACGCACGCACGCACGCACGCACGCACGCACGCACACGCACACGCACACACACGCACACGCACGCACGCACACACACACACACACACACACACACACACACACACACACACACACACACTGTAGACTGGCAGAGAGCTATTGCGTTCGATTCGTGTCAAGTGAACCCGAGTTCGAACCTGGGTACAGGGTATTGTCCCTCTCACTTTACACTAGGCCTTACGGTCTGAACGTGGAGTCTTTCTGATGAGACAATAAACCGAGGTCCCGTGTGCCCATGCACTTAGCACACGTTAAACCCAGTGGCAACGAACAAGTCATTTGGTCAAAATTTACCCCCCTCCCTTTCCTTCCTCATCAGTCACACAAACATTGCATGAAACTTAAAAAAAGAAAAGAAATGTGTGGCGCGCCTCTGGCTGTGACGCGCTCTCCAGGCGGGAGGAACCCGAATTTCACAGAGACGCCTCTGTGACTATAAAGTATTATAATACCTACCTTCATACCTAATAATACCTACACTCACTCACATACATAGACGCGCACACATCCTGTTGGTTTCTTGATTATACATTCTTGTCAATTTTATTTATATCATGTTTCATATGATGTAGTTTATTGATCTGAATCATCATCTTGATCCTCTATCACACTGAAAATTACTCGAAGTATTAATGTGCCTGTGTATCTTGTTATATATATGTATTTTAGCATGTAGATGTCTGCTTATGAGAGAGAGAGAGAGAGAGAGAGAGAGAGAGAGAGAGAGAGAGAGAGAGAGAGAGAGAGAGAGAGAGAGAGAGAGAGAGAGAGAGAGAGAGAGAGAGAGAGAGAGAGAGAGAGAGAGAGAGAGAGAGAGAGAGAGAGAGAGAGAGATAGTGTGTGTGCATACGAGTACTCGGGGGTGTGCGTGCATGAACTTATTAATGCTTTTTTCATGTTTATTTCCTTCTTTAATTTTCGTGTTATAGATGGCTTGATGTAAAAAAGCAAACCATTATTGCTTAATCAATGTTCCATCTGAAAATAAAATCTTTGACTTTGACTTTGACTTTGACACGAAGCTTAGAGTGACATCAGTAACATTTGTGCAGTCGGGGACAAAGAAGAAGAATAGCAGTAGGAAAAGGTCACAGAAACTTTAGCCTATGGGTACAAGCTCTGATTGCACATTTGAGAGGAAAGTCGCTCGATTCAAGCAATTGCTAATTTCTCCCAAGCTACCTAATACCTAGCCATTTTCCGTTAACGCTCTGTGTCTGTCTGTCTGTGTCTCTCTGTCCCTGTCTCTCTCTCTCTGCATTTAGTTCATAACAAACGTTCGTGTGATAATGTTATGCGGCAAATGTTAAGAATAGCCCCCTCCTCTGTCCCTTCCATTCATTGCAGACGGTTTCAGGCTAGTGTTAGGGTTAGGGGTAGGGTTAGGGTTAGGGATAGGTTTAGGGTCAGCTTAGTCATCAACTTTTATTTGTGTTGTGTATTTGACACTAAGCTGACCCTAAGCCTATCCCTAACCCTATCCCAAACCCTATTCCTAACCCTAATACTAATTAAACCGTCTAATCCACTCAAACGTTTTGTATGGTATGTTATGAGATTGAGTCTTAACTGACCCTAAGCCTATCCCCAACCCTATCCCAAACCCTAACCCTAACTGAAACCGTCTGAAACGAATGGAAGGGGCAGAGGAGGGGGCTGTTCTTAACATTAGCCTGTTATGCTATTAGGTCGGATTACTGCTCAAAATTGGCTAAGCATACAAAATGATCAAAGATAAACATAAAGCCATTACTTTTGTTTCTGGTTCGGTTTAATTAACATGTCGTCTTCACATTTTGATAGAAAACAAGGTCTGAGAATGATTTCATTGGCTCACCCCAAGGAACGTTTGTGACCCCCTGCAAAATGCATAAAACAACGGAATAGAGCGAATGTTTCATTTTTAGATATTTTGTTTTTTTGTGGCACGAACCGTCATGGACAAGCATATGCGATACCCCCTCACTGCAATTCCAGCTTGGAAACACCATTTTGTGTTCTGGAGGAGCTTTTGAAGCACCTGCTGATCCAGGGTGTTCCACTCCTCTAACAGGCACTGCTCTGGGTCATGTAGATTTCTGAGCTGCTGTGAACGGCTTCTAACGGCTGCCTGGAGCATGTTTCAACATTGCTCTATCAGACTGAGGTCTCTGGATTGGGAAACCTACCTCATATGGACGATAATCGCCTGCTGCAGGTGAACGTCAACAACCCATGCTCGATGAAAAGGTACATTATCGCCCATGACGATGACGTCATGACGAAAATCAATATAGATATAGCTGACTTCTATTATTTCTGTTCTGTTTTATATGCTTTTATAAGGAATGTCAACTCGATCTTCTGAAAGAAAAAAAATTATGCAAAACTTCCATTATGTCTGTTTTCTCACGAACCATCGCACGCAGTTGATGACTACAACTGGCGCAATTCACACAGGCGCAATTTAGCATAGGGGTAATTAAAAATAGGCGCAATTGTGATGCACCGTCGCCAACAACATCAACTTGGAAATAGGTGAAGACGGGGTAAAAAGCCCATGTGCGGGTAAAAAGCCCATGCCAATTATCTCATGAAATAAAGAAAATTTCAGTCAAATTTGCCCATGAGACGAATGCTAAACATTGACACTAACTCGTTTCATGGGCAAAATATGACTGAAATTTGCTTTTATTTCATGAGATAATTGGCATGGGCTTCTTACCCGCACATGAGCTTTTTACCCCGTCTTCCCCTAAGTGTCAGACGAAGAGACAGCACGCATCAAAAGGTCAATTAATCAACAACAAATCAGTCTTTCGGGTAGGAAAAAGGTCCTTTAATAGAAAGAAGAAAAAAACGAAGAAAAAAACATTGTATTGTTTGTTTTCTTTCTATTAAAGGACCTTTTTCCTACCCGAAAGACTGATTTGTTGTTCCTGTGTGCAAAGGTCCTAGTGGTCACAAATTATTGTCAATTAATGAACCTAAGATGAATTGTTTATGTCACGTACATACGACTGTTCGATGTATAGTTTTAAATGTCTGTCCGCCTACTTGACTTGCTTTTAGGTTTTGTAATAATTATCTTAAGTTATATGAGAACAGGCGGGCTTTAGAGTCGCTAAGTTGGAAAGCGTGCCTCTCTCTCTCTCTCTCTCTCTCTCTCTCTCTCTCTCTCTCTCTCTCTCTCTCTCTCTCTCTCTCTCTCTCTCTCTCTCTCTCTCTCTCTCTCTCTCTCTCTCTCTCTCTCTCTCTCGCTCTCTCTCTCTCTCTCTCTCTCATCTCTCTCTCTCTCTCTCTCCTCTCTCTCTCTCTCTCTCTCTCTCTCTCTCTCTCTCTCTCTTCTCTCTATTGTAAAGGCCTACCTTCCTGACATAAATGCCGACTTAGGCTATTGTCAGTTAAAAAAAAACCACAATTCTCTCTCTCTCTCTCTCTCTACCTCTCTCTCTCTCTCTCTCTCTCTCTCTCTCTCTCTCTTCTCTCTCTCTCTCTCTCTCTCTCTCTCTCTCTCTCTCTCTCTCTCATTCTCCCTCATCTCAGTCTCTCTTCTGTCTCTCTCTCTGTGTTTGATTTGTTTGATTAAATTGAGATTTACTTGTAATTGATTTTCCACCTAGTGACTGAATCGATTCTGAAACATCGTTATCTTATGACATCTTTAAAATAATTGTCATGGTCTTTTTTGGTTGCATTTTGTAGGTTTTGTTTTCTTATTGAGTTTGACTTTTTCGTTGTATTTTTGAGGGTCGGATGAAAAAAAGTCGGTTGTGCTTATTCCGTTTTTCCCCTCATTAAAAAACAATCGTTCGTTCGTTCGTTCGTTCGTTCTCTCTCTCTCTCTCTCTCTCTCTCTCTCTCTCTCTCTCTCTCTCTCTCTCTCTCTCTCTCATCTCTCTCTCTCTCTCTCTCTCTCTCTCTCTCTCTCTCTCTCTCTCTCTCTCTCTCTCTCTCTCTCTCTCTCTCTCTCTCTCTCTCTCTCTCTCTCTCTCTCTCTTTCACTACAATTTACTTCTTTACTACCATTACTACTACTAGGGTAAGACTGGGCACAGAGAGAGAGAGAGAGAGAGAGAGAGAGAGAGAGAGAGAGAGAGAGAGAGAGAGAGAGAGAGACTGGACACTTGACACTTGTCAAATAAAGTTTTCCAGTGTCCAGTGTCCAGTCTCTCGCTCGCTCTCTCTCTCTCTCTCTCTCTCTCTCTCTCTCTCTCTCTCTCTCTCTCTCTCTCTCTCTCTCTCTCTCTCTCTCTCTCTCTCTCTCTCTCTCTCTCTCTCTCTCTCTCTGCCCCGTCTTACCCTAGTAGTAGTAATGGTAGTAGAAGAAGTAAATTGTAGTGAAAGAGGTGTTTTTTTATCTATTTATTTGTTTATTTGTTTATTCAGTTGGTTAGTTCTCTGTTCTGTTTGTTTTTATTGCTGATGTTGATGCTCTGCCAGCCATGTCGTTGCTATATTACTGTTAATCGTTGTTGTTTCTGTTGGCGATTTTCCTGTGTCTCAATGTTCATTTATAGTATTAGTTATGTATTGCATGCTTAGAACCAAGGACAGAATGGAAGACTAGGCCCAGCCTAAATTCTTTTCCTTGTAAAATAAAGTGTCTGAAGTCTGAAATCTGAAGTCTCTCTCTCTCTCTCTCTCTCTCTCTCTCTCTCTCTCTCTCTCTCTCTCTCTCTCTCTCTCTCTCTCTCTCTCTCTCTCTCTCTCTCTCTCTCTCTCTCTCTCTCTCTCTCTCTCTCTCTCTCTCTCTCTCTCTCTGTCTATCTCTCTCTCTCTCTCTCTCCCCTCTTCCCCCCTAACCCACCTATATTGTGTATGGACCGCTGGCCTTCACAATAAAATCATGTTTGGAGCGTTTCTCTTATTTTTACCAGTCGCGAAGCGAGACTGGTATTGTTTTCACTTTGTCCGTCCGTCCGTCCGTGTTCAAATTTGCTCAAAATGCATATTTCGGTGTAAAATGGCCTCACATAGAGTTATCAGTGTGTTTCAACACAAAAAAGGTTTATTTGTCTGTCTGTCTGTCTGTTTATCTGTTTGTCTGAGACAGCGATAACTCGAGAACGCTTGGATATATTAACATGAAACTTTACCGGTGGATACTAGGGGTCAGAAGCTTGGACAAGTTCGAATTTAGGCCAAATCGGGTTAGCGGTTAAGGGTTTAGGTTAAGATTAGGGTTAGGGTTAGGGTTAGGGTTAGGGGTGCAAGCGTGTGTCGCGACTGGGTCAGTTTACGCAAGTACTCTAGTGCCTATATTTTCCTCTCTCCTGCTCACACACTTAAAGACACACTGACGCACCACGATTAAGTCCCTTGGATTTTTTTCTGGGTAGCTGTGACCCACATACAAATGTCCCCAACTTCAAATTGAGGCTGCTCTTTAAAATGATGTTTCGGTTTGAATTTGGGGGCATTTGTATGGGAGTCAAACCTGGTCAAAACAAGATTTCTTACCAGCTACAAGAGGGAAAACACGTGGAACCCGTGATTTTGACACGTGACCTGGTGGGTCTTTTAAGCGCATTATCATGCAAGATTAAAGCCATGGAATGCGCGCTAAACAGTTTACCATCCGTTGTGTTCATGTTCTGTTGTGCATAATCTGATCATGTGTTCTCTTTGTTACACGTTTTCTTACTTCTTAGATCCCCTTACCTTTTCCATTCTGCTTCGGATTCTTAAAGATCCACCAGATCACGTGTCAAAATCACGGGTTTCACGTGTTTTCCCTCTTATAGCTGGTAAGAAATCTTGTTTCGACCAGGTTTTATTCCCATACAAAAGCCCCCAAATTGAAAACGAAACATCATTTTAAAGAGCAGCCTCAATTTCAAGTTGGGGGCATTTGTATGTGGGTCACAGCTACCCAGAAAAAACAAAGGGACTTAATCGTGGTGCGTCAGTGTGTCTTTAAGTAGTTTAAAAAAAAATTATTATGATAATCTGCTTAACGTTCTCCGTTCTGAAACAGACACGTATGGGACATTAGTAGATATAAAGATGGTGGGAACGGGACTGGAGGCAATGCGACACCAGGAAAGTCCCGAATTGTTTTTAACAATACAGATGTATATATTTTTAACCCTTTTACCGCCAGCCATATTTCAGCCAAAATTGTCCATTAAATGTAACTGGGTAGAGAACAAAATCCATCTACATTATTGTGGATTCTTCCGTGACGTATATAAAATAAGGTCTATCCTTACTTCCCAAAACTAAGACAATAGGGTCTTTGGATAATAGACCCCAATTTGATGCCTTTTAGTGACGTAGGTGTTAAATCACTGTGGTGATAAAAATGCGACTTTGGCGGTGAAAGGGTTAATGTCCGGGCTAATGTTATGTAGTCTTTCTGTATGTGTTTGGCAGACTATTTTAACAGGCTTGTGACGACGGAATAGGATTGGCACGAGTTTTTAACAAAACCCGCTTTATTCTATGACGGACACTGTATTTTTCTTTGCTGTTGTAATTGTGTGTTGTTGTTTTTTACTGTTGGTATTGCAGTTGACATTAGCGTTGGAACTCAATTTTCAGTCGAATGACAGTTACAGATACACTGACCCACCACGATGAAATCCCTTGGGTGTTTTTTCTGGGTAGCTGTGACCCATATGCAAATGCCCCCGACATGAAATTGAGGCTGCTCTTAAAAATGATGTTTCCTTTTCAATGTGGGGGCATTTGTATGGGAGTAAAACCTGGTCAAAGCAAGATTTCCTACCAGCTATAAGAGGGAAAACACGTGAAACCCGTGATTTTGACACGTGATCTGGTGGATCTTTAAACTTTTCTGCGGCTAGCTATAACTTGAACGCAACTTAACAATGGCTCATGTTTTCCAACATAGCAATCGATCTCACTGTCTAGACATATGGCTTTTTAAGTTTTGAAACCGCATATTGTCATGTCTTGTTTGCTTCAAAAACTGTCCCTAGTTTGGATAATTAACCGCGCCTTTTTGGGTTCAGATATCAAACGCGTGCTGACATTTACCAGGACACGGGAAGAAACGACATTGCGAACCATTTAAAGGCACTGCCGGTGAGTCAGACCTGTCAATCAAAAGTAATGACGTTGATGCCATCGTTGACAGCAAACAGTTATAGAAGGAGAACCGCTTTAAAGACACACTGACCCACCACGATTAAGTCCCTTGTTTATTGTTCTTGCTGGGTGGCCGTGACCCACATGCAAATGCCCCCCAACTTCAAATTGAGGCTGCTCTTTAAAATGATGTTTCTTTTTCAATTTGGGGGCATTTGTATGGAAGCTAAAAACCTGGTCAGAATAGTATTTCTTACCAGCTATAAGAGGGAACACACGTGAAACACGTGATTTTGACACGTGATCTAGTGTATCTTTAAGCCCTCTCTCTGTTTCTACTTCGTCGCATTTTTTTTGTATGGGAGTCAAACCTGGTCAAAACAAGATTTCTTACCAGCTATAAGAGGGAAAGCACGTGAAAACCCGTGATTTTGACGCGTGATCTGGTGGGTCTTTAATGACGCTGTGAACGGTACTTGGGTATAACGTTAAAGCCGACTCACTCCATCCAAGCTTTTTAGTGGGAATAAAATTATGTTGTGAACTCCGTTCAACTAGTTGTGACCGTGTGCCGTCCACACACTATCAGCAAGCATTCGCGCATTGAAGCTCATCAGAGTGTAGTGCAGAATGAGTCCATTTTGCTCACAGCGGCGCGTGATTATTATGTATTTATGTAGCACAATCAGGTGCTACTTACGTGCTACAGAAGCACATGTAGGGTAAAGCCCATGGGCGGGTAAGAAGCCCATGCCAATTATCTCATGAAACATTAACACTCGTCTCATGGGCAAAATGTGACTGAAATTTGCTTCATTTCATGAGATAATTGGCATGGGCGTCTTACCCGCCCATGGGCTTTTTACCCCGTCTTACCCGCCCATGGGCTTTTTACCCCGTCTTCCCCTATTTAAAAAAACCCTGGGGGCACAATAAAATGCATACACGTACCATTCACACCTGCGGCATCAAACATTACAAACAACAGCCCAAAAGACACCATAACAGTACACATCAACATAGTATTACATAGGCTCCAAACAAAAACAACAACAACAAAAACCAACAAAAACACTTCTTTTTTTTTAACAGTACTCATCACCATATAGACAGGCACATTATACCATCATGCACAGATACACCTTCAGAAATGATGTAGATTCCCCATCAACGTTTAGCGTCAAACTATTGTCATTGTATTGTCTACATTGTTCATTGCATTGCGATTCAAGGACCCTCCTTCATGGCCCCTTAAAGACCCCCCACGTCACGTGTCACATTCCCTCTTATGCTAGGAATATTTCTTAAGATTTCTTACCAGCTATAAGAGGGGAAACACGTGAAAACCGTGATTTTGACACGTGACGTGGTGGGTCTTTAACTCGATCGCATCGCAATGATTTTGAATTATTAAAAAAAAAATCCCACTCACAAATAACCCCAGCCATGCACACAAACAAAACAGACATAAACAAAAGGAGAAATGAAAGAAGATTAC
>CM065689.1:48977994-48980494 GCA_017654935.2 Phymorhynchus buccinoides | reverse complement strand
CGCAATCTATATGTTTGTGCGCGCGTTTGTCTGTTTGTTTGTTAGTGTTATTTGGTTGTCGCAATCTATATGTTTGTGTGCGCGTTTGTCTGTTTGTTTGTTAGTGTTATTTGGTTGTCGCAATCTATATGTTTGTGTGCGCGTTTGTCTGTTTGTTTGTTAGTGTTATTTGGTTGTCGCAATCTATATGTTTGTGTGCGCGTTTGTCTGTTTGTTTGTTAGTGTTATTTGGTTGTCGCAATCTATATGTTTGTGAGCGCGTTTGTCTGTCACATTGTTAGTGTTATTTGGTTGTCGCAATCTATATGTTTGTGTGCGCGTTTGTCTGTTTGTTTGTTAGTGTTATTTGGTTGTCGGAATCTATATTTTTGTGTGCGCGTTTGTCTGTTTGTTTGTTAGTGTTATTTGGTTGTCGCAATCTATATGTTTGTGCGCGCGTTTGTCTGTCTGTTTGTTAGTGTTATTTGGTTGTCGCAATCTATATGTTTGTGCGCGCGTTTGTCTGTTTGTTTGTTAGTGTTATTTGGTTGTCGCAATCTATATGTTTGTGCGCGCGTTTGTCTGTCTGTTTGTTAGTGTTATTTGGTGTCGCAATCTATATGTTTGTGTGCGCGTTTGTCTGTTTGTTTGTTAGTGTTATTTGGTTGTCGCAATCTATATGTTTGTGTGCGCGTTTGTCTGTTTGTTTGTTAGTGTTATTTGGTTGTCGCAATCTATATTTTGTGTTTGTCTGTCGTTTGTTAGTGTTATTTGGTTGTCGCAATCTATATTTTTGTGTGCGCGTTTGTTTTCTTCCTACTAGTATTTGGCCTTTGATCCTTAATCATAATTCCACACGCCAGAGAAGAAAAGAGGGGTTCGTGTCCTTCGTTCTTTGTTTTGAGAGGTTTGCATGGTTGAGGGATGATGCGAGACCTGCAGGGTAGGAAGGTCGATGAGAGGGTAAGGGTGATGCGGGGAGGTGAGAGGAGAGAAACAGGGAGGAGCGAGCGAGCGGGAGAAGGAGGCTTCAAGCCAACTACAATATTAATCTGTTGAATCTATAATCAATAGATATTAGGAGATGTTTGTTGTTGTTGCATTTTGCCATTTTCTAGTCACAGAAACTCTGTGTGTGTGTGTGGGGGGGGGGGGGGGGGGACTACAAATACATTTTAGTAAAAAAACCTAATAGCATTTCATCAGATTCATTTAGACCGTAGAATTTCACGCGAATCATGCCTCACAAATGTCACAATCTGATCGCAGTGAATCGATTCGTATACAAAGTAGCGGCCCCCTTTGAATTTGGCCTTTACAATTTCATTTGCTCGGTCGATCTGAAAGGAAAGCTTCATTGCTAACATATTTCGTTTTTCATCTTGTGGGTGTGGTTGTTGTTGGGTTTTTTTTAAAAGAGGGGGGACATAAAATTCAGAATGTAAAGAAAAAAATAATGTGAAAAGGAAAGATATCGAAGAAAAGGGAGGAGGGAGAAGAGGAAGAAGGTAAAGGAAGAAGAGAAGGAGGTCAGACAAAAATAAAAAATAAAAAAAGGAAAACAAAAGAAGAAGGAGGAGAGAAGGGGAAATGAGAGGAGAGGGAAAGAAAATGATGGAAAATAAAACATGAAGCAGAGAGAGGAAGGGAGGAGGGAGCGGGAAAGAATGAAGCAGAGAGAGGAAGGGAGGAGGGAGCAGGAAAGAATGAAGCAGAGAGAGGAAGGGAGGAGGGAGCGGGAAAGGAATGAAGCAGAGAGAGGAAGGGAGGAGGGAGCAGGAAAGAATGAAGCAGAGAGAGGAAGGGAGGAGGGAGCAGGGGAAGAATGAAGCAGAGAGAGGAAGGGAGGAGGGAGCATAATGAAAGAATGAAGCAGAGAGAGGAAGGGAGGAGATTATAAGCAATGAGAATAATGAAGCAGAGAGAGGCAAGGGAGGAGGGAGCTGGAAAGAATGAAGCAGAGAGAGGAAGGGAGGAGGGAGCAGGAAAGAATGAAGCAGAGAGAGGAAGGGAGGAGGGAGCAGGAAAGAATGAAGCAGAGAGAGGAAGGGAGGAGGGAGCAGGAAAGAATGAAGCAGAGAGAGGAAGGGAGGAGGGAGCGGGAAAGAATGAAGCAGAGAGAGGAAGAAAGAGGAGGGAGCAGGGATTGTAAGAATGAAGCAGAGAGAGGAAGGGAGGAGGGAGCAGGAAAGAATGAAGCAGAGAGAGGAAGGGAGGAGGGAGCAGGGAAATAATGAAGCAGAGAGAGGAAGGGAGGAGGGAGCAGGAAAGAATGAAGCAGAGCAGGAAGGGAGGAGGGAGCAGGAAAGAATGAAGCAGAGAGAGGAAGGGAGGAGGGAGCACGGGAGGCTGTAATATATGAAGCAGAGAGAGGAAGGGAGGAGGGAGCGGGAAATAATGAAGCAGAGAGAGGAAGGGAGGAGGGAGCTGGAAATAATGAAGCAGAGAGAGGAAGGGAGGAGGGAGCGGGAAACAATGAAGCAGAGAGAGGAAGGGAGGAGGGAGCAGGTGGAATGAAGCA
>CM065689.1:48962994-48967994 GCA_017654935.2 Phymorhynchus buccinoides | reverse complement strand
AAAGCATCAAATTGGGGTATATTATCCAAATACCCTATTGTCTTAGTTTTGGGAAGTAAGGGTAGACCTTATTTTATATATGTCACAGAAGAATCCCCAATACTGCAGATGGATTTTGTTCTATACCTAGGTAAATTTAATGGACATTTTTGGCTGAAACATGGCTGGCGGTGAAACTGTTAAACAAATATGCAAACAAAAACAGATTACCTCCGTTAAATAATCAAGGAGATAATAAGAGCTGCATGTACAATATGCCATTACACATAATCATGCAAACCGTCCGTACTGTATGTAACTTTACTACCGTATTTTACGGACTACAAGGCGCTCCTGATTATAAGGCGCACCCCCCAAATGTTACACACAATTCAGATTTTAAGGCGCAGGGGTCTCAGTCTGGAAAAAAAAAGTATCGCCTTATAGTCCTTAAAATACGGTACTCTATGTCTGCCTGTCTGCTTGCATGTATGTCTGTCTGTGCGCCTGTCTGTCCACCTGTCTGTCTGTTTGTCTACCTGTCTGGGTCTTTTTGCGTGTAGTCCTGTCATCCAGTCCACTCTCGTCTTCTGCCCATTTCCCTCTATAGTGTATCTGGACCAACTGTTGTCTCTCTTCTTGCCCCAAGGCTGTTTGTCCGATCTCCGGTGGAGTCTGGCTAAGTGGCAATTACATGGTATAGAGTACTGTCATACCGTACTCTGTCTTCGGTCGGCCTCTATGTGTACCGATCGACAGTTTGATGACGTTCTGTTTTCTCATACGTATCTCCTTCCAACTCCATCCTTCCTTCCTTAAAATCCCTAGGATTCCTTCCTTAAAATCCCCTACTTTTGGCCAAAGCATTGTGCACTGGGGTCACTACCTAGTGAACGCCCACCCCCTACTTTTGGCCAAAACATTGTGCACTGGGGTCACTACCTAGTGAACGCCCACCCCCTACTTTTGGCCAAAACATTGTGCACTGGGGTCACTACCTAGTGAACGCCCACCCCCTACTTTGGGCCAAAACATTGTGCACTGGGGCTACTACCTAGTGAACGCCCACCCCCAACCCCCACCCCGCTTTTTAAAGAAAGGATACTTAATCTATATTGCATTGGCTCATATGGTTTGCATTTGTTTTTGGTTCTGTTTTCTTCTTCTTCTTCTTTTTCTTCTTCTTCTTCTTCTTCTTCTTCTTGTTGTTCTTCTTGTTGTTGTTGTTGTTGTTGTTGTTGTTGTTGTTGTTGTTGTTGTTGTTGTTGTTGTTGTTCTTCTTCTTCTTCTTCTTCTTCTTCTTCTTCTTCTTCTTCTTCTTCTTCTTCTTCTTCTTCTGCTTCTTCTTCTTGCTTTGTATGGGGGTGGGTGGGGTGGAGTGGGGGTGGGTGGAGGGGTTGGAGATGTACAACGCAATGTGTTCAGGTAAAGTTCAAATTAACCTACCGTAAAGCACCTAGCAAACGACCACCTTCCCTTCTTATTACGAGTGCATCCAGATAATTAGGTACAGTACTTTTTATGTCGTGAAAATGTGACAAAAAGTAATGTCCTGCGCAAAGGGGTGCATACCTAGCTAACGTCACCACCCACCCACCCCCCCACCTTTGCCCAAAATCTGTGCGGACGGATGGTGGGCGTTTGCTAGGTAGGAGGAGGAGGGGGAGGAGGAGGAGGAGGAGGAGGAGGAGGAGGAGGAAGAAGAAGAAGAAGAAGAAGAAGAAGAAGAAGAAGAAGAAGAGTACACAAAAAAAGAAAAAAAGAAGACGGTTAAAAAAAGTAGGAGAAGAAGTAGGAGCAGGAAAAAGAGGAGGAGGAGGAGGATGAGAAGAAAAAGGAGAAGGAGGAGGAAGAAGGAGGAAGAAGTAGAGGAGGAAGAGGGGGAAACGTGCTAGCATCAGTCTATTTCTCTCCAGACATTCAGCGACTTCGCACTATAAAATAAATGTACATTAAAAGATCAATAGGTAGAAAATTAGTGATCAGCATTAGGAGCCGAGTTTTAATACCACTGTTGGAGATTTAACAACACAAACATTGCCTGCTAGAGAGAACGAGAGAGATGGGGGGGGGGGGGGGGGGAGAGAGAGGGGAGGGAGACAGAGAAGAGAGAGAGAGGAGAGAGAGAGAGAGAGCGGAGAGAGAGAGAGAGAGAGAGAGAGAGAGGAGAGAGAGAGAGGGGTAAAGAGAGAGAGAGAGAGGAGAGAGAGAGAGAGAGAGAGAGAGAGAGGAGAGAGAGAGAGAGAGAGAGAGAGAGAGAGAGAGAGAGAGAGAGAGAGAGAGAGAGAGAGAGAGCGAACAAGTAAAAGAGACACAGAGGAAGTAAGGAGTATGACAGAAATGGAGAGAGAGAGTGAAAGAGAGAGATAGAGATAGAGAGAGGTAGTGTGTGTGTGTGTGTGTGTGTGTGTGTGTGTGTGTGTGTGTGTGTGTGTGTGTGTGTGTGTGTGTGTGTGTGTGTGTGTGTGTGTGTGTGTGTGAGTGTGTGTGTGTGAGTGTGTGTGTGTGTGTGTGTGTGTGTGAGTGCGCGCGTGTGTGTGCGTGTGCGTGTGCGTGTGCGTGTGCGTGTGCGTGTGCGTGTGCGTGTGTGTGCGTGCATCCTCATGTGCGTGCGCGTTTGTGTGTGTGTGCGTGCGTGCGTGCGTGCGTGCGTGCGTGCGTGCGTGCGTGCGTACGTGCGTGCGTGCAAGTATTCGAGTATCGTCAGACACACAGCTACATTTAATTTGCTTTTCCCATGACATTTCCCGAAATAAAGCTATTAGGCCTATTATGTACATCCACAAAGAAGGCCATGTTCTTGCCCTTTAATGTTATTATTTTGTCTTGTATTTTTTTGGGGGTCATGTTTCTGTTTGTCTGTTTACCTGTCTGTCCGTTTGTCGATTTATAAACGTTTCGGAATAAAGTTTTGAACAATTTGCATATAAGCGCACACACATACTCACACGCACACATACACATATACATACTCATGCACATATACATACTCACACATACACTGACCCACACGCACGCACGCACGCACGCACACACACACACACACACACACACACACACACACACACACACACATACACACACACACACACACACACACACACACACACACATACATACATACACACACACACACACACACACACACACACACACACACACACACACACACACACACACACACACATACACACAGACCCACATGCACGCACGCACGCACGCACACACACACACGCATACACACACGCACGCACATTCCACCCCCACCCCCCCTTCCCCCTCATAACATTGGCGTGGAAATGTGTCTCCTGTATAATTTGTTCGTATTCTATATCCTTCGTACATCTTTTGTTCATCTTCTTTATCTCTCGTTCGCCTTTTCCGAGCCCTTGATGAAGAAAGTCCAAGTCTTATTATATTATTCACCGACGAAATTAAGTTTACCGTCCTCTCGGTCCCTATGGACAATAGTATTCACCTAAAGCCGGTGTTGCATGAAATATTTTACCCATGAAATAAATACTCTTTTCCTCATTCAAATTGTTTGCTGTTTGGGAAAGATTCGCCCCTAAATACATTCAGAGGCGTCTTGTGGCATGCAGGAAGAACAGAAGATTCATCACTAAATACTGATAAGTCAGGGATATTTTTCTAATATTTATTATTATTTATTTTTGCTTGCACGGATGGTTGTTTTTATCGTCTGCCATTTTGAAAAAAAACGAAACTAAGTGACATGGCTTTGTATATCGATTTCATCGGCAAAAATGTAGATTTCCACCCTCCCGCTCTATTTCTTGGTTCTTTCCGTGTAGATTGAGCCCTTAAATATCTATATTTTAAATAACAGTTGGGTCTAGTGCGCTTTTGAAGGGTATATATTTCACGGTAGGTACTTATTTCTCATGACACCGGGAGGGCTTTGGGGGAACCAAATATAGAGCGACTTGCCCCCGTCACACGTAACGTAAGGGACACAGACGAAAGCGACGGATTACAAGGCCCTCATCACGCATGGCGAAGACCTCACCACGTCCTCGTTGCGTCTTGCATTCCTACAGAACGTGGCGAGGTCGCGGAAATCCTCCTCAAGATTGACTGCAACCCACTATAATGAATAATGAAGAAAGCCTATATATAGCGCACATTCCAGGCTAGCTGCTCATGGCGCTTTACACAAAAAAATACATTTAATCAAATCACATCAATACCCATGCCCGCACGCACACAAGCACACACACTGACGAACATAGCATATCATTTACACGCGCATGCACACATACATACAGTACATACATACGTACGTACGTTCGTACATACATACATACACACAGACACAAACACACACACACACACACACATACACACATGCTTACAGCATCACATGCCAGCGCGTGCATGCACACACACACTTTCTGTCTCCCAACTTTCCCATGCCATTCCTCATCCACACACGCTTTCATTCTCACAATCCGATCATGGTGGACAGTAGTGTTCAGATAATAGATGGGTTTTCAGGTTGGTTTTCCTGACAGGGAGTTGGAATGTCTGAGAGACAGAGGGGTTTGTTCCAAGTAGCTGGGGCCTGAAAAGAAAAGGATCTCTCGCCATAAGTTTTCGTTTTAATTGAGGGAGGCTGTAGAAGACGAGAATCAGAAGAAGAACGAAGCTGACGAGATGGAATGTAAGTATGAAGTAGATCAGACAGGTAAGTAGGAGCAGAGCCAGACATGACAGCAAAGGTAAGAGCAGAAAGCTTGTAGTTGATCCTGCTGGAGATTGGCAACCAGTGCAGAGAGTGCAGAAGGGGAGAAACATGTTCAAACTTGGAGGAATTAAAAAACGATCGGAGGATATCCAATCTCACTTAACACAATAGGACAAGTAATATCATTTTGGGTACATATAATCGAGTCAAAAGAAGACAGCTACATTAAGCAAGCATATAATGATATGATATCAGCTGAAGTTCGAAATAAAGCACCTTGGATATCATATGTTAAATCTTTGCTTCAATCACT
>CM065689.1:48952994-48957994 GCA_017654935.2 Phymorhynchus buccinoides | reverse complement strand
ACATGTGGGCCGTATCGTCGCCTCTTCTTTCATTTCTCCTTTTGTTTCTGTCTGTTTTGTTTGTGTGCATGGCTGGAGTGATTTGTGAGTATTTTGAATAATCCAAAATCATTGCGATGCGAATGAGTTAGTATCTAGTGAGATACGTTCATACGTCCATACATGCACAACATGTATATTCTTTTGATTTCATGCACACTTGCTCTCGCACAATGCAGTGTTTGGCTAACAAACTATACGACAGACGGTCAAGGACTGAGTTGACTTGTATCTGGTGAGATGGAGAACCACGCAGATGGTCCTGTAATCTACAACTATAATTATAATAAAATTCATTTGACGTATGTCTATCTGTGTGTGTTTGTGTGTTTGTTCGCCCTGCAACTGATGAACCGGTTCACATAATCGCTTCAAATTTTGTGTGATGGTGTATTATGGTACACAGTTGGTCCCATAGAAAATGTGAACCTCCGGTTCGAACCTCCGCCAAGGAAGACTCACTTTTCTGTAAAACATGTTCACCCTGTAACTCGCATACTATTAAATTGGATCGCTTCAAATTTCGTGTCAGTGTGTGTCAGGGTACTTAGATGGTCTCATGTAAATTTTGAACCTCCAGTGCAAATCTCCGCCAAGGAATACTTACTTTTCTGTAAGATGTTTGTTCACCATGTAACTCATGAACTGGTGCACATAATCGCTTCAAATTGTGTGTGATGGTGTATCATGCTGCAGATATAGCCCCATGGAAAAATTGAATCTCCAGTACAAATCTCCGCCGAGGAAGACTCACTTTTATGTTTGCCATGTAACTCACGCACCATTGGACATAATCATTTCAAGTTTTGCGTTGGGTTTTTGAACTTACAGTGCAAACATCCGCCAAGGAAGACTAGCAAACCGAAATTTCCCTTTTTGTACAATATATTAAATTTTCATGTGTGAGTTGTATCTCATGAACCAGTGGACATAATGGCTTAATCTTTTGTGTGGTAGTGTACCATAGTGCCGGAATGGTCCTAAAAAACCTATGAACGTGCTGACCTTGACCTTGAAGTTTGACCTTGAAACACGACATTTCTTCTTGAACCCATATCTTTCATATCACTAGACTTATAATGTTTAAACTTGGGACAGGGGTGGATTGACTAATGATGGTTTGGAATATTGGGTACAGATGAAGGTCAAGGCCAAGGTCAAGGACATAGACCTTGGAGGTGTCAACTTTGTGTCTTGGCCATATCTCTAACATTTGTTTTTCAGCTACAGACTTCAAAGTTGGCAGATTGCATGTGTGGTGAAAATTATTGATTATCCTAATGAACTTGACCTTAACTTTTGAACTTTTAATTTTTATCTGTGGCTGTAGTTTGGACACCATTGGGTTTACACCCACGAAGCCATATGTGTATATTCTTGATCACCATGATCTAAGGAATGCAGTTGGAGACATTTAAAAGACACTTGACCTTGACTTTTACATTTGACCTTGAAGCTGTTACATGATGACAGTCTTTCCGGATGAAAGTGCCCATAATTTCAAAACTGTTGGCGTTAGACCCATATAATCATATATATTCATGATCAGCATCACAGCGGAAACGCAGTGGAAGACATTTTGAAGGGGCCAATAGCACAGTGAGAGTGAGAGCTGAGGGGGCTCTGAAAACAAATGCTCATAATTTCAAAACCGTTGGCGTTAGACCACTGTAACTGTATATAGTCGTATTCGTGATCAGCATTAACAGGGGAATGAAGTGGAAGACATTTTGAAGGCGCAAATAGCACAGTGAGAGTGAGAGCCGAGGGGCTCCGTAAACATGGACTACAGTAGGAGATATTTCGAAGTGCTATCCTGGCAACTGCTATTCTAAAGACCTGTGCCAGGGAAAAACTGCCGCAAAGCGAAGCGAGCGCGGGGCGTAGCAACCACGGGGGATAGCTGCTAGTGTCAGCTAAAATGCCTCGAGGAGAACATTTATTGATTATTGATGATAATGTGTGTCGTGTTGTGGTCGTGGATAGTGTGAGTGTGTGTGTGTGTGTGTGTGTGTGTGTGTGTGTGTGTGTGTGTGTGTGTGTGTGTGTGTGTGTGTGTGTGTGTGTGTGTGTGTGTGTGTGTGTGTGTGTGTGTGTGTGTGTGTGTGTGTGTGTGTGTGCGTGTGTGTGTGTGTGTGTGTGTATGTGCGTGATGTGTTGTGTATGGTGTGTGTCTCGTCTTTTTTCTCTCTCTGTCTCTCTTCTCTCTCTCTCTCACTCTGTATGCATGTGCTATGCTAGTATATGCAAGTAGGGGGATGCTTGCATAATGTGTGCGCGTGCTTATTCGCGCGGTCGCGGACAAGGAGCGTGTGAGCATGTATGTGCGCGCGCGCGTGTGTGTGCACGTGAGTGTGTGAGAGAAAGAGAGAGAGAGAGAGAGAGAGAGAGAGAGAGAGAGAGAGAGAGAGAGAGAGAGAGAGAGAGAGAGAGAGAGAGAGAGAGAGAGAGAGGAGAGAGAGAGAGACGGAGAGAGAGAGAGAGAGAGAGAGAGAGAGAGAGAGAGAGAGAGAGAGAGAGAGAGAGAGAGAGAGAGAGAGCGCGAACGAACGACATTTTGTTTAATCAGGGTTATAAGTTAAGCATACAATTTGCTTTTTTACCCTCAGCCCTGAGGCTAAGCAAATGCTAACCCAAAAATATATGCCAAAAAATAAAGCGCTTGCGTAACAAATAATAATAAAACAAAGCATTCAAGAAAATTAAATATCCAGAAATAACATAACACAGCACTACATCACCAATGTTTATAGTGAGAGAGGTTTGTGGTTGTTTTTTTTAACATCAGAGAGAGAGAGAGAGAGAGAGAGAGAGAGAGAGAGTGAAAAGAGAGATAGAGAGAGAGAGACGAGAGCGGGAGCAAAGAGAGGAGAGAGAGAGGAGAGGGGAAAGAGATAGAGAGAAAAATATAGACCGAGATAGACAGAGTGACGGACAGACAGATAGACAGAGTGACGGACAGACAGACATGACGAGACAGAGAAAAATAACATCTAAGCGTATTTCTTATTTATAAACCGACTTTAAGTGTTTGTTTATTTCGTCCTTTTTGGGGGGTAAGACCTTTAAAAAAATGTATTAAATAATTACACGGATTTGCATCGACGCTTTTATAATCAATCCCTTTCTATCATCAAAGTAATGAACATTTCTTTTTTTCTTCAGAAAATCATAGACACCTTTAACAATTATTAACCCTCTTGCGTTTATTTCGCCCCAAACCGCCCAGCCGGAAGTTGCCTCTGTATATTCAAGCCGCCCCAAACCGCCCGTAGCTTGCCCCTCTGAGACCCCCTCTGATGGCATTTTCATCACACACTAAGTTCTGGCTTGTTATGCCTGTCTTAAAAATTTATGTTAAAAAACTGAAATACAGATACAAAATAGAAGAATATATTTCACACAAAAACTTAATATTGTATAATGATTTTGCTGCCAGGTGGGCTCCATTCACTGCAATATTCAATGATATAAATTGATATTATAAAACTTTTACTAATAAGATATCTAGTAATGATTAGTCTTATACATATATGAACTTTCGGTGGGTTTTTTTTAGTGTTTTTTAAAACATTTTAAAATATGAGTAATACCTGTTCAGAGCTTGAAACTCACAATTTGAAATGTTGAGCTCTCTGTTTTTAGTTACTCCACATAGTGATGATACATTGTTACCTCAAGATGTTGTGATAACATTTTTCAATGACTTCCACGGCACAGATGTGTGTAAATATGTTTGTTTGTCTTCTGTATGTATTTATTTGATTTTTGCCTATTATTTGTTTTTTTTTCTTCCTTGTGAAAAATGTGGAAATGAAAAAAAAAAAAGTTCAACAATAAAATTAAAAAAAGTTCTGGCTTGTTTTACACACGCTATGAAGAAGCTTCTCACTTGCAATGATGTGATAGTAACTGTATGGCGCTCTGTGTGCTTCAAAAAGACAGATGTTCCTAATAATGTGTGAAAGAATCTGAACACTAGAACAAGTTTTGTCTGTAACAAATGCGAATGCGAGAGGGTTAAAGGCATCAAGGGCTTTAATTCGATCGAAACAGGGCAAAAAAACTAGAATATGCTTCCTCCTACAAGAAGCCAGACTATATTATTTTGATTCCTTACATGCATACTTCTTTTCCTCAACGTCAATACCTGTGGGAGGGGGGGGGGGGGGGGGGGTTCTTCACACTTTATGCCACATGTCCTCGCTCTGTTATCCCACTCCACTCTGAGCTATTAAAGGGGCACCCTGACGGATGAGTTTTTTGTAAGAAACACGTCGAGATCACCAGGAAAACACCCTTTACAATAGATTGCAACACTCACTTTGCTCTGGTTTCCTAGAAATCAAACCGTCAAATCGGCGATTCCTCCTTGGCGGAGGTACTGGAAGTCAAATTCTTTCACCCAAGATTCCCGTCTTTTTCTAATGGCCGACAAATCGTTTGCACGATTTTTTTGCAATACAAGCCTTTTTATTTGTATTTATTTTAATGTTATACATTATCTAAAGTTTTGCTCACAACAAAGGAAACAGCTCCAATTTGTCTTTTTACTGCACTACAAAGAAAAGAAAACGCTTCATCCACAATGAGTGGCCTCCACCCACCCCATCCAAAATGGCTACTCTCTCCGGCATCTCCGCCAAGGAGGAATCGCCGTTTTGACGGTTTGATTTCTAGGAAACCAGAGCAAAGTGAGTGCTCCGATCCTTGAAAAGGCTGTCTTACTGGTGATCTCGACGTGTTTCTTGTAAAAACTCATCCGCCAGGGTCCACCTTGAAGACGACGAAAATGGTGTTTTACGTCCTCTTGGTCTGAATCAGACACATATGGGACATTTGTAAATACACATATGGTGGGAACAATACTGGAGGCAATGCCCGGAGGCAGTACGAAACCAGTAAAGTCCCGTTTTTTATTAATACAGATAGGTGTAGCGGTAACCATGCCTCGGTTAAAC
>CM065689.1:48920494-48922994 GCA_017654935.2 Phymorhynchus buccinoides | reverse complement strand
AATGGATTTTGTCATTGGTTCACATTAGCCTGTAGTAGGGGCCAACGGTAACATGAGAGCTGTACAATAGATGATTTTCTACAGTCATGGAAAATGGTGGTGCAGTTTTAGTCTCGTGTGGAAGACTCGGCTCTGCTGCCGCGGCCAAAGGGATGGGCTGGTCTTTGGTGGGACCTTCCTCGACGCCAGCTGTGTCCTCACACCCCTTTGGGCCGAGAGAGTGGGGATGTACCCTGGGCAAGTCATCTAGACTATGAAAAACAATATCGCCCAGCCCGCCAGAATAGTATCTGCCCCCTCTGATATCTGGCAGTCATTGTCGGAAACGACAGACTAGCATACAAGTGTGCTTAGTACTGCCAATAAGGGCGCGTCAATTAATCATATCATCATATAGTAAAAAGCCAAGTGTCCGTGTGTCTGTCTGTCTGTCTGTCTGTCTGAAACACAAAACGGGCCTTATAACTCCGCCGTTTTTTCGACAGAATCGCTTCAAATTTGCTGTGAGCCCTAACGGGGCGATGGCAACGGCTTCAGATTTGCTGTACTCAGCGTTACCAGTACTTGGCGTTACCGTTACTAAGCGTTGCCGTTACTAGGGAGAGCGCGTCACTCTCAGAGCAGCGCCAACGGGAAACGGGGCCTTATAACTCTGCCGTTTCTTAACCGAATCGCTTCAAATTTGCTGTACTCAGCATTACCAGTACTTGGCGTTACCGTTACTAGGCGTTACCGGTACTCGGCGTTGCGCTAGTTCTAATAAAGCGTTGGTTCGTTGTACTCCCAGTCCCAATGCTATTGTACAGTAGATTTACAAAACCCGGTAATTTTGCAGATTTTCTATAAAAAAACACAAATCTGTAAATTTACAAAGTTACTGTTTCACTCATGGATTTAGCAAATTTCATTAAAAAAACCATACTTATAAAGAAAGACCAATCTGTCCCCAAAGCCATCAATTATCTTGTAATATGAGCTAAGTAAATGTATGCATTTCTTGCCCTTAGCGAGTGATTCTCATGAAATGTTTATTCAGTGTGATTTGCAAATGTCCTGGTCTTTCAAAACAGGAAATTTGCAAATTTCATATAATTTTTAAACGGAACTTTTCAAAAATCCCCGAGTCAAACAGTAATTTTGCAAAATTCACTGACATTTTCAGGAAATTTGCAAATTTCCTGGTTTTGTAAATGTACTGTAACATATAATAATTATGTTATAAGAAGGGGACGGGGGCCTCTGCGTTTCTCCCATTCTCTCTTCTGTCTGTCTCTGTCCGTTTGTATGTCTGTGTGTCTGTCTCTGTGCCCATCTGTTTCTTTGTCTTTCTATGTCTCTGTCTGTCTCTCTCCCTGTCTCTCTTTGTCTCTGTTTCTGTCTCTCTCTGTCTCTCTGTCCTCTCTCTCTCTGTCTCTCTCTGTCTCTGTCTCTGTCTCTCTCTCTCTCTCTCTCTCTCTCTCTCTCTCTCTCTCTCTCTCTGTCTTTCTCTCCTCTGTCTCTCTCTCTCTCTCTCTCTCTCTCTCTCTCCCTCTCTCTCTCTCTCTCTGTCTCTCTCTCTCTCTCTCTCTCTCTCTCTCCATCTCTCTCTCTCTCTCTCTCTCTCCGTCTCTCTCTCTCTCTCTCTTTCTCTCTCTGTCTCTCTCTCTCTCTGTGTCTCTCTCCCTGTCTCTCTCTCTTGTTTTCTCTCCCAGGTTTCTCTCCTGTCTCTCTCCCTGTCTGTCTCTCTCTGTCTCTGTCTCTGTCACTCTGTCTGTCTCTCTCCCTGTCTCTGTCTCTCTGTGTCTCTCTCTCTCTCTGTCTCTCTCTCTCTCTCTCTCTCTCTCTCTCTCTCTCTCTCTCTCTCTCTCTCTGTCTATCTTTCTCTCTATATCTCTCTGTCTCTCTCCCTGTCTCCCTGTCTCTCTGTCTGTCCCTCTGTCGCTGTGTCTCTCTCTCTCTCTCTCACTCTCTCGCTGTCTCTCTCGCTCTCTCTCCCTCTCTCTCCCTCTCTCTCTCTCTCTCTCTCTCTCTCTCTCTCTCTCTCTCTCTCTCTCTCTCTCTCTCTCTCTCTCTCAGAGTCTTTATGCGCCTTCCACCACTTCTTCTTGTTTATACGTACCTCTGCATGCCTGTGTCTGTTTGTCTGTCTCTGTCGCTCTGTCGCTCCGTCTCTCAGTCTCTCTCTCTCTCTCTGTTTGCAAAATCCCTGAGTGAACACTGAACACTGAACAACTTGTTAAATAATGTTTTTCAGTGTTCAGTGTCTCTCTCTATCTCTCTCTCTGTCGTCTGTCTCTGTCTGTTGTCTCTCTCTGTCTGTCTCTCATCTCAGTCTCTCTCCTCCCTCTCTCTCTCTCTCTCTCTCTCTCTCTCTCTCTCTCTCTCTCTCTCTCTCTCTCTCTCTCTCTCTCTCTCTCTCTCCTCTCTCTCTCTCTCTCTCTCTCTCCTCTCGTCTCTCACTCTCTCTCTCTCTCTCTCTCTCTCTCTCTCTCTCTCTCTCTCTCCGTCTCTCTCTCTCTCT
>CM065689.1:48907994-48912994 GCA_017654935.2 Phymorhynchus buccinoides | reverse complement strand
CCCCCTCCATAAACTTTAATTTTGATACCTTCATCATTATGCATGCCAATAATATTTGTTTGCCTTTTTGTTTTTACTTTAATGCCCTCTCCCCTCCCCCCCCCCCCCCTCTCTCTTTCTCTCTCTCTCCTCTCCCTCTCTCCCCCACCTCTCTCTCTCTCTCTCTCTCTCCTTGGTCTGATCATCCTCTGTGTTACTCTCTCTCTCTCTCTCCTCTCTCTCTCTCTCCTCTCTCTCCCCTCTCTCTCCCCCCCCTCTCTCCTCCCTCTCCTCTCTCTCTCTCTCTCTCTCTCTCTCTCTCTCTCTCTCTCTCTCTCTCTCTCTCTCCCCCCCTCTCTCTCTCTCTCTCTTCCTCTCTCTCTCTCTCTCCTCTCCCCTCTCTCTCTCTCCTCTCTCTCTCTCTCTCCTCTCTCCCTCTCTCCCCCTCTCCTCCCTCTCTCTCTCTCTCTCCCCCTCTCTCTCTCTCCGCTCCCTCTCCCTCTCTCTCTCTCTCTCTCTCTCTCTCACCCTCTCTCTCTCTTCTCTCTCTCTCTCCCCTCTCCCTCTCTCCCCCTCTCTCTCTCTCTCTCTCTCCCTCTCTCTCTCTCCCTCTCTCCCTCCCCCCCTCTCTCTCTCTCTCTCTCTCTCTCCCCTCTCTCTCTCTCTCCTCCTCTCTCTCTTCTGTCATTAGTGTGGAAAGTAAACAACACCCGACGCAGAAATCGCCCTACTTGCATCTCTCTCTCTCCCCTCCCCCCCCCCCCCCCCCTCTCTCTCTCTCTCTCTCTCTCTCTCTCTCTTCCCTCTCTCTCTCTCTCTCTCTCTCTCTCTCTCTCTCTCTCCCCCTCTCTCTCTCCCTCCTCTCTCTTTCTGTCATTAGTGTGGAAAGTAAACAACACCCGACGCAGAAATCGCCCTACATACTACTTGCACCTCTCTCTCTCTCTCCCCCCCCCCCCCCCCCCCCCCTCACCACCCCCCCCCCAATCTCTTTCTCCCTCCCTGTCAATCCATTTCTCTTTGTTTGTTTCGCTCCGACAAGTGAAAATGAGTTTCTTTTGTTGGTGCAGATCTGAAGACCTTTTCTCTAACGGAGCGCAAACATCCTTATTGCTTCAATCTCTTCTTCGCCCCCCCCCACCCCCACCCCCCACCCCCTAGCTATCCTCCAACCCCCAACCCCATTGGACTCCCCTCCTCTCCTACTATACCTTTCATTTGGGAATCATTCCCTATTAATATATCCATAGTTATGGTAAAAATGTGAGAACACTTTTATGTCCAAATGTCTTAAAGTGGCACCCTGACGGATTATGTTTTTGTGTGCAAGAAACACGTCAAGATCACCAGGAAAACATATTTTACAGAGATCGCAACACTCACTTTGCTCTGGTTTCTAGAAATCAAGCCGTCAAATCGGCGATTCCTCCTTGGCGGGGGTGCTGGAAGTCAAATTCTTCCAGTGAAAGAGAAGGCCATGTGACTTCTCCTTTCTAATGGCCACGTGAGTCGCTTAGACCAAATCACGAAATTTCCACTATACAAGCATTTTTATTTACAGTTTACCAAAAGGAGTTTTGCTCTCAACAAAGGAAATAGCTCCTTTTTTTGTTTACTGCACTACAAAGAAGAAAAAGCTTCAACCACTCTGAGTGTCCTCCACCCGCCCCGTCCAAAATGGCTTATCTCTCCGGCATCTCCGCAAAGGAGGAATCGCCGTTTTGATGGTTTGATTTCTAGGAAACCAGAGCAAAGTGAGTGTTCTGATCCTTGAAAAGGCTGTCTTTCTGGTGACCTCGACATGTTTCTTGCAAAAACTCATCCGTCAGGGTGTCCCTTTAAGAAGTGAACGTAGCTATGCGGGGGTTGTCTCTAGCCACGACAAAACTCCTACATAAAGTAAATCAGTCTCCAAAATCCCCCGAAAACGGAGTGCGGCTGTATCACGTGGCGCGGTAATAAAAAAATAACCGGTGACACGCGTAATGTTCTCATCGCGTAGCTGACGATGAGCTTGTACCATAGTGTTTCCAAGTGCTTCCGATGTTGGTGTGATCCCTGGAGTCTTTTAGCCAGGGTAAGCCAGCTACAACAACATTCCCCAAGCAACAAGAGAATGTATTTTTGACACAGTTTGAATTTGGTATTAATATATGGTTGGATTTTTTTTTAGTCACGGAGACTCATCTCATACCAGGCAGCGGGGCTTCTCCCTGTTCTTCCCGATTTTCAACTGCTGTGATTTTTACTTTATTTTTTTAGTCCCCGAGCCGAAGGTTCGGGGAGCTATTGTTTTTGTCTGGTCCGTCCGTCCGGTGTCCGTCCGTCCGGCGGCGTGCCTCCGTCCGTCCGGCTATTCGTCCGTTTTTCGTCCGTTATTCGTCCGTTTTTCTCAAAATCTATTCAGTCTATCATCATCAAATTTGGTATACTAGTTTGCCAAGATGCAAGCTATCCACTGATGTATTTAGTTTTACATTAAGGCCAGTTACGGGGTTCAAACCCCGAAACACAGAATCGCTAATATCTCGCGAAGTTTTGCATGTATTTTAATGCAGTTTTTTTCACAACATTTCTTGATGAATGGTCTATAACACAGTTGTCATGAATTGTTCTGTGCGCGCGTGTGCGCATGATCGCGCGTGCTCAAATCACGGGTCCGAACCCCAAGGCTATATATAAAAAACTATTCTTTTTTTACGATTCGCTGTCTATGAAATGCGATTATGACGATGTGAGTCACGATTCACGTGGAATTCGTGTATTTGGGCCTGCATGAGCTTGATTTGATTTGATTTGATTGATTTAATTTAAAGTATGTTCACATGCACAATGGTGATATTAGATGTGACGAGGTAATGGGTTAAAAGGCTAAGTCTCTAGGGAAGACTTTAGAAAATTTGCCTTTAGCCCACTTCTCTAGGGTGTGGGAGATGAGCAACTTTCCCGGCCCCTTTTCATCTAATAAATTTATATTTGTGCCCGGGTTCTGGCTCGTATGGTTGTAAGAAATACAAGTGGTTGAATTGCTCTAAATGGCAGACAGAGAAGTAGGGTTTTACATGAAATTACAAGACTCCCACTCTCATCAGTCTGACCAAAGGGTTCAGGATTATTTGACACTTGTATTTTATTTACTCCCAAAATCTGCATAAGATTATGCAACAATAATAATAAAGCAGCTCAATGGCGCCAAAACAAAATATGGATAAAAAAAAACAATGAAATCCGAAAGGATTCACAAGACTTTTGTCTTTCTATAAGGTTCGCCCCATGCCGGAAGGGTTACTAATTATCTTCAGTGTCCGTAGGAAAGTTCCAGTGATTGGCGCGGTTTTATAAACTTAGCTCTTGGCAAGTTCCTCCGTAATGATCGGCGAATGCTGGTGTGGCTGGGCTTGCTCGTCAGATGAGAGTAGCTCCCAGTCGTTCCGGTTACGGCTTCGCGGGATGGCACGGTTCAAGCGTGGTCTCCTCGCGGATTCTGGGTGCGGGTCGTCTTGGCGGCGTTCCCGTCTTGGTGCTTGGTGGAGTCCAGGATGATCGTCCGGCCCACGATGCCCTGCTGATAATCACAGGAGAAGGTGGATGTAGATCTCTATGGCTTAGAGACAAGGGGCTTCAGTCGGCAGGGAATTAGTGAATCCCAACCGGCTAGAAGGCTTCCCTTGTACAATAGCACTAGTTAATAAATAAACTGAATTTCAGTTAAACAAACTGAGATCAGTAAAACATAAAAGGTGATCAAGACAACATCACTCTCCATCCAACACCTGGAAAGGAATGTTATCATAAAGTGCAAGATTGCAACCCACAGGCTTCCTACTAAAAATAGACAAAAGGGTTAGTAGGCATAAACTCCGGTTCTGGTACCAAAAGTGTTCAAGTCAAAAAAACACACACACACAAATAATCAGTGCACATAAATAGAATAGAATGTTTACCACTTCTTTTCTATAACATATCTATCTACTCCTTATTCATCATTGAACATAGGATCTAGATCAAAAATAGGATCAAACAAACAAATCGCAATCACCTGCCATCAATAATACTTACTAGTGGGCTTATGATGACTGGTTGTGAGTGTTGCTCTAGCTACGTTTCAGCATCTTGTGTGACAACTTTTTTCTCACATCCACTCCAATTATAGCCTTCACTTTCAAACAATGAAAGCCTGCTATTGGTTTATTACAGTCGACACAACGTCACAAGATGATGTTCAGAGTGTACAGAACAATCACGCGCCTATTACACATCCTTATCACATGCCGGACATTCCTAATCTTGTGATTGGAAAGGCAAAACCGTCTTCAAAGGGAGATAACCGTGGTTGTCACTTTCTTGTGATGGGTAAGGACGAGGTGTCTTACAAAGGGAGCCGACTGTTGATATCACTATCTCGTGATGAGACGGTAGATAAGAGTGGGGGTGGGGGTGAAGGGAGATAACCTCGGTAGGTGGTACGTGCTGACCGGGGAGACAAATCGAACTTCAAAGGGACCAATCCCTTAATCGGCATTCTTTAGATGGTGGGTGGCAATGTGGCGGCCGGACAGAGAAATGAAAAGGAGAGGGGGGAGGGGAGAAGGGGGGGGGGGGTGTAGATAAAGAAACGGAGGGGTCGCGCGGGACACTTACGTCACATTAGAACTAAAAAAAAAGAAAACTTTTTTTTAGTGTGTGTGCGTGTGCGCGCGTGTGTGTATGTGTATGTGTGTGTGTGTGTGTGTGTGTGTGTGTGCGTGTGTGTGCGTGTGTGTGTATGTGAATATGAGTGCGTGTCTATGAGTAGGTGTAACTGTGCATATGATTTTATGTCTGTGAATGTGGAGGGAAAAAAACACACAAAAAAACCTAACAAATTAATATAAAAAAGTGACAAAGAAAACAAAATTAAAGTTCATTAAGTCATGAACTAAATTAATCTTGCAATTTCAGAGCTGGATAAGACTGTAGCAATTTTGATCATTTCATGACTGTAAACTACATCTATTAAAGTTCCAAATTTGTGCAACTTG
>CM065689.1:48895494-48902994 GCA_017654935.2 Phymorhynchus buccinoides | reverse complement strand
CTGTTTCTGTTTCTGTTCCTCACTCTCGCTCTGTCTCTCTGCGTCTCTCAGTCTCTCTGTGTCTCTGTCCCTCTCTGTCTCTCTCAGTCTCTTTGGAGGGCTGGATGTATAAAAAAAGCATGTTATTGCTTACTGTATTACCCTCTATAAATAAAACTAATTCATTCATTCATTCTCTCTGTTTCTGTTCCTCACTCTCGCTCTGTCTCTCTGTGTTTCCCTCACTGTCTCGCTCTGTGTCTCGGCTATGTATCTGTCTCTGTTTGGGTCTCTGACTATGTCTCTGTCTCTCTCCATGTCCCTTTCTGTCTCTGTCAGTCTCTCTCTGTTTCTGTCTCGTGTCCACTGTATGGTTGCTTAATCTCTTTTCTTCAGCCGTCTCTTACTTTCTTTTAGACGTTATGTTTTACTATTTCTGTGGATCTATGCAGCTTTTTTCCCCTTTGTGGTAACCTGCTATATCGACAGTTCATCCATCCATCTGGGTCGCGGGTTTTAACTTCCTGTCTGCACACGATGAATCATCATGATCTTTTTCTATATTCTTTCATCAAATTAGGCGATCAGCCTCACATTTTGGTTCTGTTTTCTATCGTTCGTATTTTTTCTTGTGTGTGTGTGTGTGTGTGTGTGTGTGTGTGTGTGTGTGTGTGTGTGTGTGTGCGTGCGTGTGCGTGTGTGTGTGTGTGTGTGTGTGTGTGTGTGTGTGTGTGTTGTGTGTGTGTGTGTGTGTGTGTGTGTGTGTGTGTGTGTGTGTGTGTGTGTGTGTGCGTGCGCGCGCGCGCGTGTGTGTGTGTGTGTGTTGTGTGTGTGTTGTGTGTGTGTGTGTGTGTGTGTGTGTTGTGTGTGTGTGTGTGTGTGTGTGTGTGTGTGTGTGTGTGTGCGTGTGCGTGTGTGTATGTGTGTGTGTGTGCATGTGTGCGTGCGTGTGCGTGTGTGTGTGTGTGTGTGTGTGTGTGGTGTGTGTGTGTGTGTGTGTGTGTGTGTGTGTGTGTGTGTGTGTGTGTGTGTGTGTGTGTGTGTGTATGTGTGTATGTGTGTTTCAGCCTTTTGTCTTCGTTTCTGTCTTTGCATTTCTTGTTTGTCCGCTTTTAAATGATCTGTTTCTTGTCTGTCTTGCATCTCAGTGTCTGCCTGCCTGTTGCTTTCTGTCTGTCCGTGTATCTGCCTGTCTTGTCTTTGTCGTGTTCATCCCCTTTTCTGTCAGCTTTCCATCTTTTTGTCTGTCTTTCCAGTAGCTGATCTTCGCCTCCATTGTTGTCTTTTAATTTATATATACTTTTCTGTCTTCCAAAATCTGGAATATTCATGAGATTTTCTTTTGCTTTCAATAAGTTTTCCCCTATTCCAAGAAAACACATATATGTAACCCAGCACCACGAAAGGGACATTACGTCGCTGGGCTAGTTTATCACAACAGGCTGTGAAAAAGTGATTTTTTTTTTTCAGTTTTGAATTATGTGAATTTTCGTGGTCTCTAGCATATCATCTCTCATATTTATAAAGGATAATCTTTGTTATGGTCTCTAAATGCTCCAAAACGTGCTTTAGGATGAGGAGGTTGATGCATTTTCTTCAGCTAGGCTAAACGTCTGACTGTGATTTTTCAAAATGGCCGACAGTCACCCTACCAACTTTCAATGCATCTAACTCTAAAACGGAAAATGTTACACGAATGGTTCTTATATCAGTTACAAGATAATTGTCTGAAGTTTCTCAATGTGCATGCCATTTTCTCAGAATTGTCATTTTGGCACTTAATGTCCCTTTCGTGGTGCTGAGTCACATTTGTGTACGCATTTTAAAAAGAGTTTGTTTAACCCTCTCACCGTCAGCCTTTTTTCAGCACAAAATGTCCATTAAACTCTGGGTAAAGAAAAACATGTCTGAAATATTGGGGATTCCTCTGTGATATAGGAAATGAGGCATAACTTTACCTCTCAAAATGAAAAAAAAACACTAGACCATTGGATAACAGACTCAGATTTCAAGGCTTTTAACAACATGGGTGTTAAATCATTGTGGTGCAGAAATGCAACTTTGGCAGCGAAAGGGTTAAAGTCTGGCTTTGGTGATATTTGTTCATAAGCAGGGGCTGGTTTCAATTGACATTTATTACGTTTACGGGAATCAAACGGAGCACCATTAAAAGGAATAGGCCAGCGATTTGAAAGCCTAACATGTTAAGGATCAAGGCAGAGCACAACACCATTTACACACACCATTCATTCACACAACACGGTGTCCCTTTAACCCTTTCACCGCCAACGTCGCATTTCAGCACCACAGTGGTTTAACCCCTATGTCACTAAAAGGCGTCAAATTGGGGTCTAATATCCAAAGACCCTATTGTCTTAGTTTTGGGAAGTAAGGATAGACCTTATTTTATAGAAGAATCCCCAATACTGCAGATGGATTTTGTTCTCTATTCAAGTACATTTAATGGACAATTTTGCCTAAAATATGGCTGGCGGTGAAAGGGTTAAACAAAAAGCAACACCAAACCCGTGGCTCATTTTGTGGACTTCGCGAACGCTTTGAGTCTCTTTTATAACTGTTATGTTCTCAAATGGCAGGCCCTGCAGAAAGGAAACCGTACACGCCGTTGTATAATAGTACGCCAGTTCTTGTTTTGTGTGTGGTGAATGTATGCGTTTGAAAGCAGAGAATGCAATAAGGACGATTGTGAAGGTCTGCAGAATAGTAGCGGGAAGCAAGGGAGTGTGGTGTAAGCCGCGTTTTGTTTTATATAAGCCGCGGTTATATCGATTTGAAAACATAAAGTTTCGGTGCAGCAAATACAGAAAAAAAAGGAAAACAGATGTGGTTTGAAATAAAAGTAGACGTTTTCTGCTGTTTAAAACAATAATAATAATAATACATAGTATTTATATTGCGCCTTTCTTTAGAATTAACCCTTTCGCCGCCAATGTCGAATGTATGCACCACAATGGTTTAACACCCATGTCTCTAAAAGGCATAAAATCAAGACCTGTTATCAGAAGACCCCATTTTCTTGATTTTGGGAGGTAAGGATAGGCCTAATGTTACACATGTCACAGAGGAATTCCCAATATTGCAGATATTTTCCTTCTCTACCCAGTTAAATGTAATGGTATTTTGGGCTGAAAAATGGCTGACGGTGAAAGGGTTAATCTCAAGGCGGTCACATTCAATGATTCGCACGCAATTGGGCTAACATACACATTCATTCAATCATCATTTAGTTCATGTGAAAAGTTAGAGAGAGAAAGCTCTTTGAAACAAGTGAGTTTTCATTTGGGTTTTGAAAGCGGGAAGTGCTGAATTGTGACGGAGATTAAACTATAATATTTCTTTTTATGATGGCTTAGAGTCAAAATGGACTATTTTTAGATAGTCCATTGAGTTATTATTGATGTTATTGAAAAAACTAAGAACTTGTATTAAAACAAAACTGCAAATAATAGAAAATGGGGATTATGCTTTTTATATTTCTGCTGTCTTTAAAAAAAATACAAGTTATTAGTTTTCACAATATGTTCAATAATACGTCAATGGACTATCTAAAGATAGTCCGTTTTGATTCCAAGCCATCTTTCCACATAAAACAAATCCTTCTTCAAACTTTATGCATATTAAAAAATAACACACACAACAACCTGTCTATCCATCCAGCTATCTGTTTGTGGTATCATCATATGTCTATTCATGTGTGTGTGTGTGTGTGTGTGTGTGTGTGTGTGTGTGTGTGTGTGTGTGTGTGTGTGTGTGTGTGTGTGTGTGTGTGTGTGTGTGTGTGTGTGTGTGTGTGTGTGTGTGTGTATGTGTGTGTGTGTGTGTGTGTGTGTGTGTGTGTGTGTGTGTGTGTGTGTTTGTTCGTTCTGTATGTGTATATTTATTTATGTCTGTCTGTCTGTCTGTCCAATTGCTTCTCTCTATGTCAATCAATTTGTCTATGTGTGTGGCTGCCAGTACAGTCTGACTGTTTATCTATTGATCACTTAAACGTCAACCATTCCAGATCGCTACACACAGCCCATTTCTTCAACTACACCTATGCGCCTCTCTATGCTTAGGCTGTAAAGTAATCTGATAGATCGACACCCCCCCCCCCCCCCACTCTCTTCTTTCTTTGAACATATATTCTAATCCCCTTCCTCCCTCTCACCTCCCACCCCCTATTCATTATTGTGAAGAATGTACTAGGCATATTATTAGTCAACTACGGGGTACACCCTACTCGCTTCGCTTCGCTGGAATTCTTCCTGGCGGAGGTTTAGTATGGAGGTTTGAAACGTGACCTGGTCCACGCACGCACTCATGTACGCACGCACGCGCGCACACACACGCATGCGCACATACACACGCACACACGCACTCTCTCTCTCTCTCTCTCTCTCTCTCTCTCTCATCACACACACACACACACACACACACACACACACACACACACACACATTACACGAAACGCAGACTCTCGTGACAAGGGGGGAGGGGGGTGCGGTAACAATTTCATTTATTAGAGAGAGAGAGAGAGAGAGAGAGAGAGAGAGAGAGAGAGAGAGAGAGAGAGAGAGAGAGAGATAAAGAGAGAGAGAGAGAGAGAGATAAAGAGAGAGAGAGAGAGAGAGAGAGAGAGAGAGAGAGAGAGAGAGAGAGAGAGAGAGAGAGAGAGAGAGAGTTCAGACTTCAGACTTCAGATTTCAGACACTTTATTTTGAGAGACAGAGAGAGACAGAGAGAGACATAGACAGACAGACAGACAGAAAGACAGGCAGACAGACAGACAGACAGATAACCAGAAGGAAGGAAGGGAGAAGAGATGAGACGCATGGAATCAAAGACTCGGGGCAGGGGGAGAAGGGGGTAGTGGTTATATGGGTAGTAGTAGTCCAAGGCGATCCCGTCTCAACCCCAAAGCAGGAGCTCAAGGCAGGCGGCAGTAGAAAGAAATCTGTTGAACTAACCTCCTCGCCTCTCTCCAGTCGTCTGTGAGGAAGCGAGGGCAAAGACACTGTAATGGGAATAAGACGGCTATTTTTCCCTATAGGAGTAGTGAGGACAGAAACCCTGATTATGCCCCCCACCCCCACCCCCTTGAACCATGAACATCAGCAGTAATGTAACACTGGTTATTAGTGTTTCATAGATTTTCGTGCCGTGTTTGCAGCTTCCTTACCTTTATTTGTTTTCAGGAAAACAGAAGAAGGTTTGCCCAAGCACTTAAGTTTGAATCTGGTATTTAAAAAAAACACCACGTCGATCCAAATTCCAGTCTTTGGATAGAGCCGCCGTTGATAATGGGATCACGAACGATAACCCTATCAGCCCGGCTCGCCGTAACTCTCCTGTTGTCTGTCTTATTCCCATTACAGTGTCTTTGGTGAGGGCCTTCCGGTGCCTATGTGTGTGGGGTGTGTGTCTCTGTGTAGCGTATGCCAATAAGGATATGTCCTTTTCAATAGTTCTGGTTTCTACTACGAAAGTGAGTGCATGTGTGTGTGTCAAAGTTGTGGTGAACTTTAGGGTATAACTGTTAAGCCAATATAGAAGATGTGCCGAGGAATTTGGTGTTTTTCTTTTCTGTTTTGATAAATTGTTATGCCGAACGTTTTATTATTTTTAAAAAAGCGTTGATCGAATGCATGTTGCTTGCAAATGGTTTTGCAATTATTTGTGTGGTGTATGTGCGCGCAGGGGTGTGTGTGTGTGTGTGTGCGTGTGCGTGCGCGCGCGTGTGTGTGTGTGCGTGTGCGTGTGTGCGTGTGCGTACGTGCATATAATATATATATATATATATATATATATATATATATATATATAAACGTACAAGAATTGAAGAAGAAAAAACAAACACACCATTAAACTTTCCTCTTATATATATAGTTTGCTTGAATAAAACTTTTTTGTGAACCTAAGAAAGAAACTGAATAACTTTTATTTTAACTTTACAATTTATTCTGTGTTCTGAAAAGAATAAAAGAAAATAATGTGCTGATTTACTTTTTCTCCCAATGGGGGAGATAGACAATGCCTATGCAAAGACAGCTGTTTCGTCTTTGAGAAAGACTCTTCAGTCTGCATATCGGCCTGCAAAGAATGTCCACAGTGAACATTCAAACTGAGCTAGAAGACTTTCTACAAGAGAAAGGTTGTCCTCTTTGCATTAGATTGAAAGTCCACAATAAAAGCAAACCAGCACTTAATTCAAAAGAAATGGTAAAAATCTTGTGTAAAATAACAAAAATAATAATGTTCTAAAATTACAATCCCTCGAAGAGAGTAGAAGAGAGTGTGTGTGTGTGTGTGTGTGTGTGTGTGTGTGTGTGTGTGTGTGTGTGTGTGTGTGTGTGAGTGAGAGAGAGAGAGAGAGAGAGAGAGAGAGAGAGAGAGAGAGAGAGAGAGAGAGAGAGAGAGAGAGAGAGAGAGATAGAGAGAGAGAGAGAGAGAGAGAGGGAAAAAAGAGAGAAGAACGATATTACAGAAACAAACAGTACATACAAAGAGAGAGAGAGGTGGGTGGGTGGAGAAAGACGGATAAACACACACATAACCATACAGAGAGAGAGAGAGAGAGAGAGAGAGAGAGAGAGAGAGAGAGAGAGAGAGAGAGAGAGAGAGAGAGAGAGAGAGAGGAGAGAGAGAGAGAGAGAGAGAGAGAAGAGAGAGAGAGAGAGAGAGAGAGAGAGAGAGAGAGAGAGAGAGAGAGAGAGAGAGAGAGAGAGAGAGAGACAGACAGACAAACATATAGAGAAAATACACAGAGGGAGGGAGAGAGAAAAATAGAGAGACTCAGAGATAGAGAAACAGATACAGAGACAGACAACAACAACTACTACAACTACTACTACAACAACAACAACAACAACAACAACAAGAACTACAACTACTACTACTAGTACTACTACTACTACTTCTTCATCTTCTTCTTCTTCGATCGCTCAGACAGTTTTCTGTCAATTATGAGCGCAGATGCGTCATGCTGCCGTTATGCGCCTAACTAAGAAATAGCAGAGATGTGTAGTACCTTTCTTCATCTCTGGAAATAGTTAGGCCCAGCAAGTCGGACTTCGGCTGGAGGAAATCTTTTTGAAAGTGTTTCGTTGAAAAAAGGCAGGAAAATGGACCGGTAAGGCAGAAAGATAATAGATGACAGTAAGCAAAGGGGGAAAAAGGGGGGAACTATTTATGCAAAAGACCCCCCGGTATTCCCACGGGGATACTACTACTACTACTACTACTACTACTACTACTACTACTACTACTACTACTACTACTACTACTACTACTACTACTACTACTACTACTACTTCAGTTGCTGGTGTTGTTTCTACTACATGTAGTTTACTATCACTCATATTATACAACTAATAGTATCACTACCGGTTCTCCTTTTACTGTAATGACACATTTAAGAAAAACTAATGTGACCCAGCACCAGGAAAGGGACATGAAGTCGCTGGGCTAGTTTCTCACAACAGGCTTGCAAAGTCAAAAACATATTCATTTTGTTTATCA
>CM065689.1:48882994-48887994 GCA_017654935.2 Phymorhynchus buccinoides | reverse complement strand
GCCTTTCTTACCATACATAAAGCTGTATTTTAGGAACATTTTTAGCTAATAACCTTTTTGGAATACTAACCCTAGCCCTAACCCTAACCCCACTATGTACTGCAGTACACCGCGATTTGTGGTTCGTTGCGTTTTTCCGTCTTATAGGGTGGGGGTTCTGGTAGGGTTAGGTCTAGGTTTAGGGATAGGGTTAGTATTCCAAAAAGGTATTACTATTAGCTAAAAATGTTCCTAAAATACAGCTTTATGTATGGTAAGAAAGGCAAAAACGGAAAAATACGATTAACCGAGAAATGTAGGGGGGGTGGCACATCTTGACCTTTACTCGGAATCTTCCCTGGAAAATTTGTATTTCTGATGTTTACCGGATAATTCCGAATCTTCCCAATCTCGGGAAAATTCCGAATTTTTCTGGATTCCAAAATTTTCCGTGACATATATACAAATAATTCCAACTGCCAAAAAAATGGTCTGCTTCTGTCAGCTCATGCAAGGTAATTGTCATTGGTCATTGTTGATGCCCTGCTGATAATCACAGGAGAAGGTGGATGTAGATCTCTATGGCTTAGAGACAAGGGGCTTCAGCCGGCAGGGAATTAGTGGATCCCAACTGGCTAGAAGGCTGCCCTTGTACAATAGCACTAGTAATAAATAAACTGAATTTCAGTTAACAAACTGAGATCAGTAAAACATACAAGGTGTACTGGAATCAACTGATATGATTCAGTACCCGGCTAGATCAAAGTCTATGATCAAGCCAACATCACTCTCCATCCAACACCTGGAAAGGAATGTTATCATAGTTAGCAAGGTTGCAACCCACAGGCTTCCTACTAAAAATATACAAAAGGGTTATTAGGCCTAGAATCCGGTTCTGGTCCTAAAAGAGTTAAAGTCAAAAACACACACACAAAAAAGCAGTGCACATAATTAGAACAGCATGTTTACCAATTCGTTTCACTGACACATCTACTCCTTATTCATGATTGAACATAGGATCTAGATCAAAAATAGAATCAAACAAAAACAAATCTCAATCACCAGCCATCAATAATACTCACTAGTTGGGCTATTAGGACTGGCTGGGAGAGAGGTTGATTCTGCAATGTTGCTCAGCCAGGTTTGGGAGGTCTTGTGAGAGAGAGTGTTTAGGTTGACTTTCCTCACTACTCAAATTTTCCCCTCCAATTTTAAACACCCGAGAGCCTATCATTGGTTTATAGCAGTCGACAAGTCACAAGATGACGCTATAATATTATGCATACTAGTACAGAACGATCACGCGCCGGTTACATCACTGGCACGTGTCACATTCCAGTCACATTCCAATCCTTCTCGTGATCGGGAAAGGAGATACGGGGAACAAAGGGAGACCGCCAATGTGGGTGTCACAAGCTGACAGGGAAGGTAAAACGGGCTTCAAAGAGATAAGCGCCTTAATCGGCGACGGGTTTGATGTTGAATTGTAATTAAAGTGGCGGCCCGAATAAAGAAAGGGGAGGGGGGGGGGGATGTTTATGTAGAAAGGGAGAAAGTGGGGCGTGCTTTCCATGTTACGTCACATCTGTGCAAAATAAACAATCTTGATTGACATTTCTTATGTATGTTCTGTGTGTTCTTGTCGAAAGTCAGTTTGTCGTCCAAAATGGTACCTAAGTATTTGTATTCTGAAACTCTTTCCACTGTTTCAAGAAGAAGACATTGTTCTCATATATAAGTTAAACCAATTGACTTTTTGTTTAATTTTCTTTCTTTCTTTCTTTCTTTCTTTCGATTCTTTCTTTCTTTCTTTCTTTCTTTTCTTTCTTTCTTTCTTTCTTTCTTTCTTTCTTTCTTTCTTTCTTTCTACGATTCTTTCTTTCTTTCTACGATTCTTTCTTTCTAAGATTCTTTCTTTCTACGATTCTTTCTTTCTTTCTCTCTACGATTCTTTCTTTCTTTCTACGATTCTTTCTTTCTTTCTTTCTACGATTCTTTCTTTCTACGATTCTTTCTTTCTTTCTTTCTTTCTACGATTCTTTCTTTCTTTCTACGATTCTTTCTTTCTACGATTCTTTCTTTCTTTCTTTCTTTCTTTCTACGATTCTTTCTTTCTTTCTACGATTCTTTTCTTTTTCTTTCTTTCTTTCTTTCTTTCTTTTTCTTTCTTTCTTTCTACGATTCTTTCTTTCTTTCTACGATTCTTTCTTTCTTTCTTTCTTTCTTTCTACGATTCTTTCTTTCTTTCTACGATTCTTTCTTTCTTTCTTTCTACGATTCTTTCTTTCTTTCTTTCTACGAACGATTCTTTCTTTCTTACTTTCTTTCTTTCTACGATTCTTTCCTTCTTTCTACGATTCGTTTTGCTTCTTTCTTTGTTTATTTGTTTCTTTCTTTATACGATTCTTTCTTTCTTTGTAAGATTATTTTTGCTTCTTTCTTTCTTCCTTTCTTTCAACGATTTTTAGGCTTCTTTCTTTCTTTCTAAATTTCATTCAGTCAGTCAGTCAGTCAGCCATTCTTTCTTTCTTTCTTTCTTTCTTTCTTTCTTTCTTTCTTTCAACGATTTTTAGGCTTCTTTCTTTCTTTCTTTCTAAATTTCATTCATTCAGTCAGTCAGTCAGCCATTCTTTCTTTCTTTCTTTATTTCCTTTCTTTCTACTTTTCTTTTCTTTCTATCTTTCTTTCAAAAAACCAGTCTCGGGGTGTCCCCGTGACGCTGTATACGTAGGCCTTTCAGACGCATACAATCGACTCGCCACACTTTGCTTACTCTTTCCTTTCTTGGCTATTTGCCAACGGATCAGCATGATGGCGTCTTCACCAAAAAATATTTACTCTATCCATTCGGAAATAAAATATCTCGTCGTCTCACAGGGTTAAAATTATGTCTCTTCCAACTGTTTTCCACCCCCACCCCCCACTCTCCTTCCACCCCATAACCCCGCTCCCTCCAATTTGCCATCGTGACCTTGACCTTGGCGTACGACCTTGAAAACCGAAAATATTTAAAGGGCCATAACTCCCACACCGTTGGTGTTAGAGTCTTCCAATTTGGCATGTAGGTACTTTGGCTTATGCCCGTTCTGATGGTGGCATACCGATCAAGGTCACGGTCACGGTCCGGGAGATCGGTAGGCCTTGAAAGTGGTAGGGGTCTACAAATTGGGTTTTAAGCCATATTTTCCACATTTGTCCTTGACAGAAGCGCTTCATATTGTGTGTGGTACTGTATACCCTAGAGTAGAACACATCCAAGCATAAAGTATCGCCATGCTGACCTTGACCTTGAAGTGTGACCTTGAAAACCCAACATTTCCTTCTTTGCGCTATATATTTATTGTCCAAGCTGTATCTCGTGAACTAGAAAGCATAAGCTCTTCAAATGTTGTGTCAGGATGTGACACTAACAGTATAAAACATTCGTATATACATTATCCCCCGGAACTACAATGTGGCCGAGCGGCAGACATGTTTCCGTTTTTCTCCACCCTCCTATATCTCATGAAATACTGTATAGAATCACTCCAAATTGTGGGTGGGTGTGAAAAAGGTGGAGTAGAAGACATTGCAGTACAAATTATGCCACTTGGGAGTTTTAGTCTTGGAAAGGCCTACTACTTTTGAATCGTGTGGTAAACTATGGAGAGAGAGAGAGAGAGAGAGAGAGAGAGAGAGAGAGAGAGAGAGAGAGAGAGAGAGAGAGAGAGAGAGAGAGAGAGAGAGAGAGCACGCACACACAACAAAATACACACACACCCTCCTCCATTCGCATTAGCCTAAACCGAAACTAGCACATGCCTCTGAACCAAAATTAGCTTTTCCACGTAGACCGAGTGTTTTCCAGGAACTTCCAGGGAGGCTGCAGGAGCTACCCAATGTCATTGACTCTACTCAGCAGACAACCGGGTCAACACCGGGTCATTCACTGGTACCAACACGTTTTGTCCTTTGCCGATCTACGATCGTTAAGGAGTAGGTTTTCGCTCGTGTATGTTTCTTTGTTTGTTGTCCTTTGCCGATCTACGATCGCAAAGGAGTAGGTTTTCGTTCATGTATGCTTCTTTGTTTGTTTGTTTGTAAGTAGAAGACATTGCAGTACAAATTATGCCACGTAGGATTTCAATGTCGCCAAGTGGCAGACATGTCTCCGAGATAAGAGTGACAGAATCGCTTAAAATGTTGTGGAGAGAGAGAGAGAGAGAGAGAGAGAGAGAGAGAGAGAGAGAGAGAGAGAGAGAGAGAGAGAGAGAGAGAGAGAGAGAGAGAGAGAGTTGCGTTGGCCTACACTTGGCCTACACACAAAAAATTATGCTACGGGGGTGTCGCAAGTGCGTGGCATTGCTGGTGACGGACATGTCTGCGGCTCGGCGACGCTCTTGTTTTGCTTGCAAAGGGATAGGTTTAAGATTAAGCCTAGGATTATTTTAATGAAACTGAACGAAGGAGACTTTGAGATTGAGGGTCGTAAACGTGGTGTGTGGGGGGGGGGGGACTAAAGAACTGCTTCTTTTTCTTCTTTCTCGAAGTTAAAGCTTTACGTCCTCCCGGCCTAAGCCATGTGGGATTTCTCTTCTTTTTCTTAGGCAGCCAACTTCATCACGTTGAAGATTCTGCTGCACTTTAGGGGGTAGTACAAAAGATGAAAGAAAATGAAAATAAATGTACAAAGGTAGGGTAGAACGTGAACTGATAAGATATTCTATTCTATTATATTATATTTAATTCTTCTGCTCGTCCTTCTTCGTTTGCAAAACCATTGCTATTGCATCACGTCGCCATGCATTCCAGGACAATTTAAACACGTTAAAGGTGGACCTGACGGATGAGTTTTTGCAAGAAACACGTCGAGATCACCAGTAAGACAGCCTTTTCAAGGATCGGAACACTCACTTCGCTCTGGTTTCCTAGAAATCAACCGTAAAAACGGCGATTCCTCTCCTTGGAAAAGATGCCGGAGAGAGAAGCCATTTTGGGTGGGATGTGTGGAGGCCACTCATTGTGGTTGAAGTTTTTATTTT
>CM065689.1:48855494-48860494 GCA_017654935.2 Phymorhynchus buccinoides | reverse complement strand
CATGCTCTAACTACGTTTCCCTCCCGACCGCAGTACGCTATGCTACGACCATGCTGCGTTCTGGCTGATCATGGAAAGGCGTAGCGAGGTCGTGACCTATGTGTGACACGGAGGTATTTTTGAGGAGTACATCACGGGCATAACTTATAGCAGGCTGACACGGTCTTACCCAATATTATGCCCCACATGGCCGAAAGGCCAAAGAGGGCGTAAAACATTATTCTCTCTCTCTTACCCAATGCACACCACCCACTGGACTCAATTATCTCCCCACTACCTCATTTGCTCTCCTCCCCCGGAGCTCTTGAAATCGAAAATAGACTGCCATGCCTTGCTGCAGCGTGCTGTTGTTACGACCCGAGCACGTGCCACAACCCGTACCACGAAACTGACAACAACAACAGACTGTCAGTGGCTCCTTGCGTCGCTCGATCTCGTCAATATCCAGCGCTTTACTTGTCAGAGCTTTTACAGTAGCGGTAACCTCCCTTTATAATAATTCCTTTCACCCCCCCCCCCCCTCCGCCCCCCCCCCCCCCATCCTTCCTCTCACTACCTTGAATTACAATTCTGTCTTAACGTCCTCCGGTCTGGAACAGACACATATCGGACATTAGTAGATAATACAGATGGTGGGAACGATCCTGGAGGCAATGCCCGGAGGCAGTGCAACACCAGGAAACTTCTCTTCTCTTGTCCTTGATAATATTTGATTAGCTCTCATCGTTTGTCGACATAGGGGAAGACGGGGTAAAAAGCGCATGGGCGGGTAAGAAGCCCACCCCAATTATCTCATGAAATAAAGAACATTTCAGTCAAATTTGCCCATGAGACTGAAATGTTCTTTATTTCATGAGATAATTGGGGTGGGCTTTTTACCCGCCCATGCGCTTTTTACCCCGTCTTCCCCCTACGTGTTCGAATTAGGGGGCTTTTTGTTGATTTCGTCCCTTCTGTTTCCCCCCCCCCCTCTCCCTTTTTTTATCCCTTCTTTCATTGGTCAGGTCAGGTCAGGTCAGAGAATGAGGACAACTAGGCCTCGCGGCCTCTTAATAAGGCCTCTCATTCTGTGTTTTCTTCCTCGTTTTCATTCCTCGTTCGTCTTTCTTCTCCGTCTTCTCCTTCTTCACTCTCCAGCGAACGTCGGAGAGAGAGAGAGAGAGAGAGAGGATGAGAGAGAGAGAGAGAGAGAGAGAGGAAGAGAGAGAGAGAGAGAGAGAGAGAGAGAGAGAGAGTCAATAAGGGGCCAACCGTTTGGGTTGAACACACGTGGCGTGTCTATGCTGTGGGAGCTAGGTGTTTTCGGTTGTCAATGAAGGTGTGCGCATTCGCATTATGTGTGTGTGTGTGTGGTGTGAAACCACTAAGTGCTCCATACTGTTGATTTATTATAAGCGAAGCGGTGACTGAAGAGGACAGTGTACAACTATGTGTACTGTGTGCAGGTGTGTGTTAGTTGTTTTCTGTACGAAAGCTTCCGAATGTCTTCGCGTTTGCATGACATCGAAACTTATCTAGGGATCCCACTATTGTGTTGGTTTGGCCTACTGTGAGGGCGAGTAGTGGGTCTCATAACAGGTGCGTATTCATGGCTGTGTTTCGTTTTAAATTATCAGAGACGATCGATTTAACTGCTAGGTTTCTCAGAAGTTGACGCTGCGCAATAGTTCGTTCTTTCGGTATCGCAGATATTGGTTTTTGTGTTACGTTCCATTTACAGAGACTGTGACATTCCGAGGCTGCTTCTACCTGGAAGGCGCATCGTCACTAGTCCAGCGCCATGTGTCTGGTGTATACTATGTTGGATGTGTATCGTCCATCCCACAGTCAACACACAGCATACTCTCACCGAATATTGGAAATGATTTAACGCGTGCGCAAGATCTCGTGCATGCATTCGCACACGGGACGCTCTCGGTTTTAAAGTCTCATCCCAAAGACATGAAATGCATTACTCAGATTCCTTGAAGAGTTCTTAATGTAGGCAACAACAAAAAAACTCTCAAAAAAGAAAGAAAAAAAAGTGTGAGCATCCGAGCCAGCGCTTTCGAAATGTCAGCCTTTCATAAATATTATCGAATATTTTAGGTAGAAAATAGCAGGGAGCAGATTTGGGCGTGGACATGTCTGGGTGAAAAGAATGGGATGCTTCATTCCAGTGGAACATTTTCAGTGATGTGGAAGTGAGTGACGTTGCGTGCTGCGTGGTAGTTAAGAAAGTTTCGGTGTTTTCTTTTTTAATTTTCCGGTGCTTTGGAAACTGTTAACGGGTTTTTTTGTAAAGGCTTGAAATGTAGGATTTTGCGTTGTTGGATAAGTTCGTTGTGAACCGATGAACTGTTAGTGTGTGTGTGTGTGTGTGTGTGTGTGTGTGTGTGTGTGTGTGTGTGTGTGTGTGTGTGTGTGTGTGTGTGTGTGTGTGTGTGTGTGTGTGTGTGTGTGTGTGTGTGTGTGTGTGTGTGTGTGTGTGTGTGTGTGTGTGTGTGTGTGTGTGTGTGTGTGTGTGTGTGTGTGTGTCCGCGCGCGCGCGTGCGCGTGTGTGTGTGCGCGTGCGCGTGTGCGCGTGCGCGTGCGCGTGCGTGTGTGTGTGTGTGTGCGCGCGTGCGCGTGCGCGCGCGTGTGTGTGTGTGTGTGTGTGTGTTGTTCTTCTTCAGTTTAACGTCCTTCCACTAAAAGTGATTCAGACAGAAATATGGGTACTGGTGTGTGTGTGTGTGTGTGTGTGTGCGCGCACGCGCGCGCGCGCGCGCGCGTGTGTGTGTGTGTGTGTGTGCTTCTTTGTGTGTGTGTGTGTGTGTGCGCGTGTGCGCGTGCGTGTGCGCGCGTGTGTGTGTGTGGATAGATTCAAATTCTTGGAAGCTGAACGAAACGCAGTAAATCAATTATTAACGATGCATTAATATTTGTGCATCATATAGTAAAAAGACAAGTGTCCGTGTGTGTGTGTGTGTGTGTGAAACACGAAACGGGCCTTATAACTCCGCCGTTTTTCGACCGAATCGCTTCAAATTTGCTGTGAGCCCTAACGGGGCGATGGCAACGGCAACCGAGGCGGACGTATCATTTGCGCGGTTTCGCAAATGCGCGAAACGCGCATCCGCCGGCCTTTCGGCGCCCGTATCTCCGGCGTTTCTTTGGTTCGATTGCCTTCGAATTTGGCAGGAAGATGACCGGGGTCGGTGACTATCGATTTGCCAAACCGGAAGCGAATCGATTGCTTAGGCGCATAACAGAAGCATGATGCAAAACGGGCCTTATAACTCCGCCGGTTTTCTACCGAATCGCGTCACATTTACTGTCAGGCTTGCTGTCGCCGGGGCAAACCCTGGAAGCAAATTTGAAGAAAATCGGGATAGCGCGTCACTCTCAGAGCAGCGCCAACAGGAAACGGCCTTATAACTCTGCCATTTCTTAACGGAATCACTTCAAATTTGCTGTACTCAGCGTTACCAGTACCTGGCATTACCGTTACTAGGGAAACCGCATCACTCTCAGAGCAGCGCCAACGCGAAACGGGGCCCTATAACTCCGCCTTTTCTTATCCGAATCGTTTCAAATTTGCTGTACTCAGCGTTACCAGTACTTGGCGTTACCGTTACTAGGGAGAGCGCGTCACTCTCAGAGCAGCGTCAATGGGAAACTGGGCCTTATAACTCCACCGTTTCTTAACCGAATCGCTTCAAATTTGCTGTACTCAGTGCTACCAGTACTTTGCGTTACCGTTACTAGGCGTTACCGTTACTAGGCGTTACCGTTACTAGGCGTTACTAGTACTCGGCGTTGCGCTAGTTATTATTAATCAGCAAGAGACTAGAATAGTAATAGTATCCCCAAGAAGAAGTCCCCAACCTCATTGTTTTTTTTGTTTTTTTTTCAAACTGTGTATTTTCTGTAGTTCGGATTAGGTAGAAACTGCGGTGTTTTTTTCTAAATTTATAATTCTCAGTTTATAATAATAATCATTATATCACAACACACACTGGATTCGATACTTCTTTTTTTTTTTTTTTTCTCTTCTGCGTACCTCGGTCATATGGCCATAATGGGTAAGGTACGTATGTGTCCGGTTTTCAGTTTTCACTGGTCTCCCAGCTGCGTACAGCCGACACATTCCGATTTCAGAGGAGCTCAAAGGAGAAACTTTTTTTGGAAGATTTTGTTTTTTTAAAGGCAGGAGAATGTGCCAATAAGTCAGAAAAATAGTAGATGAAAGAAAACAAAGGGAAAAGGCAGAGTCAAAGAGAGTGGCAGATTAGAGGAAGTTACAATCACAGAAGTTCCAGAAGATGGGGGAACTATTTTTACGAAAGACCCCCCCCCCCCCCCCCCCCCCGGTATCCGCACGGGGAGAGACTCGTGGAGGGGGCGGGGTCGCCCCGCTCCCCGTATGGAGGCACGAGGCATCCACCCACTGCCCCAATCCGATACAAAACGAATGTGCGTTGAAGAAATGTAAAACAATTCAGCTTTAGGCCGTTCCGTTTAGCGATCGAACATTACATTGTATATTATCGATGGATATTTTTTCGAGATACCTATTGACACCAAAATAGACATGTCGGTGAAATTATTGATTACAAAGTGAGTGACGTATTGCACTCTACGGCAAATGTTAAGAACAGCCCCCTCCTCTGCCCATTCCATTCATTTCAGACAGTTTCAGTTAGGGTTAGGGTTAGGAATAGGGTTTGGGTTAGGGATAGGGATAGGCTTAGGGTCAGTTAAGTATCAACCTCATAACATACCATCAATGTTTTATTTTATTTTGTGGATTAGACGGTTTCAAGTTAGGGTTAGGAATAGGGTTTAGGATAGATTTAGGGTCAGCTAAGTGTCAATCTCATAACATACCATCAATGTTTATTTTATGTTGTGGATTAGACGGTTTCAAGTTAGGGTTAGGGTTAGGAATAGGGTTTGGGATAGGGTTAGGGATAGGCTTAGGGTCAGTTAAGTATCAATCTCATAGCATACCATCAATGTTTTATTTTATTTTGTGG
>CM065689.1:48835494-48847994 GCA_017654935.2 Phymorhynchus buccinoides | reverse complement strand
ACACAAACTCAAGGTTATACACTCTGTCCTAGATAGTGACATCTTGAAAAAGGACCCTCTGCTGTGCTTCTTCTTCTTTGGTTTCTATAGGAAACTGGCCAAGTTCTCAGTAAAAAAAAAAAGGGGGACTTTTAACGGAATCGATAGCAGCATTGCATTGAAATGAGACACTCCCACAGTGCCCTAGTGCAGTGTTGTGCCGCGCTATGCTCTGGTCGGATTTTGAAATCGATGTTACTGCACTGCTAAAAAACAAAGTAGGGAATATTGATTTTGCCATGTCACCATGGATTCAATAACCAGACCAAAAGTGTAATTGCATGTGAAAATTAGAGTGCAAACCTTTCTTGGCTGTAAAATCGAAGACACAAATCAATGTTAAAATGTCACGTGATTACCAGAGGCGTTAAACGTAAGTGGGTGCGTTATTCGAAATCACAAAAAACACGTTACACGGTTGACAGATTGTTGAGCCAATGTTTTGCTACCAGACATTCACGGCAATGCTTTCTTATGCTCTGGAACAGTCTCCTGAAGATTTTCTGGAGGATTAATGTGGGGGTTTTCCAGCGTCCCTAGATCCTCTTACGACCGTTACAATGGTGCGAGTTGAAATTGAAAAACGCCAGCGTTGGGCAGATTTAAACCTCCAAAATGACAATTCGCGTCTCCACTGAGCACATTTTGTGCAAGATCACCTTCACGTCTACGAAACCCAGACCTTCCCACCATTTTCAATCAAATGCCCCGCTATGCCTTGCGGGAAACCGTGGCCCAACACACTTTCAAGCGTTTTAATGACTATGTTTGTTACTTTTGGACATTGCACCCATTGATGTCTGACGTCTCTGGCAACCACGTGACGTTTGAAGATTGATTTTAGTCTTCCATTTTATGTTCAGGAAATAACGTACTTTTGTTTTCAAATTGAATAGAACTTATCAATTCATCATTGAAACCCATGGTGATCTTACAAAGCACAACATTCCCTACTTTTTTGTGAGCAGTAAACATTGAAGCATGAAGAGGACTGGTCAAGGTAATCGGCCCATCGGTAGACTACTTTAGGTATTATATACTTTATAGTCACAGAGGCGTCTCTGTGAAATTCGGGTTGCTCCCACATGGAGAGCGCGTCGCGGCCAGAGGCGCGCCATCCATTTTGTTTTGCATGCGATTTGTGTGTGACTGATGAGGAAAGAAGGGTTGGTGGGTAAATTGTGACCAAATGACAACTTTTTCGTTGCCACGTGTGCTAAGTGCATGGGTACACGGGACCTTGGTTTATCGTCTCACCCGAAAGACTCCACGTTCAGACCGTAAGGCCTAGTGCAAAGTGAGAGGAAAAATCCCCTGTACCCAGGATCGAACTCGGGTTTAATTGACACGAGGCGAACGTGCTACCACTGTGCCACTACTTTACCCAACTACTTAAATCTTGGACGTATTCTCTAGATATTATGAAAACACTAGCGCAACGCCGAGTACCGGTAACGCCTAGCAACGGTAACGCCAAGTACTGGTAACGCTGAGTACAGCATATTTGAAGCGATTCGGTTAAGAAATGGCGGAGTTATAAGGCCCCGTTTCCCGTTGGCGCTGCTCTGAGAGTGACGCGCTCTCCCTAGTAACGGTAGCACCTAGTAACGGTACCGCCAAGTACTGGTAACGCTGAGTACAGCAAATTTGAAGCGATAGTAACAGTAACGCCAAGTACTGGTAACGCTGAGTACAGCAAATCTGAAGCGATTCTGTTAAGAAACGGCGGAGTTATAAGGCCCCGTTTCCCGTTTGCGGTGCTCTGAGAGTGATGCGCTCTCCCTAATAACGGTAACGCCTAGTAACGGTAACGCCAAGTACTGGTAATGCTGAGTACAGCAAATTTGAAGCGATTCGGTTAAAAAAAGGCGGAGTTATAAGGCCCCGTTTCCCGTTGGCGCTGCTCTGAGAGTGATGCGCTCTCCCTAGTAATGGTAACGCCTAGTAACGGTAACGCCAAGTACTGGTAACGCTGAGTACAGCAAATTTGAAGCGATTCGGTTAAGAAACGCGGAGTTATAAGGCCCCATTTCCCGTTGGCGCTGCTCTGAGAGTGACGCGCTCTCCCGATTCTCTTGAAAGTTGCTGCCAGGCTTTGCCCCGGCCACAGCAAGCCTGACAGCACATTTGAAGCGATTCTGTTACGAAACGGCGGAGTTATTTGTGAAAAGGTGAAGCGGCGTATATCGCGCGCGTTTCTTAATCGATTCGCTTCCGGTTAGGCACATCGATAGTCATTGTCCCCGGTCATCTACCTTCCAAATTCGAAGGCAATCCACCCAGAAATGCCGGAGATACGGGCGCTGAAAGCCCGGCGGATACGCGTTTCGCGCATTTGCCAAACCGCGCAAATGACACGGCCGCCTCGGTTGCTGTTGCCATCGCCCCGTTAGGGCTTACAGCAAATGTGAAGCGATTCGGTCAAAAAACGGCGGAGTTATAAGGCCCGTTTTGTGTTTCAGACAGACACACACACATACACACAGACACACGGACACACACACAGACTGACACTTGGCTTTTAATATAAAGATTTGGGTGGATTTCTGAGCTTCCCAGTTAGATAGAACGCCATTTTGATTTTTTTTTTGGCGTGATCGACGGTTGAATGTTCATTGCGATGTAATAAATCTGGACCCGTATCAATTTTTCTGTCTCACGCTATGTGCACATTTAGGCCGTGTACACAGTAGACGCGGACATCCCATGCGCAATCCATAAATAAGTAAAAGAAAGAAGGAAAATAATAAGCGCACGTATCCGGGTGTTTTCCCTATTACGTATATCCCCCCCCCCCCCCCCCCCCCCCCCCCCCCCCCCCCCCCCCCCCCCACCCCCGCGTCTCCGTATGGAGGCACGAGGCATCCACCCATTGTCCCCGACTGGTGCACGTTATATTCTGTTAGTTTATTTGGGGAGATTGAAGTTAGGTTTCAGTAGGGCTAGGGAAGTTGCGCGTGAAATATGGACAAACCCTAATAAGCAAATAATGAGCGGGAAATACATGAAATAGCCACAATCTGTTTAAAGATCCACCAGATCACGTGTCAAAATCACGGGTTTCACGGGTTTTCCCTCTTATAACTGGAAATAAATCTTGTTTTGACCAAGTCTGACTCACATGTAAATGGCCCCAAATTCAAACCGAAACATAAGTTTAAAGAGCAGAAAAAAACCAAGGGACTTAATCGTGGTGCGTCACTGGGTCTTTAAAGGATTTAGCGGATTCTGTTGTGTATATTTTGGCTAACAAGTTGTCTTTCATTCCCCCGAACACGGCATGTGGCTGCCCACGTGGCTGGGGTAATACAAAAAAAAAAATCGCTCACACACGTAGTGTTCTCATCCCTGGTTGGTGCATTTGTACCATAATGTTCAAGTGCTTTGGCTGTTGGGATGATCCCTGGAGTCTTTTAGCCAGGGTATTTCAACAACAACAACGTTCATGTCAATGTGAAATTAGGGTTGCCTTTCCTAGGTGCTGATGCTTCTGAACCTACTTTTGTTTTCTTGCAAGCTTGTATTTTTAAAATTTTATATCAATCGGTTTACCCTTTAAAGACCCACTGACCCACCACGATGAAGTTCCTTGTTTTTTTCTGGGTAGCTGTGACCCACATACAAATTCCCCCAACTTATAATTGAGGCTTCTTTTTAAAATGTTTCGTTTCGAATTTGGGGGTATTTGTATGGGAGTCAAACCTGGTCAAAACACGATTTCTTACCAGCTATAAGAGGGAAAGCGCGTGAAATCCGTGCTTTTGTCACGTGATCTGGTGGGTCTTTAAAATCAACGTTGACAGAAACACGCTCATTCCTTGATTATTTATATGCTCCTTTTCTTTCTGTAAATATTTATATGTTTCTTCTTCTTCTTCTTCTTCTTCTTCTCTCTCTCTCTCTCTCTCTCTCTCTCTCTCTCTCTCTCTCTCTCTCTCTCTCTCTCTCTCTCTCTCTCTCTCTCTCTCTCTCTCTCTCTCTCTCTCTCTCTCTCTCTCTCTCTCTTATTTCTATGTCCTTAACCAGTATAATTTATGTTTCGTGTATGTATGTTTGGTTTATGCTTGTGTTTATAGATGGCTTGATGGAAAAAAAAGCATGTATATTTTGCTTATTCAATGTCCTTCTTTAAATACAAGTTTGACTTGACTTGACTTGACTTGATAACCAAGGGATCTTTGAATGTGCTAACTTGGGCCTAAGGCATAAGGTACCTTGGTTTATTGCCTCATGAACACGAGAACAGAGACAAAATAGCGGTGCGTGGTGAAGGTTTAGGTGCTGTTATGGTCCTTAGCCTTTGACACCAGGGCCTGTATTCACATTGAGATAGTATGAGACTTATCATCATGATATCTTAGCAGTCCTTCTATAGTCCTACTATTACTTCCTACTACTTTAGAAGGTCTTATCATCATGATATCCTAGAAGTCCTTCTAAAGTCCTACTATTACTTCCTACTACTTTAGAAGGTCTTATCATCATGATATCCTAGAAGTCCTTCTAAAGTCCTATTAATCCTACTACTTTAGAAGAACTTCCGAGGTATCATGATGATAAGTCTCATACTATCTCAATGTGAATACAGGCCCAGGTTAAGGTTAAGATTAAAATCATAGCCCCGTCAACAACTAAGGCCATATGGCCATGTCAGGGCTGTAAAATTGACAACAGGTGGCGTTTCATTTGCAACGGCAAACTCACTCTCTCATATAAGGCGGCAAAAAGAGAGCATGCCATCTATTTGAACAATGGAAAGTAAATTAAGCCAATAGAATGATATCTCGTGGGATCTTCAGAAGCGTCCATTTAAAGGGACAGACACACTGCATACGATTCAATCCCAAAATCAATGCGATGCTATTGTGACAATGTCTGTGAGTCGCGATTCTCGCGAAATACTTCCCGTATTAAAACATAATTCGGTAAAGGTCAAGATGTGCGACCCACCCCTACCTTTCTCGATTAATTGTATGTTTCCGTTATTGCCTTTCTTACCATACATACAGCTGTAATTTAGGAACATTTTCACCAAATTATCTTTTTGGAATACTAACCCTATCCCTAACCCTAGCCCTAACCCTAACCCTACCCCTCACCCTATAAGACGGAACAACGCAACGAACCACAACTGTGACAAATCGCGGTGTACTGCAGTACATAGTGGGGGGTAGGGTTAGGTTTAGGGCTAGGGTTAGGGATAGGGTTAGTATTCCAAAAAGAGAATTAGCTAAAAATGTTCCTAAAATACAGCTTTATGTATGGTAAGAAAGGCAAAAACGGAAAAATACAATTAACCGAGAAATGCAGAGGGGGGGGGGAGCACATCTTAACCTCAACGTAGACCGCCAATACACGAATCAAATAAAAATGTCTGATACAAAAATACAGATATTTCATCAGATTCGTGTACAAAATATAATGAACATAACTAGCAGGATTTCATCAGATTCAGTTGGACGGTTGAATTTCACGAGAATCATGCCTCACGAAATGCAAATCGCATCGCACTGGGATGGAATCGTATGCAGTGTAGCGGGCCCCTCAAAGACACAGTGACGCACCACGATTAAGTCCCTTGGTTTTTTCTGGGTAGCTGTGACCCACATACAAATGTCCCCAACTTCAAATTGAGGCTGCTGTTTAAAACGATGTTTCGGTTTGATGAAAATGATGTTTTACGTCCTCTCGGTCATAGACACATACGGGACATTTGTAAATACAAAGATGGCGGGAACAATACTGGCTGCAATGCCCGGAGGCAGTGCAACACCAGTAAAGTCCCGAGTTTTTAACAATACAGATAGGTGTAGCGGTAACCACGCCTCGGTTAAACCTCATCGGCTATGGTACCGCCACAATGTCTATCTCGGTTGTTGAAGAGAAACCAGAGTATTTCGGTTTGAATTTTGGGGGCATTTATATGGGAGTCAGTCAGACCTGGTCAAACCAAGATCTCTTTCCAGCTATAAGAGGAAAAGCACGTGAAACCCGTGATTTTGACACGTGATCTGGTGTGGCTTTAAGATTTCTTACCAGCTATAAGAGAGAAAGCACGTGAAACCCGTGATTTTGACACGTGATCTGGTGTGTCTTTAAGATTTCTTACCAGCTATAAGAGAGAAAGCACGTGAAACCCGTGATTTTGACACGTGATCTGGTGGGTCTTTAAGATTTCTTACCAGCTATAAGAGAGAAAGCACGTGAAACCCGTGATTTTGACACGTGATCTGGTGTGTCTTTAAGATTTCTTACCAGCTATAAGAGAGAAAGCACGTGAAACCCGTGATTTTGACACGTGATCTGGTGGGTCTTTAAGATTTCTTACCAGCTATAAGAGAGAAAGCACGTGAAACCCGTGATTTTGACACGTGATCTGGTGTGTCTTTAAGTCTAGTCGTGGGCGAAAATCCTTTCCTTGTTCTTCTGCGGATCGACTCAGGAGACGTCGTTTCCTGTTTTGTAAGTGAAACCATTCTACTTCTATTTTGCAAAAAGACAAAGTCCTAATAAAACGAAGTGACCTTATCCATGAAGTCTGTTCATTGATTATTAGCTGCTCTGTTATAGCTGGTTGCCCTCTCAAAGTTGTCTGACTTGTGAAGCTTTGTCAATATAGCCTACTATCTTTTAAAGGGGCACCCTGACGGATGAGTTTTTTGAAAAAAACCACGTCGAGATCACCAGGAAAACACCCTTTAACGAGATCGCAACACTCACTTCGCTCTGGTTTCCTAGATATCGAACCGTCAAATCGGCGATTCCTCCTTGGCGGAGGTGCTGGAAGTCAAACCATTTCAGTGAAAGAGAAGGCATGTGCCTTCTATTTTCTAATGGCCGCATGAGTTTAGACCAAATCTTTTGCACGAAATGTTCACAATACAAGCCTTTTTATGTTATTATTTTTAATTTTATGCAGTTTACCTAAAGGAGTTTCGCTCACAACAAAGGAAATAGCTCTCCTTTTTGTTTTACTGCACTACAAAGAAGAAAACTCTTCAACCAATCTGAGTGTCCTCCACCCGCCCCGTCCAAAATGGCTTCTCTCTCCAGCATCTCCGCCAATGAGGAATCTCATTTCTACTTTTATTATGTTGGTGGGTTTTTTTCCCCAGAGCGCTGGATGTAAAAAACGCATGTTATTGCTTATTGTATTACCCTCTATAAATAACATTCATTCAATTCAATTCAACTCTCTCTCTCTCTCTCTCTCTCTCTCTCTCTCTCTCTCTCTCTCTCTCTCTCTCTCTCTCTCTCTCTCTCTCTCTCTCTCTCTCTCTCTCTCTCTCTCTCTCTCTCTCTCTCTCTCTCTCTCTCTCTCTCTCTCTCTCTCTCTCTCTCTCTCTCTCTCTCTCTTTCTCTCTCTCTGAGGGGCAAAGGCCTTAATGAATAAACAATTGTCATTGTCACTCTCTCTCTCTCTCTCTCTCTCTCTCTCTCTCTCTCTCTCTCTCTCTCTCTCTCTCTCTCTCTCTCTCTCTCTCTCTCTCTCTCTCTCTCTCTCTCTCTCTCTCTCTCTCTCTGATTTGTGTATTTTATAATAATCACTTTATAATTAGTATGATTAATCATCTTCCCAATTATGTAACGTCTTGTTAGTTTTTCCCCATAAAACTTTATTTTTGATGCCTTCATCATTATGTATGCTAGTATTTGTTTGTCTCTTTGTTTTACTCTCTCTCTCTCTCCGCCCTCTCTCTCTCTCTCTCTCTCTCTCTCTCTCTCTCTCTCTCTCTCTCTCTCTCTCTCTCTCTCTCTGTCTCCCCCCCCCCTACTTGTTAGTTATTTGTCTATATTATTTTTCTCTAATATTGTTTGCTTTGATGTTTTGTACCATCATGCATGTTCACTATTGTTATCTGTTTACCTTATCGTTTTGTATAAGTCTTGTTTCTGTCTCAAGGACAGGTTGTAAGAAGAGGCCTGGCCTAAAATCTCAACCCTTGCGTAATAAAGTTTTCAAGTGTCAAGTGTGTCAAGCGTGTCAAGTATCCCTCTTTCTCTTTCTCACACACATCTAAATCTGCCTTCTCTTCATGAGAGTTCACCTCACTTCCTTTTTCCCTTTGAATTATGACGTCGAGAGGCTGTTGTTGGAGAAAACAGATTGATGTGATGATGATGATGATGATGATGACGGCGGGTGAGCGAGTGGGTGGGGTGTGGAAGATGGCGGTGGTATGTATGGAGGGTTGGGAGGGGGGGGAGGGATCTGAGACGGGATGGGGCAAGTTGAGAAAAAGGGGGTCCTTGAATCTCTTCTGCTGGGCTTTTGATGTGGAAGGTTTTGTAGTCAAGTTCGTGGCGACCTTGTATGGATTTTAGCGTCTCTGTACAATTGAAAATTTTTCACTTTCCCCCCATGGTAGTACAGTGATAGGCCATGACTGAGGGACATACATACTGTTATCATACACAAGTTTAACATGACCAAAACTAAACCAATCTCAGCATTTCGACTCTCCCTCTCTGTCTCTGTGTTTCTGTTTATGTGTCTCTGCCTGTCACTGTGTTGCTGTGGGGGAAGAGTGGAAAATGTCCACGTGTACAGAGACCTTCAGATTGTGTTATTCTTCTCTAGTTGGGGTTGTCTTCACTGATCATCTCTTCCGATTCTGGTTTCTCTATTTTCTCAGGACGTCTTTCTGTTTGTATTTTTAGGGTTGCTTCCTTTCCCCTGTGGTTTGTCTGTCTGGTTGTTCTTTTGTCAGTCTGCCTGTCTGACTGTCTGTCTGTCTGTCTGTCTGTCTGACTGTCTGTCTGTCTTCCTTTCTACCTTCCCGTCCCTATCTGTGTTCCTACACATTATCTTTCTCTCTGTCTGTCTGCCCCCCCCCTCTCTCTCTCTCTCTCTCTCTCTCTCTCTCTCTCTCTCTCTCTCTCTCTCTCTCTCTCTCTCTCTCTCTCTCTCTCTCTCTCTCTCTCTCTTCTCTCCCTTTCTCGCTATTGTAAGAATTAGCTTAAGATCTTTATTCTTGCAAAATTATGTTTGCAGGGTTCAGTATTGAGTATTGTGTTCAGTATTGAGTAATCTCTCTCTCTCTCTCTCTCTCTCTCTCTCTCTCTCTCTCTCTCTCTCTCTCTCTCTCTCTCTCTCTCTCTCTCTCTCTCTCTCTCTCTCTCTCTCTCTCTCTCTCTCTCTCTCTCTCTCTCTCTCTCCTCTCGCTCTTTCTCTCCCTCCTTCCCTCCCTCTCGTTTCTCCTTTTTTTTACCAACTCCCCCTGGTGTTGCCTCATCTCTGATGTTTAGAGATGGGATGATTATATGCGACTCGACTGTGTGTGATATCGGTGGAGGGCTTCTTGATGTCTCGAGATAAGCCAGGGCTTTGAAAGTCGTGCTTGCTTCTTTGCTTGCTTGCTTGTTTGAGAACGAGAGAGAGAGAGAGAGAGAGAGAGAGAGAGAGAGAGAGAGAGAGAGAGAGAGAGAGAGAGAGAGAGAGAGAGAGAGCGTGGGAGAGAGCGTGGGAGTATGTATGTGTGATTGCGTGTGTGTGTGTACGTGTGCGTGCGTGCGTGCAGGCGCGCATGCCACACACACACACACACACACACACACACACACACACACACACACACACACACACACAAAAGCACACGCACACACACACACACGCGCACGCGCGCGCGCGCGCGCGTGGACGGAGGGACATACATACTGTTATCATACACAAGTTTAACATGACCAAAACTAAAAAGAATCTCAGCATTTCGACTCTCCCTCTCTGTCTCTGTTTATGTGTCTCTGTCTGTCTCTCTGTCCCTGTCTGCTTGTCTCTCTCTCTCTCTCTCTCTCTCTCTCTCTCTCTCTCTCTCTCTCTCTCTCTCTCTCTCTCTCTCTCTCTCTCTCTCTCTCTCTCTCTCTCTCTCTCTCTCTCTCTCTCTCTCTCTCTCTCTCTCTCTCTCTCTCTCTCTCTCTCTCTCTCTCTCTCTCTCTCTCTCTCTCTATGCGAGAGGAAGAAGAACTTTCAGCATCTGAACTGAAAATGAACTGGTGTGCTTGATCGAGAATACGTCAACAGTTTATTTCTGATGCCTTGTCGAACTTCAAAGACGAACTTCAAGTCTCCCAGTTATATGCCTCGCCAAACAAATGCCATCTTCATTCAAACTCGCATAAAAAAGACATCCACGGATGTGAAGTGGTAAAAACTTCACTTAGTAAGGGAAGCTCAGAACACCTGGCTGTTAAGAATGGGTTAATGGTCGACTTATGGCGATTATTTGACCGCCAGGGGGCAGTCAATCCACTAGGGGCTTATCACGCGATCTTCTTAGTTGGGCGTAGTGAGAGAGAGAGAGAGAGAGAGAGAGAGAGAGAGAGAGAGAGAGAGAGAGAGAGAGAGAGAGAGAGAGAGAGGGGGTATGACTCATCCCTCTCTCTCTCTCTCTCTCTCTCTCTCTCTCTCTCTCTCTCTCTCTCTCTCTCTCTCTCTCTCTCTCTCTCTTTCTTTATCCCCAACTAAGAATATAGAGAGGATTAGCCCCACTCGAGCGTTATGCCCCCTGGTGGTCAAAAGAGCCCACTAAGTCGCTCATTAGAGTGTGAAGCTGATCAATATTGTTGTCGTTTTTGATTGATAGTAAAGAGAGTGTGAAGCTGATCAATAGTGTTGTCGTTTTTGATTGATAGTAAAGAGAGAGTGAAGCTGATCAATAGTGTTGTCGTTTTTGATTGATAGTAAAGAGAGTGTGAAGCTGATCAATAGTGTTGTCGTTTTTGATTGATAGTAAAGAGAGTGTGAAGCTGATCAATAGTGTTGTCGTTTTTGATTGATAGTAAAGAGAGTGTGAAGCTGATCAATATTGTTGTCTTTTTTTATATTTTTAGTAAAGAGAGTGTGAAGCTGATCAATATTGTTGTCTTTTTTTATTGATAGTAAAGAGAGTGTGAAGCTGATTATTGATTGATAGTAAAGAGAGTGTGAAGCTGATCAATATTGTTGTCTTTTTTGATTGATAGTAAAGAGAGTGTGAAGCTGATCAATATTGTTGTCTTTTTTTTTGATTGATAGTAAAGAGAGTGTGAAGCTGATCAATATTGTTGTCTTTTTTGATTGATAGTAAAGAGAGTGTGAAGCTGATCAATATTGTTGTCTTTTTTTTTGATTGATAGTAAAGAGAGTGTGAAGCTGATCAATATTGTTGTCTTTTTTGATTGATAGTAAAGAGAGTGTGAAGCTGATCAATATTGTTGTCTTTTTTTTTTGATTGATAGTAAAGAGAGTGTGAAGCTGATCAATATTGTTGTCTTTTTTGATTGATAGTAAAGAGAGTGTGAAGCTGATCAATATTGTTGTCTTTTTTGATTGATAGTAAAGAGAGTGTGAAGCTGATCAATATTGTTGTCTTTTTTGATTGATAGTAAAGAGAGTGTGAAGCTGATCAATATTGTTGTCTTTTTTGATTGATAGTAAAGAGAGTGTGAAGCTGATCAATATTGTTGTCTTTTTTTGATTGATAGTAAAGAGAGTGTGAAGCTGATCAATATTGTTGTCTTTTTTGATTGATAGTAAAGAGAGTGTGAAGCTGATCAATATTGTTGTCTTTTTTGATTGATAGTAAAGAGAGTGTGAAGCTGATCAATATTGTTGTCTTTTTTTTTTAGATTGATAGTAAAGAGAGTGTGAAGCTGATCAATATTGTTGTCTTTTTTGATTGATAGTAAAGAGAGTGTGAAGCTGATCAATATTGTTGTCTTTTTTGATTGATAGTAAAGAGAGTGTGAAGCTGATCAATATTGTTGTCTTTTTTTGATTGATAGTAAAGAGAGTGTGAAGCTGATCAATATTGTTGTCTTTTTTGATTGATAGTAAAGAGAGTGTGAAGCTGATCAATATTGTTGTCTTTTTTGATTGATAGTAAAGAGAGTGTGAAGCTGATCAATATCGTTGTCTTTTTTATTGATAGTAAAGAGAGTGTGAAGCTGATCAATATTGTTGTCTTTTTTGATTGATAGTAAAGAGAGTGTGAAGCTGATCAATATTGTTGTCTTTTTTGATTGATAGTAAAGAGAGTGTGAAGCTGATCAATATTGTTGTCTTTTTTGATTGATAGTAAAGAGAGTGTGAAGCTGATCAATATTGTTGTCTTTTTTGATTGATAGTAAAGAGAGTGTGAAGCTGATCAATATTGTGCTCTTTTTAGATTGATAGTAAAGAGAGTGTGAAGCTGATCAATATTGTTGTCTTTTTTGATTGATAGTAAAGAGAGTGTGAAGCTGATCAATATTGTTGTCTCTTTTTGATTGATAGTAAAGAGAGTGTGAAGCTGATCAATATTGTTGTCTTTTTTGATTGATTGATAGTAAAGAGAGTGTGAAGCTGATCAATATTGTGGTCTTTTTTGATTGATAGTAAAGAGAGTGTGAAGCTGATCAATATTGTTGTCTTTTTTGATTGATAGTAAAGAGAGTGTGAATCTGATCAATATTGGTGGGTTTTTGTAATTAATAGTAAAGAG
>CM065689.1:48825494-48827994 GCA_017654935.2 Phymorhynchus buccinoides | reverse complement strand
TGCAACTACAGCAACGTCAACAACAACAACAACGCCATGGACAGCAAGAAATGCACTGACAAATGCAACTACAGCAACAACAACAACAACAACAACGCCATGGACAGCAATAAATGCATTGACAAATGCAACTACAGCAACGTCAACAACAACAACAACGCCATGGACAGCAAGAAATGCATTGACAAATGCAACTACAGCAAACAACAACAACAACAACAACGCCATGGACAGCAAGAAATGCATTGACAAATGCAACTACAGCAACGTCAACAACAACAACAACGCCATGGACAGCAAGAAATGCACTGACAAATGCAACTACAGCAACAACAAACAACAACAACAACAACGCCATGGACAAGCAATAAATGCATTGACAAATGCAACTACAGCAACGTCAACAACAACAACAACGCCATGGACAGCAAGAAATGCATTGACAAATGCAACTACAGCAACGTCAACAACAACAACAACAACGACGACGACAACAACAACAACCAACAAAAAACCATGATAGCTAGTGCATTCTTTTTCCGGGGCAGTCCATCATGGCTGATGAAACGTGAATAACAAAACCGTTGGCGCGTGAAAACCCAATAACGGGAATGCCATGGCAACGGATCATGTACACATCCATTCTTCTTTCAGCTTTTTCGATAGTTGTATTCCCCCCCGTGGGGATACCGGGGGGTGGGGGGTGTCTTCTGTACAAATAGCTCCCCCACCTTCTGGATGTTCTGTACTTGTAACTTCCTCTAATCTGTCTCTCTCTCTCTTTGACTCTTGCCTTTCTCCTTGCTTTGTGTCATCTACTATCTTTCTGACTTTTGGCCCATTCTCCTGTCTTTTTTCCACAACAAATTTTCCATACAATTTTTTCTCTTTTGAGCTCCTCCGAAATCGGAATGTGTCGGCTGAATGCAGCGAGGACACCAGTGAAAACTGGACAATGGACACATACGTACCCATTGTGGCCTTATGGCCCAGGAACGCAGAAGAAGAAGATAGTTTTCTATTGTGTTAAAACCTTCGTTCTTAATAGCATTCTAGCACAGCCTACAGTACTCTGGTTTTTGTTGTTGTTGTTGTTGTTGTTGTTGTTTTGTTGTTGTTTGTTGGGGGGGAGGGGTGGGGGTGCAAGGGTGGGTGGGGGTGGGGTAGGAGTTTTCATTATCTGTGGCACTCTGTCTTAAAGAAGGTGGGCTTTGTTTTTTTCGTAACGACGGGAGATTGAGAAAGGGAAGAAATGACAAGGAAACGAGTCGGGTTAATATATTTCTTCACTAATGAGCTATTCAAAGGGGGAGAGGTATATATGCAGCTATCTGGTCGTGTGGATGAAATGGTGTACCAGTGATTTAAGACAGACTCACACACACACTTGCGTGTGCGCGCGCGCACACAAACACACCCCCACACACACACCACACACACACACCACACACACACACACACACACACACACACACACACACACACACACACACACACACACACACACACACACACACACACACACACACACACACACACACACATACACACATACATACACACACACACACACACACACACACACACACACACACACACACACACACACACACACACACACACACACACACACACACACACACACACACACACACACACACACAAGCGTACGCATGCACGTAGTAAAATATGAAAGAATCGAACAAATAACTCAACAACCCATGCTCCAAAATTCAAACGCTTGTTGTGTGGGCATTTCCCAATGCGTTACATATTAAATACTCAAAGTGTTTAGTGAAGTAAAACATGTTGAGCTTTGCCTTAACCCCTTCATGACTTCACTGCCTTAGGTAAACTTCATTTCTGGCCTGGGGATGCCTAGAAAACATTATAGCAAATAAGAAGTGCAACAAAACTCACACTGTCAATGATTCAGTTTTGACAACATCACTGGTTGATCCAAGTTTATTGTTCAATCATGGTTACTTACATTAACATCGGAACCATTAGTCTCCTTATTACTACTATGACTGTTAAAAAAAACCCATATTGGACTGTTTTCTGAGGCTTGTCTAGGGCTGAATTTGTGAACATATTTAACATTACAAATGGAGATAGAAGGGCCACACATACGTGAAACAAGTTCAAGTTAAGTGTATTTCCAAAAAACCCTAGGGGCACAAAACGAAAGCTGGAGCAGTGACGAAGAGCTGTAACTCGAAAAACGTGGGTTGGATTGAAGCAAAAAACCCATGGATGTAGACAGGTCTTAGACTCAAACATCGCTGTTCAGAGAATACTCGGAACTAGGCCCTGACTGGCGTTCTCCTGTTCAGAGAATACTCGGAATTAGGCCCTGACTGGCGTTCTCCTGTTCCAAGAATACTCGGAACTAGGCCCTGACTGGCGTTCTCCTGTTCCGAGAATACTCGGAACTAGGCCCTGACTGGCGTTCTCCTGTTCCGAGAATACTCGGAACTAGGCCCTGACTGGCGTTCTC
>CM065689.1:48817994-48820494 GCA_017654935.2 Phymorhynchus buccinoides | reverse complement strand
TGCTATGCATGATATATTTCAAACATAGTCTGTATTTTTGGACGTGTCTGTGTGACACATTAAGCAATTATCAAAAAGTCATTTTTATATTATGCATTGAAGGCTAAAAAGCGATTTAATTCCAAGTCTAATCATTCATATTGAGGAGTAGTTTTCTTAAATATTAAAACCAAAAGCAAATTAGGCCTTCTTGCTAATTGAATCTCCACAGTGTTATCCATACTTAATTAACAACCTCGTTAAATTCCTTTCTTTTTTTGTAATGGACATTGATGGAGTTGAGTGGCTTGTCAGTGGGTTTTCCTTTTAGTTCTGTTTCTATGGTAAATCATCTGTCTGTTTCTCGTTACATTATGATTCCAATATCACGATAAACGTTCAATATTTCCAACCCCACCCCTCCCCAAACACCCCACCATCTTCTTGCTGAAAGACAGAGAGAGACAGGGCGAGACAGAGAACGATCGAGAGACAGACAGACGGACAGACAGACAGACAGAGAAGCAAACAGAGACAGAGATGCTGCAGCAGACATGTGCATCTTTGTCTCTTTACATTGATGATTCCACCATCATGGTAAAACTTCCAATCTTTCTCCCTTGCTGTTGTCGCATCAGCAGCCCCCAAACCCCACCGTTGCCTCGATCGCACGTCACATCAAATCACCCGCCTCATGAATATGCAGATGAGTTCCATGGCGAGGCATTCAATTCAATAAGACGCAGAGGGTGAAGTGATTCCGTGACTGGCTTGGTCCCTCTTTATAAAATGAAAGAAAGAATGAGAGAAAGAAAGAAAAAAGCAATAAAAACAAACAAAAAATGTCTCTAGGACGAAGAGAAGGGTCCTTTTTTGGTCCAGACAAGACAACTGATGAGATAAATGTGATTGTGCGTTGGGTGTATAGAGGGGAGGTCTTTTTTGTAGCATAAGAATATATACAGCGTTTGATGATGCTAATTATTGCTTCAGCTTTATTTGAGCATGAATTATTCATTCCCTTTCTCTTGTTGCTTTCTTTTGTCCACCTTTCATGACTGTTCCTTGTCTTCTTTCAATGTAGTTCTTGCAGGTCTCCCTCTTTCTTCCTTGAAGCGTCTTCAGAGAGGCCAGAACAGTGCTGCCAGGGTTGTGCTCAGAAAGCGTAAGACTGACTCAGTGACACCACTGCTAAGACAGCTGCACTGACTCCCTGTTGACGCGAGAGTCGACTATAAAGTGGCCACTCTTGCCTGTCGTTATTTCGAAGACACTCTTCCTGGCTACCTCTCTTCTCTCCTCTCTGCCTACATACCAGAATGCAACATCAGATCAAGTAACCTAAAACTTCTCTGCAAAGCTGTCACCGTGTACAAAACAGGTGGAAACAGATCTTTTCGTTTCCAAGCACCAGACATCTGGAACAATCTCCCTTTCTCTCTCTGCAGCTCTCCATCTCTGTCTTCTTTCAAAACTGGCCTGAAGATGCATCTTTTCAGAACATATCTCTGTTAATTTATGTCTGTCCATCCACTGTCGATCAACCCTGTAAAGATCTAAAAACAAAAGTCGTGTTTTATGTAGGCATTTCAAATGCGAGTTGTGTGAGTGCGATAAAGTGATTTGTTTTCGAAATAATTGTAAGTACATGTATTTTGAATATATTTTGTGTGCGTGGTGTAAACCTTTTTCCCCATGTAACGCGCGGTGAGTCCTGCTGTGTCAGGAGAATTCAGGAGAATTTTGACCAAATGACAATTTTGTTGTTGCCACTGGGTTTAACGTATACACATGGTCAGCTCTTAATACGGAAACAGCATTCTTTGAACATCCCACTTCATTAAAACATTGCGACTATAACGAGGGCATCTCTCTCTCTCTCTCTCTCTCTCTCTCTCTCTCTCTCTCTCTCTCTCTCTCTCTCTCTCTCTCTCTCTCTCTCTCTCTCTCTCTCTCCTCTCTCTCTCTCTCTCTCTCTCTCTCTCTCTCCCTCTCTCTTCTCTCTCTCTCTCTCTCTCTCTCTCTCTCTTCTCTCTTTCTCTCTCTCTCTCTCTCTCCCTCCCTCTCTCCCCCCCTCTCTCTCTCTCTCTCTCTCTCTCTCTCTCTCTCTCTCTCTCTCTCTCTCTCTCTCTCTCTCTCTCTCTCTCTCTCTCTCTCTCTCTCTCTCTTAATGTGTCAATCATTTTCTTCACCGATAAGGATATTTTTGGGGGGTAGTTGTTTTTGGTTTGGTTAGTTTGGCTATTTATCAACACGCTTCTTTTTTTTTTTTTTTTTTAGATAGTTAAGAATGGATACATTTGAAGTTTGTAAAATCGTGGAAGAGAGAGAGAGTGAAAGAGGCAAATGACAAAGGGGGTTTATTGCCTTTAGCTTTTACAAAAGCCCTGAAAGCAAGTGGATGGACAGAAACAAGATCGTTATCCGAACATCGATTTCTTTCACAAAGATTCATCGCGATTTGGATTCCAGATCACGGAAGTAGATTTCGAATTATTCCAGAGTGAAAGAGAGTGAGAGA
>CM065689.1:48800494-48805494 GCA_017654935.2 Phymorhynchus buccinoides | reverse complement strand
CTCTTTAAAACTGTTTTCTCTTTACTCTTACTAACACATCACTCATTGAAAACTAACAACACTGTTTACTCTTTTCTTACTAACACATCACTCATTGAAAACTAACAACACAGTTTACTCTTTTCTTACAAACACATCACTCATTGAAAACTAACAACACAGTTTACTCTTTTCTTACTAACACATCACTCATTGAAAACTAACAACACAGTTTACTCTTTTCTTACTAACACATCACTCATTGAAAACTAACAACACAGTTTACTCTTTTCTTACTAACACATCACTCATTGAAAACTAACAACACAGTTTACTCTTTTCTTACAAACACATCACTCATTGAAAACTAACAACACAGTTTACTCTTTTCATTACTAACACATCACTCATTGAAAACTAACAACACAGTTTACTCTTTTCTTACTAACACATCACTCATTGAAAACTAACAACACAGTTTACTCTTTTCTTACTAACACATCACTCATTGAAAACTAACAACACAGTTTACTCTTTTCTTACTAACGCATCACTCATTGAAAACTAACAACACAGTTTACTCTTTTCTTACTAACACATCACTCATTGAAAACTAACAACACAGTTTACTCTTTTCTTACTAACACATCACTCATTGAAAACTAACAACACAGTTTACTCTTTTCATTACTAACACATCACTCATTGAAAACTAACAACACAGTTTACTCTTTTCTTACTAACACATCACTCATTGAAAACTAACAACACAGTTTACTCTTTTCTTACTAACACATCACTCATTGAAAACTAACAACACTGTTTACTCTTTTCTTACTAACACATCACTCATTGAAAACCAACAACACAGTTTACTCTTTTCTTACAAACACATCACTCATTGAAAACTAACAACACAGTTTACTCTTTTCTTACAAACACATCACTCATTGAAAACTAACAACACAGTTTACTCTTTTCTTACTAACACACCACTCATTGAAAACTAACAACACCGTTTACTCTTTTCTTACTAACACATCACTCATTGAAAACTAACAACACAGTTTACTCTTTTCTTACTAACACATCACTCATTGAAAACTAACAACACTGTTTACTCTTTTCTTACAAACACATCACTCATTGAAAACTAACAACACAGTTTACTCTTTTCTTACTAACGCATCACTCATTGAAAACTAAGAACACAGTTTACTCTTTTCTTACTAACACATCACTCATTGAAAACTAACAACACAGTTTACTCTTTTCTTACTAACGCATCATTCATTGAAAACTAACAACACAGTTTACTCTTTTCTTACTAACACATCACTCATTGAAAACTAACAACACAGTTTACTCTTTTCTTACTAACACACCACTCATTGAAAACTAACAAAACTATCTAAATCAAGCACCGGCTAGAAGAACTGTTGGACAATCTACCTCACTGTTACGATGAAAGAAAATCACAATAACAACAAACAACAAAAACACCAATAATAATAATGATAATGATAATAATAATAATATTAATAATAATAATAATAATAATAATAATAATAATAATAATAATGATGATGATGATGATGATGAAAGAAGAGAAAGAAGGAGAACAACCTTTACACAGATCGTATTGGCTTGTGCCTGAATAGACTACAAGTCTATTCCGTTGTTGTGACGGGTTATGCAAACTGTGTAACGACTGTTACACCGACTCACGAATACACATCTTATCTATAGGCCCTATTCTTGTAATACTGCAAATGTAGAATACTGTATTGGCTGAGAATAAAGAATAGTCCGTTGCTATGACCGTTACACTTATTGTATTTTTGGTATTTGGTATATTCTAGTCGCAGAGACTTATCTCTGTGAAATTCGGGTTGCTCTCCCTGGAGAGTGCAGCGCCTACCCCCTTTCTTTCATTCATTTTCTTTTTTTTTGGGGGGAGCACAGGGTGAGGAGGGAGTGTGGGCACGCTTGGAAAACCTAGCTACCAATTTGGCCATACCAGGCAGCGGGATTTCTCCCTGCTCTTACCGACTTTCAACTGCCGTGGGATTTTTTACGTGCGTAAAGCGCACGGGTCAGACTAGCTTATAAGTCCCCATCCGAAGGACTCGACGTTCAGTTCGATTTTCCTGCTGTCAAACTAGAAAGAAAGGGCGAGGCCGGGATTCGAACCCGGGTCACTCACGCTGCTGTCACGAATTACATTTGGCAGGCGAGCGTCTTAACCACTCTGCCACCTTTCTCCGTGTAATGACATTTAGACATATTAAGATGCTGTCTTCTTGCTTCGACAGTAAAGTCGAATAGTCTGTTGTTACGACCGTTACACACATTGTAACGACACGACAATGATACATTTTAAACACATACTTTGATGATGATTTATTCAAAACAAGCTTGGAGCCTCATTCGAGTCTCCTTGAAATCCACTCCCTGTCCTTTTATTCAGTTCGCAAATGTAATGACTTGAATGGTTCGGTGTCGTGTGCAGCACGAAGGCGGAAATGACAGGAAGCAGGAAATAGGGCAGAAATGAGAGAGGCATGTTGGGTATTTTGTTTAAAGTGGTGCTCTCCCTTTTCATTGATTACTTGGCTGACAAAAAAAGGATGTGGTATTGATTGTTTTCTCCATCCAATTTCTCTTAAAATAGAAAAAAAAATGAATTGTCCCCATTTTATTTGTCACCGTGTGCGTGTGTGTGTGTGTTTTTGGATTTTATAATCACCGGGCTCGTTTGTGTCCTTTCGTTTGTCCCTAGCCCATTGTGGCGTTCTGTGTATCTGCCTGTCTGTCTGTCTGTGCGTCTGTTTGTGTGACAGTGTCAGTTGATGTGTCTGACTTTCTCGTGCCTGGCTATTTGTCTCCTTACTTGCCCTGTCTTGTTTCAGTATATCGTTCTTGGTTTTCGTTTGTTTGTCTCTTTTCTGTTTTTATGTGTACTGGTATTTCCTATTTATTGCACACACACACACACACACACACACACACACACACACACACACACACACACACACACACACACACACACACACACACACATATATATATATATATATATATATATATATATATATATACGCACACACGTACACACATACACACACACGCACGCATGCACGCACGCACGCACGCACGCACGCACGCACACGCATACACACACACACACACACACACACACACCACACTTACGGTGCGCGCACACACACATACATCATCATCATCATCGAATGTATAAACAAGTTAGGTCTTGCATAGCATCAGTGTTATGAAACACGACCGGAACAAACAATTGGAACATCTTTGCTTTATCAGCGGTCCAGAACTATCAAATAGTTTGAAGAACAACTGACCAACTGACCACACGCACACACTGTTAAAAGCTCGACAGCTGGATATTCACATCTAAATTCGGAAGAAGAAAAAAAAACCACACGTGAAGTTTCTTCCTAACGCTTTCACCGCTAAAACAGACAACCGTCACAAGCCGTCAAAATCGTCTGGCTGGATGCTATATCCAAATCTTCACCTTGGATTGGATATGCATATTCATGAAGTAGGAAAATAGCCGTCACGCGCACTACTACTGGAGGAGACGAACAAAAGGAGAGGGAATATCCCAAGGGCGGAAATGCGAGAGGCATTGTGGGTAACTGTTTTGAAAGTTAGTAGTAGTAGTGCTCTCCCTTGTAAGAGGTATATTGTTGGGGGGGCGTGGGGGGGTGGGGGGGGGTATTGATGGGGGTTTGATTGAGTCCTACCTAACAGCCTCAATATACATTTTAAGTTGAAAACTGACTACGGCAACTACGTTGTTACCACTACTACACACAGAAAACAATCGATGATGACTGTGCCAATCTGTCAGTTTGAATTCCGATAGACTAACCCTAAATAAAGGTTTTGTTTCTGAGGCTCACAAATACAGACATTGGACACAGAAAAGTGCTATAAACTTTTTAGCTGTACCTTTTTATCTCATGTCAGTTTTAAACTCATTTTCCTGATGAAGAGATAATAAAAATCTCGAAAGCTTGAAAGCATTGGTGTTTTGTGGCTTTTTTGAAATCGATATACATTTTAGGCATTTTAGTCCTACTTTCTTTCTTTCGCAGGATGGGTGCGTAGCGCTATCGCTACGTATCGAAAAAAACTACCCGTTGTTACCACTACTACCCATAGAGAACAATCGATGATGGCTGTGCCAATCCGTCAGTTTGAATTCCGACAGACTAACCTTAACCCTATACCTAAGCCTAACCCGAACCCTTTTCCTAACCTAATCCAATTCCTTACTTAAGTTTCACCCTATGTTAGCCCTAGTTGGTGTAGTGACGTAGCCCAGTAGTGTTATCGATACGTAGTGATAGTCGTACAGGGTCGAGTTTCTCTAGATAACGGTCGCCGCGCGAATAACGTTTACGTCAATCGGGGCCTAAGAAACACCCTAAACGTTTGCGAAGGTCAGATAACTCTTTAAGCTTACTCTTCATTCCTGGGAGAGAGAAAAGGGTTTCTATCATAAGGGATATAAACCATACCTCTCTGTCAGTTTGTACAAAGTTTTCGATTTCACCCACGTCTATTTGTGTGCAGAAAATTAAATTTGCACTATATTATGCCATCTAACATGATGAAAATTAAGCAAGAGCACTCCAAAAAACCCTTGCGTTCGTTTAATTTGCTAAAATCATCCCGTATTTTTTCACGACAGACTGAAGAATATTTGCTGTGGCAAGCTTGTTGTTTTGGTCTTCCATTTTTAAAGTTCAGGTCTCGTCACGCAAGATATAAAAATTAAAAAAGCCGGAAGTATTCATATTTCCCATGATCCTTCAAATAGTTTGTCGCTTGCTACCTCGATCACAGCCACAAAACGTTTTCGACAAACGTCGGCAAAAGAGGTGTCTCTTAGTACCGTTTTTGCCGATTTGCGCTCACGCTACGTAACGTTAGCCCTTGTGAAACGGCCCCCAGATTTATCTTGGTAGTGCTATCGA
>CM065689.1:48782994-48785494 GCA_017654935.2 Phymorhynchus buccinoides | reverse complement strand
GGAGCAGCAGGAAGAAAAATAAAACAAAATGAAAGAAGCAACTGAAAAGAAATGAACTAAAAATATAGAGATCTCCCCAGCGTTTCATGGCTCCAGTCAGGCCAATCCGGCTACCGTAGCGGCCCCCGGGGACAAACCCCGACCGGCACAGCCCCAACATGCATGCATCGATTTGCCCGCCAGTCTACAATTCTCTTATTGCTAGCCTACACAGAACTGTCAATTCACCCTGCCTGTGGCCAAACACATTCAAGTGAGATCTACTCACCACAGCCAAATCTGACCGCCAACACATTATTGTTTTTAATAACAAGCCTCAGAATGTAGTAGTAGTAGTAGTAGTAGTAGTAGTAGTAGTAGTAGCAGCAGCAATAGCAGTAGTAGTAGTAGTAGTAGTAGTAGTAGTAGTAGTAGTAGTAGTAGTAGTAGTAGTAGTCGTAGTAGTCGTAGTAGTAGTAAAGGGACTGGCTTCTGCCTAAGCCTCGCGGCTTATAAACCCTCTCATCCAATGTTTTTTTCTCTTTAATTAGGTTGCATTTGCATGCGAAAAAACACACAAAAACCCAACTATGATTGCAATTTCAATCATCATAATCATAAAACATTTCACTAAAATGTTATTTTTTGTCAAGTAGATTTTTGAAGGCGTTAGTAGATGGTGCAGTTTATTAGTTCAGGTGGCAGTGAGTTCCAGGAGTTAGCAACTCTGTTACTGAAACAATGCTTACGTTTGTTAGTGTTATACCGTTGAACTTGTACTTTCCCCTCTTGGTTTCTAGCTGTGCTAGACAAGGATGGTGAGAAAAGAGACTCAAAACTGATATCTAAGTTGTGAAACGTTTTGTACATTTGGATGAGGTCACCTCTTATCCGCCTTCCCTTTAGCGAATGTAAGTTGAATGATGAAGAAGACCACGATATGTGATGTAATGTTTCAAGCGAGTACACCACTGTTTGTCTCTGTGGAAGGACACCACTAATACTATTATTACAAATGCCGAAGACTTGGGAGTCTACACTCACGAAGAAGCATTGATGGTTCTTATGTGACAAAAAAGAAACAAAAAAAGAGTCATCAGTGTTTGGGGAAACGTTGTCTTTGTTATGAAAACGCCTTTGTTTGAAGACTGAATTTTGTGTGTACCTGTGTGCGTGTGAGAGAGGGTGCGTCCCGTGGGAGTACACTACGTCCTTTTAGAAAAGACCTACCAACATGGATGGCAATCGCGATCGTGCCTGGAGTTTGAGTCTACCCAAGAAACGTCCGCGCAATTTAGGCAGAGGTCGTCGCCTTACTGACAGGTTAGTAACACACACACAACTGACTGCATGCGTGGTTTACAATCTGTGTGATTCTTTGACACTCTCTCTGTGTATCGCTGTATAATATGTGTATCTGTCCGTTTCTGTCTCGCTCTCGACTCTCTGTGTGCCTCTCTCTCTCTCTCTCTCTCTCTCTCTCTCTCTCTCTCTCTCTCTCTCTCTTCTCTCTCTCTCTCTCTCTCTGTCTCCCTCATCTCCTTTTGTTTCTTTCTCTTTCCCTGTCTTTCTTTCCAAAATTTCCCCATCCTTCTCTCTCTGTCCTCTTCCCCCTCTCCTCTGTCTTTTATTCTCATGTCTGCATGTACTCTATTATTTAGCTTTCTTGTTCTCTTTCTTTCTGTCTGTCAGGGCTGGGTGGATCTCACTCTCTCTCTGCTTCTCTGTTCCCTCGTTAAATAGAAAATTTCGTGTGTCGTTTGTCCGTTCTCTCTCTTTTCTCTCTCTCTCTCTCTCTTATCTCTCTCTCTCTCTCTCTCTCTCTCTCTCTCTCTCTCTCTCTCTCTCTCTCTCTCTGTCTCTCTCTCTTTCTCCTCTCTCTCTCTCTCTCTCCTCTCTGTCTCTCTCTCTCTCTCCTCTCTCTCTCTCTCTCTGTCTTGTCGTCTCGCTCTCTATCTGTGTCTCGGTCTCTCTTGTCTGTCTCTGTCTCTCTCACTCTCTCTCTCTTTCTCTCTCTCTGTCTCTCTCTCTGTCTCTCTCTGTCTCCGGCTGTCTCTCTCTCTCTCTGTCTCTCTCTCTACTCTCTCTCTCTCTCTCTCTCTCTCCTCTCTCTCTCTCTCTCTCTCTCTCGATGTCTCTGTATGTCTGTTACTTTCTTTTCTTTCTTTCATTTGCCCCCCCTCCATCCCCCTTTCGACCCCACCCCCACCCCTCTTGCGTCCTGCGCCCGACCACAGTCCGTCGCCATTGTAGTGTGGCCTGCGGCAGATATACAAAGCATAAACCATCTCATTTCGCTTTCTATGTCTGTTTGTTTGTCTGTCTTTGTCTGTCTCTCTCTGTATCTATCTCTGTCCTCTGTCTCTCTCTCTGTCTCTCTCTGTCTCTCTCTCTCTCTCTCTCTCTCTCTCTCTCTCTCTCTTCTTGGTACTCAATTTAAGTTTTTCTACCAATTCAAGTTCACCATTGTTAAGTATTATCCATGTTTGCTTTAATTCCCATTTTTGATTTCCTTTTTCAA
>CM065689.1:48775494-48777994 GCA_017654935.2 Phymorhynchus buccinoides | reverse complement strand
ACAGACATGCAGAACTAAAAATGAAAGACAGGTAGGCAGGTGGGTAGGTGGGTAGGTAGGTAGGTAGGTAGGTAGGTAGGTAGGTAGGTAGGTAGGTAGGTAAGTTGATAGGAATACAGAGACATATATCTGAGATACAAGTTGCACAAATTGGAACTTTAAAAGATGTAGTTTACAGTCATGAAATGATCAAAATGGCTACAGTCTTATCCAGCTATGGAATTGCAAGATTACTTTAGTTCGTGAATTATAATTTTGTTTTCTTTGTCACTTTTTTTTCTATTAATTTATTAGGGTGGTTTTTTTGGTTTTTGTGTTTTTTCTTCCACATCCACAAACATAAAATCATATACATAGTTACACTTACTCATACACACGCACTCATATTCACATACATTCACACGCACACACACACATACACACGCGCGCACTCACGCACACATACTAATTTTTCTTGATAGTCTAATATCACCATTGTGTGAACAAACTTTAAATTAAATCAGTCAATCAATTTTGCAAATAGAATATGTAAATGCGTAGGCACTACACATATACAATTGCGTACATGCATGTTCATATGTTCATATATATAGTAATCAGTAAATCAGCCAACCAATCAACTAATCAATCAATTCAAATCAATCAATAACACGATGACATTTTGCGATAATAAAAAAGGACACATTCTTCCAGCCCAGCCATGCAACTTCCGTTTAGTGGATGAAGAAAGACAACTGAGGTTGCTTTCTCGATGGATCGAAAATTTGGAAGCAGTTGCTGTTCTTGGATCGTGAACGTTACGCTCTGTTCTGTCATTCCCGTTTTCGTATATCGTTATTGCTCTCTCTCTCTCTCTCTCTCTCTCTCTCTCTCTCTCTCTCTCTCTCTCTCTCTCTCTCTCTCTCTCTCTCTCTCTCTCTCTCTGTCTCTGTGTATGTGTGCGTGTGCGTGCTTGCATGCGTGTGTGTGTACGTGCGTGCGCGTGCGTGCGTGCGTGCGCGCGTGTGTGTATGTGTGTGAGTATGTGTGTGTGTGTGTGTGAGAGAGAGAGAGAGAGAGAGAGAGAGAGAGAGAGAGAGAGAGAGAGAGAGAGAGAGAGAGAGAGAGAGTGCGTGCGTTTTTTTTCCGTTTTGTTTACTTTTTGTTTCCTTGACCTCTGTATTACTCGCTATAACAATCATATTTTACCAAAGAATCGTAAAACATTTTTCATCACCATATGGCTGGTATCCACGTGTCGTCATATCCGGCCACAAGGAGCGTGCCATATTATGGGAGACCGCCATCTTAGTCAGTAACTTTGTTTGAAAAATGCCCGATCGATGCTGTTTACACACAAATCTGACTAAGATGGCTACACTTCCGTTGGAAGGGTCGAGATGCGCACGCAGGTGGGGGGGGGGGAGCCATTGTTGGAACATGTTACTGCTCGTCCCTTCTCAAGGCAGTCCCTGTTGATGTTTTTGTTTGTGTTTTCGTCATGCATTGTATTTTTTACTGTATCTTTTTTCATAATATCGCATTATGTCATCTTCCACAACAACAAAAATCACATCTGGATAATTTAAACCGGAATTATTTACTTTATTGAGATTGTTTTTTTAATCAAACCCACAATCTATACGCTAACGCCCGAAGTGTAAAAGAACGTAAAAACTCGGATATCGCGTAAATGTCGGACATTTGCTGGCCATACAGTTCCAGAAGAACGCGTTGGGACGCCATTCCGCTATGTCTTGTCCAAAATTTTGCTTTTCAAAGTTGATTTTCAAGGCAAAATGTATGAAATTTCATTGACATGTCGTGTCGTCTGCGTCGCCCGAGCTGTGTCGGAAATTGCCGAATCTACCTCGGAAAACACGAAGAATGCCGAACCTGTGTTTCGTAACTTCCGCCCTTTTGTTTGTATTTCCCCCAAAACAGTTCTGGACCCGTGCTGAGCACGGGTGTAACTAGTATCGTTTTTGTTTTTTCCACGTATCCTTTCCAAAACCTAACCTACTTTTCAGTTTTCACCCCCCCCCCCCCCCCCCCCCTCCTCTTCATTGCAAAGGTCTGGCACATTTCTCTTCCTCCCTCTTCTATCTGTCCAAACTTCCCCCATTTCGTCTCGTAAAGGGATTTGAAAGAAGGAATCGATATTGAGGACAGGGGGGGGGGGGGGGGGGGGGGGAGATGTTGAAAAGACACATCAGAGACAGCAATAGGGTTTTGGATGAAGAATATGAAATTATAAGAAAAGAAAGAAAAAAAGAAGAAAAAATTCCAGATGATATTAAGCCGCATGAAAGTAGGTTCCCAATGATTAAGTATAGATGGTGGAGGTTTTGATAACAGAGAGAGAGAGAGAGAGAGAGAGAGAGAGAGAGAGAGAGAGAGAGAGAGAGAGAGAGAGAGAGAGAGAGAGAGAGAGAGAGAGAGAGAGAGAGAGAGAGTTTAAAACGACAAGGAGAAGCAAACAGCACAGTCATCCTTGTTCGTGCGTATTGGTTATTCTGAT
>CM065689.1:48720494-48722994 GCA_017654935.2 Phymorhynchus buccinoides | reverse complement strand
ATCCTTTATCCGCCTGTTCCGCCTAGTTCCTTTAATCTACCCCCCCCCCCCCCCCCCCCCCCTACCCCCCCCATCCCCATTCACCTGGTCATCTTCGCCTTCTTCCACTCTTATTTTTCCAATTTCAAAGTGTTTCCATCCAACTCGAGTCTCTGTGGGTTTTTCTGGATCGATAGTGTGTCGAATGGAAAGGGGTTATCGTTTTGTTGTTTTCGTACTTTTGTGGCGTTCTGTGTAGGGCTGAGGGTGGGGATGGTTAGAGAGGAGTAGAAGGGCCTGAGGTATAATTTAGGGATGTTGCTGTTGTTTATCCAGTGGATCCCTGCCCACTGTGGCCTGACAGGAAACGAGGAGGCGGACAGATTGGCCAAATCTGGCAGCAGGCTCGAGCAGATAAACCCGCCAGTCTCATACAGGGAGGCATAAACTCTAGTAAAAAGACAGCACAAAAGACTCTGAAATGACCAACACAATCACCCATCTGATGCTCCGATGCCCCACCTACAGCGTCAACAGCAGACCACTATGTTTCGACTACGGACTGGTCACTACCGACTGCGTGCCCACATGTACCACCTTGGGCTGTCAACGACACACAGCTGACTGCCCGTGTGAGACAGCCGCCCCCCCCCCCCCCCCCCCCCCCCCCCCCCCCCCCCCCCCCCCCCCCCCCCAGCACATCCTACAGTCCTGCCCCACCTGTATCAATAAGCACGGACCCAGCACTTGCAAACGGAGCTACACTGGTGGGAAAGAAAGCTGTGGGGTATCCAACAAAACCCGGAGACAACCACCAACTTCATCAACAACACCGGAGTGGACATCTAGGGCTTGATTCAGCTAGAACGCTGAAGAAGCAGAAGTTGATGTTGTTGTAGTGTGCAGAAACTCACAATGGTATCCTACTGCAGGTCGTATCTCTGCAGGTCTCTTCTATCACCATTGGTGGAGTGAGGACTCTGGTACGGTGGTCGGTCTCCATGTCAGATTTGGAGGGTTGGTGCCGCCACAACCTGTGCAGGCCTTTGCCTCATTTGACACTGCGAAATAACTGACGTACAGCGGAACCCTGTTTATCGCTCACCTCAGTATCGCGGACACCTCCGTATCCGGACAGTTTTACTCTGTCTCTTCCCGTCTTATTCATTACTAAAAGAGTCTTCAGTATAACATCCACCTCGCTATTACGGACAGTCTTACTCTGTCTCTTCTCTTATTATTCATTCCTTAAAGAGCCTTCAGCATAGCATCCACCTCGCTATTACAGACAGTTTTACTCTGTCTCTTCTCCTATTATTCATTACTAAAAGAGTATTCAGCATAGCATCCTCGCTATTACCTCGCTATTACCTTAAAGAGACAGTTTTACTCCGTCTCTTCTCTCTTCTCTATTATTCATTACTAAAAGAGTATTCAGCATAGCATCCACCTCGCTATTACGGACAGTTTTACTCTGTCTCTTCTCTTATTATTCATTACTAAAAGAGTATTCTAGCATCCAGCTATAGCAGTCTTACTCTGTCTCTTCTCTTATTATTCATTCCTTAAAGAGCCTTCAGCATAGCATCCACCTCGCTATTACAGACAGTTTTACTCTGTCTCTTCTCCTATTATTCATTACTAAAAGAGCCTTCAGTATAGCATCCACCTCGCTATTACGGCCAGTTTTCTCCAGTACGTAGGGTGATCACAATGCTGTGGTTCCACTGTATAAGCAAAAGGAATGAAACTTTACATATTTTTGTCTTCATATTCAGCTTGAAAAACGTCCAAAGTTTAAAACGGCAAATAAACCACCACCAATACAATCCCAAACAGTGGGAAGTTTCAAACATGAGAACAATGGTTGTGGAGATGTTATCGGCATGTTTCCCTTATTATAACGAGTATGTTGTTTGTTGTTAGCAATGACGATGCCTCTGGAAGAGAAATGGAAAACATTATTTCGCCTTCTTCGCTTTGTCTTTCAATAAGAGTTATTAATATGCACCCCAGCATGCGAGAACTGTTACTAATTTGCTAAGTGCAGTCTCCCTGCTTGATTAAAGCTATTGCGTCTCGTTCCTTCTGCTGGAGTGTCTGTTTGCATCCATGTCTGAGTATCAGTGCCCTTCCATTCTTCTCTCTCTGTCTCTGTCTCTCTCTGTCTCTGTTTCTCTCTCTCTGTCTGTCTGTCTCTCTCTATCTGTCTGTCTGTCTGTTTCTCTCTCTCTCTCTCTCGCTCTCTCTCTCTCTCTCTCTCTCTCTCTCTCTCTCTCTCTCTCTCTCTCTCTCTCTCTCTCTCTCTCTCTCTCTTTCTCTCTTCAGTTTTATCTCTGTGTGTGTCTCTGTGTGCATCTCTCACTGTCTCTCTCTCTCCCTATCTCTGTCTGTCTGTCTCCCTCTCTCTCTCTCTCTCTCTCTCTCTCTCTCTTTGTCTCTATCTCTCTCTTTCTCTCTCTCTCTCTCTCTCTCTCTCTCTCTCTCTCTCTCTCTCTCTCTCTCTCTCTCTCTCTCTCAC
>CM065689.1:48687994-48690494 GCA_017654935.2 Phymorhynchus buccinoides | reverse complement strand
GTGCCTGAGCTAGCAGGGTTTTGTTTGGCCCCTTCGATGATGTAAGCCTTTAGGGAATTGTTACCAAATAGTAATTACAAAGTTACCCCTTTTCTACTTTGATCAACCAAACCCAAACCCTGGTGAGTTTCCCAATTCTACCATTTGTGTCCCAATTACAAAGTTCGATTCTGAGTCCGACTAATGATCGTTGCTGCAGGTACTGACTGAATAATCGATGACTTCCTGCGTTCCCATTGTCCTTACTTCCCTTTTTGAACTCCCAGTTTGACAGGAATGGGAGTACATTGCAATTGGAAACGAGGACCTGTGCATTTTTGTTCTGTCTGTCCGTGTGTGTGTGTGTGTGTGTGTGTGTGTGTGTGTGTGTGTGTGTGTGTGTGTGTGCGTGCGTGTGCGTGCGTGTGCGTGTGCGTGCGTGCGTGCGTGTGCGTGTGCGTGTGTGTGTGTGTGTGTGTGTGTGTGTGTGTGTGTGTGTGCACGCGTATGTGCGTGTGTGCGTGTGTGTGTGTGTGTGTGTGTGTGTGTGTGTGTGTGTGTGTGTGTGTGTGTGTGTGTGTGCACATCTGTTTGGGATCAAAACATGTTCCACGTCACAATGCTTAAACCAGTGAACCAATCCTAAAGAAATGTGGTGGGAGTGTTCCCTAAGTAGTCAAGTTGCTGACCGGTGATGGAAGTTCTTTTAACGTCCTCTTGGCCTGGGACTGGCACATATGGAACATAAATAACAATAAAGATGGTGGGGCGATCCTGGAGGTACTGCAATACCAGAAAAGTCCCGAAGTTTTTTTGGGTAATCAAGATATTACAATCAATATGCAAGTTGCGGACCGAAAATGAAATTCTGCTTAACGTCCTCCGGTCTGGAACAGACACATATATGGTACATTAGTAGATATAAAGATGGTGGGAACGATCCTGGAGGTAATGTCCGGAGGCAGTGCAACACCAGGAAAGTCCCGAATTTTTAACAATACAGATAATATATATTATGTAAGTTGCAGACCGAATGAATGAAAAATGGTGTTATACGTCCTCTCGGTCTGGAACAGACACACATGGGACATTTGTAGATACAAAGATGGTGGGAACAATACTGGAGGCAACGCCCGGAGGCAGTGCAACACCAGTAAAGTCCCGATTTTTTTAGCAATACAGATAGATGTAGCAGTAACCACGCCTCGGTTAAACCTCATCGGCTATGGTACCGCCACGTCGAACAAAAGTTGCGGACCGAATGAAAATGGTGTTTTACGTCCTCTCGGTCATAGACACATACGGGACACTTGTAAATACAAAGATGGTGGGAACAATACTGGAGGCAATGCCCAGAGGCAGTGCAACACCAGTAAAGTTCCGACTTTTTAGCAATACAGATATGTGTAGCAGTAACCACGCCTCGGTTAAACCTCATCGGCTATGGTACCGCCACAATAAGTATATTTATAATAATATGTGAAGCGGACCGACGACGAAAATGGAGTTTTACGTCCTCTTGGTCTGAATCAGACACATATGGGACATTTGTAAATACAAATATGGTGGGAACAATACTGGAGGCAATGCCCGGAGGCAGTACGAAACCAGTAAAGTCCCGAGTTTTTATTAATACAGATAGGTGTAGCGGTAACCACGCTTCGGTTAAACATCATCAGCTATGGCACCGCCACAAGTAAGTTGCTAGTATAAAGTGAAGCGGACCGACGTCGAAAATGGTGTTTTACGTCCTCTTGGTCTGAATCAGACACATATGGGACATTTGTAAATACAAATATGGTGGGAACAATACTGGAGGCAATGCCCAGAGGCAGTACGAAACCAGTAAAGTCCCAATTTTGTATTAATGTAGATAGGTGTAGCGGTAACCACGCCTCGGTTAAACCTCATCGGCTATGGCACCGCTACTGATGTAAAAAACAAGTGAAGCGGACCGTAGTTTCACGTTCAACAAAAAATCAACAAATCAATGTAGTTCCAGTGAATCAGATTTGAATATCACAAAGATACTGATTATTTCAAAGACAATGGGTGGATTTAATGTGAGTGTAGTGATACAATACTGTATAAGGACATGGGGTTTTTCTATTATTATTTCATTACTCAGGTATTGGCATGCTGATACAGGAATGTTGTAACTCATAAAACCCGCAATGACCCACGAGTTACATCCCTTGAATTTCATCAGTAGGTCTTATTTTGATGAAATCCAATGGAAATAATTTGAAATTTAGAATTAGAAGCACAAAATTCATTTTCAATTTTTGATAAAGGTCAAGATGTGCCACCCCCCTACATTTCTCGGTTAATTGTATTTTTCCGTTTTTGCCTTTCTTACCATACATAAAGCTGTCTTTTAGGAACATTTTTAGCTAATAACCTTTTTGGAATACTAACCCTATCCCTAACCCTAGCCCTAACCCTAACCCTACCCCCCACCCTACAAGACGGAAACACGCAACGAACCACAACTGTGACAAATCGCGGTGTACTACAGTAC
>CM065689.1:48672994-48677994 GCA_017654935.2 Phymorhynchus buccinoides | reverse complement strand
ATCGTTATGGTTCCAGCAACTACATTTTGCCAAACACTAGAATTGACAAATACAAATCAAGTTTGGCCTTCTCAGGTTCCTCAATTTGGAATTCCCTTCCCTCTGCCATTCAGTTATGCCCTTCCATCTCACGATACAAAAAGATGGTGCGGGCAAACATAATTTACAGCCCTGCTTAAATCTTGTGTCATTTTGAACGCACACTGTATAACTGTATTGCCTTGTGTACACCTACATGTGATATGCATGGTATATGTCAATTGATTGTTTACATCTCCGTTTTATGCTTTGTTTATTTGTTTGCCTTTAAACTGCTTGTTAAATGTGTTTGGATTGATGTTGCTTTCACCTCCTACTTGTCATCAATTATTTGTTTCACAATGTGGGGTTTTTTTGGTTTTTGTTTTGTTTTGTTTTTTTTGGTTTTTTTTAATCTTTTGTAAACAGCATTTATTTTATTTTATATGTATGTATAAACAATGTATGTGTGTATGAGAGAGAGAGAGAGTATGTTTACAAATGTTTTTTGTTTCTTAAATTTGTTTTTCTTTTATCCAAGGACAGATTGTAAGAATAGGCATCGCCTAAAATCTTTATCCTTGTCAAATAAAGTTTTCCAGTGTCCAGTGTCCAGTGTCCTCGTCGTCGTCGTCGTCGTCGTCGTCGTCGTCGTCTTCTTCTTCGTCTTCTTCTTCTTCTTCTTCTTCTTCTTCTTCTTCTTCTTCTTCTTCTTCTTCTTCTTCTTCTTCTTCTTCTTCTTCTTCTTTTCGTCTTCTTCTTCTTCTTCTTCTTCTTCTTCGTCGTCGTCGTCGTCGTCGTCGTCGTCGTCGTCTTCTTCTTCGTCTTCTTCTTCTTCTTCTTCTTCTTCTTCTTTCTTCTTCTTCTTCTTCTTCTTCTTCTTCTTCTTCTTCTTCTTCTTCTTCTTCTTCTCTTTTCGTCGTCTTCTTCTTCTTCTTCTTCTTCTTCTTCTTCTTCTTCGATCGCTCAGACAATATCCTGTCTTTTGAGTGCACATGCGTCATGCTGCCTTTATGCGCCTAGCTAAGAAATAGTTAGGCCCAGCGTGTCCGTCTTGAGCTGGAGAAAATCTTTCTAAGAATGTCTAGAACAAAGGCAGGATTTGACTTGATTGATTCAATTTAAAGTATGTTCACACAATGGTGATATTGGACTGGGAAAAAAGGTGGTTTTTTTAGTGTGTGTGTGTGTGTGTGTGTGTGTGTGTGTGTGTGTGTGTGTGTGTGTGTGTGTGTTGTGTGTGTGTGTTTGTGTGTGTGTGCGTGTGCGTGCGCGCGCGTGTGTGTGTGTGTGTGTGTGTGCGTGTGTGTGTATGTGAATATGAGTGGTGCGTGTGTATGAGTAAGTGTAACTATGCATATGATTGTATGCCTGTGAATGTGCAGGAAAAAAAAAACACCAAAAAAACGCGTATCTGCCGGCCTCTCAGCGCCCGTATCTCCGGTATTTCTGGATGGATTGCCTTCGCATTTGGAAGATAGATGACCGGGGACGGTGACTATCGATGTGCCAAACCGGAAGCGAATCGATTTAGAAACGCGCGCGATATACGCTGCTTCACCTTTTCACAAATAACTCTGCCGTTTCTTAACCGAATCGCTTCAAATGTGCTGTCAGGTTTGCTGTGCCCGGGGCAAAGCCTGGCGGAAAATATGAAGACAATCGGGAGAGAGCGTCACTCTCAGAGCAGCACCAACGGGAAACGGGGCCTTATAACTCCGCCGTTTCTTAACCAAATCGCTTCAAATTTGCTGTACTCAGCGTTACCAGTACTTGGTGTTACCGTTACTAGGCGTTACCGTTACTAGGGAGAGAGCATCACTCTCAGAGCAGCGCCAATGGGAAACGGAGCCTTATAACTCCGCCGTTTCTTAACCGAATCGCTTCAAATTGGCTGTACTCAGCGTTACCAGTACTTGGCGTTACCGTTACTAGGCGCTACCGGTACTCGGCGTTGCGCTAGTATATACTATTTTCTAACATTGAATTTAACATTCTAACATTGAATTTATTTCGTGTTTTTCTAGTTTTATATCAGAAACCTCTGCCAAGGGCGAGCGACTGGCCATTTATGTATTTTTTGTTGATTTCATGATTGACGTTAATAGTTTATTAATAATAATGTATAACAGCAGTGCATTAGGAAACGGAAATATTATTTGACAGGAGAGTTCTCGCTTAAGGGCTTAGGTTAATCCACTTAATGTATTGGAACACAAATGTATTAGTCGGTAACATTTGGAGTTATTGTTTTACGTAGAAATACCGGTCTTCCCTAATCTTCCTACAGATCATCGCATGCGAGATGAACGCCATCATCATCAGTTTATTAATAAGGACGGACTAGGCATGTATTGAGAAGGGAGAGTTATCGCGTCTAAGGGTTTGAGTTAAACCGCTTGGTGTATTGGAGCAGAAGTTCATAGCTTTCGGCGGGTCATTATAGCTGGTAGCATTTGGAGTTATGGTCTCAACTATACCCTTTATTATCTTGTTTTTCGAGTGTTAGTCCCCGAGCCGAAGGTTCGGAGAGCTATTGTTTTTGTCTGGTCCGTCCGCCCGTCCGGTGTCCGTCCGGCGTGCCTCCGTCCGTCCGGCTATTCGTCTGTTTTTCTCAAAAACAATTCAGTCTATCATCATCCAATGTATTTGGTTTACATTAAGGTAGGTTTGCCAAGCTAACCAAACTAATCGATGCGAAGTTTTGCATGTATTTAGTTTTACATTAAGGGCAAGTTGTTGCGCCAGTTACGGGGTTCAAACCCCGAACACACAGTAATCGCTAATGTCTCGCGAAGTTTTGCATGTATTTTAATGCAGTTTTTGCAGCACTCGGCGTTGCACATTTCTTGATGAATGGTCTATAACACAGTTGTCATGAATGTTTCTGTGCGCGCGTGTGCGCATGATCGCGCGTGCGCTCAAATCACGGGTCCGAACACTAATCAGTATATTATCGTCAAATTTGGAATGCTTGTTGCACAAGATGCAAGCTATCCACTGATGTACTTAGTTTTACATTAAGGTCACATTTACGCCATTCCGACCCCGTGCTCTGATTTTGATAAACGGAGGGTAATAGAATGGTGATGATGTTTGTGATTTGATGGGAATTCTGTAGGCTGTTTATAAATTATTGGTGAGAGGGGAGTGTTGCTGGGGTTGTTGTTTTGTGTTGTCAAGTTGATGATGTGCACAGTTGTTGTTTTTAATTAATTTTACGAGGGAACTGTAGGCTGTTTATAAATGAGAGAGAGAGTGTTGTGTGTTGTGTTGTGTTGTGTGTGTGTGTGTGTGTGTGTGTGTGTGTGTGTGTACGTGTGTGGTGTGTGTGTGTGCGTGCGTTTGTCTGTCTGTCTGTCTGTCTGCCTAGCTCTTTGTCACCGCATGAGAGTCAGTAAGTTAATCCAAAAATCCAAAGATCCAAAGATACATCGGACAGACACAACGCTGTAAAGCTGTGCTTAATTAAAGAAAAAGACAATTAATTTCGCAGGCTGAACATCCTAAGAGTTCAACAGACTTGATTAGTTCCACCCCCACTACCCCACCCCCCCCCCACCCCCACCCCACCCCCACCCCACCCCCCTCCCACAGTAAACGAACTCCCTGATTTCTACACTCGAAGAAACCCAATTTGCAGGCAGGCTAGGCTGGACCTAGCAGCAGGTTGATTCCATTACTCTATCATACGGACACTGTTTTTTTCTGATCACTGACGACAACAACAACAACGACAACAACAACAACAACAACAACGAACTCCCTGATTTCTGCACACGAAGAAACCCAATTTGCAGGCAGGCTAGGCTGGACATAGCATCAGACAGGCTGATTCCATCATATCCATCATACAGACACTGGGGTTTTTCCTGATCACTGACAACAAGAACAACAACAACCACAACAACAACAACAACAACAATGACGACAACATCAACAACAACAACAACATACAGTATTTATACGGCGCTGAATCTTGATAGAAATCAAATCAAAGCGCGCACACACGTTAGCATTCATAACGCATTCAAATTAAAATAAATGCAAATCAAAGCGAACACACACGTATGACATAAATGGTATACAGCAGAAACAGACCTAAAGGCAAGATAGAGAAGAGAAAGAGAGTGGGGCCTCAATGACGGGGGAACAGGTGGGTTTTGAGGTTACATTTGAAAGCAGAGAGGGAGGGTCGATCGCAGACGGAGGGAAAGGGGAAGTTTGTTCCAGGAGGTCGGTCCTGAGACAGCAAAAGAGCGCCGACCAACAGTTGAAAGCTTATACCTAGGGATCTGGAGAGAAAGAGGGTCAGAAACTGAACGTAAAGTGCGAGCTGGCGTGTAGATGGAAACAGCAACAACAACAACAAAAACTCGCGTGTGCCTATAGACAAAGATTCTATTACAATATATAAGCTTTTTTGCTATAGACACCAGGCACCGTACTCATGGGCGCGTCTTAACCAATCAACACGGGTATTAGTATGAAACATTTAGACAAAACTGGCAAAGCGATTTATTGGCGGTTTAGACTAACTTACTTACTACTACCCGTGTTGACCGCTAAAGACGCGCTCGTGGTGTTCACGGTGGCAGGATCAAAGAATGAGTCGGTGTTGTGTGGTGCCACCAGACCCGCGCTCTGATTAATGATGAGTGGTGAGGGGTTTAATGGGGTGACTGACGGTGGGAATGTGTTTGATGTTCTACGTAATGTGGCTTAGGGGATTAGTGGTGGTGGGTGGGTGTTTTCTGTTTTCTGTTGTGTGCTGGATGATGATGCTTTGGGATTCGTTGTTCATCGTTGCTGACGATGTACATTGTGTGAGAGAGAGAGAGAATACGAATACGAATACGAATGTTTTATTGAGGGTAAAAAGGATAAGCTACAATAGCTTCTTTGCACCTTGCCCTCTCAGTCACACATTGATACCATGCATCAAGCAAGAACATTTGAGAGAGAGAGAGAGAGAGAGAGAG
>CM065689.1:48655494-48660494 GCA_017654935.2 Phymorhynchus buccinoides | reverse complement strand
TGTGTGATAGAGTGTGTGTGTTGAATTGTTAAGGTCACTTTCAGTGTGTGCGTGCGTGTGCGCGTGTATGTGCATATGTAAGTATGTGCGCGCGCGTGTGTGTGTTTGTGAGTGCGTATGCGCATGTGTGTGTCAATAAAGGTTAAGCGGAACCAAATTAATTAACTCTCAGATGGACATTGAAACAACAACTGATTTATTTCTCTTTTTTTTTTTACATCAAGCGTGCGTGTGTTCGTGTGTGCGCATGCGGAGGAGAGATCCTATAGATTAAAGACAAACAGGAAATAGGGGGGGAATCGAAGATCGGGAGTTAGTGTTGTGTCAGGGAATGCTTTGAATCAGATAGAGAGAGAGAGAGAGAGAGAGAGAGAGAGAGAGAGAGAGAGAGAGAGAGAGAGAGAGAGAGAGAGAGAGAGAGAGAGAGAGAGAGAGAGAGAGAGAGAGAGAGAGAGAGAGAGAAAGATTCGGAAGGTTTAATGAAACAGGCCATGATGCCCATGTCATGGGGATGGGGATTACAATAGGGAAGAATAAAAGATAACAATAAATTTGAATACAGTAACACAATTAGTTGATAATACTATGAAATCGTTTGGGTTTTTTTAAACAATCAATTATCTTGAACCAAGCGATTAAAAAGAAAAAATGAATGAATGAGAGAGAGAGAGAGAGAGAGAGAGAGAGAGAGAGAGAGAGAGAGAGAGAGAGAGAGAGAGAGAGAGAGAGAGAGAGAGAGAGATATCCGGAAGGCTTAATGAACCAGGCCATGATGCCCGTGTCATAGGGATGGGGATTGCAATAGGGAAGATCAGAATAAAATATGACAATAAATATCAATAACACAAATAGTTGGTAACTCAATTAAATCGTTTTCGAAGAAATCAATCAATTATGTTGAACCAAGTAATTAAAATTTTAAAAAAAGATTGAATGTCACAGAGAGAGAGATAGAGAGAGATCCGGACGGCTTAATGAACCAGGCCATGATGCCCATGTCATGGGGATGGGGATTACAATAGGGAAGAATAAAAGACAACAATAAATATCAATAACACAAACAGTTGGTAACTCAATGAATTCGTTTAAAAAAACCAATCAATTATGTTCAACCAAGCAATGATTTTGTTTTTAAAGGAATGAATGAATGAGAGAGAGAGAGAGAGAGAGAGAGAGAGAGAGAGAGAGAGAGAGAGAGAGAGAGAGAGAGAGAGAGAGAGAGAGGGAGAGAGAGAGAGGGAGAGAGAGAGAAAGGAGAAAGAGGGGGCAGGAGAGAGAGATACAGAAACAAACACAAACAGAAATATATAAATGTCAGCTATTTTTGACATACTGGCCAAAACAAAAGAGAAAGAAAAAAGACAGACAGACAGAAAGACAGACAAACAAATAAACAGACACAAACGGACAGACACAAGCATAACCAGAAAGAAAGACAGACAGACAGACAAACACAGGACAAAGATATAGGCAAATGAGTACACTCATGTCGCGTTCATTTGTCTCCTCGCGGATACCATGATCTACACTAAGCCTAGGGTCTCCCATAGCCATATATATATATATTCTTGATCAGCATGTCACAACCTAGTCAAATCCTGAATTTTGAACCGCCAGTGCAAACCTCCGCCAAGGAAGACTCGAAATGTCCTTTCTTCATGTCCGAGCTGTATTTATTGAACCAATGGCTTCAATCGTGTGCGGTAATGTAACATGGCAGGAAACGAAATAAATACTTGCACTAAATACAAAGAACGCAGAAACAGGGTCATTTTAGAATTATGTGCACATAAGGACAAAACGTCCGCGAGAGGACTTAACACACGTGTTTGCACTTTTGTTGGTTTTTAGTCACTTTTTGCTTTAACCCACCTTTGTTGCAAAGGTCGTTGAATACCGATGCAAACAATATAGAGTGTCTCGGGTTTTCCTCTACACATTTTTCTTCTTCCCCTCCCCCCTCCCCCCTTCCTCACCCTATTCAGGCCTTTCCCCCCAGTATCATCCTGCCAGTGTATGAACCCTATCGCTCGATCTAGGCTGAGAACAACAATTATAATCGTGATATACATCTTTTCATCCAGTGCCCTTTATTTATCGCTCGGGATGTTTGGTTGGTTGTCTTATGTTCTGTAGTGTGTGTGTGTGTGTGTGTGTGTGTGTGTGTGTGTGTGTGTGTGTGTGTGTGTGTGTGTGTGTGTGTGTGTTGTGTGTGTGTGTGTGTGTGTGTGTGTGTGCGCGTGTGCGCGTGTGCGTGCGCGCGCGCGTGCGTGTGTGTGTGTGTGTGTATGTGCGTGCGTGCGTGTGTGTATGTGTCCAGTCAAGTCAAGTCAAAATGTTATTTAAAGATGGACATTGAATAAGCAAACATAGGCCTACTTTTGTTTTTCATCAAGCCATCTAACAAAGACAAAAATAATGCAAACACACACGCACAATGCACAAACCATATTGCTTATTTACATACAAAAAGAAACACACCATGTGTGTGTGTGTGTGTGTGTGTGTGTGTGTGTGTGTGTGTGTGTGTGCGTGTGCGTGCGTGCGTGTGTGTGTGCGTGCGTGTGCGTGCGTGCGTGTGCGTGTGCGCGTGCGTGTGCGCGCGTATGTGTGCGTGCGTGCGTGCGTGCGTGCGTGTGTTCTTCGATTGTACGTCCTTCCACCAAGAATATTAGTTATATAGGGTTCTTGCTTCCACTAAAAGTGATTCCGACATTTTACTTTGTGGCGTGTTTGTGGACTTGCTGAGTGCATGTAAGTGTTTGTCCTAGTAGTGTATGAATACGTATATCGAGGGGTGAATGCCCGAACTGCCCATCTGTGCTCTTTATTCCTTTTGAGATAGACCGTTCTGGCAGGCACCCCTCGATATGTAGTCAATAAGATCGCATCGGTATATGTTGTGTATCTCACCCATTTGTAAGAGATAAAAAAGAACGTCCAAGAGTATCTGCACTTGTTTGTGCGTCTGCGCGTTCTTCTAACTCGTCCGCTTGTTTTCTAGTCTTTGCTTTAGTGCGTGTGTGTCTATAACGCGCATGGACTTAACCCTTTCACCGCCAGCCATTTACAGAAAAAAACACCATAATTAAACTTAACTGGGTAGAGAAAAGACAAATGATCTGCAATATTTGGAATTCCTCTGTGACATGTATAACATTAGGCCTATCCTTACCTCCCAAAATTAAGAAAATAGGGTCTTCGTATAAGAAGCCCGCATTTGATGCCTTTTAGTGACCTGGGACGGTATTCACTGTGGTGCACAAATGCGATAGCATGTTTGCACTCTAACTGCATGAGGCCTAACTTGTGGGGGTGGGGGAGAAGCCTCTTCCAAATTATTCCAGGTCCGATGGATTAAATGACTCATGAACATAATACCCGTGAATGTCATTCAGTTTGAAGAGCTTCTAAGTGTATGATCAATGCCACCCTGTTCAGTTCGTCTATGCTATCTCAACTACTGATCTAAGTCCAGGGTTGTATTCAAATGAATGTGTAACTCATTGTGCTGCACAATTATTTCGACATTGGGTGGCTATATGTGAAAGGGTTAACCACGAAAGGGACATTTGTCATCTCTGTTAGAACTGACGTCAGAAAACTGAGCCCTAATAACCATTCTCGTGTCTTTTCCCGTGCCATGTTATGAGGGGGTGGGGGAGGCCAGAGGGGGTGAGGGGGCATTGCCTGGAGTGAATGCTTGACGGGCATCAATTTATTCCAGGTGATCCGATGGAACAAATGCCCACACACACAACTGCTGACGGCCGAGGGGTAATGACTCATGAACATAATACCCGTGTGCAATGTCAGTCAGTTTGAAGAGGGAGGGGTGGGGGGGTGGAAAAGTCAAGGTGTATGAGCCTGTGGAATGCCACCCTGTTCAGTTCGTCTAGTGCTATCCATCTCGTCAACTACTCGATCTAAGTCCACTTTTGTCCCTATTCAAATGAATGTGTAGCTCATGCTACCCTTCTACCCTATTATTTCTGTTCTCCCTGACTTTCACGGGTGGCTATATGTGACACACACACACACCACGAAAGGGACATTTAAGTGTCAAGTGCTGACCATTCTGAGACAATTAGACGTTTGAAAACGTCAGACAATTCCCCTTCTAATCGAAACAAAGGCAGACCATTCCAAAGAGATGTGCTTGACAAGAAAAAGAACGTTGGCCAGCAGATTTGAGACGGATGGAGGGAATGGAAAGGAGACGAGAATCAGAAGACGAACGTAGTTGGCGAGCTGGGACATTTTGAAGAAGATCAGACAGATACTAGCTTGAAGTGACTTGAAGCAAGGAGCTGAATTTTGTAAATACGTGATTGAACTGGGACTCAATTTTAATCGTACCTAGGGGAGCGAGAAATGAGACGAGCCATTATTCTGGACCATTGGAGCTTAGAGATGAGAATTGATCCTTTTTTAAACATGGAAAGATAAGAGACCATAGTAAAGAGTATCCTTTATAAACATGGAAGATAAGAAGTTAGAGAATAGGCCTACAAACATATCTATAACTCAAAATTGTCCAAAAATTATATTTTTGACTTTGCAATCCTGTTGTGAGCAGCTAGCCCAGCGACTTCATGTCCCTTTTGTGGTGCTAGGTAGCATTATGACTAATCTGACAAAGCATACTGAACAATACCGAAATGTATTGGCGTTTGGTGGTACGTGGTGTCAGCCTAGCCATGACCGCTGCTTCGTTTGGTCCTTCCTTTCTTCCTTCCTTCCTTTCTTCCTTCCTTTCTTCCTTCCTTTCTTTCTTTCTTTCTTTCTTTCTGTCTTTATTCGTTTGAAAATCTGTTTAACGTCCTCCGGTCTGGAACAGACCCATATATGGGACATCAGTAGATATAAAGACGGTGGGAACGATACTGGAGGCAATGCCCGGAGGCAGTGCCACACCAGTAAAGTCCCGAATTTTTAACAATACGGATGAAATGTTTTATTTATTTATTCGTTGATTTTTCCATATTGATTTATTTATC
>CM065689.1:48640494-48645494 GCA_017654935.2 Phymorhynchus buccinoides | reverse complement strand
AGAGAGAGAGGAAAAAGGAAGAATAAAACATTGTGAGAAAACGAGTGGCTTGTGCATTACATACAGTAGGCCTACATGAATGTGCATAGTCATATCAACGTAAACGAATTGTGAGAGAGGGAAACAAAGAATTGAAGATAACACATTTTGATAAAATTTAAAAAAAAGAGTGATTCGTCCACAGTACTTGAATGTGCATAGCCATATCAACGTAAACGAATTGAGAGAAAGGGGAAAAAGTGAAAACAACACGTTCTGATACAAAATGAGTGATTCGTCCACAGTACTTGAATGTGCATAGTAAACGTAAACGAATTGAGATGAAGTGGGAGGAACCTGAAAGAGAGAGAGAGGGGTGGAATGAAAATAACACATTGTGAGACAAATGAGTGGCTCCTCCACGTTACATGAATGTGCATAACATCAACAACGTTAATAATAAGAATGCAAATGAAAATATCTCATTGTGAGGAGAGAAAACCGTGAAAAGAAACATTGTGGGTGACATTTCTAAACAAAAGTAAAGAAAAATGTCTAGTTTGTGTGCTGAAGAAAAAAGACCCAATAACAACAAAAACGTTTATCATGCCTACCTTAGCTCATAAACCAGCAGCAGTGTTTTACTCACAAAAAAGAATCTAGAGATTAGCCAAAAGATTTATGATGTTTACTGTTGGATACGGCGTGTGTGTTTTATTGTGCAGTGGTGATTTACAAAGCGCGTTTCTTTCTTTTTCATCTGAGGTATTCGCCACAAATCTCTCAAAACAAACTATGCATTGACGAGGGAGCAAGGTGGCAGGGTAGTCAGGGTGTTTGCCTGACAGTTCACTGCGACGGTGAGTGACTTGGGTTCGAATCCCACTCTCGCTCTTTCTTTTCCAATTCGACGAACTGAACGCCGAGTCCTTCAGATGGGGACTCGAAGCAAGTCTGGCCAGAGCGTTTTACGCTGTAGTTGCTGCGTTGGTGTACGTGCTAAAGTTAGTATTATTGTCGAAGCCGTATGGTAAGGGCCCCGAATATCCGGACGCAAAATAGATCTGTCAAAAGCTTTCAAAATAGATAAGGTGACACACCTTTCAAAGACTACACTGATTAGAGAAATACAAATTTCTATATTCATGCTAATTTTGGTCTCATAATCTCCAAAAAGCAAATGTTATTCGACTTTTAAAAAAACACCGAAACTGTCTGACATTGACACCTACCTCTGGAAAGCTTCAAATGAAAGGAAATCAACGACTAGTTGATATCAACCAGAAGCACTAACAAATGAAGAAGACACTAAATCACAGCACTGTCATATTTTTGTTTAGAAAAGCATTCATATTCTTTCCAAAACAAAAAGACTCAAAATAGAACCAACATTACGTAAATTTCATTTGCGTCATTCTAGGGTTAGAAGCTTGCATTTGGACAATTATTAACAAGTTTTGGTTTAAACTTCTTTATTTCTTCCTTATAACGTAACAAAATAATAGATATGAGAATAAAGGGCAGCAACAAGCCTTCGGCTTATATCGTGCCCGTACACATTACACAATTTAAAATTTATGAGACCGAACATAAACAGCACATAAACATTTTCCAAACATTTCCAATCAGCATTTAGATACACCAATATATGATTTGAGCAAGTTAGGAGTTTCAAAAAGAAGGAAAAAAAGGGATGAACAACATTATCACATGAATAATAATAATAATAATAATAATAATAATAATGAGAGACGAGAGGATCAACAATTTATAATAAATCGAATTAACATTTGCCAAATTTTTTGGCTTGCCTACCACACATTCATAAGTACTATAATTATGTCTAGCAATAAAATAATTAACAAGTTTTCGCTAGAAGCCTTTCTGAGCCATGATTTTCGGCTCATGAATTCACTACTATTTCGCTGCATTATTAGAAGGCATCGTTTGGCCACAGTACTTCGCCGTTAAAACACACACACAAAAACTACTGTTCGGACATAGGAGCCGTCCGAAATTTGGGTCCCTTCCCTTAGTAGCCTACTAAAAAGTAGGGAGGCTACGATAGTACTAAGCAGCAGCAGTAATGCTCAGTTTGTTCGCGTTAGTGCACAATACGAAACTCCACACACACACAATAACACAAAATACAAAACGGAGAAGAAGAAACATGAATCTGTTATGCTGACATAATGTTAACCTTTTGCTAAGCGAAACAGCGTGTTGTGACCGAAGACGTCAATACTGTGAATAAGGCGTCAAAGACAAGGTGCAACACCCGAGAAGGCGAACCAGAATGCCAGTAGGTCATGCTAACCGGGGTCACAGAAATTCTAGAAGATAAAGGACAAAGGTATGCTTGAGAGAGAGAGAGAGAGAGAGAGAGAGAGAGAGAGAGAGAGAGAGAGAGAGAGAGAGAGAGAGAGAGAGAGAAGAGAGAGAGAGAGAGAGAGAGAATATGGAGAGAACGTGGAGGAAAGGAAGGACAGTACAGTGACACTTGACACTTGACATTTGAAAAATTTATAGAGAGAGGACAGAAAGGAAAAGATAGAGAGAAAGAGAGAGAGGAAAAGAAGGAAAGGACAGAGAGAAAGAGAGAGAGGAAAAGAAGGAAAGGATAGAGAGAAAGAGAGAGAGGAAAGGAAGGAGAGGACAGAGAGAAAGAGAGGAAAGGACAGAGAGAAAGAGAGAGAGGAAAGGACAGAGAGAAAGAGAGACAGGAAAGGAAGGAAAGGACAGAGAGAAAGAGAGACAGGAAAGGAAGGAAAGGACAGAGAGAAAGAGAGAGAGGAAAGGAATGAAAGAGAGAAAGAGAGAGAGAGGAAAGGAAGGAAAGAGAGAGAGAAAGAGAGAGAGAAAGGAAGGAAAGGAGAGAGAAGGAGAGAGACAGGAAAGGAATGAAAGGACAGAGAGAAAGAGAGACAGGAAAGGAAGGAAAGGACAGAGAGAAAGAGAGAGAGGAAAGCAAGGAAAGGACAGAGAGAAAGAGAGAGAAAGGAAGGAAAGGACAGAGAGAAAGAGAGAGAGGAAAAGAAGGAAAGGACAGAGAGAAAGAGAGAGAGGAAAGGAAGGAAAGGACAGAGAGAAAGAGAGAGAGGAAAGGAAGGAAAGGACAGAGAGAAAGAGAGAGAGGAAAGGAAGGAAAGGACAGAGAGAAAGAGAGAGGGAAAGGAAGGGAAAGGACAGAGAGAAAGAGAGACAGGAAAGGAAGGAAAGGACAGAGAGAAAGAGAAAGGAAAGGAAAGAGAGAAAGAGAGACAGGAAAGGAAAGGGGAAAGGACAGAGAGAAAGAGAGAGGAAAGGAAGGAAAGGACAGAGAGAAAGAGAGACAGGAAAGGAAGGAAAGGACAGAGAGAAAGAGAGACAGGAAAGGAAGGAAAGGACAAAGAGGAAGAGAGACAGGAAAGGAAGGAAAGGACAGAGAGAAAGAGAGAGAGGAAAGGACAAAGAGAGAAGAGAGACAGGAAAGGAAGGAAAGGACAGAGAGAAAGAGAGGAAAGGACAGAAAGAAAGAGACACAGAGAAAGGAAGGAAATGACATAGAGAAAGAGAGGAAAGGACAGAAAGAAAGAGAGAGGAAAGGAAGGGGAGGACAGATAGTGGACAGAGAGAGGAAAGAGAGGAAAGGACAGAGAGAAAGAGAGACAGGAAAGGAAGGAAAGGACAGAGAGAAAGAGAGGACAGGAAAGGAAGGACACGGAAAGGACAGACAGAGAGAGAGAGAAAGGAAGGAAAGGACAGAGAGGAAGAGAGACAGGAAAGGAATGAAAGGACAGAGAGAAAGAGAGACAGGAAAGGACAGAGAGGACAAGAGAGACAGAGAGAGAGGAAGAGGAAGGAGGAGGAGAGAGAGAAAGGAGAGAAATGAAAGGACAGAGAGAAAGAGAGACAGGAAAGGAAGGAAATGACAGAGAGAAAGAGAGACAGGAAAGGAATGAAAGGACAGAGAGGAAGAGAGACAGGAAAGGAAGGGGAGGACAGAGTGGAAGAGAGACAGGAAAGGAATGAGAGGACAGAGAGAAAGAGAGGAAAGGACAGAGAGAAAGAGAGGAAAGGACAGAGAGAAAGAGAGACAGGAAAGGAAGGGGAGGACAGAGAAAGAGAGACAGGAAAGGACAGAGAGGAAGAGAGACAGGAAAGGAAGAAGGAAAGGACAGAGAGAAAGTCACCGAAATTATTGAAGATCAAGAGCAAAGGTATACCAGAGAGGGGGGGGGGGGGGAGAGAGAGAGAGAGAGAGAGAGAGAGAGAGAGAGAGAGAGAGAGAGAGAGAGAGAGGAGAGACAGACAGACAGACAGACAGACAGACAGACAGACAGACATAGATAGAGACAGACAGAGATCTATATAGACAGAGAGTTGTTGACACTGTAAGAACGCGTTGTAACTCCATAGTTGTCGATCGAAGGACAATATTTCATGCCAGTGCAGATGTTTTAATGGGAGTCGTGATCGTTTCGTTGACGTACAATATTACGAAATGCCGTGGAGCGCGAACGAACTGTGCATCATCGCATGCAATATGATACGAAGTTCCTTATAGATGGTATGCATGATATGCTTACCGCGTGAGGTAATGATCGATTACCTGTAATTAAGACTCTTCACGAGTATTATGTCCTACGTGGGGTATGTTTAATAGAAGATTTTCGGAGAAAAAAACACCTAGGGGAGAGCAAGCCCTTCGTGAAGATTAGAGCTGATTAGCTCGACTTACTCGGTCAAAACCATAGCAATCATGGCGGCATGGCGTCGAAGTTTGAAACCGCAGGATGCGAGCCAGCGACTTGCAAACATTGTTTTTTTGTTTTGTTTTTTTGTTTTTTTACAAAAATGAGGGTTGGCCAGTATCCACAAACTAATAAACTTGCACAATGTGACGTAAAAATATAAATGGCATCAATTTTAGAACGCCGCACGGTGTTCTAAGTGATGTAAGTCTACTCAAACACACGAGGCGACAGCTGGGGATCTACCTGATGGTAGAGTAATTTCCCCTGTTTGACCGATTGAATTAG
>CM065689.1:48610494-48617994 GCA_017654935.2 Phymorhynchus buccinoides | reverse complement strand
GACAAGAAGAAGAAGAAGAAAAAGAAGAAGAAGAAGAAGAAAAAGAAGAAGAAGAAGAAGAAGAAGAAGAAGAAGAAGAAGAAGAAGAAGAAGAAGAAGAAGAAGAAGAAGAAGAAGAAGAAGAAGAAGAAGAAGAAAGAAGAAGAAGAAAAGAAGAAGAAGAAGAAGAAGAAGAAGAAGAAGAAAAAAAGAAGAAGAAGAAGAAGAAGACGAAGAAGAAGAAGAAGAAGAAGAAGAAGAAGAAGAAGAAGAAGAAGAAGAAAAGAAGAAGAAGAAGAAGAAGAAGAAGAAGAAAAGAAAGAAGAAAAAGAAGAAGAAGAAGAAGAAGAAGAAGAAGAAGAAGAAGAAGAAGAAGAAGAAGAAGAAGAAGAAGAAGAAGAAGAAGAAGAAGAAGAAGAAGAAAGAAAAAAAGCAGAAGAAGAAGAAGAAGAAGAAGAAGAAGAAGAAGAAGAAGAAGAAGAAGAAGAAGAAGAAGAAGAAGAAGAAGAAGAAGAAGAAAGAAGAAGAAGAAGAAGAAAGAAAAAAAGAAGAAGAAGAAGAAGAAGAAGAAGAATAAGAAGAAGAAGAAGAAGAAGAAGAAGAAGAAGAAGAAGAAAAGAAAAAAAAAGCAGAAGAAAGAAGAAGAAGAAGAAGAAGAAGAAGAAGAAAGAAAGAAGAAGAAGAAGAAGAAGAAGAAGAAGAAGAAGAAGAAGAAGAAGAAGAAGAAGAAGAAGAAGAAGAAAAGAAAAAAAAGAAGCAGAAGAAGAAGACGAAGAAGAAGAAGAAGAAGAAGAAGAAGAAGAGGAAGAAGAAGAAGAAGAAGAAGAAGAAGAAGAAGAAGAAAAGAAGAAGAAGAAGAAGAAGAAGAAGAAGAAGAAGAAGTATGAGACTTTAGATCAAATTCATGTATTGGGGTGGACATGAACTATTGTAGTGAAATAAACTAGTAGAATTATATCATAGTCATGCCTCACAGATGGCGTCACGGTTGGATAGCCGTATAATGACTAAAGTTGGATGTCCAGATCGAGTAGGGCTTTGATGGATTGTACCTCTCAGTAGATTGATCAGCTGCGGAGTCATACAGTAGGTACATCAGGTGCGAATCTTAACACACCAAAGAAGTCAACACCACTAACGTATCGACTGAGATCCAAATAAACCCAATGATTTAGTATTACTAGCGCAACGCCTAGTACTGGCAATGCGCCGTACTGATAACGCCACGTACTGGTAACGCTGAGTACTGGTTTCGCCGGGTCCGCGAAATATTATTATTACTTTTGTCTCTCTCCCTCCTTCCATCTTCTTCACTCATCCCGTTCTACTACCCCCCGCACCTTACTGAGTACAGTAAATTTGAAGCGATTCGGTGAAGAAAAGGCGGAGTTATAAGGCCCTGTTTCCCGTTGGCGCTGCTCTGAGAGTGATGCGCTCTCCCTAGTAACGGTAACGCCTAGTAACGGTAACGCCAAGTACTGGAAACGCTGAGTACAGCAAATTTGAAGCGATTCGGTTAAGAAACGGCGGAGTTATAAGGCCCCGTTTCCCGTTGGCGCTGCTCTGAGAGTGACGCGCTCTCTCGATTCTGTTCAAAGTTCCTGCTAGGCTTTGCCCGGGCCATAGCAAGCCTGACAGCAAATCTGAAGCGATTCGGTTAAGAAACGGCAGAGTTATTCGTGACAAGGTGAAGCGGCGAATAGCGCGCGCGTTTCTGAACCGATTCGCGTCGGGTTTGGCACACGGATAGTCACCGTCACCAGTCATCTACCTGCCAACTTTGAAGGCAATCGGCCCAGAAACGCCGGAGATACGGGCGCCGAGAGTCCTGGGGATACGCGTTTCGCGCATTTGCCAAACCGCGCAAATGACTCGGCCGCCTCGGTTGCCGTTGCCATCGTCCCGTCAGGGCTCATAGCAAATTTGAAGCGATTCGGTCAAAAAACGGCGGAGTTATAAGGCGCGTTTTGTGTTTCAGACAGACAGACACACACACGGACACTTGGCTTTTTACTATATGATATGGTCTTTATGCACGCGAGCACACGCACGTACATACGCACGTATGTACACACACACACACACACACACACACACACACACACACACACACACACACACACACACACACACACACACACACACACACTCGCGCAAGTTTCTTTTCAATGGACGCATTATTTCAGTTATTGACTATGCATAAAGTATTATAACATAGCTACAGCGATGCTAATTTGAAAACAATCAATCGTATGTATAAAAAAAAGTCATTACATTATTTCTGTTAAAATCAAGCTCACTAACCTTTGAAGATTGTAACGAATTATTATTAACATTACATGATAGACTTTTCTTCAACAAAGCACTGCTTATGTTCAATGTTATAAATGGGAATGCTCCCTTAAAGACCCACCACGTCACGTGTCAAAAGCACGGTTTTCGCGTGTTTTCCCTCTTACAGCTGGTAAGAAATCTTAAGAAATCTTCCTAGCATAAGAGGGAATGTGGCACGCGACGTGGGGGGTCTCTAAGGCTTACATATGTGATATAGCACCACGAAAGGGACATTAAGTCGCTGGACCAGATTCTCACAAAAGGCTTGGAAAATTCGAAATCTCATTTTTGGTCAGTTTTGAGTGATGGGTATTTTCGTGTTCTCTTACACCTTATCGTTCATATTGATAGAGGATGATGTTGAATGTGGTCTCTAAATGGTCTTTTAAGTATTTTGTGATAAGTAGGTCGATGCATTTTCTACAGCTAGGCTAGATTTAGACTGTTTTCTCAAAATGGTCGACGCTCACCATACTAACTTCCAATGCTTATAACTCGGGAATGGAAAAACATACAGGAATGGTTCTTGTATTATTAGAAAGAACATTGTCTGAAGTTTTCAAATGTGTAATTTTCTCAGAATGGTCAGTTTGGCACTTAATGTCCCTTTCGTGGTGCTGGGTCACTGATGCATTCAGAACAAATCCCTACAGACATAATCATGTGTTAGCATTTCTAAGACCTAGAAACAACCTCTTTAAGGCTGGTTTCCTGTACTATGGCGGAGCCCCGTGGAACAGCCTGCTGGCTACTTTAAAAAACATAAGAAATAAAAGTTATTTTAAGACAAGGCTCGAATCGTATCTTGCCACTACGCAACGTAATAATTCGTGATAGTCGTTGTGTAAATTATTGCTCTTTTGGTTTCTAAAAATGGGTTACCGCGGAAACTTGATTTCAGGAGCTCTCCGAAGCATCTTTAAAAAAGAAACACTGTTGCATACTTTCATGCATTGAATCTTCTTTATAAATTTGGAAACAATCGAAACGATTAGACGTTAAACCAACCATTGAGAGACAGAGAGAGAGAAACGACAGCAGAGAAAGGTGGCAGAGTGGTTAAGGCGTTCGCCTGCCAAATGTAATGCGTGACTGCAATGTGAGTGACCCGGGTTCGAATCCCGGCCTCGCCCTTTCTTTTTAGTTCGACAGGAACATCGAAACTGAACGTCGAGTCCTTCGGATGGGGACTTAAAGCTAGTGTGACCCCGTGCGCTTTACGCACGTAAAAGTCCCACGGCAGTTGAAAGTCGGTAAGAGCAGGGAGACATCCCGCTGCCTGGTATGGCCAAATTGATAGCTAGGTTTTCCACGTGTGCCCACACACCCTCCTCACCCTGCCCCCCCCCCCTCTCCCCCCCAAGCAACATTGGATAGGCGCTGCACTTGCGGCGACGCCCTCTCCGGAGAGAGCAGCCCGAATTTCACAGAGATAAGTCCATGCGACTAGAATATACCAAATACAAATACCATTAACCCTTTCACTGCCAAAGTCGCATTTTAGCACCGCAGTGATTCAACACCTATGTCACTAAAAGGCATTGTCTTAATTTTGGGAAGTAAGGATAGACCTTATTTTATATGTCACAGAAGAATCCACAATACTGCAGATGGATTTTGTTCTCTATCCAGGTACATTTAATGGAAAATTTTGGTTGAAATATCGTTGGCGGTGAAAGGGTTAATATTATAACAATTATTAACGATTTTGTGGATTACATTTTTTTAGTCACCCCATATAAAAAAAAAAGAAGGCCAATGCGTATCCTTCGAGATTTTACAGGATCTCTATAATTTCAAATGCCCCAAATGGCCCTTTGGCGCAGAAGGCGTAACAATCTCTATTTTTCTCTCTCTCTCTGTATCCTTCGATAGCCTAATGGACACCAAAAAGGATATCAGATATATTGTGCGATATTCAATTACAACAGTATTGTTAAAAGCGTACACACACAAAATGTAAAATAAAGAGTCAAACAACTAAAACAATTCCAACGAAAAGAATGCTTTTTAGCAGTATTATTATATTGTTGCTTCGTTCGGAAGTAATCGGATTTTGAGAGCTTTTCCCTCCAGAACGACAGAATGAATTATTACATTTAGAAGAATGGGAATAAAACGGGAAAAGGATGACACAGATCATTTCCAAAATGTAAAAAAGAGAATAGGTAAAAGGAACATAAGCTCGCAAGACATCGTATTGTGCGAATTAAGAAATATCTTAACCCTTTCACCGCCAAAGTCGCATTTTAGCACCACAGTGATTTAACATCTATGTCACTAAAAGGCATTAAATTGGGGTCTATTATCCAAAGACCCTGTTGTCTTAGTTTTTGGGAAGTAAGGATAGACCTTATTGTATATATGTCACAGAAGAATCCCCAATACTGCAGGTGGATTTTGTTCTCTACCCAGGTTAATTTAATGGAACGTTTTGGCTGAAATATGGCTGGCGGTGAAAGGGTTAAAAAGAGGGAGAGAGAGAGAGAGAGAGAGAGAGAGAGAGAGAGAGAGAGAGAGAGAGAGAGAGAGAGAGAGAGAGAGAGAGAGAGAGAGAGAGTGGACACTGGACACTGGACACTGGACATTTTTTTTATTGACAATAGCTTTTTACAGCCTTAATGCCAAGGGGGTGCATTAGATAACAAAACATACTAACGGCGAACGAAAGGATAAGAAACAGAACTTATAAACATAATGCCTGAAATGAAATAAAACATGTATTCAAGTAACTGTGTTAACAACAATCTTTAAAGCAATAATTCGCACACGCACGCACACGCACGCACACGCACGCACGCACGCACACACACGCACGCACACACGCACACACACGCACGCACACGCACGCACACACACACACACACACACACACACACACACACACACACACACACACACACACAATCGCGAGCAAGCGTGCGCGCGCACTCACACACAACATATACATTGTTGATCATCCAACTTCGATCAATGCTCCACATGTCTAATCCTATTATTATTAATTTATAATCTCTCTCTCTCTCTCTCTCTCTCTCTCTCTCTCTCTCTCTCTCTCTCTCTCTCTCTCTCTCTCTCTCTCTCTCTCTCTCTCTCTCTCCTTTTTTTTCCAAAGACAAATGATCATTTATCTCCCTTACTTCATTTTTAAAGTACACTCGCTTAATTCCCTTGTTTTATCAACTGTATCAACGTCATCAAGATAAATCTATAAACGCTGTTCTGATGACATTTGTTTACTTCTTAAATTGTATGCCTCAGCAAGAAACTTTGCAAATGGTAATATAATTTTCTCATTTTCAGATGCAATAATGGCAACTAAATCGTGCCTTACAAACATTTGTAAGGAAAATACATTATATTTACTACGGGTATTATTGTATGCAGAGCAATGAAAAATAAAATGATGTTCATTCTCTATTGCCTTTCGACACATTAAACAAAGTTGATCTCTTTCTTGGTCATCAGCATACCATCTTTTATTAGCACTTAACCCCAAAGTTCTTGTCCTTACTCTCGCCAAGAGACTCCGATGCCACCTATTTTTAATAACGGAAATGTACTTTTCTATCTGGAAAGTGTTTTTAAAAGAAAAGTACCAGTTATACTTTGTGTTTTCTTCAAAATAGGAATGCCAATTCTGTTTGTAAGAACAGATAAGACGGTCTTTAAATTCGGAAATAAAAGCAGATTCGCATCCGACTCCCTGACTGATCCAGACAATAACAAATCCATTAATAGTAAGAACGTTTTTTATGTTGTCAACCCAGTTTTTCTTTCCCTCATTGTGTTGTACTAGTAACATATCGTATGCCTGTCTACATAATCTTGTCATTGGTAACTTTATAAGTTTTAACCAGTATTTAATGCATTTCACAGTCGTTCGGATTCTGAGAGGGTACCTGCCAGTCTCACCATAGGCAGCTGTATTTGAAGAGTGCATAGGTATATTCAAAAATCTTTTAATCGCATATGTATGTACTTTTTCTATGTGATAACTTTCTATAGCACCCCAGATTTCAGCCCCATACGTCAAAATAGGCTCAACTTGAGAATCAAACAACTTCCAGTATAATAAAGGATCTACAGAGTTTAGCTTTTTCATGGCTCTAAGAATTTCAATAACAGCCCTTTTTCCTTTCCTGCAAGCTTCCATCCAAGCAGCATTTAAACTTAATTTAGTAGTGAAAGTTATTCCGAGATATTTATAGGAATTAGTAACTTTAATGTCAGAATTTCCATATTGCCATTTTTCATGAGCGGAAAGATGTCCTCCCTTACGAAATATCATTACATTTGTTTTATCTAAATTAACACAAAGACCCAACCTATCAGCTTCTTCTTTTAAAACATTTAACTGGTTTTGCAACCCAACAACTGTGTCTGATAGTAGTACGATGTCATAAGAAACATTTCAACAGCCCCGGGGATCATTTGAATTCCATGCTTACCTTTTTTCGATAATTCAATAGCCAGTTCATTAATAAAGAAAACAATTGTTGTGGACTAAGTAAACAACCTTGTTTGACACCTCTTGGACAATTAAAAAATTCTGTGTAAACACTTTTATCTCTTACACAAGCTAGTACAGTACTATATATTCCTTTAACAGCTCTATATAACTTACCATTAATGCCACTATTTCTAAGAACGTTCCATAATGCATTTCTATTAACTGAATCGAAAGCCTTTCGAAAGTCAACGAAAGCTACATACAACTTAGAATTTCTATTTAGATACTTTTGAACCAAGGCATATAACGTAAATATATGATCAGTAGTGCTGTACCCCGCCCTGAAACCTGCCTGTTCTTCGATTATCTTTGATTCTCTATCTGCCCATTTACTAAGCCTTTGATTTAAAATATGTGTATAAACCTTTCCTATTACACTTGTTAATGCCACCCCTCTGTAATTATCCGGATTGTTACTATCCCCTTTTTTGAAAATTGGCACAATAATAGATTTTGACCAAGCTGTTGGAAATACACCTTTTTCAAACAAAACATTAAATAGAGAGAGAGAGAGAGAGAGAGAGAGAGAGAGAGAGAGAGAGAGAGAGAGAGAGAGAGAGAGAGAGAGAGAGAGAGAGAGACAGAGAGAGAGAGAGAGAGAGAGAGAGAGAGAGAGAGAGAGAGAGCAAGACAGAGAGACAGAGAGAGAGAGAGAGAGAGAGGGAGAGAGAGAG
>CM065689.1:48597994-48600494 GCA_017654935.2 Phymorhynchus buccinoides | reverse complement strand
TCTCCCTCTCTCTCCCTTCTCTCTCCCTCTCTCAATCTCTCTCTCTCTCTCTCTCTCTCTCTTCTCTTCTCCTCTCCATCTCCTCTCCTCCTTCCCTCCTCTCCTCTCTCTCTCTCTCTCCCTCTCCTCTCCTCTCTCTCGCTCTCTCGTCTCCCTCTCTCTCTCTCTCTCCTCTCTCTATCTCTCCTCTCCCTCTCTCCCTCTCTCTCTCTCTCCTCACACACTCTCTCTCTCTCTCTCTCTCTCCTCTCCCTCTCCTCTCTCATCTCTCTCTCTCTCTCTCTCCTCTCTCCCGTCTCTCTCTCTCCTCTCTCTCTCTCTCTCCTCTTCTCTCTCTGTCCCCCCTCCCCCTCATCTCTCCTCTCATACTCGATCCTCCCTCCGCTCTCTCTCTCTCTCTCAATCTCCCATCGATTCACTCCTCATCTTAAGTCCTCTCTGTTCCCTTTACCTACATCCTCTCTCCCTCATCTCTCCTCTCCCCTCGTCCTCTCTCATCTGAATCCTCTCTCTCTCCCCCCCTCTCTCTCTCCCTCTCTCACCTCTCCCTCCCACTCTCTCATCTCTCTCTCTCTCTCAAGCCTCCTCCCCTCCACTCTCTCCTCCCCTCTCTCTCCTCTCGGCCCCTCTCTCCCTTCCCTCTCCATCTCTCTCTCTCTCGTCTTTCCCTCTTGTCTCTCGTCTCTTTTATTTTTCTCTCTTCCGATCTCTCTCCTATCCCTCCTTCTCTCTGTTCCTCCCCCTCTCCCTCTGACTCTCAAATCCTACTCTCTCCCCTCTCATCCTCTGCGAACTCTCTTATCTCCTGATGATCTCCTCTCTCTCTGCCGAATCTCTCTCTACTTCTCTCTCATCCTCGGTCTCTCATTCTGTCTTCAACTCTCTCTCCGTCTCATCCCTCCTCCTATCCTCTCTCCTCTCTCTCCCTCATCCTCAATCCCTCTCTCTGGCTCATCTCTCTCTCTCGGTCCTGTTCTCCCTCCTCAGACGGTCCTCCTCGTCTCGTCAAAGTAAGGGATGCGATCGATTGTTGTCTTCTTATCATGGTCCCTCCTCTCTCATCCTCTCTCCGTCTCCTCTCCTGTTCTCCTGTTCTCGCTCCTCTCGTCTCTCTCTATCCAATCCTCTATCTCATCCCTCGTCTCTCACACTCTCTCCGCATCTTCATCTCAGGGACTTCTCTCTCTCTCTCTCTCTTTTTCACTCTCTCTCTCTATCACCCACTCCTCTCATGTTCTCCTTCCCCGTTCCTCTCTCTCCTCCCTCCCCCTCTCCCTACCTCTCATCCTCCCCCTCTCTCCTCTCTCTCATCCTCTCTCACTCTCACTCTCTCTCTTCCTCTCTCTCTCTCCTCTCCTCTCTCTCTCTCTCTCTCTGTCCGACTCCTCTCCCGTCCTCAGTCTCTCTCTCTCGCTCTCTCTCTCTCCCTCTCTCTCCTCTCCTCTCGTCCTCATATCTCTCTCCCCTCTCTCTCCGCTCGACCCTCCTCCTCTCCTTTCTCTCCTCTCTCATCTCCTCCCTCTCTACTCATTATCTCCTCCCTCTCTCTCTCTCCCTCCTGCCCGCACCTCCTCTCTCTCGCTCTCTCTCCCTCTCTCTCTCTCCTCTCTCTCTCGCTCACTCCTCCTCTCTCCCTCTCTCCCTCTCCTCTCTCCTCTCTCTTAGCTCTCTCTCTCCCTCTCCTCCCTCTCTCCTCTCTCCTCTCTCTCTCTGTCGTCTCTCCTCCCTCTCCCTTCTCCCTCTCTCTCTCTCTCAAAGTCTTGTCTCCTCTCTCTCCCATTAAATCCACTTACCTCTCATCCTCTTGTCATGATCTCCTTTCTCTCTCTTTTGACCCTTACTCTCTCTCAATACCCTCTCTTCTCCTCCACCTCTCTCCCCCTCTCCCTCCCTCCCTCTCTCCGCCCTCCCTCTCTCCTCTTCCTCCAGCTCTCTCTCCTGTCGTCTCTCTCCATTCTCTCCCTCTCTCATCTCTCTCCCTCTTCTCTCTCTCTTCTCTCCCGTCCTCCCTCTCTCTCCCTCTCTCTCTCTCTCATCTCCATCTTCATCTCTCTCCCCTCTCTCTCTCTATCTCTCCTCCAACTCTCTCTCTCTCTCTCTCCCTCCCTCTTCTCTCTCTCTCTCTCATCCTCTCTCTCTTCTCCTCTCTCTCCTCCTCTCTTCGCTCTCTCTCTCTCTCTCCTCTCTCTCTCTCTCCTCTCTCTCCTCTCCTCGCCCTCTCTCTCTCTCTCTCTCCCTCGTCTCTCTCCTCTCTCCTCTCTCTCTCTATCTCTGTCTCTCTCCTCCATCTCTCTCTCTTCCTCTCTCTCTCCCTCTCTCCTCCTCCCTTTCACTCTCTCCCTCTCTCTCTCTCTCTCGCCCTCTTCTCTCTCTCCTCTCTCTCTCTCTCCCTCTCCGTCTCTCTCTCTCTCTCTCTCTCTCGCTCACTCTCCCCTCTCTCTCTCTCCCTCTCTCTGTTCCCCGCTCTCTCTCCTCTCTCTCGTCTCTCTCCTCTCTCCTC
>CM065689.1:48585494-48592994 GCA_017654935.2 Phymorhynchus buccinoides | reverse complement strand
TGTGTGTTGTGTGTTGTATGTGTGTGTGTGTGTGTGTTTGGGGGGGGGGGGGGTGCGTGTTAATGTTGTGTGTGCTAATGTGTGTGTGTGTGTGTGTGTGTGTGTGTGTGTGGTGTGTGTGTGTGTGTGTGTGTTTATGTATGTGTGTGTGTGTACGTGCGCGCGCGCGCGCGCGGGAGTATCTGTGTGCATACATGTGTGTTTGTCACGTTATGTGGTGTGTGTCTGGGGTGTGGTCACTGTGTGTGTGCGTGCGCGCGCGCGCGCGTGTGTGTGTATGTGTGTGTGTGTGTGTGCAGTGTGTGTGTGCGCGCGCGTGTGCGTGTGTGCGTGTGCGTGTGCGCATGTGTGTGTGGTGTCACTGTGTGTGTTTATGTGAGTGGCAAGTGCATACGCGCACATGAATGATACGTAAAATTATTTGTCCTCCTTTGATTATATAGGGAATTCCCTTCCCCCTTCACCCCCCCCCCCCTTTCCGTCTCCCCTGAATAGGAAATCCTTGTGATACTGTCGCTATACATACGTACGTACATACATGCATACATACATACATACATACATACATACATGCAGTGCATACATACATACATACATACATACATACATACATACATACATACATACATGCATGTATACATACATACATACATACATACATACATATTACTATACATGCATACATGCATGCATGCATGCATGCATGCATACATACATACATACAATACATACAGACATACAGACATACAGACATACATACATACATACATACATACATACACATACAAAGATGTGCGTCTAGGTGTATGCTTGTTGGTACAGTAGTGCCAGTCCCTGGTGCCAGAGACACAGAGACAGAGAGGCGGAGATTGTGTTTCTCGCCTGCATGCATTACACTCTCAGTCGTGGAACCATCACACAACACACATTATGAGTATGAGTATGCCCGTACAGTCATGTCATAACTCACGTGCTCAGTCGTGTTTTGATGAGTATGCCCGTAGGCATTCGCGTATGATGGAACATAATTATCTCCTTTTTGTTTGTATTTTATGGCACGTGTGTGTGTGTGTGTGTGTGTGTGTGTGTGTGTGTGTGTGTGTGTGTGTGTGTGCGTGTGTGTGTGTGTGTGTGCGTGTGTGTGTGTGCGTGTGCGTGTGTAGTGCGTGCGTGTGTGTGTGTGTGTGCGTGCGTGCGTGTGCTGTGTGTGTGTGTGTCCGTGCGCGCGCATTCGTGAGTGCGTGTTTCGAGAAAATGAACCAGGCATACACAATCGTCATAATCGGGGCAGGCGGTTTGTTTTGTGTTTGTTTTTTGTTTGTGTGGGTGTGTGGTGGGGTGGGGGGGGGGAGGGGGTATGTTGTGTTTTGTGGATTTTGTATTGTGTCTGTCTCAGTTGAATCAGTGCAACGCGGTTCTTTCTTCTTCGCTTCTTTTTATTTTATTCTATTAAGGGAGTGCAAAAACCTGTGTATAGGTAGCTAGGTAATGTAGCCTTCAGGCCCACACTGGCACTGTGACAATACTACTCTCTCTTGGCAATCACTGTCAGCTTCCGTCATGATGCAAACTTGTGTGTTTTGTGGCAGTGGGTGCGGAGACTCCGCGGGTTTGCTTACCAAGTGTTTTGTGTGAGATGACTTGACTAGATCATCATCATGGTGACAACTGATGCAAGTGGTGTTTGTGATAAATGGTGCGTGGACTGTGGATTTACTTACCAAGTGTTTTGTGCGAGGTGACTTGACTACGGATCATCATCATGACATTTGAAATAATTTGATGCAAGTGTGTTTGTGATAGATGGTGCGTGGACTGTGGATTTCAAGCGTTGTGTGTATAATGAAGATGTGCCACCCCCCCTACCTATCTCGGTTAATTCTATTTTTCCGTTATTGCCTTTCTTACCATACATAAAGCTGTATTTTAGGAACATTTTTAGGTAATAACCTTTTTGGAATACTAACCCTAACCCTATCCCTAACCCTAAAGCCTAACCCTAACCCTAACCCTAACCCCCCCCCCCACCCCCCCCTACCCCCCCCCCGCCCCCCCCCCATAAGACGGAAAAACGCAACGAACCACAACTGTGACAAATCGCGGTGTACTGCAGTACATAGTGGGGGGTAGGGTTAGGTTTAGGGCTAGGGTTAGGGATAGGGTTAGTATTCCAAAAAGGTTATTAGCTAAAAATGTTCCTAAAATACAGCTTTATGTATGGTAAGAAAGGCAAAAACGGAAAAAAATAGAATTAACCGAGAAATGCAGGGGGGGGGGGGAATGGCACACTTGGATTAATATTTCCCCGGCCGACGTTTCATCTGTTGACTTTTTCCAGGGGTCTCTTTATTGTGAACAAGTTGTGGCCAGCACAAATGACATTTTCGTGGAAAATATTATAATATTATATAATCTTCTTACGACTGTGAATGGAAATAGAGTCTACAGGAGGAGTTTGGTAGTGATTCTGATTCAGCTTTCAAGCCAAGTTCCGTCTGATTCGATTCTGGAACCATCAGTGTTCTTCTCCAGATGATATTTACGGATTGGAATCAACACAGAAAAGTGTGGGGGGGGGAGGGGAGAGAGACACGTGGATGGACAGTAGGCCTATACAATTACAAGCCATCTCTGATGCCACGACCACTACTCAGTGGTGTTCGATTTCTCTCCCCCATCAGCTCCATAGTAGTTCTAGTAGTACGAGCTAGCTAGATGTAGCTTTGTGTAGTAGAGTGGCACATAGGTAACGCGTTCGCCTTGTGCCAAGTAAACCCGAGTTCGAACCTGGATACAGGGGTTTTTTCCTCTCATGCAAAAAAAAAAAAAAAAAAGGGTGGCGCGCCGCTGGCTGCGACGCTCTCTCCAAGGTGGGAGCAACCCAAATTTCACAGAGGCGCCTCTGTGACTATAAAGTACCTGATACCTAATAATACCTAATGCCTAAAATCAACCTGTACAGAATCATAGGTTTGTTGAAATTCAAGTGCTAGTATTCTACACGACCGCAAACCTCAATGGGTATTGCTGATGAACACGCCCAAAAGGAAGGAAACATCACTACGGACTTCACAAACAAAATGGCTTAGCGTGATGGTGATAGGGTGTCATCATCATTCGTGGAATCCAAGATACAAGGGGTGTCCCCACTATCACGCAAACAGCAGCCCAGGCCTCAGGAATAGCAGTCCCCTACTTTGATATCCGCTGGAAGTCGTGGCCCCATACGACTGACTGGCACGCGCGGGCGCATGCACAGACACACGCGCGGACGCGCGCGTATACACACACGCACATACACAGATACACACACACGCGCGCGCGCGCGCGCACGCACGCACGCACACACGCACGCACGCACGCACGCACGCACGCACGCACGCACGCACGCACGCACACGCACGCACGCACACGCACACGCACACACACATGCGCGTGCGCGTCTGGTAATATCAGGCAGGTACAGTAGGGAAGAAGGAACGCATACACACACACGCACATGCACAAAGACACACACACACACACACACACACACACACACACACACACACACACACACACACACACACACACACACACAGGTACACACACGTACACACACACACACGTACACATACACACACGTACACACACACACACACACACACACACACACACACACACACACACACACACACACACACACACACACACACACACACACACACACACACACACATGCACACACACACACACAACACACACACACACACACACACACACACACACACACACACACACACACACACACACACACACACACACACACGTCTGGTAATCTCAGACAGGTACAGTAGGGAAGAAGGAACGACCGTAGTGTAGCTGGCTGGGAAGGAATGCAGGCTCCTAGCTGTACTGCTTTTCATCACTAGTCTTGGAGATAAGAGCAAGCCAGTCGCTCGTTTCCGACCATGACTGCCAGATAGTTGAGGGTGGGGGGTGGGGGTGTATCCGCTGTTCTATTCTTGACAGTTGAGCTTTAATCAAGCGGAGGAGCCTTGCCTGGGCTACATCCCCACTCTTTTGACCCTTGAAAAGATTTGAGGACAGGTGACGTTGGGGGAAGGTCCCACAAAGGCCAACCCATCCCTTTGGCTGCAGCACTAAAGCCAATGCAAATATACCCCTCCCCGCCCCTAGTTTTAGAGTCACAGTCTTCCACAAAGCACAAATCGAATAGCGCTATAAGCTGTATAAATTATTATTAGTATGATTAGTAGTAGTAGTATTCTGTTCATCGAAGAACGCTATAGAAGCTTTATTTGTTGTTTGTTAAAACACGTGGGCAGCTCTCGTGTTGATAGGGCAGGCCTGGCCAAAGCATCTCTGGGTCCCATCAGCACCTTCGGTTGTTTCTTTTTTTATCACTAAGATGTGCCATGATTTTCCTCTCTTTTTTTTCTTCTTTTGTGTGTGTGTGTGGGGGGGGGGGGGGGGTAGATACCGTTACTTTATTGTACATACATTTCTCACTTTATTATTGGCCTTAGCTACAGACTAAATGTGGCCTAGCACCACGAAAGGGACATTAAGTGTCAAACGGACCATTCTGGGGAAATTATACAGTTGAAAACTTCGGATAAATTCTCTTTCTACAGATACAAAAAAACAAAAAACAATAGCTTCCCGAACCTTCGGCTCGGGGACTAAAACACATTCTTGTGTCTTTTCCTGTTCCAGAGTTATGAGCACTTTGGTAGGGTGAGTGTCGGCCATTTTGAGAAAACACTGTCTAAAGTCTAGCCCAGCTGAAGAAAAAGCATTAACCTACTCGTTTTAAAATACTTATGAATATGAAAGATAAGAAGTTAGTTAACACAAAAAATACCCGTAACTCAAAATTGCCAAACATGAGATGTTTGACTTTGCAAGCCTGTTGTGAGAAACTAGCCCAGCGACTTAATGTCCCTTTCGTGGTGCAGGGTCACCAATGTCATCCTATGGAAAAGAAGCTATTTAGAGATGGGTAGGTGAGGTAGATAGGGCCAGAGATATATCTGATAGGGCCTAGATAGAAGATACCTTTCCTATCTATTAGGAAGGTCGCCCCCCGCCCCACACCCACCCCATCCCACCCACCCACCCTGTATGTCCAGTGCTTGCAAATCAAAGATCCAGTCTTGCCAACCGGGCAAATTCTTGCATCTCTTAGGATCATGTTTGGTGGAGGTGGGGGAGGGGAGTGGTGGGGGGGGGGGGCAGATAGGTGGATGTGGGGGTAGTTGGGGGGAGTGTGTGTGTGTGTGTGTGTTTGTGTGTGTGTGTGTGTGTGTGTGTGTGTGTGTGTGTGTGTGTGTGTGTGTGTGTGTGTGTGTGTTTGTGTGTGTGTGTGTGTGTGTGTGTGTCTGTGTGTGTGTTTGTGTTGTGTGTGTGTGTGTGTGTGTGTGTGTGTGTGTGTGTGTGTGTGTGTGTGTGTGTGTGTGTGTGTTTGTGTGTGTGTGTGTGTGTTTGTGTGTGTGTGTGTGTGTGTGTGTGTGTGTGTGTGTGTGTGTCTGTGTGTGTGTTTGTGTGTGTGTGTGTGTGTGTGTGTGTGTGTGTGTGTGTGTGTGTGTGTGTGTGTGTGTGTGTGTGTGTGTGTGTGTGTGTTATTGTGAGACAGAGAAAGGAGGGGGGGTAGGTAGAGGTAAAAACAAAAATGTTCGTAGAGGCCGGTGAGAGAGAGAGGGGGGGGAGAGAGAGAGAGAGAGAGAGAGAGAGAGAGAGAGAGAGAGAGAGAGAGAGAGAGAGAGAGAGAGAGAGAGAGAGAGAGAGAGAGAGAGAGAGTGGATTTGAATTGAATTGAGAGAGAGAGAGAGAGAGAGAGAGAGAGAGAGAGAGAGAGAGAGAGAGAGAGAGAGAGAGAGAGAGAGAGAGAGAGAGAGAGACAGAGAGACAGAGAGAGACAGAGACAGATAGAATGCGAATGCGAGAGAGAGCGAGTACTTAACACATAATTTGTTGTTAGCACATGCAACATTGAACGATGGAATAAGTCACGCCATGGCCTCTGGACTAGGACCCATAGCAAGAACTGTTTCTCTGTGCTCTTTTGTCGGGTTTTGGCAGGGGTCATGGTTACGTTTCCGACGGTTACCGTGACGTCACTATCCGTGCAATCCCGCGATCAAATATCAAGTTATATTAATTGTTGTCAGGGGAGGTCCTGTCTTCCACCCTGTATGCATGCAACACAACAGTTCAATTACAATGGTCCGTTTCTGATTGGATAAAATAAAATTAAAATTAAAATTAACCCTTTCGCCGCCAAAGTCGCATTTTAGCACCACAGTGATTTAACACCTATGTCATTAAAAGGCATCAAATTGGGGTCTATTATCCAAATATCCTATTGTCTTAGTTTTGGGAAGTAAGGATAGACCTTATTGTGTATACGTCACAGAAGAATCCCCAATACTGCAGATTAATTTTGTTCTCTAACCAGGTAAAGTTGATGGAATTTTTGGCTGAAATATGGCTGGCGGTGAAAGGGTTAAAGGTAAAGGTAAAGATGTGCCACCCCCCCTACATTTCTCGGTTAATTGTATTTTTCCGTTTTTGCCTTTCTTACCATTCATAAAGCTGTATTTTAGGAACATTTTTAGCTAATAACCTTTTTGGAATACTAACCCTAGCCCTAACCCTAGCCCTAACCCTAGCCCTAACCCTAACCCTACCCTATAAGACGGGAAAACGCAACGAACCACAACTGTGACAAATCGCGGTGTACTGCAGTACATAGTGGGGGGTAGGGTTCGGTTTAGGGCTAGGGTTAGGGATAGGATTAGTATTCCAAAAAGGTTATTAGCTAAAAATGTTCTTAAAATACAGCTTTATGTATGGTAAGAAAGGCAAAAACGGAAAAATACAATTAACCGAGAAATGTAGGGGGGGTGGCACATCTTTACCTTTACATCGCGTTTAAGAAAAGAGTTTTAGTGAAAAATATTGTGCGGTGTCCATTAAATGTCTACGCATAATGTGTTTTTTTAAATAACTTTATTTAATCTTCTTAAAATCCGCATTTAAAGACACACTGACGCACCACGATTAAGTCCCGGGGGGGGGGGGGGGGGGGGTGTGTGGGTAGCTGTGACCCACATACAAAGGTCCCCAACTTCAAATTGAGCCTGCTCTTTAAAATGATGTTTCGTTTTCAATTTGGGGGCATTTTTATGGGAGTCAAACCTGGTCAAAGCAAGATTTCTTAAGAGGGAAAACACGTGAAACCCGTGATTTTTAGTTTTGTTTAGCTCTTGAGACAGTTCAGTTTATTTAGGAAGTAGGTATACTGATGCGCGTTACAATCACAATGCCTGTCTGTGATACAGCGATGGAGTTCAGAGCTCTCCTAGTTGACTCGACTCTTAGTCTTACCGAGCTATGAAGGCTGTTTACAGTTTCGGAACTATAGACATGTGGATAGTCAAACAAAGAGACATTGTGAATTAAATCGACTGATCATAATCGTGGTTCACTTTTCTT
>CM065689.1:48575494-48577994 GCA_017654935.2 Phymorhynchus buccinoides | reverse complement strand
CATCTCTCTCTCTCTCTCTCTCTCTCTCTCTCCCTATCTCTCGTCTCAATCTCTCATTGTTTATTTGCTTGAGGGCAATAGTGTAAAAACAGCTACCCAGCTTATCTGTTTTACCCTCAATATAAACATTCGTATTCGTATTCGTATTCTCTTCTCTCTCTCTCTCTCTCTCTGTCTCTCTCTCTGTCTCTCTCTCTCTCACTCTCTCTGTCACTGAGAGACTGAAATAGAGACAGAGACTGATAGAGAGACAGATCTTTTTGGAGAGAGAGAGAGAGAGAGAGAGAGAGAGAGAGAGAGAGAGAGAGAGAGAGAGAGAGAGAGAGGGAGAGAGGGAGAGACAGAGACAGACAGACAGAGAGAGAAGCTTGTGTTTATTTTAGCACTTTGGGCCGATAGATAACAACGCACGACATATCAACCAAAAATAAAAGAGAAAAAACAACTTACACGGAAATAAAAACGTATTTTTAAACTTTGGGACAACTTAGGTGAGATAATCGGGTTTGGACGTCACGTAATCTACATGTTCTTCTGCGTTCCCGGGCCATATAGCCCAAATTGTGTGAAATACGTATGTGTGCGGTTCTTAGTATTCACTGGGCTCCTCGCTCCGTTCAGCCAACACAGTCCAGGTTTCGGAGAAGCTCAAAGAATGTTATTTGAAAACTTTTGTGTGTGTGGGGGGGGAAAGCAAATATGTCTAGAGAATGGGTCAATGAGGCAGAAAAACGTAGAATCTAGAGGGCCAGCCAAACTGCATACGATTTGACCCCAATACGATACGATTATAATAATAATATTAATAATTGTACATTTATATAGCGCTTTACCTCAGATGAGCCCAAAGCGCTTTACAATCAATGATTCATCAACAGACAACAAAAACAGCATTCAAGAGACGACGATGTCTGTGAGTCATGATTCATGTGAAGTACTTCCGTCTAAAAATAACTCTTCCTTTTTGTTCGTTCACTATAGGGGAAGACGGGGTAAAAAGCCCATGGGGCGGGTAAGAAGCCCATGCTCTGATTAGAGACGTCTCATGGGCACATGTGACTGAAACTTGCTTCATTTCAAGCCCATGGGTGGTAAGAAGCCCATGGTCCATTATGCATTCAGTGAAAGAAGCAAGTTTGTCAGTCACATGTGCCCATGAGACGTCTCTAATTGGCATGGGCTTCTTACCCGCCCATGGGCTTTTTAACCCCGTCTTCCCCCGATACTAGCACGTAGACCCTAATTACACGAATCCAATCAAATGCCCGATAGCAGAACATAAGATATTATATTAGATTATTAGTGAATATAAACTAGTAGGATTTCATCAGATGCGCTTAGACAGTAGTGAATTGTCACGTCAGTCATATGGCCTCACAAATGACCAAAAAATCGGATCGTAGTGAATCGAATCAGGATCGTATGCGGTGTGGCTGGCCCTTCCGTTAAACTGAGTAGTAGGTATTAGGTATTAGGTGCTTGGTATTAGGTATTACGACTACTTCATAGTCACAGAGGCGTCTCTGTGAAATTCGGGTTGCTCCCACCTGGAGAGCGCGTCGCAGCCATAGGCGCTACCCATTTTTAAAAAAAAATTGCATGCGATTTTTGTGTGACTGAGGAAGGAAGAAAGGGAAGGGGGTTAAATTTTGACTAATGACAACTTTTTCGTTGCCACTAGATTTAACGTGTGCTATGTGCATGGGCACACCACGGACCTCTGTTTAATTGTCTCATCCGAAAGACTCCACGTTCAGACCGTAAGGCCTAGTGCAAAGTGAGAGGAAAAAGTCCCCTGTACCCAGGTTCGAACTCGGGTTTACTTGACACGAGGCGAACGCGCTACCCACCGTGCCACTCTACAACCCAGAGTGGGGTCATGGTGACAACTCTATGTTGTCACGCTAGGGGTTAGTGACCCAGAAAACAGAAAAAAGGAAGAAGAAGAAAAACAAATATATAGAAGCGAGGAAGACGAAAAGAAAAGGAAGAAAGTAATTATACAGAAACAAAAAAGAGGGGAAGATAAAAAAAAGAAAGAAAAGAGGGACAGAAAAGGAAGGAAGATGAAACAAAAGTGAAAGAAACTCAGCAAGAAAAGGGGAAGAAAAGAAAGAAACGAACTAAAAACAAATCACAAGAAAGGCAAAGAAGAAAACAGGATGGAGAAGAAAGAAGAAAGAAGAAAAGAAAGAAAGCAAGAAAGAAAAGGACAAACAAATGAATGCAGTTAGAAATAAGACAGAGAGGAATATATAACAAGGAAAAACATAGAGGGTGTACGTGTGTGTGTGTGTGTTGTGGTGTGTGTGTGTGTGTGTGTGTGTGTGTGTGTGTGTGGTGTGTGTGTGTGTGTGTGTGTGTGTGTGTGTGTGTGTGTATGTGTGTGTGTGTATGTGGTGTATGTGTGTGTGTGTGTGTGTATGTGTGTGTGTGTGTGTGTGTGTGTGTGTGTGTGTATGTACCTTGTGTGTGTGTGTGTGTGTGTGTGTGTGTGTGT
>CM065689.1:48565494-48570494 GCA_017654935.2 Phymorhynchus buccinoides | reverse complement strand
GGGGTTTTAGGGTAAGCTATATTATAAGATGATGTAGGGACTGGAATGTGGGCAGTGGGGGGGGGGGGGGGGGGGGGGGGGGGGGGGGGGGGGGTTGCTGGGGGGGGAGTAGTGATGATATTGATAATTAGGTACTTTATGGTCACAGATATTAGGTACTTTATAGTCACAGATATTAGGTACTTTATAGTCACAGAGGCGTGCTTCTCTGTGAAATTCGGGTTGCTCCCACCTGGAGAGCGCGTCGCAGCCAGAGGCGCGCCACCCATTTTTATTTCTTGCATGCGATTTTTGTGTGACTGATGAGGAAGGAAAGGGAGGGGGGTAAGTTTTGACCAAATGACAACTTTTTTTTTCCGTTGCCAACTGGGTTTAACGTGTGCTAAGTGCATGGGCACATATGGGACCTCGGTTTATCGTCTCATCCGAAAGACTCCATTCCGTAAGACCTTAAGGCTAGTGTAAAGTGAGAGGAAAAATCCCCTGTACCCAGGTTCGAACACAGGTTTACTTGACACGAGGCGAACGCGATACCTCTGTGCCACTCTACACGTAAGCAAGCAGGCAAGAGTATACAGGAGGAGGAGGAGGAGAGAGCTAGAGGAGAGACAAACAGAACAGAACCAACTAAAACTAAAACCCAACGACGAAACTTAGAAAACAAAAGCACGTTCAGTTAATAAATATTGTACTCTCTCTCTCTCTCTCTCTCTCTCTCTCTCTCTCTCTCTCTCTCTCTCTCTCTCTCTCTCTCTCTCTCTCATCTCTCTCTCGTCTCCTCTCTCTCCCCACTCCCCTCCAACCTCATCTCTTCTCCCTTCGTCTCTCGGTCACTCTCTCTCTCTCTCCTCTCTCTCTCCTCTCTCCTCTCTCTCGCCCCCCCACCATCTCTCTCCCTCGGGGGTGCGGGTGCAGGGGGGCGATAATTGGCTCTATGGACAAAAGCGTCACTGATTTCAAACGAGTTTGGATGTGAACAAGTGAGTTGCCGAGCGGCGGCAAGTTCCCTCGCTCTTTTACCATGGGATGAAGGTTCGATTAATTAACGTCCTCCGGCCTGGAACAGGCGCATTATGGGACATTGCTAACCAGACGGACACAAAACAAACACACTGACCGACACACATATATGCGAAGCTCAAAACCTACCCATATAGCTCCTCTCTCCCCTCTCCCCCTTTCCCTTTTCCCTGAGCTTTTTGCAGCCTGGACAGACAGGAACAAGAACAAGGTCAAAGGTCAAAGTCAAAGTCAAAGTCAAGAAGCCTCTAAATGTCTCCCACTGCATTCCTTAGCAATGCCGATTGAGAATATACATGGTTGTGTGGATGCACGAAGAAAGATTTTCCTGTAATAGCCTCAGGGTCAAAGATCAGGGTCAAGGTAAGTAGCAAATACCACCACTGTATTCCTTAAGTCATAATGATCAAGAATATGTAAGGCTATGTGGGTGTATGGTGTTTGAACGATAACCACTGCTACGAGAGATTGGTTCAAAAGTCAAGGTCAAGGTCATGAATCTAAACAATACTCCCACACCGCACATGCCCTTGACCCTGTCTACAAAGGCTGCCAAATTTGAAGTCTGTCACTGAACAAATGTGAATAATATAGCCAAAACACCGATTTTCACACCTCCAAGCCTTGACCTTGACATTGACACTGATCAGTACTATAAAATCAGACTTACTGCAAACTAACGCACCTGCAAGTTGAACATTGTAAGTTCAATTATGTGAAAGACATGGCCACAAGAAGAAATTTCTGTTTTCAAGCTCAAACCTCAAGGTCAGGGTCAGCATGGTTATATTGTCTTTACGGAACCATCCCTGCGCTGTGATGCACCAACACACAAAATTTGAAACGATTCTGTTCACTGGTTCATGAGATACAGCTCGGAAATGAAATATATATAGCCCAAAGAAGGAAATTTCGGTTTTCAAGGTCATACTTCAAGGTCAAGGTCGGCACAGTCATGAATATCGATAAGAACCGTTCTTTTCAAGATACCTACCCCTTTATACCAAAATCCGTTCAAATCGACTTACACTACAGACAGAAAACAGACACACACACACAGACACACGGACCCGATCACAATAGTTCCCACTCGGGAACTAATAACAAGCAAGCGTGTGGTATTAAAATCGATACTGAGAGCTGTTTGCTTTCATGATTGTACCTAAGCAAAGCACGCATGCACGTGTATCACACACACACACACACACACACACACACACACACACACACACACACACAGGTATTATTGATAAAAGCCAGTGTGACTCTCTCTCTCTCTCTCTCTCCCTCTCGCTCTCAGACTCTCTCTCATCATATCTCTCGATCAGCTCGCTCTCTCATCATCTCTCTCTAGTCACTCGGGTTCTCTCTCTCTCACCTCTCTCTCCCTCTCTCCTCTCTCTCTCTCTCTCTCTCTCTCTCTCTCTCGTCCTCAATCCCTCTCAATCCGCTCTCTCTCTTTCTCTCTCTCTCTCTCTCTTGTCGCTCTCTCTCACTCGAGCCCACTCTCTACTCTCTCTCCTCGAGCTTCGATGCCCAAAGTCACACGGTTCACTACCATAAGCGGAGTGCACACTATTAACAAGCCAACTAGAGGGGCAAAAGATTACAAACACGAGGAGAGAGAGAGAGTTAGAGAGAGAGAGAGAGAGAGAGAGAGAGAGAGAGAGTGGAGAGAGAGAGAGAGAAGAGAAGAGAGGGAGGCGAGTACTTAGGAGAGAGAGGAGAGTACAGAGAGAGAGAGAGAGAGAGAGAGCGAGAGGAGAGAAGAGAGAGATAGAGAGAGTCAGAGAATGAATGAATGGTGGAAGGAAGAATGGAAGGAAGGATAGGGGTAAAGAATACAAATAAAAGCGAAAGGCCAAAGGAATAAAGAAAACGGAGGAAGAGAGTGAAGGAAAAAAAAAAAAAAATACAAGTGGTTGGGTGGTGGTTGGATTGATGACGTGCGCGGGGTTAATCAGTCAGTCACGTACGAATCTCCTAAACTTCCTCGTACTGTCTCGGCTCTTGCCCTCCCCCCCCCCACGGCAATCATCTCTTTTCCCATCCATCTCATCCTCCTTCCCACTTCAGTGAACCTCTCCGCTCTCTCTCCTCCTCTCCGTCTCTCCCTTATCTCTCTCCTCCCTCGTCTCTCTTCATCTCCGATCTCATTCTCTCCTCCTCGAAACTCCTCCGTGATCCCGTCCCCGTGAACCTGTTAATCTCTCCTCTCTCTGGTCCCTCAGTCTTTCAGAGAGACAAGAACATTACTAGGCTTCCCCCCTCCATCCCAAGTCCCGGCCTTTCTCAATCGCTTCTCATCGTCTTCCTGTCCTCCCGCTCTCCTGTCCTCTCCCCTAGTCAGTAAATCCGTCGCCTCGGTCTCCCATCATCCTCTACTCTCCCATCTCTCCTGTCAACGTCTCCTTCTTCTGATCATCTCCCCTCGCTTCACTCTCCGTCTCTATCCTCTCTCTCACTGAGCTCTCTTCGTCTCTCTTGTCGTTCTCTCGTCTCTCTCCCTGATTCCGTACTCGTCTCGTCTGTCACCTCCTTCCTCTCTCCGTCTCTCTATCTCCCCACCTCACGGTAGCTCTGCGCCTCGGCTCTCTGCTCGCCTCCTCTCTCGTCTCTCGGTCTCAGTCTACGGGCTCCTCCCCTCGCATCTCTCTCTCGTCACTCTCTCGCCGGTCTCCCCAGATCCTCACCCTCCATTTCTATCCACTCATCCCAGGCTCAAGTCTCAATTCTCTCCTCATGAATACTCTTCTCCTTCTCTCTCCTCCCCGTGCTCTGACCTTCTGTCTCAGGATCAGGTCTCTCGGAATTCTCGTTCTTCTCGCACACTTCAGCTTCCCTCTCCTCTACACTCTCTCCTCTCCCTCATCACATCGATACCTCCCGTCTCATCTCACTCTCTTTCTGCTCTGCTCACTCTTCCTCGTCTCTTCCGCATCTCTCTCCTCATTCTCTCGGTCCCCTCTCTCATCTCATCATCTCTCATCCATCTCATCCTCCTCCTCTCCAGGCTCTCCATCGTCTCTCTCGTCCCTCTTCCCTCCCTCCTTCTCCTCTTCACTCCTCTCTCCTTCCTCTCTCCCTCTTCTCCCTCCTCTCTCTCTCTCTTTCAGTCACTTCTCTCTCAGTCTCCGACTTGTCAATCTCTATCGTCAAGCTACCGAGGTCTCTGATTCTATCATGTCTCGATCTCTTCTTTCCTCTCAATCGCACAGAAGTCGACCATTCTCTCAAGCTCCCTTCCTCCGATGTCCCTCCTCACCTCTGTCTCTCTCAACTCTGCTCTCTCTCGATCCCTCTGTCCCGCGACTATCTCCCCTCTCGGCCATCATCAGTATGATCGACTCCTTCTCTCTCCTCTCGATCGGTCGGAAGCCAAAGCCCTCTGTATTCCTCTTCTCAAGGCGTCTCTCTCTCAATCCCCCCCTCTCGTAGTCTCCTCCTTACACACTCCGTGACCTATCGCCCTTCCTCCGTCTCGGTAGTCTCCTTCTTGACTCTCTCTCTCAACGAGGATCTCTCTCTCTCTCTCTACACTCTCTCTACTCTCTCTCTCATTCTCTCTCAAGCCCTCTCTTTGACCTCTCTACTTCCATCTTTCCGCCAGCGTCGGAGACTCTTCCTAACGACCCAGAAAGTTCTCCCTATCCTCTTCAACTATTCTCCTCCTAAGGCTAGCCTCTCTCGTCTGTACCCTTCGCCATGTCTCTCTCTCTCTCAGTCATCTCCCTTCCCTCATGACTCAATCGATCTTTCACTGTCGCATTCTCTCCATGCTGCGAGCTCCGTCTTCACGCTACCCCTTCGGGGGCATGTCTCATCTTCGCTCTCCCGACTCTCGCATCATCTCCAATGTTTCTCTAGGCTCGTCTGTGAGATCATTTCGTCTGTCCGTCCCCCTCTTTCCCAATCTCTAGTCTAACGCTCTATATATATATATTGATATATATATATATTTTACAGTAAAAAGAAAAAAT
>CM065689.1:48560730-48564994 GCA_017654935.2 Phymorhynchus buccinoides | reverse complement strand
CGGTTGCTCGCAGGTGCAAAACGTCGCACAAACGTTTTAGTGAACTCGGTTCCTGTTTTGATGCATGACTGAGAAAGAGAGACAGACAGACGGCAGGACAGAAGACAAACACACTGAGACAGACAATATGATCGGCGTTATCGGAAAATAAATGTTAAAAGCTCCCAGTGTGATTCTCTATCTCTCTCTATCCCTCTCTCTCCTCTCTAATACTATATATATATATAATATATTACTATATATACTATGCTGCACGTGAAGATATATTATACTATATATATATATACGATATATATACTATTATATTATACATATATATATAGTTAAGAAATAAATCCTATAAACCAACGATCACCATCAGATGGTGAGCTGTGCAGGACAGATGAATCAAATAATACAGAAAAGGAACAGTTTGAATGTTCACTGTGTGGACATACTTTGCAGGCCGATATACAGACTGAAGAGGACTCTTCTCAAAGGACGAAACAGCTGTCTTTGCATAGGCATTGTCTATCTCCCCCATTGGGAGAACAAGTAAATCAGCACATTATTTTCTTTTATTCTTTTCAGAACACAGAACAAATCGTAAAGTTAAAATTAAAAAGTTATTACAGTTTCTTTCTTAGGCTCACAAACTTAAATATTGGACATAAAACAAGTTTTTTTCAAGCAAACTATATATATATAAGAGGAAAGTTTAATGGTGTGGTTGTTTTTTCTTCTTCAATCCTTGTACGTTTATATATATATATATTTGTTTTTTTTTTTCTTCCGAGTTTATTTTAATCTTCATGTTCATATGCTTATGATACTCCGTGTGTGGAGGGGGGGTGGGGGGAGGGAAAGGTGGTGTGCTGTGTGTGTGTGTGTGTGTGTGTGTGTGTGTGTGTGTGTCTGGTGTGGGCGTGAGAGAGAGAAGAGAGAGTGAGATGTGGTGTGTGTGTGTGTGTGTTGTGTGTGTGGTGTGTGTGTGTGTGTGTGTGTGTGTTGTGTGTGGGTGTGTGTGTGTGTCGTGTGTGCCATGCCTAAAAGAAGGATTGTATTTTCTCCACTCATTTGTTTTCTTTCGGTTGTTCTTTGTATTTATGTTTGGTTTTCTTTTCTTCATGTTCTATTTTTCTGCATGAGGACTGGATGAAAAAAAAGCAAAGTTGCTTAATCTGTTATCCTCAATAAAGAAAAATTACTCTTATTAAGTAATTTCATTCATGCCTAGCCCCTCATATAGCTATCATATATATCATAGAGAGAGATCTCTCTGAGTCTCGAGAGAGAGAGAGAAGAGAAGACGAGATAGGGTAGATGGAGGAAGAGAATCTAGAGATCTCACTATCTGAGAGTGAGAGAGAGAGAGAGAGGGATGAGCGAGGAGAGAGAGGGAAGGGGAGAAGAGAAGAGGAGAGATGGAGATATGGCTCTCCCTCTCGAAGCAGAGAGAAAACTCGATATCCTCTTGATAGATAGATATAGAGAAGAGGAATATAGAGATTATCTCTAGATCCTATAGTGACTGAGTCTCTCTTCTCTCTATCTCTCTCTATAATCTGACTCTATCTACTCTCTCTCTCTCTCTCGTACTCTCCTCTCTCTCTGACTCGATCTAGTCTCTCTGACTAGGCTGTCTCGATATCGGCTCTCCTCTCTCTCACTCTATCATCTTACACTACTAACATCGAGTCTCTCTATGCTATCTCTCTCTGTCTTTTCTCTCTCATCCTATATCTCTCTCCTCTCTCTCAGTCAATCTCTCAGTCATCTCCTCTCTCTCTCTCTCTCTCTCTAGATCTCTCTCAGATCCTCTCTCTCCTCTCTCACATCAAGATCATGGTGAAAACAGCGGTCGAATAATGTGACGGAGCGTTGATAAGAGTGACGTTATCCCAACACCAAAGGGATCAGCCACACACATACGATTCCGCATCTGAATGCAATGCGTATTTATTGACAGATGTGAGTCATGAATCCACGCGACATACTTTCCTCCTAAAAATAATCCTGCCATTTTCGCTCACTATGCTCAAGTAGACCCAATACACGAATTTCACGTGAATGATGACTCACATCGTCAAAATCGCATCGCATTCAGATCCGAATCGTATGTGTGTGGCTGGCCCTTTAAAGCCCTAGCAACACCACATACGATTCGATTCACTGCGACCTGATTTTGACATTTGTGAGGCATGCTGCACGTGAAATATATTGAGCTCCTCCGAAATCGGAATGTGTCGGCTGTATGCAGCGGGGAGATTCAGTGAGAACTGAAAACCGGACACATATGTACCTTAACCATTATGGCCATATGGCCTGGGAACACAGAAGAAGAATAAGAAGATTCATGTATAGCGGTCTACTTGAGTACAGTGAGCGACAATATTAGCATTATTTTTTTAGACGGAAGTATTTCACGTGAGTCACGACTCACATATATATATATCTTCACAATCGCATCGTATTGTGATCAAATCGTATGCAGTGTGGTTGCTCCACAACATACGACAAGTCATGCTGGCCGATAATAATAGTTTGAACAGATATGTAGCTTATTCAATGCTGTCTCTCTGTTAGATAAGTATTGTGAATCACTGCAGAGGATTACAGTCATGTGTTTATTTCCCTATCCCGTATTATGCATGTGATTAGCTTAAAAGTATGACTCTGTCTCTCTGTCTCTGTCAGTCTCTTCTTACATATGTACTGTCTCTACTGGTTTGTCTCTGTCTCTCGTCCTTCTCGGCTCTCTCTTTCCTCTCCGCCAGTCGATCTATCTGTTCTCTCTCGTCTCTTCTCCCTCTCTCATCTCGTATTCGTTACTCTCGCGCTCCCTCTCTACTTCCCTTCTCTGGTCTCCACGTAGCAATGGCACTCCACCCCCCTCGCTCTCGGTCCTTCTTTCCTCCCTCTCTCTCTATCGCTTCCTCCCTCTGTCTCTCTACTCTCGTTATCTCTTTTCTCTCTCTCTCTCTCTCTCACTCTCTCTCTCTCTCTCTCTCTTCTTTTTCTCCCTCTCTCTCCCTCTCCCTCTCCCTCCCCTCCTCTTTTCTTTCTTCTCCCCGCCCCTTGTTCTTCTCTACCCTCCCGTCTCTACCCCGGCGGTCTCCCCATCTCTCACTCCCCCTCTCCCCCTCTCTCTCTCTCCCTCTCCTCTCCACCTTTCTCTCTCTTTCTCTCTCTCTCAGCCAGCTCAGGGTCATTCACCCCGTCTCTATCATCGTCCCTCTCTCACTCGCTCTGTCTGACCCCCCTCCCCCCTCTCCTCTCGCCCCCTCCCTCTCTCCCTCTCTCTCTACTCTCCCTCCCTCTCTCTCTCCCTCCCGCACTCTCTCTCTATCTCTCCCCATACCCTCTCCCCCCCTCTTCCTCTTCTCTCTCTCTCTCTCTGTCTCCCCTCCCTCTCTCTCTCTCTCCCGCTCTCCCTCCCTCCCCCACTCTCTCCCTCTCTATCTCTCTCCCTCCTCCCTCGTCAGGGCTTCCTGCTCTTCTCTCTTTCTCCTCTCACATCTCTCTCTCTTTGACTCTCGCGCTCCCTCTCTCCCTGACACTCCCTCGCCCCCCTCTCTCTCTCTCTCACGCTCTTCTCCCCCCCCCTCTGCTCTCTCTCTCTCTCTCTCTCTCTCGCCTAAAACCTCTCCTCTACTCCTCACTATCTCTCTCGTCTCTCCTCTCTCGTCTCCCCTCTCTCTCCCTCTCACTCTTCCCTCCCTCTCCCCCCCCCCTCTGCTCTCATTGCCTCTTTCTCTCTCTCTCTGTCTCTCTCCGTCCCTCTCCCTCTCTCTCTGTCTCTCTCCCTCCCTCTCTCCCTCCCTCTCTCACTCTCTCCTCTCTCTCTCTCTCTCTCCCTCCCTCTCTCCACCATCCTCTCTCTCGTGCTCATCTCTCTCTCCTCACGTTTCTCCCGCCCCAATCTCCTCTCGCATCTCTTCTCTCTCTCCTCTGTCTGTCATCAATCTCGTCCTCTCGGCTCTCATCCGTCTTAGCGTCTCATGTCTTCGCTCAAGCTCTTCTCGCGGTGCTCTCCACTCTGTCTATTTCTTCTTTTCATCCCGTATCTCTTCTTCTCTCTCTCTCTTTTCTGGCTCGGTGCCCCAGTAGTCAGTGGATTGCAGATTGCAGTTAGTTTCACCTGCCTCACTCAGGCGTGACAGCCAAGCGCACAGTTGGCACCGACCCAGGGTCGTACGTCACGCGCCGCTCTGTTTGTCTGTCTGGCTGGCTGTCTGTCTGTCTGTCTGTCTGGCCGTCCGTCCGTCAAGTATGTTAATGATGT
>CM065689.1:48545730-48553230 GCA_017654935.2 Phymorhynchus buccinoides | reverse complement strand
GGTTTTTAAACTGATCTGTCTCTCTCTCTACTTTACCCAAAAACACATTGATAAACTGATCTATCTCTTTACTTTACACAAAACACATTGATAAAACTTGATCTCTCTCTTTACTTTACACAAAACACATTGATAAACTGATCTCTCTCTTTACTTTACACAAAACACATTGATAAACTGATCTCTCTCTTTACTTTACACAAAACACATTGATAAACTGATCTCTCTCTTTACTTTACACAAAACACATTGATAAACTGATCTCTCTCTTTACTTTACACAAAACACATTGATAAACTGATCTCTCTCTTTACTTAACACAAAACACATTGATAAACTGATCTCTCTCTTTACTTTACACAAAACACATTGATAAACTGATCTCTCTCTTTACTTTGCACAAAACACATTCATAAACTGATCTCTCTCTTTACTTTACACAAAACACATTGATAAACTGATCTCTCTCTTTACTTTACACAAAACACATTGATAAACTGATCTCTCTCTCTTACTTTACACAAAACACATTGATAAACTGATCTCTCTCTCCTACTTTACACAAAACACATTGATAAACTGATCTCTCTCTTTACTTTACACAAAACACATTGATAAACTGATCTCTCTCTCTACTTTACACAAAACACATTGATAAACTGATCTCTCTCTTTACTTTACACAAACACATTCATAAACTGATCTCTCACTTTACTTTGCACAAACACATTGATAAACTGATCTCTCTCTACTTACACAAAACACATTGATAAACATCTCTCTCTCTACTTTACACAAACACATTGATAAACTGATCTCTCTCTTTACTTTACACAAAACACATTGATAAACTGATCTCTCTCTCTTTACTTTACACAAAACACATTGATAAAACTGATCTCTCTCTTTACTTTACACAAAACACATTGATAAACTGATCTCTCTCTCTACTTTACACAAAACACATTGATAAACTGATCTCTCTCTCTTACTTTACACAAAACACATTGATAAACTGATCTCTCTCTCTACTTTACACAAAACACATTGATAAACTGATCTCTCTCTTTACTTTACACAAAACACATTGATAAACTGATCTCTCTCTTTACTTTACACAAAACACATTGATAAACTGATCTCTCTCTTCTACTTTACACAAAACACATTGATAAACTGATCTCTCTCTTTACTTTACACAAAACACATTGATAAACTGATCTCTCTCTCTACTTTACACAAAACACATTGATAAACTGACTCTCTCTTTACTTTACACATAACACTGATCTCTCTCTCTCTACTTTACACAAAACACATTGATAAACTGATCTCTCTCTTTCTCTACTTTACACAAAACACATTGATAAACTGATCTCTCTCTTTACTTTACACAAAACACATAGATAAACTGACTTCTCTCTTTACTTTACACAAAACACATTGATAAACTGATCTCTCTCTCTACTTTACACCAAACACATTGATAAACTGATCTCTCTCTTTACTTTACACAAAACACATAGATAAACTGATCTCTCTCTTTACTTTACACAAAAATTCAAACTGATCTCTCTTTCTCCTGACACGAAACACATTGATATACTACTCTCTCTTTACTTTACACAAAACACATTGATAAACTGAATTTTCTTTACTTTACACAAAACAATTGGCATGGGCTTCTTACCCGCCCAATGGGCTTTTTACCCCGTCTGATCTCCCCCTATAAACTGTTTTGTTGTTGTTGTTTTGTTTGTTTTCAACGTTAACATCGCAGTCGTTGCCACTTGTAATTCCACTTGCTAAGTGATGATAATGAAGTTGAGTTTGAGTTTGAATCATAGACTTCGTCACAATCGTATCGTCGGAGCTCCCAGGGAGCAATACAATTCCAAAGGACCCTCTAAAAGAATGTGCAGGGGGTCCCAGGGACGCACTGGAAAAAAATTCTTTTTAGCATTCGCTATGCCACTGGGACCCTCTCTATCCGGCTTCTAGGACCCTGTAAGTAAAGGAGTCCCTGGGACCCCTTGTTTTACGGGACGATTGGGAGCCCTGATCGTATTGGGGGTCAAATCGTATGCAGCGTGGCTGGCCCTTAAATACTCTAGGCCCTCCCTCCCTCCTCAATGACTTGATCTTTGTCGATCAGCTCTGCTAAGCGAGCTAAAGACGTCATTGCTGTGCATGTGGTGTAGTATAGTAGGGTAGAACAATATAAACTGAGAACGAAGAAGAAAAAATAAACTTAATCGTAGCACGTACCCACGGGATCTGTTGTGTCATGCATGCTTGTACGTGTTCTCCGTCATTATTTATTTTTATTCTAGTATTTGCGTTTTCGTGGTGAAGATTTTCTTTGGATTTTGTATACTACCTTCAGTGACGAGGGGGGGGGGGGGGGGAGTCCCTGGGACAGGGGGGGGGGGGGGTCAAATAGTATGCAGCGTGGCTGGCCCTTATAATACTCTAGGCCCTCCCTCCCTCCTCAATGACTTGATCTTTGTCGATCAGCTTGCTAAGCGAGCTCGTCATTGTGGGGCTGCTATAAACTGAGAACGAAGAAGAAAAAATAAACTTAATCGTAGCACGTCATTGCTGTGCTGTTTGTGTATAGTAGGGTAGAACATTATAAACTTGTACGGTTAAACTTAATCGTAGCACTTTGGGGATCTGTCGTGTCATGCCTGCTTCTACTTTTCTGTGTCATTTTTTTTTTTTTTTGGGCAGTGATTTTTATAATACCTTCAGAGTCAGCCACACTGTATACGATTCGATCCCAATGCGATGCGATTGCGACGATGTTTGTGAGTCATGCGTGATACAAGTGAAATATTTCCGTCTAAAAATAAGTCTACACATTTTATTTTTTTCGTGCTGACTATACTCATGTAGACTATACTCAGGTGTGGAGTGGCACAGAGGTAACGCCTTCGCCTTGTGTCAAGTAAACCCGAGTTCGAACCTGGGTACAGGGGATTTTTTTCTCTCACTTTGCACTAGGCCTTACGTCTTTTGGATGAGACGATAAACCGAGTTCCCGTGTGCCCATGCACTTAGCATACGCTAAACCCAGTGGCAACGAAAACGTTGTCAGTTGGTCAAAATTTACACACACACGCACACACGCACAAACACACACGCGCGCGCGCGCGCGCGCGCACGCACACGCACACACGCGCGCACGCGCACGCACGCGCACACACGCGCACACACGCGCACCCTTCTTTCCTTATGAGTCCACAAATTCGCATGCACACACACACAAAATTGGGTGGCTCGCCTCTGGCTGCGACGCTCTCTCCAGGTGGGAGCAACCCGAATTTCACAGAGACGCCTCTGTGACTATAAAGTACCTAATACCTAATAGACCCCAATACACGAATCAAGTCAAATGTCTGATACAAAAAAATGCAAACATTTCATCACATTTGTTGTCGGGGGGGGGGGGGGGGGGGTGGGGGGGGGGGGGGGGGGGGGGACGCAAATATGGTGAAGATGATTCCAGTAGGATTTCATCAGATTTCATTTAGACTGGAGAATTTCTCGAGAACCATGTCTTGCAAATGTCAAATCGCCTCGCATTGGTATCGAATCGTATTGTTGCAGGCCCTTTGGTCATTGTTAGTGTCAAGATTGTGTGTACTGTATTGAGAAGTTCCAGTGCAATGGAACTGACCACGTCCTTCCAGATCAGTCCACGACCATCCAACTGTGTCGACGTCTGTGAGACATGATTATGATGAAATACTACTGACTACGTGAATCTCATGAAATCTATCTATTCTGTCCATCTATTCATGCATGCACCCATCCAACCATCTATATATCTTATGTCTGCCTGTCTTATCTATTTGCTTTGATAAAACTTTTTCTGTATTTGTGAACCTCAGAAACAAACTTAGTTAACGTTAACTATCTATCTATCTATCTATCTATCTATCTATCTATCTATCTATCTATCTATCTATCTGTCTATCTATGTATCTGTCTGTCTGTCTATCTATCTATCTATCTTTCTATCTATCTATCTCTATATCTATCCAACCATCTATCTATCTATCTATCTATATATCTATCTATTCGATATTTTCTTTTGCCCAAGGCTGGGCGTAAAACAAGTATTTATACTTATATCATTATCCTGTATAAATAAAATATCTATCTATCTAACTGCCTATCTGTCTATCTATCTATCTATCTATCTATCTATCTATCTATCTATCTATCTACCTATCTACCTATCTATCTATCCATCTATCTATCTATCTATCTATCTATCTATCTATCTATCTATATATCTGTCTATCTATGTATCTGTCTGTCTATCTATCTATCTTTCTATCTATCTATCTCTATATCTATCTAACCATCTATCTATCTATCTATATATCTATATATATATATCTATTCGATATTTTCTTTTGCCCAAGGCTGGGCGTAAAACAAGTATTTATACTTATATCATTATCCTGTATAAATAAAATATCTATCTATCTAACTGCCTATATATCTATCTATCTATCTATCTATCTATCTATCTATCTATCTATCTATATCTATTATCATCTATCTATATGTCTATCTGTTTGGTATTTTTAGCCTGAATGTTTTATCTATCTACCTACCTTCCTACCTACCCACCTATCTATTTATCTATCTATCTACCTATCTATTTACTTGGTCCTCGTGGCTTTCCTTGTAAAAGGCTGTTTACATATCAGGATGGCTTGCATACTTTTGGTGAAATAACACCAATATTTATTTAGTATAATCATTATGCTGTCTTGCTGCGTTGAATCAGAGTGGATCGTGTGTGTGTGTGTGTGGCCGCATAGTTTGTTGTTTTATTTATTGCTCTTTGCATTTTTGCATGCGTGACTTTAATGTGATTATGTGATTATGTGATATACGATACCGTATGCTTAGTGCTGTATGTGACCTGGCACCACAAAAGGGACATTAAGTGTCAAAATGACCAGTCTGAGAAAATGGTACAGTTCGAAACTTCAGACCAATTATTTTTGAACTGATAAGAACCATTCTTGTAACTTTTTCCGTTTTAGAGTTACGAGCATTTTAAAGTTGGTAGGATGACTGTCTGCCATTTTAATAAATCACAATCTAACGTTTAGCCTAGCCGAAGAAAATGCAATTTGACCTATTCATTTTACAGAACTTTTGGGAGTATTTAGAGACCATAACAAAGATTGTTCTTTATATGAAAGATGGGATGTTAGAGAGCACGAAAATACCCTTAACTGAAAATTTACCAAAAACATATGTTAGTGACTTTGCAAGCCTGTTGTGAGAAACTAGCCCAGCGACTTAATGTCCCTTTCGTGGTGCTGGGTCACATATACGATACGTATAATCATAAGCTGTCATGTACTGTACTGCTTTTATAAAGCCCACCTACAACATCTGGGCAAATCTGCGTAGCGCGGTGCATAATTATTGTTCTGTACCAGTGACGGTTAGGGGGTGTATGTTACGTTGTGTGCATGCGTAGGGGTGTTAGTCACACACACACACACACACACACACACACACACACACACACACACACACACACAACACACACACACGCGCGCGCGCGCGCGCGCACTCATCTCTCTCTCATCCTCTCTCTCTCTCTCTCCCTCGGTATCAAGGACACACACACACACAATGTTATCCAAGTTGTACAAACACACTTTTTTTTTCTCTCTCACTATCTCTCTCTCTCTCTCTCTCTCTCTCTCTCTCTCTCTCTCTCTCTCTCTCTCTCTCTCTCTCTCTCTCTCTCTCTCTCTCTCTCCCTCTCTCCCTCTCTCTCTCTCTCTCACTTCTCTCCCTCTCTCTCTCTCTCTCTCTCACTCTCTCCCCTCTCCCCTCCCTCTCTCTCTCCCCCCTCTCTCTCTCACTTCCTTCCCCCCACCCCCACCCTTTCCCCGACTTAATGACGCTCTCTCCCCCACAGGCCCAATCAATACGGTATTATTATAATGCAAGCAGGAATTGCGTCAAGAGCGGATCGAACGTGCTGGGCGCTATCGATCGGCTGATCAGGGAGTCGCTGATTTTCTCGTTCGATCTATCGATTTCAGAGGGCGTTTTGTGAGCCAGCTGAATTCTGATCACTTTGATCACCAGCCCGCCTAAAGTGACAGACACACTGCGTAAGGTGCGATCCGATTCTGATTTTTTTAATTTTTTTTAAGGCATAATTCTCGTGAAATTCTATTGTCTTAATTTTTGAATCTTATGAAAAATCCTACCGGTTTTGTTGACTGTAGTTGTTTTGTGGGGTTTTTTTTTGGGGGGGTAATAGTTCCCTGTCCAGGAATCTGATGACATAATATATATGTATTCCTAGGGGAACTTGGCACATTCTTTTTTTTTGAGAATGATGCTTTGTTTGTCTCGCTTTTGGCTCTGATCCACGCATTGCTAGATGATTGGTATCGTCATCAACTTTGGTGGAGGAGGGGAGTTAATTAGAAAGAGAGTTTCCCCCCTTTGTTCAATTTGTTTTTGAGAATGATGCTTTGTTTGTCTCACTTTTGGCTCTGATCCACGCATTGCTAGATGATTGGTATTGATATCGTAATCAACTTTGGTGGAGGAGGGGAGTTAATTAGAAAGAGAGTTTTCCCCCTTTGTTCAATTTCGAAATGTCTATAGTTTTGTATCAGGCATTATTACGTAATTCGTGTATTGGGGGTTTACGTGAGTATATATAGTGAACGAAAAGATTAGAATTATTTTGAGACGGAAGTATTTTGCGTAAAAAATGGACTTTACTGGTTTCGTACTGCCTCCGGGCATTGCCTCCAGTATTGTTCCAACCATATTTGTATTCACAAATGTCCCATATGTGTCTGATTCAGACCAAGAGGACGTATTGCCCATGTTCAAATTCTGATCGCTTCTCGGCCTTTTGGCTAAGACAGTGATTCAGGAACATAAATTTTTGTTTATATCCTGGTTGGTTTGTTCAGCCCGTCGTACATGGCGAAAGCCGATACGCGACGTTAAACTGAACTTCCATCCATCCAAGAGGACGTAAATCTCCATTTTCTCTCTTTTGCATCCCCCATCATCCTCATGTCTCTTTTATATTCTGAATGTAATTTTTTTTTCTCTTTTTCCATTTTATTCATATACTTTATTGTTTATTTTCTGTGCTTTGTGTATATCACAAAGTTTGGATTTATCTTTTTTTCTTATTTTCATTGGTTTCCTGATGCATATTTCACGAAGGATTTGAAATGTACCTATCTTTATCAATGTTTCTTGGATAATGTTTAGATCAACCTGTTTAGTCTTGTACTTGCTAGCCGCCATTCAGAAATTCATGCATAGTACGTTGGCACAGTATAAGCTTGTTGTTGCCGTTATGCTTGCTTAACATGCGTGTAATAATGTGCTTTTTGGTCAATAAAAATCATTTAAATCAAGTATTCCACGTGAACAATGACTCACATACATCGTCCCAGTCGGATCGCAGTCGAA
>CM065689.1:48528230-48530730 GCA_017654935.2 Phymorhynchus buccinoides | reverse complement strand
GAGAGAGAGAGAGAGAGAGAGAGAGAGAGAGAGAGAGAGAGAGAGAGAGAGAGAGAGAGAGAGAGAGAGAGAGAGAGAGAGAGACTTGAAAACTTGAAATTTAAAACTTTACTTTCCAAGGATATAGATTTTAGGCAACGCCTATTCTTCCAATCTGTCCCCAGAGAGAGAGAGAGAGAGAGAGAGAGAGAGAGAGAGAGAGAGAGAGAGAGAGAGAGAGAGAGAGAGAGAGAGAGAGAGAGAGAGAGAGAGAGAGAGAGAGAGAGAGAGAGAAGACTTGGAGAGAAACTTTACTTCCCAAGGATATAGATTTTAGGCAACTTGAAAATTTCCAATCTTTCCACTTCCCAAGAGATATAGATTTTAGAGAGAGAGAGAGCCTAGAGAAGAAGAGAGAGAGAGAGAGAGAGAGAGAAGAGAGAGAGAGAGAGAGAGAGAGAGAGAGAGAGAGAGAGAGAGAGAGCGAGAGAGAGAGAGAGAGAGAGAGAGAGAGAGAGAGAGAGAGAGAGAGAGAGAGAGAGAGAGAGAGAGAGAGAGAGAGAGAGAGAGAGAGAGAGAGAGCGAGTGTGGGTTGAAGTGGTGGTGGTGTGGGGGGGGCGGGGGGTGTGGGTGAGGGTGGGGAACAATGGAATGGGGGAGGGGTGTGAGATGGGGAGGGTGTGAGATGGAGGGTGTGAGATGGAGGGTGTGCGAGAGAGAAGGAGTGAGAGGCGGTAATGACAGAAGCCGTACATACGTGCGCGTTCGTAAATTCATAGACACACACAGTAGCGTGTGCGCCGCACGTATATATATAACATATATATTTTGGAGCCTTTTACTTGTTTCCATTTGAGTTGAGGGGAGAGTAGTTCCACCTTGGTAGGTTAAGACCCCATCCAGTGCCGAGCTGATGAGACTCCCTAGAGTCGAAACAGCTGTCCTCGGCTTGGGTTCTGCCATTGCCTCCCTAATAAGGAGGAGAAACTAAGCTAGCACTCTTTATGTTTTTTAGAACATAGATCAAGATACCAAGTTAACATTTTTTGGATTTTGATGTTCGGTTCTAACATAGGGACAAAAAACGTAAACAAGTTATATACATATATAGTAATAATCCAACTGTCCGTGTGTGTGTGTGTGTGTGTGTGTGTGTGTGTTGTGTGTCTGAAACACGAAACGGGCCTTATAACTCCGCCGTTTTTTCGACCGAATCGCTTCAAATTTGCTGTGAGCCCTAACGGGGCGATGGCAACGGCAACCAAGGCGGCCGTGTCATTTGCGCGGTTTCAAATGAAACGCGCATAGGCCTTCTCGGCGCCCGTATCTCCGGCGTTTCTGGGCCGATTGCCTTCGAATTTGGCAGGTAGATGACCGGGGACGGTGACTATCGGTGTGTCAACAAGCGAATCGTTCAGAAACGCGCGCGCTATATACTCCGCCGTTTCTTAACCGAATCGCTTCAAATTTGCTGTACTCACATACCAGTACTTGGCGTTACCGTAAGCACCGTTACTAGACTGGTACTCAGTTGCGCTAATTGGAATCTCAATACATGTATATTCCCATTATAGTCTTGTTTCTGACCAAGAGAACATTAAAGTACTGAAGCTTTGTCTTGGAATCTCAAGAATCAAAAGATTGGAATCAAAATTGTTAAAGAAGTTTGTCAGACTAGACTCTGGTCTGCCTTTAAAGGGGCACCATGACGGATGCGTTTTTGCAAGGAACACGTCGAGATCACCAGGAAAACACCCTTTACAGAGCTCGCAACACTCACTTTTCTCTGGTTTCCCAGAAATCAAACCGTCAAATCGGCGATTCCTCCTTGGCGGAGGTGCTGGAAGTCAAATTATTTCAGTGAAAGAGAAGGCATGTGTCACAATGAGTGACCTCCACCCACCCCATTCAAAATGGCTTCTCTCTCCGGCATCTCCGCCAAGGAGGAATCGCCGTTTTGACGGGTTAATTTCTAGGAAACCAGAGCAAAGTGATTGTTCCGATCCTTGTAAAGGCTGTCTTTCTGGTGATCTCGACGTGTTTCTTGCAAAACCTCATCGGTCAGGGTCCACCTTTAGCATTAAGGTCAAAGGATGTTCACATCAAACGAGTTCGTCGGGCTTTGAGGCGCTCTCTTCAATGTTTCCGCTAGGTGGTCAAAACAGACTTTGGTACCTACTGGCTCGAGGAGAGGCTCTGTTGTCCTTCACGCGTGCGTCTAGCTTCTAAAAGGTCTTTCTTCTGAAGGAGAGAGAGAGAGAGAGAGAGAGAGAGAGAGAGAGAGAGAGAGAGAGAGAGAGAGAGAGAGAGAGAGAGAGAGAGAGAGAGAGAGAACCAGAGACGCAGACAAGAGAGAGGGGGGGGGGGGGGGGGGGGGTCAGGGATGGGAGGCCTTCAGTGTGGATATTGACTTCAGTATAGAACTTCTGTCCGACTGGAAGATTTAAAGATACCCTTGCTTTCCTTTTCAGTATAGCTCAGAATGTGTTCAAGTATAACTGAGATGTTCTGCCCCCACCCA
>CM065689.1:48513230-48518230 GCA_017654935.2 Phymorhynchus buccinoides | reverse complement strand
AGAGACGGGGACACATAGAGACACATAGAGAAAGGGACACATAGAGACGGGGACACATATAGAAGGGACATATAGGGGACACATAGAGAAAGGGACACATATAGACGGGGACACATAGAGACAGGGACACATATAGAGACGGGGACACATATAGAGACGGGGACACATATAGACGGGGACACATAGAGACGGGGACACATATAGACGGGGACACATAGAGAAGAGAACATATAGAGACGGGGACACATAGAGAAGGGGACACATATAGACGGGGACACATAGAGAAGAGAACATATAGAGACGGGGACACATAGAGACGGGGACATATAGAGACTGGGGACACATAGAGACAGAGAACATATAGAGACGGGGACACATAGAGAAGAGAACATATAGAGACGGGGACACATAGAGACGGGAACATTATAGAGACGGGAACACATAGAGACGGGAACATATAGAGACGGGGACACATAGAGACGGGGACATATAGAGACGGGGACACATAGAGAAGAGAACATATAGAGACGGGGACACATAGAGACGGGAACATTATAGAGACGGGAACACATAGAGAAGGGAACATATAGAGACGGGGACACATAGAGACGGGGACATATAGAGACGGGGACACATAGAGAAGAGAACATATAGAGACGGGGACACATAGAGACGGGAACATTATAGAGACGGGAACACATAGAGACGGGAACACATAGAGACGGGGACACATAGAGACGGGGACATATAGAGACGGGGACACATAGAGAATAGAACATATATAGACGGGGACACATAGAGACGGGAACATATAGAGACGGGGACACATAGAGAAGAGAACATATAGAGACGGGGGACACATAGAGAAGAGAACATATATAGACGGGGACACATAGAGAAATAGAACATATATAGAGACGGGGACACATAGAGACGGGAACATATAGAGACGGGGACACATAGAGAAGGGAACATATAGAGACGGGGACACATAGAGAAGAGAATATATAGAGACGGGGACACATAGAGACGGGGACATATAGAGACGGGGACACATAGAGAATAGAACATATATAGACGGGGACACATAGAGACGGGAACATATAGAGACGGGGACACATAGAGAAGGGAACATATAGAGACGGGGACACATAGAGACGAGAGAATATAGAGAGACGGGGGATACATAGAGACGGGGACACATAGAGACGGGAACATATAGAGACGGGGACACATAGAGAAAGGAACACATATAGACGGGGACACATAGAGACGGGGACACATAGAGAAGGGAACATATAGAGACGGGGACACATAGAGACGGGAACATATAGAGACGGGAACACATAGAGACGGGAACATATAGAGACGGGAACACATAGAGAAAGGAACACATATAGACGGGGACACATAGAGACGGGAACATATAGAGACGGGGACACATAGAGACGGGGACATATAGAGACGGGGACACATAGAGAAGGGAACATATAGAGACGGGGACACATAGAGACGGGAACATATAGAGACGGGGACACATAGAAACGGGGACACGTCGCATGATCCGGGTAAGGTAGTCCACCACCAAACATAACAGCCCGCTTCAGTAACTTTAACCGTGGCTGAACGCCGCATGGCTTGTTGCTTTCGATCGCCAACCTAGAAAGAAAAACAAAATACCAGTAGCGCCAGACGACGACGACAACGACGACGATGACAAAAACACCTCACTTGGGTGTAGTAGCATCCTGGGACGCGTGTACTCGAGCAAAACTGTTCGCCCAGAGCGTTTCTTGTTTTCTTTCTCGTTTAGTGGTGCCCGGGCTTCGATAAACTTGATCGAAGAGGGTCACGTGGTCTTATTCCTCACTTCCGGAAACAAAACACATAACTATGGCTGCTTAGGTTAATACTTGAATAAGTTCTGTTTTATTGAATAAGTTCTGTTTTATTGAATAAGTTTTGTTTTATTAAGGGTGTTGGTGGGTTTGTTGTTGTTGAATAAGCTCTCTTTTATTGAATATTAAGTTCTCTTGTGTGGAATAAGTTTGCTTTTATTGAATACGTTCTCATTTATTCAAGCATAAAAGTACCCCTAACATCGATTTCACACAAGTCCATCGGAGTGTGTTTAACATACATATTCATAGCCTACACACGCGTGTATACAAACACAGTCGTATTGCCTATGACTCGATAGTAAGGTCAGAAGGAACACTGAAAAAACAACAACAAAAACTTGCGTGAGATTAATGGTCAACTTAGGACAATAATTTCACCGCCAGGGGGCAATCAAACCAGTAGGGGCTTAGCGGGTGATATTCTTATTTGGGAGTAATGAGAGAGATAAAGGGAGGGATATCCCTCCCTCCCTCCCCCTCCCTCTCTCTCTCTCTCTCTCTCTCTCTCTCTCTCTCTCTCTCTCTCTCTCTCTCTCTCTCTCTCTCTCTCTCTCTCTCTCTCTCTCTCTCTCTCTCTCTCTCTGGTTTGATTGCCCCCTGGCGGTGAAATGTGCGTCCTAAGCTGCTCATTGGGGGAAATCACCTTCATTACTTTCCCATTGGATTAACCCTTTCACCGCATTTTAGCTCCACAGTGATTTAACACCTATTTCACTAAAAGGCATCAAATTGGGGTCTATTATCCAAAGACCCTATTGTGTTAGCTTTGGGAAGTAATGATAGACCTTATTTTATATATGTCACAGAAGAATCCCCCAATACTGCTGATGGATTTTGTTTTATACCCAGGTAAATTTAATGGACATTTTTGGCTGAAATATGGCTGGCGGTGAAAGGGTTAACGAGCACTACTCAAAGTGGATATCGATACTTTGGGGGGGTTCCATCCTGTATCCCATTCTCACGAGGTTTGCTCGCGAGCACAGCTGGTGAAAAGCACACTATTATGGTGAAAAGCGTGTTTTGTAACTCCATGAACAACGAGGCTAGAGGCAGGTGTAAGATAGTGCAATACAGAAAGAAAAGACAACTCTCCAACTTAAAGACACATAATTATTGATTTTGTCCGAACTGCCTTCGGCATCCAATCTGTCAGAGGTAAACGGTACAGAGAAAGAACTCAACAAATGTCATGTCCCATAGTGTGCCGTGTTTCATGTCGAATCACGAATAACGAACCATTATAGACCGTAGGAACGCCTCTGAAGATTTCACAACCAGCCACTTCCGCTCATCCGGGTTCCTCCAGTTCGGGATGACGTATAACCATTCGATGGCTTGGAGTCAAAACGGAATATCTTTAGATTGTCCATTGACGTATTATTGAACCTATTACAAAAACTAATAACTTGTATCAAACAATGACTGCAGAAATATATACAAGGAGTTATGTTTCTTATATTTCTGCAGTCTTTGTTTTTCATACAAGTTATTAGTTTTCGTACTAAGTTCGATAATATGTCAATGGACAATCTAAAGATATTCCGTTTTGACTCCAAGCCATCGAATGGCGGTGAACGTCATCCCGGGGAGTTTCCCAATTCTACCATTTTCGAGCCTATGTAAAGATAGTCCGTTTTGACTCCAAGCCATTGATTTTCAGTCCTCAAAATGCGTTATAATAATGTCGTAAACGTGTTCAGAAAATGGGGTTATCATCAAATCATTGTGGCAGAGTACAGTTTTGCAACGTTCTGTGGCGTTTTCTCTTACGCCAGGCATGTCACGGCTTCGTGTAAATGCTTATCCAGCTGCAGCCATCTTGGTCACAAGAAAGGTCAAGGGAGGTAGTCTAGTTAGTAGTGGAAGAGTGACATCCCTTTTTCTTCTTCAGACCCACTAAGCTCAAAACAACACGCCTTCAGTAGAAAAGAAGTTTGCTTCGACTACTGTGCTGTCTTTTTTTAAGTGTGTGTGTGTGTGTGTGTGTGTGTGTGGACAACCTTGGTGAAGTAGGTTGATAGACCTCAGTGTTGTTGAAGAGGAGTATATTACATAATTATGTGCTGCTAATAGAAGATGATTTTCTTGTTATTGGGTTTATGAAAAGAAAATGGACCTGTGAGCGATGGTCATGTGGCGCGTTGTATATGTAGATGTGTGAATTAAGAAAAGCATAATAATAATTTTTCGCGTTGAAAAAACAAAAGTCTCTAAAAAGCATCGTTATGCCATTTTCGGGAAATTGATAGGTTTAGAATATTATGGGATTGTTTTCAGGAAACTGAAAGAGCGCTTTTCGTTTACTGATGCCTTTTCTATTTGTTACAAATGTGATGATTCGTTTTTATTTCAATGCTTTACGTCGTCTTCCTATCTTGTCATTGTAAAGCGCATAGAGAATATCCAATGGATTATTATTGTGCTATGTAAATATTATTATTATTATTATTATTATTATTATTATTATTATTATTATTATATGATAGAATAAAAACAAAAGAACACACAACACGCTATTTATTTTTGCTTTATTATTATTATTATTATTAGTGTTATTAGTATTATTAGTATTATGTGTATAATTATTATGATTATTATTAGTAGTAGTAGTAGTAGTAGTAGTAGTAGTAGTAGTAGTAAGTTAGTAAGTAGTAGTAGTAGTAGTAGTAAAGACGCAGACTTTGAGATTCCAGGGTCGTAAAACGTGTGTTTCTAAAACTACGACTTTACTGAAAGAAAATGAATACGAATACTGAAGAAGAAGAACATAGAGTGAAAAAGAGAGGAGAGAGAGAGAGACCTGAGAGAGAGACGAGAGAGAGAGAGAAGGAGAGGAGAGAGAGACTGAGAGAGAGAGACTGGAGAGAGAGAGAGAGAGAGAGAGGGAGAAGAGAGCGAGACGGGAGAGCGAGGAGAGAGATTGGAGAGAAGAGAGATAAGAGAGAGAGAGATGATCGCATGAGGAGAGAGAGAGAGAGAGAGACAGAGAGAGGGACAAAAAGGGAAAATAAGTGGCACAAACAAGATTTTATTTATTATATACATTTCTATTGCGCTTTATGTCAGTTGCTTTAATCTTATTGTTCATTATTACAA
>CM065689.1:48490730-48493230 GCA_017654935.2 Phymorhynchus buccinoides | reverse complement strand
TGTGTGTGTGTGTGTGTGTGTGTGGATTTCTAAAACTCGGGAAGCGCGCTCGCTCGTTTTATTTCCACTAATTGACAGCTGGCTTCCTCTTCCACCCCCAACCCTCCACCCAAAAAACTCAACCCGCATAATTATTTTGTTTGTGTTAAAATTTAATTAACATTAATACTGATATGACGGTCTAGGGTCAATCTACATTAATTTTATGTATTTAATAGCAGCTCTTTTTCACGACGTCATTCGTTCTTATCTGCGTCACTTCTGCTGACGACGCGGTGGAATAATGACGCAATGTATGACACTGCAAGTGGAAGATTTCTGTTCAATAGCAAAATCGATGTTTCACAGGATTAGAATGTCCTGCCAAAAAGTTGTCTAACTTTCAGTGTTATCATTAGCTGTATGTGCGTGTGCGTGTGTTTAAATGTTTGCCGATTTTTATTTTGTGCGAATTGTTCTCTTTCCGGGGAAGAGATTGAGTGGTCCAGACCGGCTAAGTTCAGCCGGTTTCGGTGTTAATTGAATGAGGCCTAGACTATTGATTGTACATCTGAAATCCAGCAAGGAAACGTTATGTATTTCGCGTCCCCAGTGATCTAGAATAATATATCTGGAAGGGGTATCTACTAATCCATCACATTATTTTGTGCTGAAGAGAAGAAAGAATGAGCGTCCATGGACTCCTCAAATTGTGACAGTGTCTTTGTTTGTTAAGACAATGTCGTGGGCATAATTATTTTCTTTTGTTTCCAATTATGTTAGGCCGATTCGGTTTTGCGAAGCACGTGGTGAATTGTAAGTAAACGACGACATTAACAGGGAATTGAATGTTTCGATTGTTTTAAAATCGTTGTTGAATCATAGTGAATAATGTGAGTTTTTAGATTAAAAACGAACCACTGTCGTATGCTCACGATTGCACATGCACGCGCGCTCGCTCACACGCACATAGTGTACATCAATAAAGTACAGTCACACACAAGCAAGCAAGCGCGCACGCACACGCACGCGCGCACGCACGCACACGCACGCACGCACACGCACACACACACACACACACACACACACAGACACACACACACAAACACACACACACACACACACACACAACACACACACACACACACACACACACACACACACACACACACACACACACACTTCTACCCAGACACAATAAACGGGGGAAAAGCATGTTATAACTAGAGCGTTAAGACGCTAAATCACCAACCGCGCGGCAGCGTTTTTGGCTCCAGTGACCTTGACCTTTGACCCATGACCTTCATTATCGAACTTGGCCTAGATCTCTCCATTACATACCCGCATGCAAAACTTGAGCATCCTAAGTCCATCCGTTCAAACGCTAGAGAGGATACATACAAACATACAAACATAGTCCGCCTCAGACACGAGTGAAAACATTACCAATCCGCTCTCTACGATCGCGGTTGGGAGAGAGCAAGTCATATCACTATCTAAACATTTGAAGCAATGTGAGCAGTTGACAGGATAGTTAGACTAGTTCTCAACTTTAGACGGTCTTTGTGGTTTGTTTCCCCGACTCAAAAAGTGTTCATTTATTATCGAGAGACAGGGTCGGAACATTTTCGCTACTAGCAGAGTTGGTGATTTCTACAGGTCTTCAAACCTCGTGCAAGTGAAACCCGTTTACTTTTTTATTTTTTTATTTTTTTATAAGCAGAAATCCTACTAGACTCTACTATATGGAACGTTGCACAGAGAGAGGATTTCCGAACGGAAAATAATATCGTTTTGAGAAAAACACCGTGACAAGCGAATAATATCAATATTAAATAAACATCGGGATGGTGACCATAGAGGCAAGAAAATGACAGCGATGAATGAGGAAGGAGGCGCAAGGAAGTGTTTATGAGTGTATGGTTTTGAAGTAGGCCTACCTTTCTTCTTTTTTTTGAGTATTTAGACGGTTCCTCGTTCGGCCAGTAACAACACGTTACAATGATTAGTCCCTAGGAAACGTGTTAGTAATAATATCAAACAACAACCCATCGTTTCGAAACAATGCCTGCCAGGCCTTCTATTCCATCCGCAAGAAAGTCTGTATCCGATAAAGCAGAGTGATCCCCACGATCAACTCAAAAGGGAACAGACAATCAACACAGAGAGTGGCTTAGAGACGACCAAAGGAAACATACAAGAATCAACACAGAGAGTGAGTGCCTGAGACACGGGGCAAAGAGAACGGACAAGAATCAACACAAAAAACACCCCCAAAGCCAGGACAGAGACAGACACAGAGAGAGTCCCAAGCCCCACCATGTCTCACCGCTCCACCTTCCCGGCCCGCAAGCAGTCGCCCGGCACCGCGTGCCAGTCCCAACCCCACTCCCAACAAGAACAGCAACAGTCCAGGACGAGGACTTCCTCCACCTCCGTGTCCGCTGCCAGCATGCTGGTGGGGATCCAGGAGCCCATCGTCAAGAAGGTGCACGTGCACAGTCCCGTGCCCGGGGGGACC
>CM065689.1:48468230-48485730 GCA_017654935.2 Phymorhynchus buccinoides | reverse complement strand
GGGAGATAGAGAGAGAGAGAGAGTGAGTCAAACCGGCGTGTTACGGCCGTCGAAGAAGTTTGGCAGTGTCTTTACTAACTAATGCACCTTGTCTCCAATCACAAAGTCGTATTTGGACCAAATCACAAAGTGGTTTCCTGCCACTGGGCGCTTTGACGTGCTAAGCACATAGAAAGAACAAAACATAACACGTAGAGACGGATGCACATCGCTATGTAACACCCCCCCCCCCCCCACTCACCCACCCACTACCCCCCACCACTACCACTGCCCCCCCCCCCCCCCCCTGCAATCCTGTATTGGTCTACCTATCTATTTATCTATCTATCTGTCTTTCTGTCTGTCTGTGTCTGTCTGTCTATCTGTCTCAGTCAGACCAGGGATGTGAAGTCTGGCCTGTCTATCATGTTTCCCTAACCTACCTCTCTCTCTCTCTCTCTCTCTCTCTCTCTCTCTCTCTCTCTCTCTCTCTCTCTCCCCCCTCCCCCCCTCTCTCTCTCTCTCTCTCTCTCTCTCTCTCTCTCTCTCTCGCTCGTTCGCTCGCGCGCGCGCGCGCGCCTTCCTGTCTGGCTCTCAAGATCCGAAGACGGCTGTCGACATCAACAAAATCTGCTCCCTTAAGAGGGTGAAACTGAAAGGGAGGGAGTTCGGATAGTTTCGTATCGAGTGATGTCCTCACAAGTAAAGTTCACACAGAGCGTCACCCTTAAATTCAATAGACGTCAGCCTTTTAGTGATGGTGTAAAGAGCGAGACAATGCTAGGTTAGCTTATTATATGTAGGCCTAACATGCACAGTAGGCGGGAAGAGATGATGGTTTTTCGATGGTAGCTAGGGGAGCTCAAGGAAAATAAAATAAAATAAAACGATGAAATAATTCTCAACTATGAGAACGGATGAAGATTCTGCTAGAAAATGGGTGTTGAGGGGGCAGAAAGTTCCAAGGAGAAGAAAACAATGTAGCGAATTACATCATCAGCAGTTCGCCAACGAACGTTTAGTTAGTCAATTCAGTGTATTCTCCGTGCGCTCAAGTTGTGCCCGCTTTTATAAACGCTTGATTTTCTTATAAATAAATTATGTGGACTTACTTTATGTTATTTACTTTGGTTTGAATTGTTTTTCTCATACTGTACCGCGATTGTTTGGTTGACCAAAAAAAACCCCAAAAACTTGGTTTATTCTATTAAAAAAAAAGCGTCTTTCTGACAGCGCGACTTTGGTGTGTGAATAATCTTGCCTTCTTTGGCCAATAACTTAGTGTGTTTTCTTCTTCTTTTTTTGTATGTGTACATGTGGTGTAAGTATTGCACCCGACGTTAGAACAAAAAACAAAATTGATAACAGCCGTGCGAGCGGAGTATTAATCATGCATGCATGTGTGTTATTGAAAGGAAGCTTATCGTGTTTCCCTTTCGCCGACAGCCATTTTTCAGCCCCCCCCCCCCCCCCCCCCCCAATACCATTAAACTTAACTGGGTTTAGAAAATAATAAATATCTACAATATTGGGAATTCCTCTGTGACATGTATGATTATATTAGGCCCATCCTTATTTCCCAAAATCAAGAGAAATAGGGTCTACAAACCCGTTTCGAGGAGATAGGAGGGTAAATTATTCGGTGTGTTTTATAATTAGTAACTTCCCCGATTTCATGGACAAGACAATGATAAACGCGAAATCATCATCATCTTGTGCAGTCGAAATTCCTGTCATTGTAATTGGAAATAATCAACATTTGCATTTGATTTGGACAAAAAATGTCATCGCTGCATCTTGTTTTTGATACACCTGAACACGTGATCCTTGATATTATTTTGGGTAAAGGTCAAGATGTGCCCCCCCTACCTATCTCGGTTAATTCTATTTTTCCGTTATTGCCTTTCTGACCATACATAAAGCTGTATTTTAGGAACATTTTTAGCTAATAACCTTTTTGGAATACTAACCCTAGCCCTAACCCTAGCCCTAAACCTAACCCTACCCCCCACCCTATAAGACGGAAAAACGCAACGAACCACAACTGTGACAAATCGCGGTGTACTGCAGTACATAGTGGGGGTTAGGGTTAGGGCTAGGGTTGGGGCTAGGGTTAGTATTCCAAAAAGGTTATTAGCTGAAAATGTTCCTAAAATACAGCTTTATGTATGGTAAGAAAGGCAAAAACGGAAAAGACTGGGTTCTTTAGATATTTCTGCCTAGCCTGTGCTTATTGTTTACTACCGGAAGACGACACACACAAAAAACACCCGTGGTTTATAAAACGTCCTAAGTAGTTTCAATTTATAATACAAAGAAGAATCTGAAGTCCACAAACGATGCAGAAACTGAGTTTTCTCCCTCCTTTGTTCCAACACAAACTCTAACCCTAATCCTAAGTAGTTTCGTCTTTGAATAAAGAAGAAATTGAAAGTCCATGGACGATCTAGAAACTGAGCTTTCTTCCTCCTTTGTTCCAACACAAACTCTAACCCTAATCCTAAGTAGTTTCGTTTTTGAATACAGAAGAAATTGAAAGTCCATGAACGATGTAGAAACTGAGTTTTCTTCCTCCTTTGTTCCAACAGAAACTCTAACCCTAATCCTAAGTAGTTTCGTTTTTGAATACAGAAGAAATTGAAAGTCCATGAACGATGTAGAAACTGAGCTTTCTCCCTCCTTTGTTCCAACAGAAACTCTAACCTTAATCCTAAGCAGTTTCGTCTTTGAATAAAGAAGAAATGAAAGTCCATGAACGATGTAGAAACTGAGCTTTCTCCCTCCTTTGTTCCAACAGAAACTCTAACCTTAATCCTAAGTAGTTTCGTCTTTGAATAAAGAAGAATATTAGAAATTGAAAGTCCACGAACGATGTAGAAACTGAGCTTTCTCCCTCCTTTGTTCCAACACAAACCCTAACCCTAATCCTAAGTAATAATAATAATAAAGAAATTCTTCTATAGCGCAAACCTCACATACAAAATGAGCTCTTTGCGCTTTGCAACAGAAATAATGAATGAGAAGATAAAATAACACTTGAATACTTTTTTTAATGCCGAAAAATACATGAAAACACAGACTAACATAAAAATCAAGAAATAAAAGTTTACTAGCATTACAATCTCACACACATACACACACACGCGCACACGCACACGCACACGCACACACACTTGCATAAGAATACCCCACCGATTAAACAAACTCAGGAAAGAAGATTTTGTGGAACAGAATTGGAGTCAGTTGTATTACTGTTTGAAGAGATGGGTTTTAAGCGCTCTTTTGAAAGAATCTGAAGAATTTGCATGTCGAATTTCAGAGGGGAGAGAATTCCACACTATAGGTGCACAGAAAGAGAAAGAACGGTGGCCAAAGGATTTTGTCTTGACTTGAGGAATCTGGAGAATTCTGCCATCAGAAGAGGAATGGAGATTTCGAGAGGGTGTGTAACGGGACAAAGTGTCAGCCATGTAAGCAGGAGAAGCAGTGGTGAAAAAGCCATAGCAGAGAGAGAACAGTTTGTAATCTATTCTAGCTTGAATGGGGAGCCAGTGGAGCTTAGCAAGAATAGGCCTAAGTCACCTAAACATTATGTCTCTTTTTAGCTTTAAATACAAGTTTAGCAGCAGAGTTTTGAACACGTTGAAGCTTGGACAGAAGGTAAGCAGGGCAACCAGAGAGAAGTGCATTACAGTAATCAAGTTTAGACAGAACTAAAGAGCATACTAGAGTGTTGGTAGCCTGAACAGACAGACAACGGCGGATGGAACTGATTTTTCTAATTTCGAGATAGGCTAGTTGACACACTTTTGAAACATGAGCGGCCATATGACATGTCTGCTGATAAAATGACTCCTAGATTTCTGACAGATTGAGAGAATGGAATATCCGCTGTACACACTTGAATAGAGGAAGGCTGAGGAACAGGGAAATTTGTTTTCTTCGAATGCATAAGGAGAGCTTCTGTTTTTTCCTCGTTCAGTTTCTGTTTGCTTTGGGTCATCCACGTTTTTACATCAGCAATGCAATGCTGCATGTTCTGAATGGTAAAGTGTGTATGAGTCGATGGAGAAGAATCACATAATTGAGTATCATCTGCAAAGGACTGGTTAGAGACAGAAAAAGAATTAATGAGTGACGAGAGCTGCTTCGTATTCATTATGTAAAGAATAGGCCCTAACACTGAGCCCTGGGGCACACCATACTGAAGAGTTGCAGGCTGTGATCTTAGATCGCCGATCATAACAGTTTGGGTTCTTTCTGAAACTAGTGAAAGGTAAGCTTTTAGCCAAGAGAGAACAGTGCCAGAGATTCCATACGTTGTTTGCAGTCCGTCAAAAAGTGTGAGGTGATCAAGTAGTCTCGTCTTTGAATAAAGAAGAAAATGAAAGTCCATGAACGATGTAGAAACTGAACTTTCTTCCTCCTTTGTTCCAACACAAACCCTAACCCTAATCCTAAGTAGTATCGTCTTTGAATAAAGAAGACATTGAAAGTTCATGAACGATGTAGAAACTGAGCTTTCTCCCTCCCTTCGTTCCAACACAAACTCTAACTAAAGTAGTTTCTATAAATAAATAAGGAAGGAAACTGAGAACTCCGCGAAACATGCAGAAGCTGAACTTCCTTTCTCCCTTGTTCCAATCTAAACATGGCCGCCGCGGACGCCGGTCGCAGCAAGGGAAACCATCCTCCTCTTCCTCCTCATCATCATCAACATCATTATTTTCATCCTTATCCTCATCCTCCTCTTCTTTGACATCCTCGCCTGAGAAAACTAAGAAGAAGAAAGGGTTCTCCTCCTCCTCTTCCTCCTCCTCCTCCTCCTCCTCCTCGTTTGCCAAGAAGGGTGTGACTAGTGGTGATGGTGGTGGTAGTGATGGTTGTGGCGGTGGTGATGGTGGTGCTAAAGCTGTAGGGAACGGGTGGTTGACTGGTTGCAGGCACGCCGAGGACCTGATCGTCACGCCTTTCGCCCAGATCTTGGCCAGCCTGAGGAGTGTGCGCAACAACTATGTGCTCCTTACCAACGCCCCCAATACCAGGGACGGGTCAGTCTGTCTGTGTGTCTGTCTGTCTGTGTCTGTCTGTGTCTATCTGTCTATATGTGTGTTGGGGGTATGCCAAACACAGATCTTGGCCAGCCTGAGGAGTGTGCGCAACAACTATGTGCTCCTTACCAACGCCCCCAATACCAGGGACAGGTCAGTCTGTCTGTGTGTCTGTCTGTGTCTGTGTCTGTCGGTCTGTCTGTGTTTTGGGGACATGACAAACACAGATCTTGGCCAGCCTGAGGAATGTGCGCAACAACTATGTGCTCCTTACCAACGCCCCCAATACCAAGGACGGGTCAATGTGTCTGTCTATCTGTCTGTTTGTCTGTCTGTGTGTTGGGGGGTATGCCAAACACAGATCTTGGCCAGCTTGAGGAGTATGCACAAAAACTATTTGATCCTTGATAAAACGAATTTTATAAGTTTCACTCAGCAAAAGTATAGGCTCACCTTTGATCCTTACCAACGTCTCCAACTGCAAAGACAGGTGAGTGTGTGTGTGTGTGTGTGTGTGTGTGTGTGTATGTCTGTCTGTCAGTCTGTTTGTCTGTCTGTGTGTCTATGTTTTGGGGACATTACAAACACAGATATTGGCCAGCTTTGAGGAGTGTGCCCAACAACTATGTGCTCCTTACCAACGTCTCCAATTCCTAGGACAGGTCAGTGTCACTGTGTGTCTGTCTGTCTGTCTGTGTGTTGGGGGTATGCCAAACACAGATCTTGGCCGGCTTGAGGAGTATGCGCAATAACTATTTGCTCCTCAACAACGTCTCCAAATCCAAGGACAGGTCAGTATGTCTGTCTGTGTGTCTGTCTGTCTGTGTGTTGGGGGTATGCCAAACACAGATCTTGGCCAGCTTGAGAAGTGCGCACAACCACCACTGTGCTCCTTACCAATGTCTCCAATTCCAAGGACAGGTCAATGTGTGTGTGCGTGTGCGTGTGTGTGTGTGTGTGTGTGTGCATGCGTGCGTGCGTGTGTGTGTGTGTGTCTGTCTGTCTGTCTCTCCGTCTGTCTACGTTTACCTCTGTACATCCATATGTTGTTGTTGTTGTTGTTCCCTGGCTTAACTACTCCAGGGATCATCCCAACACTTTGGTACAAGTGCACCAGTTACAAGTGACGCGTGTGACCGTTTTTGATTACCACGCCATGTGGGCAGCCACGCTCCGACTAATGTCTTTATTTGTGAACCTCAGAAACAAAACCAGTTAACGTTAACTTTGAGTAATGTTCCGTGTTAAAAAAAAAAAATAAAATTAATAAAATAAAATAAATATATATGTATTATAAATTGTGCTGATTTACTTTTTCTCCCGATGGGGGAGGGACAGTGCCTTATGCAAAGACAGCTGTTTCGACCTAAGAGAAGGTCTCATCAGTTTGCATGATCGGCCTGCAATTTGACTGTCCAGTGGATGCCAACCTGAGCAAAAAAGACATTCTACAAGAGAATGGTGTCTTCCTTGCATCAAATCGAAAATCCATAATAAAAGCAAACCAGCACAAAGTTAAACCAGAAATAATAAAAAATCTTGTGTAAAATGAACAAAATAATAATGTTCTGAAATATATATATATATGTCTTCTCTTTCTCTGCAGTCGGTCCAGGAGGGGGTCGGGAAGCGCCCACCCCCACGGGGGGATTTCCGTCTCCCCCCAACCCCCCGTGTCCCCCTCCCCCTCCCACCCCGGGCAGCCTCAGCAGCACGCAGCGCACGAGGCCACCTTCCAGACCCCGCAAGGTGAGTGTGCTCCTTCTTCTTGCCTTCTCTCTTTATTTCTTCCTGTCTGTCTGTCTGTCTGTCTGTCTGTCTGTCTGTCTTTTGTCTGTCTATTTCCTTCTTTTTATATATATATTTTTTTTAACTCATTCAAGTCGTTCCGGACATATCTGTCCGGAATTAATACATAGCTGTCAATTTGATGCATTTGCTTCAATGACAGTAAATCTATGTTCACACCATACCTTGGTCGCTTCTAAACTCGCTTCACCTTAGACCACAATTTTGCCCCCGACTTTGCTTTTGTAGTGGTTCGTTGTGGGGAAACCAATTGGTGTGGAGAGTTCTTCTATATAAAAACTATATATATATATAAAAAAAAAAGTCTGATCTACCACTTCCCTATGTCTAAACCTGAAGTAAAAACCCGTAATCTTCTTTCAATTCTCCTTTTGTTTCTGTCTGTTTTGTTTGTGTGCATGGCTGGAGTGATTTGTGAGTATTTTGAATAATTCAAAGTTGTTGCGATGCGAATGAGTTAATGGTGTCTATATAATGTGTGTGTATGTGAAAGGGTGGGGATAAAACGGCATGAGCATTTTTATTTTTTTATTTTTTATTTTTTAATATATTGATGGCTTAGAGTCAAAACGGACTATCTTTAGATAGTCCACTGACTTATTATTGATGTTATTGCAAAAACTAAGAACTTGTATTAAAAAAGGGTGCAAATAATGTAAAATGGGGATTATGCTTTGTATATTCCTGCAGTCTTTTTTTTAAACAATTTATTAGTTTTCACAATGTGTTCAATAATACGTCAATGGACTATCCAAAGATAGTCCGTTTTGACTCCTAGCCATCGAACATTTATTTTAATTTATATACTTCTTCATAATGTTTTGTAATAATGTTTTTCTTCTTGATTGTTTTCTCTCGTAATGTTCGTAACGCGCTCTGAGGATGAATTTTTTATATCATCGAAGAGCGCTATAGAATCTGTATTTATTATTATTATTATTATTATTATTATTATCATTATTATTATTATTATTATTATTATTATTATTATTTATTATGTGGCTTCGATATTTCCGTCTTATCTTTCGTTTTTCTTTCTGTTTCTCTGTCTTTCTTTCTGTCTTTCTCTGTCTTTCTTTCTTTCTTTCTTTGTCTGTCTGTGGCTTTCGATATTTCCGTCTGTCTGTCTTTCTTTTCTTTTTTTTCTCTGTTTCTCTGTCTGTCTTTCTGTCTGTCTGTCTTTCTTTGTCTGTCTGTGTGGCTTTCGAAAATCCCGACTGTCTGTCTTTCTTTCTTTCTTTCTTTCTTTCTTTCTCTCTTTCGTTCTTAATGTATTTATTTGTCTGTCTGTGTGGCTTTCAAACTGTCTGTCTGTTAATATATCTGTCTTGTCTTTCTTTTTTTTTTCTGTTTCTCTGTCTGTCTGTCGGTCTTTATTTATTTATTTATTTATTTGTCTGTCTGATTGGCTTTCAAACTTTCCGACTGTCTGTCTCTCTTTCTCTCTTTCTTTCTTTCTTTCTTTCTTTGTCTGTCTGTGTGGCTTTCGATATTTCCGTCTGTCTGTCTTTCTTTCTTTTTTTTCTTTCTGTTTCTCTGTCTGTCTGTCTGTCTGTCTGTCTGTCTTTCTTTCTTTGTCTGTCTATGCGGCTTTCGAAATTTCCGACTGTCTGTCTATCTTTTGTTTTTATTCCTGTTTCTCTGCCTTTCTTTCTTTCTTTCTTTCTTTCTTTGTCTGTCTGTGTGGCTTTCGATATTTCCGTCTGTCTGTCTCTCTTTCGTTTTTCTTTCTTTGTTTCTTTCTGTTTCTCTGTCTTTCTGTCGATCTGTCTGTCTTTCTCTGTTTATTTATTTATTTGTCTGTCTGTGTGGCTTTCGAAATTTCCGACTGTCTGTCTATATTAATTTTCTTTCTTTCTTTCTTTCTTTCTGTCTGTCTGCCTGTCTTCCTTTCTTTCCTTCTTTCTTTCTTTATTTGTCTGTCTGTGTGGCTTTCGTTATTTCTGTCTTTTTTGTCTTTCTTTCTTTATTAATTTGTGTCTGTCTATGTGAGTATGTGGCTTTCGATAGTTCCAACTGTCTGTCTGTCTGTCTTTCTTTCTTTTCTATTTGTCTGTCTTTATTCATGTATTTGTCTGTCTATGTGGCTTTCGATATTTCCGACTGTCTGTCTGTCTTTCTTTCTTTTCTGTTTGTCTGTCTTTATTCATGTATTTGTCTGTCTATGTGGCTTTCGATATTTCCGACTGTCTGTCTTTCTTTCTTTCTTTCTTTCTATCTTTCTTTCTTTCTTTCTTTCTTTATTTGTCTGTCTGTGTGGCTTTCGATATTTCCGTCTGTCTGTCTGTCTGTCTTTCTCTCTGTCTGTCTGTCTTTCTCTCTGTCTGTCCTTCTTTCTTCTTCTTCTTCTTTCTTCTTTTTTTCTCTTCTTCTTCCTCTTCTACAGTTCTAGTAAGTCTTTTTCATTCATTCGGTCTCTCTCTCTCTCTCTCTCTCTCTCTCTCTCTCTCTCTCTCTCTCTCTCTCTCTCTCTCTCTCTCTCTCTCTCTCTCTCTCTCTCTCTCTCTCTCTCTCTGTATACTTAGACTCTTTTGTGTAACACTTTTCTGTGAGGTACACGTACACGTTTGTCGTTTGCTTTGTCAAAGAAGCTTTGATCGGGGACATGTACACATGTAGCTATATATGTGCGCGAGCGAGAGAGCACACATCGCGTGCAAAAAGAGTACCTAATAGGTCTTCTATTTCCACCCTGTGTGTGTGTGTGTTGGGTGGGTGGGTTGTTTTGGGGGGTTTTATGGACACGCTGACGCAAGTTAGAAACAAACTGCCCTGCAATGAAGGGAAAGAACTCTTTCAAAAAGCCGATGTGCTCCAGGAAAAGGGAAATAAAGTAGTTATGTCCCTTGACTTGCTCCTTTAGCTGGTCTTCTTGCCTTGTATTGCGTGGACGTACGAATACACTCATTGATAATTTTCTGTACATGTTACATGCATTCTTGCACGCGCGGTTACATGCGCACTAGCAAATGCACAAACGCTCGCACATACGGGCACAGACATATGTGTTGGCGTGCGCACACACGTACACACTGACACGGGTAGTTGCGCGCGCGCGGGCGCGATCACACACACACACGAGCGCGCGTGCTGACGCACGCACACACAAACGTGCGACAACCCTCCCCCCCCCCCCCACACACACACACATAAGCACACATGAACGCGGTCACTAAGAATTAGATACGCATACACGCTCTCAACTGCACAAGAACTCATGCACGTGAAAGCACACGCGCGCACACGGCACACAACACACGCACATGCACACATATGTGCGCGCTAATGCATCGGATTAAGTGACACACTAACGCTTATCCATGCGCGCGCGAAAACACACACACATACACACGCATGCACGAATGCACATGTCTAAATAATGATAGGTTTAAAGTAATCACACTAACACGCACACTCGCAAACACACTGTTGTCCATTTTTCCTTAGTGTTGTTTTCATTTTTAATGCATGCAAATTTGTTTTCTTGTTTGTATTGTGCTTGTACGAGACCACACTGTAATGAGCGACTTAGCGGGGGGCTTTGACCACCAGGGGGCATAACGCTCGAGTGGGGCTAATCCTCTATATTCTTAGTTGGGGATAAAGAAAGAGAGAGAGAGAGAGAGAGAGAGAGAGAGAGAGAGAGAGAGAGAGAGAGAGAGGGAGGAGTCACACCCTCTCTCTCTCTCTCTCTCTCTCTCTCTCTCATTACGCCCAGCTAAGAAAATCGCGTGATAAGCCCCTAGTGGATTGACTGCCCCCTGATGGGCAAATAATCGCCATAAGTCGACCATTTCTCCTAACGAGATAATAAAGTATTTTTGACTTTTGACTTGACTTTGACATTGACACTCAAACGCGCGTGCGCGCAGAGAGAGAGAGAGAGAGAGAGAGAGAGAGAGAGGAGAAGAGAGAGAGAGAGAGAGAGAGTTGATTATCGTGTTGAGATGATTTTCGTGATATTTAATCATTATAGCCGAAGACGGACATGCTGGGCCTAACTTATTTCTTAGGCGCATAACGGCAGCATGACGCGTCTGCTCTCATAATGACAGGGAACTGTCAGAGCGATCGAAGAAGAAGAAGATTAATGTTTTGTTGTCTGAATCGCAGAGAAATGCACTGACTATTGTGTGTGTGTGTGTGTGTGTGTGTGTGTGTGTGTGTGTGTGTGTGGGTGTATGTTGGTTTAAACGAATTTTTATTGAATAATACATAGTAAAGCAGCAACATAACAAATTGGAACGAGCACAACAAGCTTAAAGCTTATACAAGGCGCTCAAACATGATACAATATTGGCTGCCACAAGTAATTAGAGAATGGAACAGAACATGATAATGAAAATGATAGCATACAAAACGTGCACGAACAAGCAAGCAACAACAAGAACAACAAGAACATAGAAATTGAAATTGAAAATGAAATGAAATTGAAATTGAGGGGGCACGAGGCATCTAACTCCAAAAAGTATAAAACAATTTGTGATTTGTGACTCAGTGTCAAGACAATCACTAATTTGAATCACACTCTCAGCATATCTTCAGCCAGGGTGTATTTTCGTGGTGAATGTGATCCTTATCATATATTGCCCAGTGTAGCAGTTTTGTACTGTAGTCCCTCGAACTTTGACCTTTCGCTCAAATGGCTTTTATCACTGGTTGACAATAGCCTGTAGAAAAGGGCCAATAGTAAAGGAGAGCTGTATTACGTTTGATTTTCTACAGTATCGGAATATCGTGTTACAGCTTAGTCCGTTGTGGAAAACTCTAACTAGGGGGGTGTTTGCACCGGTTCTGGTGCTGCAGCCACTGGGATTTGGTTGGCCTTTGGGGACCTTCCCCAACGCCAATTCTCGTCCTCAAAATCGCTTTGGCTAAAAGAGTGGGGATGTACCCTGGGCAAGGCTTCTCCACTATTAACAAAAAACAATTGTAGCCCAGCCAGCTGGAATAGCAGCTGCCCCTCTCTGCTATCTGGCAGTCATTGTCGGACACGACAGACAGGCAACAACCCGCGAGCTAAAAGTGCGGGTGACCTGCTTTATTCGAACGAGGGCTTGAGCTGGCGAAGAAGACCTCGGGAGTGAGAAGAAAGGCATGATGATGATGATGATGATGATGATGTGATAGTAAGACACCAAGCATGGTCACAGTGTACTAAGATAACCATTGACACACACACAAAAAGGTTATCTGTTCCAATAGAGAAGAAAGAAAAGGGTTATCTGTTCGAGGTGTAAATATGTGTGGGTGGGGTGTTGAGTGGGGTGTTTTGAGTGGGATGTTGGGTGGGTGTGCGGGTGTGGTTTTGCGTGTATAATGTTGTGTATGCGTCTGTATCTGCGGGTGTCTGTATCTGTGTGGGGGATGGGGGGGGGTGGGGGGTATGGGGGGGATGGAAGGGAGATGCAGTTACTCGAGTGAATAAGTAGTTTCCCGGTTTTTTTTATTGGTTTCTTCTCATTTCAACCAGTTCAAATGTCGACTAGAGCGTGAACACGCTAGACCACCATCCGCGCGGCAGCATTTTCGGCTCCAGTGACCTTGACCTTTGACCAATGACCTTCATTTTCCAACTTGGCCTAAGATGGCCTAGCTACCTAATCCGCACGCAACATTCTGAGGGTACTAGGACCTTCGTTCAAACGCTATCGTGTTACCATAGGTAGATAGATAGATACATACATACATACATACATACATACATACATACATACATACATACATACACACATACATACATAGTATGAATGAAAAATCTCAGTGATTAGCTGAACTCGTTCCCCTAGTCTGAAGGACTAATAAGTTGGTGCATTTGAAATGCAGAATAATTTGCTTTGATGAAACTTTTGTGTGTCCACTGTCCTTATTTGTGAACCTCAGAAACAAACTCAGTTATCATTAACTTTCAGAATTGTTCTGTGTTCTGAAAAAGAAAAGAAAAGTAAAATGTGTTGATTTACTTTTTCTCCCAATGGGGGAGAGGACAGTGCCCATGCAGATACAGATATAGATAGATAGATAGATAGATAGATAGATAGATAGATAGATAGATAGATAGATAGATAGATAGGCAGACAGACAGACAGACAGACAGACAGACAGATAGATAGATAGATAGATAGATAGATAGACAGATAGATAGATAGATAGATAGATAGATAGATAGATAGATAGATAGACATAATACGAATACGAATGCTTAATGAGGGTAAACGGATAAGCTCAAGCTTCTTTACACCATGCCCTCGAGGGGAAAAAGAAAAGCCAAATAACAAAAAAAGGAAAACAAAAAGAAAGTATAAAATGCATAAAAAGAATAGAAAATAACAGCAGGCATGTTCAGATAGATAGACAGATAGATAGATAGATAGATAGCAAGCCAGTCAGCCAAGAACAAACAAACAAACAAACAAACAAACACCCTGAAAACATTAACCAGCTTTCGCTTCGAGTCTGGCTAACACGCTTGCAATGAACAGCGTTTACTTAATGAAAAGATCTGTGTAAGAGAAACGGGAGTGTCTTGGCGGAGGTCTGCGCTACTCTCTGGATGCGTTATCTACGTCTCCACAACATTAACAACAGAGAGCATTATAATGCGGAAGATAATAATGAACACGAGTAAGCCTTAAAGTTATAGTCTCCCAGTCCCCCTAAAAGTACACGGCGTTACACTTTTTAACAGAAATCGCTATCTCGTACCTGCTTAATTTATGCGGCGGGGAGCTTCAATTTAACCCTTTCACCGCCAATGTTGCATTTTAGCACCACAATGGTTTAACACCTATGTCACTAAAAGTCATCAAATCAGGGCCTGTTATCTGTATACCCTATTTTCTTAATTTTGGGAGGTAAGGATAGGCCTAATGTTGTACTTGTCACAGAGGAATTCCCAATATTGCAGATACAAAATGTTCTCTACCCAGCTAAGTTTAATGGTATTTTTTGGGCTCAAAAATGGCTGGCGGCGAAAGGGTTAAATCATACACATCTGTATTGTTAAAAATTCGGGACTTTCCTGGTGTTGACACTGCCTCCGGGCATTGCCTCCAGGATCGTTCCCACGATCTTTATATCTACTAATGTCTCATATATGTGTCTGTTCCAGCCCGGAGGACAGTTATGCAGAATTTCATCATTCGTCATCGAAATTGTTTTTGTCCCATATGACGTGCCTCTAAGCAGGTCGGAGGACGTAAAACAAATGTCTGATCGAAATTAGAAGAAAATGTCCCATAATGATGTGTCCCGAGGGATCGAGAGGACGTTAAAGACCCACTGACGCACCACGATTAAGTCCCTTGGGTTTTTTCTGGGTTGCTGTGACCCACATACACAAATGTTCCAAACTTCAAATTGAGGCTGCTTTTTTTAAATAATGTTTCGTTTTGAATTTCGCCGCATTTGTATGGGAGTCAAACCTGGTCAAAACAAGATTTCTTACCAGCTATAAGAGGGAAAACACGCGAAACCCGTCATTTTGACACGTGATCTGGTGGGTCTTTAAAGACTCAGTGACGCACCACGATTAAGTCCCTTGGGTTTTTTTCTGGGTTGCTGTGACCCACATACACAAATGCCTCCAACTTCAAATTGAGGCTGCTTTTTAAAATGATGTTTCGTTTTGAATTTGGGGTATTTGTATGGGAGTCAAACCTGGTCAAAACAAGATTTCTTAGCAGCTATAAGAGGGAAAACACGCGAAACCTGTGATTTTGACACGTGATCTAGTGGGTCTCTAAGCCTTATATTTGCTGCCAGTGGCCTCATTTCGCGCCGCTGCTGCTGAGAGTAGAATTGCGCCCTTTGATAACAAGAGATTAGCGTTGAAATCGGGTACGCGTTAATTGTGAGTGCGTCTTAAACCGTCAACACGGGTAGTATTGCATGTAAAGTAGACTAAACTGCAAAAAAACCGATGGGCTGTTTTATGCTATTTTACGTGTTACTTCTCGAGTTAACTGTTTAATACGCATTCGTGATTACCAGGTACAGTGGGGGTGGGGAGGGGGGGGGGGGTGACCAAGGCGGCGCATCTCAATTGCGCTTATTTTAATTACCGCTTTGCACAATTGCGCCTCGCCGCAACTGTGTCAGTTGCGCCAGTTGTAGTCATCAAGCGCGCCCGTTCAAATGGTTGAAATTGTTCGTGAGAAAAGTAGACATGTTAATTGCATATTAATTATGTTGCGATTTTTGTTTCAAAAGAAGAAGAAAAACCTGTTTAACGTCCTCCGGTCTGAAACAGACACATATGGGACATTAGTAGATAATATAGCGATGGTGGGAACGAACCTGGAGGCAATGCCCGGAGGCAGTGCAACACCAGGAAAGTCCCGAGTTTTTAACAATGCAGATATTATTGTGTTTGTTTCAAAAGATGGACTAGCATTCCTTTATAAAGATAACAGAAATCATGATTCAAATAGCTTTTCTAGTTTTGTTTTTATAGTTATCAGGGGGGAAAAAACTTTCTAAGATACATGAACTGCGGAAACCAGGTGGGGTGGGGGTGGGGGCGTGCACTCTTGAAGGTGTTCCCGAACTTGAACCTTTTGTTGATTTACTGTGTCATAAGAGAGGAACGACGAGAACTGGGGTCAAAGGTGCTCTGTACTTTTAGCGGTTATCATATCAGAGTTATGTGTGTGTGTGTGTGTGTGTGTGTGTGTGTGTGTGTGTGTGTGTGTGTCGGTGGGTTCTTAGTCCTAGGAAGGCCAAAGTATGCTTTGAGTGTGTGTGTGCGCGTGTGTGTGTATATATATATATATATGTGTGTGTGTGTGTGTGTGTGTGTTTGTGTGTGTGTGTGTTTGTGTGTGTGTGTATGTGTGTGTGCGCGCGCGCGTGCGTGCGCGTGCGTATGTGTGTGATGAAAATTGATCAAAATTGTACAAATGATATAATGATTTTCTCTTCTATGAGATCAACATGAAGTAAACATAAATATTATTTTGCCCCCGCTTTCACCTCGTCCATTATCAAGCTGTGACGTTGAAAATAATGCTCTCTCTCTCTCTCTCTCTCTCTCTCTCTCTCTCTCTCTCTCTCTCTCTCTCTCTCTTCTCTCTTCATACTCTCTCTCTCTCTCTCTCTCTCTCTCTCTCCTCTCTCTCATCTCTCTCTCTCATCCTCTCTCAGTCTCTCTCTCTCTCTCTCTCTCTCTCTCTCTCTCTCTCTCTCTCTCTCTCCTCTCATCTCTCTCTCTCTCTCTCTCTCTGTCTCTCTCTCTCCCTCTCTCTCTCTCATTGAAGGAGAGATTGTATATGAATGGGCGGAGAAGGAAGGTAAAATAAGTGAAGAGCAGGCTGGTTTCCGTAAGCAATACTCCACCGTGGATCATATGTTTACGCTTGTTTCGATGATAAAATCCTATTTATATGGTCATAAAAGTAGAACATTTTACGTGGCTTTCATAGATTACCAAAAAGCCTTTGACACAGTAGATAGGGATATGCTTTGGAAAGTACTTCAAAAAGTTCAAGCTTCCTCAAAAATGATTAAAATGTTAAAGGGCATGTATAACTCTGTTCAAAGTTGCGTTCGCTGGGGCCCACAAGTGTCAGATTTCTTTGATTGTCCCTCAGGGGTCAAACAAGGCTGTTTAATGTCACCTGTATTGTTTTCTTTATTAATTACCGAAGTAGCTGAAAATGTATCAAGGAACGGTAAACACGGATTTCAGTTTTTACCTGAGTTACAGGAAATATTCCTTTCATTATTTGCAGATGATGTTGTTTTGTTCTCTTCTACACCCAGTGGACTTCAAAATCGGCTAAACAATTTACAGAAAGCATCTGACATTCTAAATCTGACAATAAATTTAAATAAGACCAAAATAATTGTTTTCAGAAAAGGGGGTCATTTGTCTCAAACCGAGTGTTGGTATTACAAGGGGAGGGAAGTGGAGGTAGTTAATAGTTACAAATATCTTGGCTTTACTCTCAGCACTAGAATGGGTTTTGATACTGCGTTAGATGAATACGTTAGACGAGCAAAACGTAAAAGTTGCAGAGATCTTTAAAACAATGTGGGCTTTAGGGAGCATGGATTTGTCAATATGTTTTAAACTTTTCGATTCACAAGTAAAGCCAATGTTACTATATGCAGGGGAGCTCTGGGGGTGAACTAAATTTCAGTCTATAGAATCAGTTCAATTGTTTGCATGCAAGCGTTCATTAGGTGTTAGCCCCCAAAGTCCAAATACAATGATATGAGGTTTTTTACACCATGCACTCAGGCAAAACAAGACAAGAGAAAAAAAATCGTGAGAGAGAGAGAGAGAGAGAGAGAGAGAGAGAGAGAGAGAGAGAGAGAGAGAGAGAGAGAGAGAGAGAGAGAGAGAGAGAGAGAGAGAGAGTTAATTAGTTAGTTTGTCTGTTATAGTCCCGTCAACAGCTATGGGAGAGAGAGAGAGAGAGAGAGAGAGAGAGAGAGAGAGAGAGAGAGAGAGAGAGAGAGAGAGAGAGAGAGTTAATTAGTTAGTCTGTTATATTCCCGTCAACAGCTATGGTAGAGAGAGAAAGAGAGAGAGAGAGAGAGAGAGAGAGAGTTCATTAGTCTTATAGAGAGAGTCACAGCTAGAGAGAGAGAGAGAGAGAGAGAGTTGATTAGAGAGAGAGAGAGATGGTAGAGAGAGAGAGAGAGAGAGAGAGAGA
>CM065689.1:48430730-48440730 GCA_017654935.2 Phymorhynchus buccinoides | reverse complement strand
GTGAGAATTTAAGGGACACATCTTCTTATATACGTAAACGTTCTCTGTTTCTGCTTAACCTTTTCTGGATCAATGCGATGCGCCCCCATCTTTATGTGTCACTCTTTATTTGTGACTAGTCTCTTTCTCGGTCTCTCCTCTCGTCTCTATCTTCCCTCTCTCGTCTCCTCGCCGCTCTATCTCCCACGTCGTATCTGGTTCTCGATCATCGGTCTCTCTGCCCTCTCCTCGCTCTCCATCTCTCGTCTCCTCTCGTCTCGTCTCGCGCTCATGTCTTCTCTCTCCTCTCAGTCGTCTTCTTCTCCTCCGGCTCTCTGCTCAGCTCTCTGCTTGTCTCTCTCTCGTCATCCTCTCCTCTCGTGTCGCTCTCTCACTCGCTCGCTCGCCTCAAAAAAAAAACAAACAAATTGTTCAGCGTTTCTCTCTCGTCTCCTCTCTTCTCTTCTCTCAAACTCTTCCAACTCGTCGGTCTATCTGTCTCTCGTCTCACCTCGTCCTCTGTCCTCTGGTCTCCTCTCTCGCTTCTCTCCTCCTTCTCTCGTCCTCTCTCTCTCTCCCTTCGTCGGATCTTCTTCTCTCCCTCGGGGGTCTCTCATCCCGTCCACTGCTCGTCATCATCAAGACTCTCCTTCCCCCTTTCGTCCCTCGTGGGATCGTCTCCTCGGCCTCTCTCTCTCTCCCTCGGTCGCTCATCTCTCTCATCTAATCTCCTCTCATCTCTCTCTCTCGATCGCAAAGAAACAAGGGGGCATCGCCGAGCGTCAAGCAACGACTTGTGACATGTAAACCCGGCCAGATTTATGTCCTCTGTCCCCCCCCCCCTCCCACCCCCACACAAGCACAGCCACTTTCCACCCTTACCCTAAATACCAATAGTCCAAAATTTGATGAAGGCGATTCTGTTCGTAAGTTCACGAGATCCAGCTGACATTTTATAATACACACTCTCCTTGCATCATGTGTTCCTCCCCCCCCCCCCCTCCCCCCCCCCACCCCCCATCCCCAATGAACAACCAAGCACCAGCTTTAAACACACCACTTTCCACCATTACAGAACTCATAAAATACATAGCCCAAAGTTTGAAACGATTCTGTTCAGTAGTTCACGAGATAAAGCTGAACTTTTATACTCGGTTCTCTTGCACCATTTACCGACACCACGCCACCCACAATTCAATGAAGGCGATTCTGTGCAACTAGTTCGACTAGAGATAAAGCTTGGGGGGGGTGGGGGGTGGGGGGGGGGGGGGGAGGGGGGGTGGGGGGGGGGTGTGGGGGGGGGGGGGGGGGGGGGGGGGGGGGGTGGGGGGGGGGTGGGGGGGGGGGGGGGGGGGGGGGGGGGGGGGGGGGGGGGGGGGGGGGGAGGGGGGGGTGGGGGGGGGGGTGGGGGAGGGGGGGGCGGGGGGGGGGGGGGGGGGGGGGGGGGGGGGGGGGGGTGGGGGGGGGGGGGGGGGGTGGGGGGGGGGGGGGGGGGGGGGGGGGGGGGTGGGGGGGGGGAAGGTGGGGGGGGGGGCGGGGGGGGGGAAGGAGGGGGGGGGGGGTGGGGGGTCAAGCCGCGACGGGTGGCCGGTGTCAGGTGGCATTCGGGCGAGTAGCGCGTTTGCCGGCGGGGGGGGAGGGGGGGGGGGGGTGAAATTACATAGCCCAAAGAAGGAAATTTCGGTTTTGAAGGTCAAGGTCAGCACGGTGTTGTTTACCGAAAGGAAGCTTCCTTTTCAATCTGTCTACCCCTCTGACAATTTTAATAAAAGTCCAAACAGTATTTTTTAAGATAATAGATACACACACACACACACACATATCGAACACACCACCAGACACACAAAACCGCTCGTGCACTAATATATCCCGTTCGCCTCTGGCCGGGCTAAAAATAATGATGTATATTTCGTCTATAATGTCACAAGCACCAATGCTTTATGGGAGACATCAAGCCCCATTGTGTGTTTTCAAGCTTTTCTTGATATCTGTGGTACCAGTGATTTTCGAATGTGCCAGTACTTTATGTATGTGCGCATATGCGTGTTTATATATGACTTTGGTCTTTCTAAGGGCCAAATGGCCTATAGATATTACACACATTGTTCTCTCTCTCTCTCTCGGGAGTTCGTCTCTCGCTCTCAGTCCGACTCTCTCCTTCATCTGGACGTCTCTCTGACTCCTCACTCTCGGCCTATCTTTCCTCACATCCTCCTCCGTCTCTCTCTCTCTCCCTTCTGCTCTCTCTCTCGATCCTCTCTCTCTAGCTCTCTCTCAATCCTCTCTTTCTCTCCTCTCTCACTCCTCCCTGCACTTCGTCTCATGCGTACCATCTTCCTTCCCTCTCTCCCCCATCCCCCGTCTCTCAACCTGTCTCCCATCCTAGGTATCGATGAAGGCAGTCCGCGCTCCTCCCTCCTCTCTCCTTTCGGCCCCCCCGCTCTCCATCTCATCCTCCCCCGCTCATAAAGACGGCAAAAAAACAGGCCGCATTTCCTCGCCTCCCTCAGCTTCCCTACTCACTCCGTACCTACTACCTTTTCAGATGGATCCTCATTCTCTCTCTCCCCCCATTACCTAGGAAATAAATACTGGACACCATCCACACTTCCCCCATCCATCATCTAACCCCCATCTCTTCTTCCCCTCGGCCAGGCCTCTCTCATGATAGTCTCCGCTCTCATATCCCTCATCTCTCCTTGCTCTCACTCTTCCCTCCAGCCTCTCCTCATCGTCTAGCGCTCTCATCCGTCCTACGGACTCCGCTAATTCCCCACCCCCCCCCCCCCCCCCCCCCCCCCCCTGGCTCATCTACACAGTTCTCTCGCTTCTCTCTCTCCTCCCTGTATCCTTCCTCCTCTCTTCTCTCCCATCCATCATCTCGTACCCTCTCCTCCTCCATCCACTCCCTCTCTTCAACCGAGCGAGACCAAGTCTTGCCACACCAACGTGGGCAATGTTGCCAGGGACCACGAAGCGCACTCTTTCATCTCGTTCAGGAGGCCTTTGACTCTTGTCCTCCACTCACGACCAAACCCCAACACGTCTCAATCTCAGTTCGCTCTCTCTCCCACCTCCAATCCCCCGAAAGTGTCCTTAGACTTCATCCCTTCCCCCCCCATGCCGCTCAATCCCCCCTCTCCCCCACCGCGGCCGATCTTCGCTCAACCCGCCGAGCCCATCCTCGACCGTTCTCTCTCCTCCCCCCCTGAGCTCCAGCTACCAGCCGCCTTGCCCTCTCTCTCTCTCCCGTATCCTCACTCCCTCTCCCCTCATCTCTTCCCCTCCTCTCCCTCCCGCTCTTCCTCGCCTCTCTCCCTCATCTCCTCCTCCCCATCCCCTCTTCTCGGGCCTTAGCCTCCTCCCCTCGACTCTCGTCCTCTCTCAAGCTACCCCTCTCCCATCTCTCTCTCTCGTCCATCTCTCTCTCTCGTCCATCTCTCTCTCTCGTCCATCTCTCTCTCTCGTCCATCTCTCTCTCTCGTCCATCTCTCTCTCTCGTCCATCTCTCTCTCTCGTCCATCTCTCTCTCTCTCTCTCTCCCACTCCAGGTCTTCTCCCGTCTCTCAAGTTCCTCTCTCTCTCTCTCACCACACACACCCACACACACCACACGCACACACACACCTCTCTCTCTGTCTGTCTCTCTCTCAATCTCTCTCTCTCTCACTTTCTCTCTATCTATCTCTCTCTCTCTACTCTCTCTCTCACACCACACACACACACCTCTCTCTATCTATATATATCTATCTCTCTCTATCTATCTCACACACACACACACAAAAAGGTCTCTCTCTCTCTTCCTATGTCCGTATTTCTATTCTCTCTCTCTCTCCTCTCCTCAAAGACTCTCTCTAGCTCTCTCGTCCGTCTTTCAAGTATCTCGCTACCTAGTCTCTCTCTCTTTCCGTACTCTTCTCTAGTGTCTCTCTTTTCCGGTTCTAGGTATCTTCCTGTGTACTTTCTCTCTCTCTTCTTTTCAGCTCATCATCTTTTTTTCCGTCGACAGTCAACTCTATCCAGATTTTGTGGATTCTCTATCTGATATTTGATCTTCTATCTTCTCTCTCAGTCTTCTCTCTTGGTCTCATCTCTCTATCTCATCTCCGTCACACAGAACTAATTCTCCTGTTCTCTCGTCAATATATCGATATGCTTCTCGTTCTTCTCTTTGAAATAACATCTTTCTCATCTATCAACCTACACACACAACACCGTCTCTTCTTCTCTTTACCTAACGGTTCCATGGCCACACTAAGCAATCCTTCACACTGAGTACTGAGTTTCGTTAAGGTCTCTCAGTACATCTTTTCACTCTTTCCCCATAGCAACTCAGTGATGTGCAAGTAATCTAAATGTCTTTGTACACGTGAACATTTTTCACTCTTTCCCCATAGCAACGCGGTGATATGCAAGTGATATCGTGACTGGCCTTTTCACTGTGTGTTGTCGCGGGGAAAGAGTGAGAAATGGTTCACACTTTCAGAGACCTTTATGAGTGTTTATCACTGCGTTTCTATGGGGAAAGAGTGACAAAATGTTAGCGTGTATTGAGATCATTAGGGACATTGCCTTTTGTAAGCCGTGTTTCCATAAAGAACGCATCGGCGCAAAACGAAGGTGTCAAATACCTGGATGTGCGCAATTGAGTGAATATAGAATCGGCGCAATTGAGTGAATGTTTAATCGGCGCAATTTGAGTGAATGTAAAATCGGCGCAATTGAGTGAATGTGAGATCGGCGCAATTGAGTGAATGTGAGATCGGCGCAATTGAGTGAATGTGAGATCGGCGCAATTGAGTGAATGTGGAATCGGCGCAATTGGGTGAATGTGAAATCGGCGCAATTGAGCGAATGTTAGATCGGCGCAATTGAGTGAATGTGAATCGGCGCAATTGAGTGAATGTGAGATCGGCGCAATTGAGTGAATGTGAGATCGGCGCAATTGAGTGGTAGCTCTCTCTTCAGACTCTGACGTGGATGGAGGGAACCTAATGGACAAGTACTTGATCCCCGAGTCAACCAAGGACTATAGCGCCCGTTCACAATCTTTGGACAACCGACGTTTGAAGCGTAAGCTTAGAGCAATGCAAAGTTCTTTTTCAAGTTTTTTCAAGGTTGATTTTTTCCCAGTATGGATGCATGCTATGACGTCACATCAACATTGAGGCACGGAGACGTATGTCCTATCAGACATGACATCTTTCAGTATTGATGCATGAAGCATGGAGACATACGTCTATCAGACATGCACAGATGTGTTAAATATTTCAGTATTGAAGCATGGAGGCATACGTCTATCAGACATGTCCAGTTGTGTTAAATATTTCAGTATTGATGCATGAAGCTTGGAGGCATACGTCCTATCAGACATGCAAAGATGTGTTAAATATTTCAGTAATGATGCATGAAGCATGGAGGCATACGTCTATCAGACATGCAAAGTTGTGTTATATGTTTCAGTATTGATGCACGAGGCTTAGAGACATGCGTCCTATCACACACGCAAAGTTTTGTTAATTGTTTTTAAGTATTGATTAACGCAATGAAATCCTGTCAACATTAAGGCATGGAGACATACCTCCTATCAGACATGCAAAGTTTTGTTAAATCTTTAAGATGTATGCAATGACATCCCATCAACATTTCAGCATGGAGACATACCTCATATCACACATGCAAAGTTTTGATATTTTTTTCAAGTATTGATGTATGCAATAAATGACATCCCGTCAGCATTAAAGCATGGAGACATACGTCCTATCACACATGTAAATTTGTGTTAAATATTTCAGCAATGATGCATGAGACTTGAAGACATACGTCCTATCAGACATGCAAAGTTGTGTTAAACCTTTAAGTATTGATGCACGCAGTGACATCCCGTCAACATTAAGACATTGAGACATACGTCCTATCACACATGCAAAGTTGTGTTAAATATTTCAGTGTTGATCCGTGCAAATGACATCCTATCAACAATAAAGCATGGACACATGCGTCCTATCAGACATGCAAAGTTTTGTTAATTCTTTAAGTATCGATGTATGCAATGAAATCCCATCAATATTAAAGCATGGAGACATAGTTTTTTACGTCCTATCACACATGCAAAGTTGTGTTAAACCTTTAAGTATTGAAGTACGCAATGAAATCCCATCAACATTCAGGCATTGAGACATACCCTCATATAATCAGACATGCAAAGTTTTATTAAGTATTTCAGTATTGATGCATGAGGCTTGGAGACATAGGGGAAGACGGGGTAAAAAGCGCATGGGCGGGTAAGAAGCCCACCCCAATTATCTCATGAAATAAAGAAAATTTCAGTCAAATTTGCCCATGAGACGAATGCTAGACATTAACGCTCGTCTCATGGGCAAAATGAGACTGAAATTTGCTTCATTTTATGAGATAATTGGGGTGGGCTTCTTACCCGCCCATGCGCTTTTTACCCCGTCTTCCCCTACGTCCTATCACACATGCAAAGTTGTGTTAAATCTTCCAGTATTGATGCGTGCAAATGGCATCCTATCAACGTTAAAGCATGGAGACATGCGTCCTATCAGACATGTAAGGTTCTTGAAGTTGAACGGTTTAAATGGTTATATCTTCATATTGATCAGGATATAAGAGACAGGCGAGTTTTTACCATAATGCATATTAAATATCATACTACCAATGCTATTTGGAATATTTTAGCCATCCCAGAAGAAGAAGACAATTTAATAATTAAAAAATATCGTTTTCTGGGCGATTTAGAGACGGTTTCCTGTTGGACTATTGTTGTTGTTGTTGTTTTTGTTATTGTTGTTTTTTATGGGAAAGGGGGAGAGGTGTACTGATTTTTGTTATCATTTCTTTGTTTCACACGCTCGTTTAGACATTGTTTTAGTGTCGATTTCAAATATAGAAAGAAAGAAAATTGTTGAGCACATGACAATTCCCCAACCCTTTTAAAAATGCAGAGATTTCCCAAGATTGGTTTTTTTTTAAGAACAAATTTTTTTTTTAAATTTGTTTCAGACCATTTTGTGAGACAGCACGAATTATAAACGTCTACTCTATCACATGGTATTGGCTAAGTTTTAAGGGCTTTTCAATCAGTTACCGTCAGTAGACCAAACAATCTTCGCAACTGAACAAAGATCCTTTGACAATACGTTACTTGGGTGTTCTCCCAGCAACAGTACCTTCTAGCGAGCGACCCTCACTTTCAGCTTAGGGAAATGGAGAGGGGGGAAGAGAAAGCTAAATTAACAGCGCACGCGCGCACGCACACACACATGCATCCATGCGCACATAATGGATTTTTCCCCCTGTTCCCCTGTGTATGTGTGTGTGTGTGTGTGTGCGCGCGTGTATATGTGCGCGCGCACGTGTGTACGCATTTGAATGTGCATGCATATTTGTTTGTGTACGCATTTGAATGTGCATGCATATGTGTTTTTGTATGGGGGGTGATAAGTCTTAACAGATGTAGTGCCAGTTTAAAGTGACCTGATTGTTTTTGACAGTCTGTGAAAGTGAAACGGTTACATCTGTGTGTGTGTGTGTGTGTGTGTGTGTGTGTGTGTGTGTGTGTGTGTGTGTGTGTGTGTGTGTATGTGTGTGCGTGCGTGTGCGCGCGCGTGTGTTTGTGCGTGTGTGTGTGCGTGTGTGGGGCGTTCGTGCGCGCGCGTGTTTGTGTGTCTCCATGTACGTGCGCATGCGCTTGAACTGAAACGTTGCACCGGTGTTGATGGTTTCCTCAGCTGACCAGCTCAACAAATACCTGGACCCTGAGCTGGTCGTTAAGCAGATGGCCTCTTCTGACGATAAACCGTCACGCTTTTGGAGTAGGTATTGTTGTTGCCTGTCTGTCGTTTCCGACAATGAGTGCCAGATAGCAGACGGGGCAGCTGCAGCTATTCATGGCTGGGCGGGCTGGGCTACGATTCGTTTGTAGTGGGCCGCGTAAGCGTTGCCCAGGGTACACCCCTACTCTCTCGGCCAAAGGGATTTGAGGACAAGAGTTGGCGTTGGGGAAGGTCCCCAAAGGCCAACCAATTTCATTAGCTCTAGCCCTAGAGCCGGTACAAAAATGCCCCCTAGTTAGAGAGTCAGTCTTCCACGAAAGACTCAACGATATGGCTCTCATTTACTATAGGCCCTTTTTACGGGCTAATGCCAACCAGCTATCGACTGAAAGGCCAGCAGTAGGTGTAGGGGTGACTAAAAGGAACACGCAAACCACAAAAAATCGTTAATATAGGGTGGCTAAAAAAACAAATGGAACCCATTAAACCGTTCATTTCATTTCACTTGATAAAGCTATCGTTTCTGATTTGTTCAGGTTTATGAAAACGATTCCATGCATGAAACAGAAAGGTTGCAACAGTCTGTTTTCCCCAATGCGTTGGAGAGCTCCAGAAAATAACCGTTTCTGTGGTATTTTTTTACACTTTTATTAGGTATTAGGTACTTTATAGTCACAGAGGCGTCTCTGTTAAATCCGAGGTTGCTCACACTTGGAGAGCGCGTCGCAGCCAGAGGCTTTTTTTTTTTTTTGGGGCATGCGATTTTTGTGACTGATGAGGAAGGAAAGGGGGGGGGGGGGTGTAAATTTTGACCAAATGACAACTTTTTCGTTGCCATGGGCACACGGGACCTCGGTTTATCGTCTCATCCGAAAGACTCCACGTTCAGACCGTAAGACCTAATGCAAAGTGAGAGGAAAATCCCCTGTACCCAGGTTCGAACTCGGGTTTACTTGACACGAAGCGAACGCGTTACCACTGTGCCACTCTAATCCTCCCCCCCCCCCCCCCCCCCAGAAAAGTCCCTTTTTGAGGTGGGGGGGGGGACAATTGCGCAGACAATTTCAGTTGTCCACAAACTTTTTCTCTTTTTTTTTAATAATTACTGACTGTCTTTTTTGCCTTGAAAATTGAAATGCAAGTCTGTATTGTTTTGAGCCCACATCTGAATGAGAATTGTGTCCAGATACTGTAATACGGCAAACGAAAACATTAAAATTGCGAAAGCGTTTTTGGACCTCGAAAAGGACTTTTTTTTCTAAAAATGGGGTAATATGGAAACTATTAATTTCTGCAGCACACGAACAAATCTTAAGGGCCAGCCACACGTCCACAAAAATCGCACGACTGTACGATACGATTCGATCACGTGGTCTCGAAGCAAGACTCACATTTGTGATTCTTAGGGCATTACAGTTTGTTTGTTTTTGGAATAGATATCAAGCATGTAAACTGTCAGTTCTCTTAGATATTAGAGTGTTTTTCTTAAGAAGATATCGCTGAGCATTTTAGCATTCTTAGAGTATTACATTATTTCTTTAAGTATTCTTAGAGCATTTGCAGTATTTTGGAATAATATTGCATAGCATTTTAGTATTCTTTGAGTGTTATAGAATTTTTTTACAACAATGACAACGGTTTGGGGTTTGTTCACTTGTTTTTCAGTAGGTAATACAGAAATTTACAGTTGTTTTCCACTTGAGTTGGTGTTACAGTAATTTTGGTGCGGGTAATATAGAGCAGTATCATATTTTTGGTATTGGTATTTGGTATATTCTAGCCACAGAGACTTATCTCTGTGAAATTCGGGCTGTTCTCCCCCGGAGAGAGCGTCGCCGCAAGTGCAGCGCCTACCCAATTTAAAAAAAAAATAGTTTGGGGGGGGGCACAGGGTGAGGAGGGTGTGTGGGCACACTTGGAAAACCTAGCTATCAATTTGGCCATGCCAGGCAGCGGGATTTCTCCCTGCTCTTACCGACTTTCAACTGCCGTGGGATTTTTACGTGCGTAAAGCGTACGGGTCGACTAGCTTTAAGACCCCATCCGAAGGACTGTACGTTCAGTTCGATTTTCCTGTCCAACTAGAAAGAAAGGGCGAGGCCGGGGTTCGAACTCGGGTCACTCACGCTGCAGTCACGCATTACATTTGGCAGGCGAACGTCTTAACCACTCTGCCACCTGTGTGAGCAGATTTACATTATGGTGAATTTACATTACATTTG
>CM065689.1:48405730-48415730 GCA_017654935.2 Phymorhynchus buccinoides | reverse complement strand
TCGACGGCCCGATGGTAACACTTCATAGTATTTTGCCAGAACATGACTGTTATCATTCAGAATTTTCCTGGCTTTCTTGACTACCTGTCTGTCATACAACTCTTGCATACCACTCTGCCTTGCACCCACAACCTTACTGCACACCTTCACCATATCACTCAACACACGCTTTCATTTTACACTCAAGCTTCCATACCAACAGATAAATGATACAGTAAGAACAGATTCAATGCAACATCGGTAGTAGGTTTGAAGAATATCTGAACAGACACCAATATTCCTTAGCCTCTGTAAACAAAAGATCCTTTCAACCGTTTCACCATCAATTTCCAAATGTGGCACTGGCACTGGGCTTCTACGAAAATCTACAAGCAGTTCTTTTGTTTTGACAACATTTAAATCCAGATAATTATCTTTGCACCATGAACAAAACCTTTTGACTTCACTGAAGTACACAGAATCAGAGTTTGACAAATCTTCGATGGCAGAATCATCTGAGTATTTAATGACAGGTGTTTCTTCAGTACAGGTTGGCGAAAGCCGATACGCGACGTTAAACTGAACTTCCATCAGTACAGGTGTTTCTTCTTATGACGAGGAAGTTATTAGGGACATACGTTGTTGTTTTATTTTATTATTATTCGGACATTGTTTGCGCAATAATGATGTGTTAAGCATTTCAGTAATTCTGACGTTAGATGTTAAATGTGTTGTCCGTTGCTTGTATAATTAAATGTGTGGACATTGTTGATTTTATTTTAATGATTGTTTTGGGTTGGGTTTTTTAATCAAATTCTGAACAGGTTTATGTCAATTTGTTGTTATTCTTCTTTTCATTGTGTGTGTGTGTGTTGATGGAAAGGGGAGAGAAGGGTTGGGGGGGGGGGGGGGTAAAGTCATGTACTGCGGATAAACAGGCCATAAATTTAACGAACTTTTTTGCCCTTTTATTGTTCCGGTGTGTTTTGTATGCTATGAGACAAGGTGAATGACCTGGGAGGTTTTTGACCCCAGTGAATAACAGGAAATGGAGGTGGACACGCAAACGCACGTGCATGCTCGCGCGCATGCATGCATGTACACACACAAAAACACGCGTGCGCTTGCTCGCACCTACATGTACGCACGCGTGTCTACACGCGGCACACCAGCATGCATTATTGCACACACACACGCGCAAGCACGCACGCACAATATAAGTACTCGTTCATTATAACACGCACACTCGTAAGCGCAGGCGCACGCGCACGCGCACACACACACACACACACACACACACTAACACCTTTCACAAAGCGTGTTACATCCAGCCTAATCTCACATCTATAATTGTGTATATTTTATTTGATAGTATCTTGTATCGAGGAAGTATAATCCCATCCAGCCTAAACAAAAAAAGTTTTTCTGGCTAGGAATTAAGCAAAATAATGCAAAAATGAGTATGGGGGTTGGGCCGGGGTGAGAAGGGGAGAGAAAAAAAAGAAGAAAATAGAATGTGAAAGCAGCAGTATTGAACATTTTGTATACAATATTCCACAGAAAAGGCTAGAGAGAGAATGGGTAGGGACATACACATAGACAAACAAATAGATAAAGACATTGGCTGGGGCGAGAAGTGTGTGTGGGGGGGGGGCAGGATTTTAAGCTATAATTTTAAGCATAATTATCTTTTCCATTTAACAACAGAACCAATTGGTAGCGTCAATTAACCCATGCCACAGACGATATTGAAAGACAAATACTTCGATGCAGATTAGACTTGTATACATCCTCATTCTTCCCCTCAACTACGGATCTCTGGAATAATCTCCCAGATCACAAAATTATTAGATTCTGTCAGTGCCCTAAAGCACTTCCTCAGTAGCGAAGACAATATTGTTCCTACCTATTATTATTTAGCTGACAGAGTATCCGAAATAATCATTTGTAAACTGAGACTAGAAATGAATGATTTACAGGACTACCTATTCAAAGGGCACCTTTCTAACAACTCTACATGCGCTTGTGGTTCTTCTACCAAAAAAAATGCTAATCTCTTTTGACTAAACTGTCCCCTTTATCAACAAGCCCAAATTTAAAATAATTAAAAAAGAGCCGAAATCCATGCAATACATTTATTACCTGAAGACGTTAAAACTAATGTTACAGTGCTGTCGTTCGGTAGTCAAAACAAAAATCAAACAGAAAATAGGCAAATATTTTCTACAGTCTGCAGATTTATTCAGATATCGAAAAGGTTTGCTATTGATTAATTACTTCCCTGCGATCAGCTTTATGCCAATTTGATTGTTTCGAGGTCACGTGGACTTGTGGTCCTGGCTGAAAAGAAGGTTTATACTTTTTGGAGTGAAATGCCTCTCGCCCCCTCAATTTCAATTTCAATTGATATGTTATTGTTGTTCTTGTTGTTGCTTGTTTGTTGGTGCACATTGTGTATGCTATCATTTTCATTATCATGTTCTGTTCCATTCTCTTATTACTTGTTGCAGCCAATATTGTATCATCTACTTGTGTTTGAGCACCTTGTAAAAGCTTTTGTTTTAAACCCTTTCAACGCTAGCTATTCCTCATCCAAAATGTACCATTAAACTTACCTGGGTAGAGAAAAGATTTCGTCTGGAATACTGGGGATTCCTCTGTGACATGCATAAAATAGGGTCTATCCTTTACTCCCAAAATTAAGAACATAAGGTCACTGGTTAACAGACCCTCATTTGATGCATTTCAGTGACATGGGTGTTAAGTCGTTGTGGTGTCAAGAGGCGACAGTAGCGATGAAAGGGTTTTTAATCCAAATTAATTAAGCTTGTTGTGCTCGTTCTCATTTGTTTATGGTGCTGCTGTACTGTGTGATTCTAAATATAAATTATTTTAAACCAACAACAGAACCACCCACAAAAAAGAATGATAACGAGTGTCAGCTATGAAACGGAAGGATGTCTTTCCACTCGTTTTTCTTTTTTTTCTTTTTGCTATGTCGCCTCTTCGGATGACACAAAAAGTAGAAAAGGGTAGGGTTAAGGGTAACCGAGGCTGTTTACAACCTCCTCCCTTCCTCCCTCCTTCCTTATCCCCCCCCCCCCCCCCCACACACACACACACTACCTTTGCTGTTGGCTTAGACTTCATACCTTGTCCATCATCAACAATTTGTTGTCACTCATGGAAGCTGACAGGTCTAACTTAATAAGGAAGGAGACCCTCAGCATTTCCTCTTTCCCCAATGTAACACACGCGCGCGCGCACACACACACACACATATGCACATACAGAGAGAGAGAGAGAGAGAGAGAGAGTGTGTGTGTTTTTGTTTTTGTTTTTTTGTTTTTTTTCGTTTTTGGCAGCACGTTTTAAATCGTGTTAGTCACCGCTGCCAAGTCAATTGAAATGCTATTTGGAGAATTCAAAGCATGAAACATCATGTTAAAGACACACTGACCCACCACGATTAAGTCTCTTGGTGTGTTTTTCTGGGTAGCTGTGACCCACATACAAATTCCCCCAACTTCAAATTGAGGCTTCTCTTTAAAGTGAGGCTTCGTTTTGAATTTGGGGGCATTTGTATGGGAGTCATTCCTGGTCAAAATAAGATTTCTTACCAGCTATAAGAAGAAAAAAACGTGAAACCCGTGATTTTGACACAGCTAGCAACCCAGAAAAAAACAAAATCGTGGTGGGTCAGTGTGTTTTTAAGGGGCAAGGCAGTGAGAAAGGGTTAAGCACAATGTAAATTACGTCTTAGCCCTGAATCATGTACTCATTGTTACAGTGACCCAAACATGCGGTCATGCATAGAACCAAAAGCCCTGACTCTTCGCAGGAGCCACCTGTTTTAGCCCACCGCCTCTTTGCAGAGCGGTGGGATATTACGATCTTTCATGTATGTCTGTCTGTTTCCTTCATTGTCTGTCTGTCTGTCTGTCCGTCCGCGCAGTATCCGGCGAACCGCTGCGCAGAATCGCTTTTAAAATTTTATATGGGTGTATGTCGCGTAACGGCTCATGCGTTCCCGTGGATTAACTATGGCGGATGTGGTCTGGTTGCCACCATGCTCTACGACATACACTCTTACCTTATTTTCTTCTTCTTTTTTTCAAACAAAAATACTTACACGTTTGATCCAACGCTGATGATACGCCTAATATGGAATCGCCTTCTGTATAAGGGCATACCCCCAGTTCCCCTATGTTTACCCATGTTATAATTTTTTTTAACCCTTTCACCGCCAAAGTCGCATTTTAGCACCACAGTGATTTAACACCTATGTCACTAAAAGGCATCAAATTGGGGTCTATTATCCAAAGACCCTATTGTCCTAGTTTTGGGAAGTAAGGATAGACCTTATTTTATCTATGTCACAGAAGAATCCCCAATACTTCAGATGGATTTTGTTCTCTACCCAGGTAAATATAATGGCCATTTTGGGCTGACAAATGGTTGGCGGTGAAAGGGTTAAAGTCGTTGGCTTATTTATTGATCTAATGTGTCGCCATGCCCATACATGGAATCGAGGTGGTGTTTGTTAATTGTGAGTGCTAGGCTATTACCCTTGTCCAGTAGTCTAGCGGACAGACAGGGTGGCGATTGATCAGTTACGTCTAATTATTGTGACGGACCAAAGACTGTGTCCAGCATGCGGGGGTGTAGCTTGATAATCCTCGCGTGGGTAGTCATTGACTAGATATAACTGGTATGGGCGGTGAGATTATGAATTAACGAAAATAATCTTGTTAGTCGGTTCGGGGAACTTTTTTTTGCGCTGGTCCGTCCGGTGTCCGGCGTGCCTATGTGTGTCCGGCTAGTGTCCGTATTCGTCCGTTTTTCTCAAAAACTATGTCTATCATCATCAAATTTGGTATACTAGTTTGCCAAGATGTGCTATCCACTGATGTATTTAGTTTTACATTAAGGTGGTCGCGCCAGTTACGGGGTTCAAACCCCCAAAACACATAATGCTAATATCTCGCGAAGTTTTGCATGTATTTTAATGCAGGTTTTTTCACTACATTTCTTGATGAATGGTCTATAGTTGTCATGAATTTTTCTGTGCGCTCGTGTGTGCGCATGATCGCGGGGGGGGGGGGGGGGTAGGCTATATGTTACGTGCTGTTTTGATGTTTTTATGTAGTTACGTTGTTGTTGTTTTTATGTCTGTGTACGCCGACACATTCAATATTTCGGAGTAGCTCGGCGATGCTGCGAGGGGACTTTGCAGCCGCTCGGCGTTGCACTCTTATTTCTCTTCTTTTTTGCGCTCGCGTCTTCTCTCTGTGTGTGTGTGTGTCTCTGTCTGTGTGTCTGTGTGTGTGTGTGTTTGGTGTATCTGTGTGTGCTGTGCGTGCGTGCGTGTGCTCTGTTTTGTGTGTGTGTGTGTGTGTATGTGTTGTTGTTGTGTCTCTCCGCGCGCTCAATACTCTCTCTCTCTCTCTCTCTCTCTCTCTCTCTCTCTCTCTCTCTCTCTCTCATCTCTCTCTCTCTCTCTCTCTCTCTCTCTCTCTCTCTCTCTCTCTCTCTCTCTCTCTCTCCCTCCTCTCTCTCTCTCTCCCCCCCCCCCCCCATCCCCGTTACATAACGTTACATAATATTGCGGAAACAAAGTTACCGTTGTCAGTGTAGGAGAAATAGAATGATGGCTTGTCACTGTCACTGTTGTTGAACTATTGCGTGGTTAAGTAAGAGAGACCAGCGCCAGCGGAAACATAGAAAAAAATTAAATAAAATTTTAAAAAATAAAAGATAAAACAGACAGTACCATTCTCCGCCATGACAGACTTCTCACTTTCAGTTTGCTGACGGTCGATATACAAGTTGTTATTTTTCAGTCTTTCCCCATGGCAAGTCATATCATATGCTAGTGATTTTATTAATATAATAACGTGTATTTCGGCCTATTTAAAGCCATATACTTCTACGTCGGCTTTAGAGGAATTTTGATTTAGAAATCAGGACCTGTATTCACATTGAGATAGTGTGAGACTTATCATCATGATATCTTAGAAGTCCTTCTAAAGTCCTATTGAATCCTACTACTTTAGAAGGACTTCTAAGATATCATGGTGTGATAAGTCTCATACTATCTCAATGTGAATACAGGCCGTGGTATCAGAAGTTCAGAACGAGAGTTCTGATTATGAACATTTCTTCTTTTTTTTTAGTCCAAGACTAAACAAGTAGACAAAGAGACTAGGATAAAATAACAACTTTTGGGAGTTGAAGTTAACGAAAGAATGAAACCAAAAGTCGTAAAAAAAAACAATTCTCTGAATAACAATCCCAAATAGCTCGAAAATTAGGAAGATATTAAAACAAATATGTAGACAATATTTTCACCCTTCGAGAATTTTGATTGAAAACTGCTCACAATTATTTTTCTTTTCAAGTGTGTTGTTATTTTTAACTAACTTTTTCTTTCATGTGGGGCCGGTATTCTCGGACTATGCTATACTATTCTATACTATGCTATGCTATGCTATAATATGCTATGTTATGCTATGCTATACTATGGCTATACTATTCTATCCTATGCTATACTATGCTATGCTATAATAATAATAATAATAACCGGATATTTATATAGCGCTTTTTATCGAGCACAAAGCGCTTTACAATCAGCATTGAAAAAAAAAACACGCTCACATACGCACAACAGACACTTACTATACTATACTATTCTGTACTATGCTATGCTATTCTATCCTATGCTATGCTATGCTATACTATGCTATACTATGCTATTATATGCTATACTATACTATTCTATTCTATATTATACAATGCTATGCTATACTATTTTATATCTATATTATATGCTATGCTACACTATGCTATGCTATACTATATTATGCTGTCCTATGCTATGCTATGCTATACTATGCTATACTATTCTCTACTATACTATGCTATGTTATGCTATGCTATACTATACTATGCTATGCTATACTATGCTATACTATACTGTGCTATGCTATGCTATAATATACTGTGATATACTATACTATGCTATACTGTGATATGCTATACTATGCTATACTATGCTATACTATGCTATACTATGCTATACTATATACTATACTGTGATATGCTATACTATGCTATACTATTCTGTGATATACTATACTATGCTGTGCTATGCTATTCTGTGCTATGCTATACTATGCTATGCTATACTATGATATACTATGCTATACTATACTATGATATGCTATGCTATGCTATACTATGCTATGCTATACTATACTATACTATACTATACTATGGGGAAGACTAAAAAGCGCATGGGGGGGTATGCTATACTGTGCTAAAGAAAATGTCAGTCAAATTATGAGACTAATGCTATACATTAACGCTCGTCTCATGGGCAAAATGAGACTATGCTATTTCTATAATATACCCGCCCATGCTATTTACTATTCTATACTATACTATGCTATACTATACTATACTATACTGTGATATACTATACTGTGATATACTATACTATACTATGCTATACTATACTGTGCTATACTGTGCTATACTGTGCTATGCTATACTATACTGTGCTATACTATACTGTGATATACTATACTATGCTATACTATACTATACTATACTATACTATAATATACTGTGCTATGCTATACTATACTGTGCTATGCTATCCGATGCTTGGTTGTGGTTTTTCAGCGCAGCATAATTCTTTGAACCCCAGTACATTTCAATAATGTCCGGTTACGGCATGGAGGTGGGCATTATTTATAGAAGAAGAACAACAAACAGATAGACTAAGACAGAAACATGAATATCCTTGGCGGAGGTTGCAAAAGAGAAAACTGACAAAATGATAGTAATAAAGGAAACTGTAGTTGTGTAAGAAGGCATAGAGACCGGGGGTGGGGTGCTATTTTCTACCGAACTTCCTATTTGGGGGGCCAGGTAATTTGGTTTCTTGGCCTTGTAATAACGTTGTGCTAAAAGTAAAAAAAACATTCACTCGCTTAGAATGTGTGTGTGTGTGGGGGGGGGGGTGCGTGTGGTGGGGGGGGGTGTGCGTGTGTGTGAGGGGGGGGGGGGGTGCGTGCGTGTGTATGTGTGTGTGTGCGCGCGCGCGCGCGTGCGCGCGTGTGTGTGTGTGTGTGTGTGTGTGCGTGTGCGCGTGTGCGTGTGCGCGTGTGCGTGCGTGCGTGCTGCGTGCGTGCGTGTGTGTGTGTGTGTGTGTGTGTGTGTGTGTTGTGTGTGTGTATGTGTGTGTGTGTCAAGTCAAGTCAAGTCAAGTCAAAATGATCTTTATTGACGATAAAGGAATAAGCTAAACAAACCTTTTTTTCATCCTGTCGTCATAAATAAATGAGAAATACAACAGAAGAAGACCGGGGGTGGTGGGGTGTGCGTGCGTGCGTGCGTGCGTGCGTGTGTGTGTGTGTGTGTGTGTGTGTGTGTGTGTGTGTGTGTGTGTGTGTGTGTGTGTGTGTGTGTGTGTGTGTGTGTGTGTGTACCCCCCCCCCCCCTGTTTTATAAGAAAGGTGGTAGATGTCAATGAGATCGAGGGCATGTGCATTTCTCTGTCTGTTTGCGACGACTACAACAAACATATGCATCACTTTTCAGGTCCTGAACTACTGAACTGACGATACTGAAAATTGGCATCTAACCCCCCCCCCCCCCCCCCCCCCCCTACCAGCTTAACAAGACGATGTTGCCCACATTATGCCAGCCAGTTAGTCGTTTCCGACCATGACTGCCAAACAGCAGCGGGGGACAGTAGCTATTATGGACGGCTGGGCTAGAATTCGTTAATAGTGTAGATGCCTTGCCCAGGGTACATACACCCCCGACCTCTCGGTTAAAAAGGACCCAAGGTCAAAAATACTTTATTATCTCGTTAAGAGAAGTTACGGTGTGGTCTCATACAAGCACTTTACAAACAAACAAAAACACCCCACATTTTCATACATTAAAAATGAAAACAAAACTAATAACGAAAATAACGGACCGCAAATCATGCTTCACCAAAAGTTGGACATAATAATTATTTAATTTGGGGACAGCTCGCGCTTGGAGAAAATTGCAAATGGCGGCCGTCCATGGAAATGTTCATTGAAAAATTTCAAACGTTCATCTAGACCACAATAGTTTGATAGACCCAACTGTACTTGACATGCCTGGTTGGTACAAAAATGTTACTGTAGAAATTTATTTGACGGAGTGTTACCCCTAAAACCTAGCGTCCCAAAAATGGGGCAGTTGGCATATCAATTATGGGTTAACAGTGATGTCCCGAGGCCCCGGTCATAGGCCATTGACCTATTCAAATTGAAAATGTAATCGGTGTTCTCTCCTGTCAGGACAAAATCAATGTGTGATTATTTTTCTAACACTAGCACGCTTTGTCTTATCGATTTCTGCAAGAGATTGTCCTGTTGATTTCTCTTGCCCCGGGGACAGTTTATCCTATCACTTTTGGATCCTCGGTACATCACTGATTAAAAATGAAAACAAAACCAAGGAAAAAGAATGGACAGGAAATCCTGCTTCACAAAAAGTTGGACATAATAATTATTTGATTTGGGGACAGCTGGCGTTTGGGAAAGGTCCCCAAAGGCCAACCAATTGCCCTCAATGATATTTCATTCAAATGGCAAACCAGATACCTAAGATAGTAATGTGTCCGATTTTTTTCTGACAATGCGTCTTGATAAAAATGCTGAACCTGCCTCTCTGAAAATCCCATTAACTGTCCCTGATGTCCTGTGGGTGTGGGTGTATGTATGTGTGTGTGTGTGTGTGCGGGCGCGCGCGCGCGCGTGCGTGTGTGTTTGTGTGTGTGCGTGTGTTTTCACGCGCATGTGTGTGTCTGTGTCTGTGTACATTTGTGTGTATGTGTATCTTTGTAATTGTATGTAAGTGTGTGGTATGCGCGTGCGTTTGTTTGTGTATGTGGGTATATTTACTCGCGCGCGCAAGCACGTGCACATGTGTGTACGAGAGAGAGAGAGAGAGAGAAGAGAGTGTCTGTGTCTGT
>CM065689.1:48390730-48403230 GCA_017654935.2 Phymorhynchus buccinoides | reverse complement strand
CCGTTCATGTGAATTGACGGACTGACCCACTGCATACGATGCAACCCAACTGCGATTCGACTCTGACGATGTCTAGTCCGTGAGTCGGGATTCACGTGAAACACTTCCGTCTAAAAACAATTATACTATGTTGGTTCGCTACAGGTGTAGAGTGGCACAGTGGTAGCGCGTTCGCCTCGTGTCAAGTAAACCCGAGTTCGAACCTGGGGGTACAGGGGATTTTTCATCTCACTTTGCACTAGGCCTTACGGTCTGAACGTGGAGTCTTTAGGATGAGACGATGAACCGAGGTCCCGTGTGCCCATGCACTTAGCATACGTTAAGCCCAGTGGCAACGAAAAAGTTGTCATTTTGTCAAAATTTACCCACCCACCCCTCACACACACACACACACACACACACACACACACACACACACACACACACACACACACACACACACACACACACACACACACACACACACACACACACTTTCCTTCTTCATCAGTCACACCAAAATCGCATGCAAAAATCAACAACAATTAGGTGGCGCGCCTCTGGCTGCGACGTTCTCTCCATGTGGAAGCAACCCGAATTTCACAGAGACGCCTCTGTGACTATAAAGTACCTAAAAGTACTTAATACCTATACTCATGTAGATCCCAATACAGGAATCAATGCCTGATACAAAAAATACAGATATTTCATTAGATTCATGTACGGGGGTGGGAGTGTGTGTGTGTGATTCAGATTCATTTAGTAGAATTTCACGAGAATTCTGACTCACAGAACAATCGAATCGCAGTTGGATCGAGTCGTATGCAGGCTACAAATATATATATATATATGCCTCACAGACGTCGTCACAATCGGATCGCAGTTGTATGCAGTCGCATGCTCGGTACCAACGTACGGAAACCACGAGCTTCTGACATGATTCTGAGACTAAACAAGGACTGATGGTAATGTGATCATCACAGGGTAGTCTACACCCCTTGTGTAAGCTCTTCACTTTTCCTTCTTTTTTTTCTTCTTTTTTACTACACAGTCGTCGAAGAATTTGTCTCTTTTTAAAACGGTTATCTTCTTTTAGATGGCAAAAGCAGTTTAGATCAGCTGTTCGGCGTTTATGCAACGCTGATCATGTAAGAGTTGGGCACAGTCTGTGTAGGCAGGGACACCAGGTGTGATCTAATCTTTCGTTTGTTATGTAAAGTTACCGTGTTTAGAGCAACCTGTTAATTAAGCAACGAAAAGGGCAGTATATTGTATAACAAGGCTTCGGGTATTTTAGTTAAGTTTTGGAGTTGAAGAAGAGTGACGTAACATAGTCAAAATAGTGACTTAACATGTTACGATGTAAATGGCACTGCTCTCTCTCTCTCTCTCTCTCTCTCTCTCTCTCTCTCTCTCTCTCTCTCTCTCTCTCTCTCTCTCTCTCTCTCTCTCTCTCTCTCTCTCTCTCTCTCTCTCTCTATCTCTCTCTCACACACACACACACATATCTCTCTCTTTTTTTTTCCCCATCTCTCTCTCTCTCTCTCTCTCTCTCTCTCTCTCTCTCTCTCTCTCTCTCTCTCTCTCTCTCTCTCTCTCTCACACACACACACACACACACACACACACACACTCTCTCTCTCTTCTTTTTTTATCCCACCTCTCTCTCTCTCTCTCTCTCTCTCTCTCTCTCTCTCCCCTCTCTCTCTCTCTCATACACACACATACACATACTCTCTTTTTTTATCCCACCTCTCTCTCTCTCTCTCTCTCTCTCTCTCTCTCTCTCTCTCTCTCTCTCTCTCTCTCTCTCTCTCTCTCTCTCTCTCTCTCTCTCTCTCTCACTGCCCTAAAGGAAAATGATGATGATGATGAAATTCTGCTTAGCGTCCTCCGGTCTGCAACAGACACATATATGGGACATGAGTAGAAATAAAGATGGTGGGAACGATCCTTGGAGGCAATGCACGTAGGGAGTAGTGCAACACCAGAAAAGTCCCGAATTTGTAACAATGCAGATGTGCATAAAGGAGAGGAATATTCCACCCCCATTAATACCGCATCAACATGTTTTATCCACAGTATTTTAGACAACAGAGGCCTACGTTACAATGTGTTCCTTGTATTGGGAATCATGAAAACCAAACAGTCTGCAGTAATGCCACGCAGGGAGCCCCTAGTAATGGGAGAAGGGAGAGGGGAGGAAGTGAGATGATAAATTTCGGACGTTTGTACCTTGATGGTTGGGACATTATTTTCAAGGCAGTCGCCATGCCTTAGCCTTGGACAAGGCGTGTGCCTGAAAGCTTTGTTGCTGTGATTAATTATAGCGGTCTCTCGGACCTACTGTCAGTGTGATGACCGTCTCTCTCTCTCTGTCTCTCTCTCTGTCTCTCTCTCTCTGTCTCTCTCTCTCTCTCTCTCTCTCTCTCTCTCTCTCTCTCTCTCTCTCTCTCTCTCTCTCTCTCTCTCTCTCTCTCTCTCTCTCTCTCTCTCACTCTCTAATCGTCACCAAATTTATGTGAATGCATTAAAAGAGTATATTGATTTAAGGAAAGAGAAGAAAGAAAAGCATGATCTTTCTAAACTGGAAAAGTTGAAAGACTCATTAAAAGACCCTAAATCTTTTTGGTCAACATTAAGGACCATCAACAGGAAATCAACTATCTATAACCAAATCTCAATAGATCAATGGCACAGGCACTTTTTTGATGTTTTTAATTCATTTGATGACACTGAAGATTTGAACAATAACAACATAGGAACACATAACGATAACATTAATGAGCCTCTATTTAATGACCCTATTCAAAACGAAGAAGTAAAAAAAGCAATTAGTGATCTAAAGAGAGGTAAATGTGCAGGTCCTGATGGAATTTTAAATGAAATGTTAAAAAATGCGAATAACCTAGTCATAGATTTCCTTGTGAACATGTTTAACACACTTTTCCACTCTGGTAAATTCCCAACTCAGTGGTCAAAATCAATCATTATTCCTCTTCATAAAAAGGGAGACGTTAACAAAGCTGTTAATTATCGTGGGGTGTCTTTATCCAGTGTACTAAGCAAGATTTACACCAGCATTTTAAATAAAAGACACTAAATGGGCTGAAAGAGAACACAAAATATTAGAAGAACAGGCAGGCTTCAGAAGGGGATATTGTACTACTGATCATATTTTTACCTTATATAGTTTGGTTCAACGATATCTTTCAAAAAACTCAAAATTGTATGTGGCTTTTATTGATTTCCGCAAGGCCTTTGACTCTGTTAACAGAAATAAATTGTGGGAATGTCTTCGAAATTCAGGTGTAAATGGTAGGATGTATAAAGCTTTGAGAGGAATTTATGATACTGTTCTAGCTTGCGTGCGTGATAAGTCCTTGTATTCACAATATTTTGAGTGCCCTAGAGGTGTCAAACAAGGGTGTGTATTAAGTCCTGAACTTTTTTCATTTTTCATTAATGAACTTGCAGTAGAGTTAATTAAACAAGGTCGTCATGGTATTCAGTTAATTCCCGGAGATATGGAATTGTTTTTAATGTTATTTGCAGACGATGTTATTTTACTGTCAGACACTGCTATTGGACTTCAAAATCAGCTTAACATATTAAAAACAGAAGCGGACAGATTGCAACTAGTTGTTAACCTAGAGAAAACCAATATAATTGTCTTCCGGAAGGGTGGGTATCTTGCTGCAAACGAAGTGTGGTGGTACGGAAATGATGAGATCAGTGTTACAAATAGATACAAATATTTAGGTATTATTTTCACTACAAAACTAAGCTTGACTCCATGCTGGTCAGAACTAGCCAAAAAGGGTAGAAAAGGGGTGATCGAAATCCTTCGTAGTTTGAGGAAGTTAAATTCATTTGATGTTAGTATATTTTGGAAGATGTTTGATACTAAAATAGAGCCAGTTTTAACGTACGGAGCTGAAGTGTGGGGACTTATTGAAAATAAACCATTAGAAAGTGTCCATACTTTTGCAATCAAAAGACTCTTAAGTGTTCCAGTACATTCCTCAAACAAAGTATGCTATGGCGAGTCAGGAAGATATTCATTGTTTATTCGTTCGTATGTTAAATGTATTAGATATTGGATTAAAGTAACAAAACTACCATTGACACGTATTTGCAAAAAAGCGTACCAAATGCTGTTAAGACAACACGAATTAGGTAAATATAACTGGGTATCAAGTGTTAAAAAAGTATTAACAGAAAATGGTTTTGGATTAGTTTGGATAACGCAGGGTGTAGGAAATGAAAAGGTTTTTCTGTATGAATTCAAACAACGTATGGTCGATTGCTTTAATCAAAACTGGCACGCTGCTATAACTGAAAAAGATAAATATAGTTGGTACCATTCTTTTAAGGACGGATTATATTCTGAAAAATATTTTGATGTACTAACAAATAAATGGTGTAGGGATGCCTTTATTAAATTTAGAACGAGAACTCTAGGCTTGTATTCTAACAAATTGTGGTTCACTCGTGATTTGTTTATTAATTCTGTTTGTCCTTTATGTTCTGATGGTTTTGAGGATGAATTGCACTTTTTATTTTCTTGTAAGGAATATAATAAGTTACGCAAAACATGTCTTATATTCACTAAATTCAATTTGCAGAGGTATAAGTTTTGTAAGTTACTTGCCTCAGAGAATGAAAATGTCATAAAGTGTTATGCTTTGTTTTTAGCTAAAGCTACACAGCTTAGAAAAGAGAAATTGGATTGTTGCATATAACTTTGTGCTGCATTACCCAACCTATCCTATTGGTATCTTACGTATTATTGTTGGCTGGTCAGTCTAACAGTTATGCTTTTGTGTAAATTTATTTTTCTCTAGTGTAATCTTTCTATGTATGTAAGATGTTTTATTTTATGTTTCTTAAAAAACAAATCTTATGAACTGATTTAGTCGCCAGTTAGGCTTATATTATTCTTTAGTTCATGGTTTGTGCTTCCTTGGCATCGGAGCATTGTTTGCTAATGTCAATAAAATTCATTTTTCAATTTCAATTTCAATTTCAATTTCTCACTCTCTCTCTCTAATTGTTTTGTTTTATCCAAGGACAGATGGTAAGAATAGGCATTGCCTAAAATATTCATCCTTATTAAATAAAGTTTTTCAGTGTTCTCTCTCTCTCTCTCTCTCTCTCTCTCTCTCTCTCTCTCTCTCTCTCTCTCTCTCTCTCTCTCTCTCTCTCTCTCTCTCTCTCTGATTTCCATTTCTACTTTTATATATAATTTTTTTATTATGTTGTTGTTGTTGGAATTTTCCCAGATGGCTGGATGTAAAAAGCATGTTATTGCTTATTCTAGTACCCTCTATAAAATATAATTCATTCAATTCAATTCACTCTCTCTCTCTCTCTCTCTCTCTCTCTCTCTCTCTCTCTCTCTCTCTCTCTCTCTCTCTCTCTCTCTCTCTCTCTCTCTCTCTCTCTCTCTCTCTCTCTCTCTCTCTCTCTCTCTCTCTCTCTCTCTCTCTCTCTCTCGGCGCGTCTCATTGGTCCGCCTGTGAGAAAACCGGCGGATAAGGAAACACTAGCTTTTACATACTAAATACAGTCGTGACAACTTTGAATGAAAGTTGGGTGGTTTAGCGTCCGCTCGGCCACAAAGGGACGAACCATCAACCAACCACCATTACTTTCATTAGAGAGAGAGAGAGAGAGAGAGAGGGGGGGGAAGAAAAGTGCTTTGAACACTGCCTGTGTTGGTGTTAATCGCTTTCCAAGTTTTGAATGGGGAACAATATTTGGTGTGTAGATTCCAAAGTGGCATTATGATAGTCTTTAAATTTAACTGGTTTTTCTAGTATCATACTCGTATGAGACTTATTAGTAAATTTTGTTAATTGTCAAGGTTCTGAGCTTCTCCCGTAAGAAACAAACTGTCCGTCTGTCTGTCTCTCACACGTCTCTCTCTCTCTCTCTCTCTCTCTCCATCTCTCTCTCTCTCTCTCCTCTCTCTCTCTCTCTCTCTCTCTCTCTCTCTCTCTCTCTCTCTCTCTCTCTCTCTCTCTCTCTCTCTCTCTCTCGCCTCTCTCTCTCTCTCTCTCTCTCTCTCTCTCTCTCTCTCTCTCTCTCTCTCTCTCTCATCACATACTCTCTCTCTCTCTCTCTCTCTCTCTCTTTCTCTCTCTCTCTCTCTCTCTCTCTCTCTCACACACACACTCTCTCACACACACACATACACACACACACACACACACACACATACACACACTCTTACACTCATGTACACAACACACGAGGACGCACACACGCACGCACATACACACACACACACACACACAACACACACACACACACACACACACACACCACACAATCACAGAGAGAGAGAGAGAGAGAGAGAGACAGAGAGACAGAGAGACTCTCCTCTGGATGCTCTTATGAAAACTCGTCTTAATTTTCCGTTCAAATCTCCAGCCTCCCCCTAACTCTTTAATCTCTCTCTCACAAATTAAACCCTTCGTCTCTCCCAAGGACCCCTATGTTTACTCTATTCTTGCTGGACCCGCGACTGTCATCTCTCTTGAGCCTCCCCTTACTCATTGCATTGCGCCCGTAAAAAAGATATTTCAATTCTAAATAGCTTTTTTAGGAACATTTTCAGCTAATTAACCTTTTTGGAATACTAAGTTTTGTGGTTCGTTGCGTTTTTCCGTTTTGAATTTACAGTCATCTGAAATTTAGCTTCCAAGAAACGTCAATTGCGGAAACCAGGCGCAATTGATGTACTGTACATCACCGGATACGTGGTCCATACCAGTAAAACAGTGACGTCGGTGAAGACTGAAGTCCACTGTCCGAGCATGGCTTGACCTTGGTTTGTAGCATGCAACGCATTAGTTCAGTGTGGCCATGTCGGTTGACGTTTAAGGCCACCGCGATTTATGATACAGGATGGGATCCGCGCGTGTGTGTGTGTGTGTGTGTGTGTCCCAGTCTGTGTCGTTTCCGACTATGACCGCCAGATAGCAGAGGGGGCAGCTGCTGATCGGATGGGCGACCAAGTAGTTCGCTGTCCGAATGATATCTGTTGTTGGGAGAACAATAATATGTGGGTTAGGTTGACTGACCCTGCGGTATTATACTGAAGAATATCGCGTCCCCTTTGCTATCTATTAATATTGGAAGTATGAGTTCAGGCCTTAATACACACCCTTGTTTGATACCTCTGGGGCACTCAAAATACTGTTAATACAAGGACGTATCACGAACGCAAACTAGAACAGTATCATAAATTCCTCTCAGAGTTTTATGCATCTTACCGTTTACACCTCAATTTCGAAGACATCCCCACAATAATTTTCTGTTAACAGAGTCAATGGCCTTGCGGAAATCAATAAAAGACACATACAAAACAAAACAAAAACCAAAATAATAATAATGGAAGTATGCGCGTGCACACACGCAAGCAAGCAAGCGCACACATACACACACGTACGCACAAACACACACACACGCTAGCACGACGCGAACACTTTTGAGTTATTCAAACAACGGGTATGAATGTGCGCGTGGGCTTTTGTTTGTTTGTTTGTTTGGGGAGGGGAGTCATGCTCCTTTCTCACGGGTTCTGGTATCACTGGTGTCCCTTTAATTCATGTATAATTTACCATATGATGCATCGATTATATCACAGATAAGACAAGAGAGGAGTAATCGTTCCAGAGGTAAAACAAAACATGCATACAAAGTTAAACATCTTGGCCGATCAAAGGTTAATTTTTCCATGCATTCAATCTATGAACCCTCTATGAAAAAACATAGAAATGAAATTCCGTTATTAGTGCGTAATCACAATGACAGTCGAGTCCATATTTCGCACGTTCAATGTACAAGTGATCACACGCACAAGACACCATCTTTTCAGCAAAGCAAAGGTTCAAAGTAAGTAAATCCATTTACCACAATTGTTTACATGTCGTCAATATGTTTTTACACAGACAAGTCCTGTGTTTAGGGGGGTAAAGGAAAGGGAGGGGGGGGGGGGGTAACAGTACTTTACTATCTTTGTTTTTATAGTATATTGTGTACCACTGTATTTTAAAGGCTGTTTTAGTTGCCCTGGTGCTTTGCCCGTCAAAGGTTTAAGAATAAACCGAAATATCGCGATTTTATCAGTGTTTTTAGTCCGTCACCAAAGGTGATCGGACTGTTGCGATGGGCTGGTTTGTATTTTATTTTATTTTTTATTTTCTTTAAATTTTATATTGATATCTTTGTTTTTGCATAAGTTGTTTTGGGGGCGGATTATTTTTTGCTCGCACCACAGAATAGCCTATATTAAGCAATAATAGTCTCTGTGTTTGAAACGAACACTAAACCTCCGTTTTATAGGACCCCATGTTCTGGCCCTGTAGTCATGAGTGCGTCTTAGACAGTCAACACGGGTAGTAGTATGTAAATTAGGCTAAGCAGCCAATCACTTTTGGAGTTTAGTCTAATTTGCATACTAAGCTTACTACCCGTGTTGGCTGACTAAGACCCACTCGTGACTACAGGGCTAAAAGCGCTAAAAGTGCATCAGTCTTGAAGACAAACTATTGCTCTGTAGTACAGATTATTGGAGACCAACATAATAATGATCATGGGTTGATAACTGGTATTCTTAAGACGCGCTTATCATTGACCCTTTTCGATAGGATAACCCTGTCGTCTTGGCCGTTTAGATCAGCCTATCATCTTTACTTTGCCTTCGTTTTCGTTCGTCACTGCTGACTTCTCGGCTCTCAAACCTCCACAGTTAACTGTTGAAGAAGATAGCCTGCCTTTACCCTCCCAACGATCCATCCAGCAAGACAAGGTTTTATTTTGCTTCGTGTGTGCTTGGCATCGTTTCTGTGACGTCACGACGAGAGAGCGCGCGCGCCAGCCAGCCCAGGCAGCCAATCAGAACGTCACCATTCATAAAAAGGAAGCTCCGACGTCTCTCTCTACCATTCACACCTATAGTCTTTACGTTGTTTCTGTCAGCGCCAACACTTGTGTCTTCAAGCTTACCACCATTGCATTATAGTAAACGCTTTGCCTGTGCATCACCGGTATTGTTTTTGTTTTCTTGAAAATCAAGGCAAAGGTGTTTTTGTGTGTGTGGAGCACCGTTTCTGAGTTCCACAATATCATTTCTTTCATCAATTTCCAGGATACAACGGGACTTTTGTTTTCTTCTCGCAAAAGCCATCATAATCAAAAAGTTCACTTTTGTGCTATATTGATTTTGTGAGACTGTCAACAGAACTCTACGACGTTTTCAAGTTTACGGATAGTTCTCCTTCCTGCTACTTCTTGGAATTCCGTCTGTTTGTGTCTATTATTTCATGTAAGTCAAGACTAGAAGAATAACAGCGTTATGACAACGCCTTTGCGCAAAACAGGGACTCGGGAAGACAACGGTTGCTTCTTGCTTGTCGGTGTTCTGAAAATCTGCACTCTAAAAAGATAACATTCCTGCCGATGTCTGAAAAGGATATACTTCCTACCGGTTTTGTAACAATTTTGGACTCTGAAAAACTAGACTTCGTGTCGTTTTTAAGACAATCTGGACTCTAAAAAAGCTAGACTTTGATCAAAGCTCATTTGATGGTTTTTAGGCGCTTTCGGAGAGACTGCAGTGTATGGTAGTAGCTACTGCTGCTCCATCTACCCTTGTTGCCGGTGTTGTGTGGGTGAAGCATGCCTGCCCTGTGCACCATTTCTCCGCCCCTCAGCCCCCTCTCCTCCACGGACGGCCAGGAGACGGGGGGTTCCCAGCACGACCTGGACATCATGCTCAGCGCCATCCACACCGAGACCCTGCTCCTCTCCGACCTTTGCCTGTCCTGTGAGTTCCTGGTTTAACCCTTCCCGTACCCCATCTGGGTGCAATTGTACCCGTCCTTTTTGTCAGAGGAATTCCCAATATTGCAGATTTCTTTTTCTCTTCTCAGTTAAGTTTAATGTTGTTGTTTTTTGCTGAAAAATGGCTGGCGGCGAAAGGGTTAAGTTTTTACTTCATGTTTTCTAAACCGTTCACATAATCTTGCTGTTCAAAGTTTGTTCGACGTTGTCCATGAAAGATTCAACCATGGTCACCCCAAACATCAAACATTTGTTGTAATTTTTTAAAAAAAGCGAGTAAATAAACAACAAAGGTAGGTTAGGTACATTATAGTCACAGAGGCGTCTCTGTGAAATTCGGGTTGCTCCCTCCTGGAGAGCGCGTCGCAGCCAGAGGCGCGCCACCCATTGTTTGTTGTTGTTTTTTGCATGCCATTTTTGTGTGTGACAGATGTCGTTTAAACAACTTTATTCAATTGGGTGGAGGATTAAAAAACAATAATGAGGTTAAGGAGGGGGGTGGGGGTAATAACAAGAAAACGCTTATGATGTGTATCCCCATCCCACCCCACCCCCCACCCCCCTACACAATAGATAATCAAGAACTTGTACTTCACAGAAGGTGATCCATTCTCACCACAGAAGAGAAACAAATCTCATTGACGTGATCGTTATAAGTAGTATTCAATGCGAAACAAACAAGCAAGAAAGAAAACGATGATTAAGTAAGATAGAAAGGTGAAAGAGGCACACAAATAAGCAGCGCTGTTGTGAGCAAACTAACGAAGAAAAGAACGTTTTACTCTCGAACATAACTTGGCTCGGGGATGGGAGTTGAAAGTCGGGGGAAACCGTAAAAGGTTACATCTTACGATTTTAAAATAATAATTCTCGCCAGAAATCGATTTATCGACAGAAGGTAAGGGGGGGGGGGGGGGGGGGGGGGGGTGCACTGATCACGTTATTAAAACACTTGTGTGTGTGTGTGTGTGTGTGTGTGTGTGTGTGTGTGTGTGTGTGTGTGTGTTCCTCTGTGAGAGAAAATGTGTGTGTACGTGTGTGTTCCTATGACAGTAGTTATTGAACGAACGAATCATTTTAATGAGTAGGCCTTCTGCCCAGGGAGAGAGAGAGAGAGAGAGAGAGAGAGAGAGAGAGAGAGAGAGAGAGAGAGAGAGAGAGAGAGAGAGAGTGATAATGAACCTTTATTTTACAACGGTAAAAGTATTGAGAGAGAGAGAGAGAGAGAGAGAGAGAGAGAGAGAGAGAGAGAGAGAGAGAGAGAGATACTGAACCTTTATTTTACAACGGTAAAAGTATTGAGAGAGAGAGAGAGACAGAGACAGACAGACAGACAGACAGACAAAAAGATGAATGAGTCTGTACACTTCTTCTTACTGTCTACGCTGATGAAAATCCGTGTAACGTCCTCCGGTCTGAAACAGACACATAATTTTATGGGACATTAGTAGATATAAAGATGGTGGGAACGATCCTGGAGGCAATGCCCAGGGGCAGTGCAACTCCAGGAAAGTTCGGAATTTTTAACGATACAGATGTATGTAATGATAAACAGCATAAACTTTTGCTGTCTACGCTGCATTTGTGAACCTTTAAAATACCACATAATTTCCGTCCACATCTCAGTGTTGCACATGAATTTAATCTTCCTCTTATCTGCCTCTGTCGTCATGTATACCCCCTCTCTCTCTCTCTCTCTCTCTCTCTCTCTCTCTCTCTCTCTCTCTCTCTCTCTCTCTCTCTCTCTCTCTCTCTCTCTCTCTCTCTCTCTCTCTCTCTCTCTCTCTCTCTCTCTCTCTCTCTCAAATGTGATATTTTCTGTCATTAGCTTGATACTGTTTGCTATTGTTATCTGTTTGAATTGTGAAGATGTCCCATTGTTATCTCTTCTCTCATGACATGGGCAGATGGCCTGGTCATTAATCAGTTGTTCATTAAACAGTTGTTCATTGTTCTCTCTCTCTCTCTCTCTCTCTCTCTCTCTCTCTCTCTCTCTCTCTCTCTCTCTCTCTCTCTCTCTCTCTCTCTCTCTCTCTCGCTTTGCTTTGTTTTCTTCATTTTCCTGCCACCTCCTTCTCTCTTCTCTTCTTCCTTCGTACTTTTATTTTCCACCCCGCAAAAAAGACACGTCGTGTGGACGACTGAATAGAAGGCCTTTTGGTTCAGCTGAGCTACCTACCACCGCTGTGCTAGTGACCTTCTCTGTGTGTCCATCTCCTAAATCTCATCTACCTTTTCTTCTTCCGTGCTGCCCCCGTCTCCGTGTCTCCGTCATTTGCATCATCAACGGTTTCCTTATTAAAGACCCACCCACGTCACGTGTCACATTGCCTCTGAGGCCGTTTACACACATAAGCGGATATTCCACGCGGGAAACCCGTGCGCAATCCATAAATAAGTGATACAAAGAAGGGGAAAGATTTTGCGCACGTGTTCGAATTTCCCCTATATATGCGTAAACTTGTATCCTTCTTTCTTCCACTTATTTAGGGTTTTCCGTACGGAACTTACGCGTCTAATGTGAACCCGGCCTTATGCTTGGAAGATTTGTTCAAATTTATTTCCAGCTAGCTATAAAAGGGAAAACACGTGAAAACCATGATTTTGACACGTGACGTGGTGGGTCTTTAAAGCAGGGTGTTGGGGGGGGGGGGGGGGGGGGGGGG
>CM065689.1:48383230-48385730 GCA_017654935.2 Phymorhynchus buccinoides | reverse complement strand
ACATGGGTCAAAGGCTAAGGGGCGTGGAAGATGGCGGAGAGGATGGGTTGGTGTTGGGAGAGGTGGGGGCGTTGAGAGTGAAGTGGGGAAAACATTCCAAGGGCAGGTGGGGGAGGGGTGGGGATTAGAGTGATCAAAATCTGGTAGAGGTGGGGAGAAAAACCGGTTTGAACCGAAAACCCGGTCCTAAACGTTCGCTGTTCGAAAAACCGGTTCGAGTTGCTGTGAACCGGTTTTTTAACTGCAAACTGAAAGTAAGTTTTTTCTTAGATCAATAACGCATTCTTTTCGAAGAACAACACTGATTCTCAGCGCAGATTGGGTGTTTGTAAACCAAGAGTAGCTGTTTCTAGTTTGTGGTGGTGTATGGCTTTGACTTTGACTGAGTGTTGAGTTGAGTGTGCGTGTGTCATAAGTTTCTTTATTGTGTGTGTGTGTGTGTGTGTGTGTCTGCGCGTGCGTGCGTGTGTGTGAATATTCTGACAAATAAATATGTGTTTGCATAGGTGAAACTAGTGATGCGAGTACTGGTTAAAAAACCGGTTAGGTAAAACCGGTTCGGAGAGGGAAAACCGGTTTAAAACCGGTTCGGATTTTTGAACCGGTTCTCAACTCTAAAATCTGGTGGTCGGGAAGCTGTGTTGTTGAACCTTGAAAAGGGTACAGGTGTAGGGAGGAGAGGTGGGGGTAAAGGGGTGGGGTGGACAGCAATGACAAAAATAAATAAATAAATAAATAAACGGACACGAAAGAAAGACATATACAATCAAATGGAACCTCCCTTATAAGACCTTCAAAAATCATCCAAAATGGGGTCTTATAAGGGAGGTAATTTTAACACTTACAGCGAAGGACAATGTCTCAGAGAAGTAGGTCTTCTGTGGTAGGGAGTCTTATAATGGGAGGTCTTCTAAGGGAGGTTCCACTGTAATGCATTTTGTGTGTTTCCTCACAAGGAGTCGGCGACACAAAACTAGTTATTTATGACAGTAACAAGCCAGGCCTTGTTGTGCTTTGTTTGTGGCATGGGGTAAGCATATATACAGGGAATAAAATGAGAGAAGGAAGGGTGTAGACCTTTTTTTTTAAGGAAGATCTTTGGCTTTCAAATCACGTTAACTACTGCTTCTCTTACGATTGTTATTAAAGACCCACCACGTCACGTGTCAAAATCACGGTTTTGACGTGTTTTCCCTCTTATAGCTGGTAAGAAATCTTAAGAAATCTTCCAAGCATAAGAGGGAATGTGACACGTGACGTGTGGGGGGGGGGGGGGGGGGGGGGTCTTTAAGCGTCTTACTTTGTCTTTGTAGTGGTTTGAAGTGGGCAACTGATTTCTGTGGGGGGGGGGGTTTCAATTGTCTTTCTGTAAAACGTCTCAGCTGCCGTTTCCATATTGCTATGCCTGAAGTAAAAAACCTGTAATTCTCTTTCATTTCTCTTTTCGTTTATGCCTGTTTTGTTTGTTTCTGTGAGTGATTTGTTGATATTTTTTGAATAGTTCAAAATCACGCGATTTCTCGGTTCGCGGCTTAGTGTAATGGCTGCGATGCGATTGAGTTAATGAAAGCGTGCCATTCTCAGTAAGAATGCAAGAGTACCCCGTGTAAATAAAGACCCAGTAACCTTTACATCGACGTGTAGTATTGTTGGCTGTACCCGTTTCTTCCTTCCAAAAGGGACATGAATTTTCACTTAAAGACCCACCACGTCACGTGTCAAAATCATGGTTTTCACGTGTTTTCCCTCTTATAGCTGGTAAGAAATAGAAATCTTCCAAGCATAAGAGGGAATTTGACACGTGACGTGGGGGGTCTTTAACAAATGCGTTGATGATGATGAGCCCATTGGTTCTAACGCTCTTTTTCTCTGCTTGCAGTGTCTGATGGACATTAACAAATGGGGCATTGATCTCTTCAAAATGGCAGAGTACGCAAACAATCGACCGCTGACCGCAGTCTGCTACACCATCCTCCAGGTACTACACGCACGCATGCGCGCACGCACACACGCACACACACGCACGCACGCACGCATACACACACACACACACACACACACACACACACACACACACACACACACACACACACACACACACACACACACACACACGCATGCACACGCACACACACGTACGCACACGCACACACACACACGCATGCTCACACACACATGCACACACACGCGCACGCACGCACACGCACACACACCATCACCTCCACTCCCACTCATCGTTCTTCTCTGTCACTGTCATACCCCCCCCCCCCCCCCCCCCCCCTAGCCCTGATTATTTATCGTATCTCACCCCCACCCCGTGCACCCCATCTCTATCATTTTAGTGCCAGCAGGATTGTTTTCACGTGCGCGCTGATCATCTAAAACGAAAAATCCGTCAAATAAATGAAAAGCTGCCTCTGTCTTCCATAATGAGTCTTCCTGGAGCGCGACATCAGAGTTTTAACTACCTTAATCTAAGATGCCAGGAATCTTGTTAGAG
>CM065689.1:48328230-48378230 GCA_017654935.2 Phymorhynchus buccinoides | reverse complement strand
ATGTGCATGCGTCAGTATCAATTCAAAGTTGAAGAAGTTTTGACGACACTGAGAAGATAGTACTTGTCAACACCTTTCTGAAGTCAATGCAGTCGATGACGAATGACGTCAAACCATTGCCCCCGCGGGCCGGGAAAAGGTCAGCGCCATCATGATCACACGTGACATCACAAACAGCAACAGCGACAAAAACAACAATACGTTCTGTTACCGTCTTGACGCGCAATCAGACGAAACATCTCATATACGTCAAATAAAGGTCTCTCGCATTGATAGGTAGGCTATAATGCATCAGCAAACGCCAAAAAAAAGAGTCGATTTTGTATCGACCTAGAGTTTCTGTTATTCTCTTCAGCAAATAACAAAACGCCGACATTAGCAACAAACGATGGCTGCATGTGAAAATAATTCAAAAATGAATGAAAGTTCGTTTAACGTCCTCCGGCCTGGAGCAGGTACATATGGGACATTAATAACTATAAAGATGGTGAGACGATCCTGGAGGTACTGCAATACCAGGAAAGTCCCGATTTTTTAAAAACATAAGATAGTTTAAAAAAAAATTGGGAGGGCGGGGGGTGGGGGGGGGGGGGGGGGAGATAATAATTATTTTGGTTATCAACCAAGTCAAACAAAAAGAATAATAAAGGGAGCATGTTTCGTTGTAATGTAACTCACTATCAGTATCATTAATATTGAATATAGTGAAAGACAAAAAGGTTGAGGATACACTATCGGTGGGAAAGGAGGGGCCTATATTTTTTTCTTTTTTTAAAAATCAAGAATGGAATTCTTCTCTGGCCATTCTTGGAGCCACGCCAGAACCTTTCGTTCTTGCACGAGATAAGGAGTAGAGCCGTCTTAGAAACACGTACGCCTTACCGGGTTATCGTATATTGTCACTGACCCAGTCAGCATGCAGTTCATAATAATCATTATCGCACAGTTCGTATCGCTTCTCGCAACTTGTCAGAGAGGAGACTGGAGCCCATGCAATGGTGTTGCGATAATAACAATTTTATTTATGTACTTATTTTATCAACCGTTCCAGATTACATTTACGATCTGCACCGCACATTTTCTTTCCCGTGTTCTGTGATAATAGTGGGAGAATATAAAGCGATGCTTCCGTCGTTCCCATTGGCTGATCAAGACACCCGCGTCATTTCCGCTTCTGACCACCATCACCATCAGCTCTACGTTCTTATCCTCCCTGTCAGTTAACTGAAAAAACACTCAGACGTGCGCATGTACACACACGCACGCACGCGCGCGCGCGCGAACACACACACAACACACACACACACACACACACTACACACATAGAGACACGCATGCTCACACACAACACACGCACGCACACACGCACACACTCATGTACGCACGTGCGCGCACACACACATACAAACACACATTCACACACCACGCACGCACGCGCACACACACTCACGCACGCACGCACGTACACACACACACTCACTCACGTACGCACGTACTCACACACACACACACACTCACACACGTAAGCGCGCACGCACACACGCACACACACACCCTACACACATAGAGACACGCATGCTCACACACAACACACGCACGCACGCACACACTCATGTACGCACGTGCGCGCACACAGACATACAAACACACATTCACACATCACGCACGCACGCGCGCACACACACTCACGCACGCACGTACACACACACACACACTCACTCACGTACGCACGTACTCACACACACACACTCACGCACGTACGCGCGCGCACACGCACACACACACATATATATATAAACATACACACACACACACACACACACACACACACACACGCGCGCACGCACGCACACACGCACACACACACACACACACACACACACACACACACACACACACACACACACACACACACACACACCACACACACACACACACACACACACACGTACGGTTCTTCCTCTCTCGTGGCTCTCTCCCCTTTATCACACTGACATCCATCCTTCTTCAAGACCCTCCGTATCAGACAAGGCGCACGTTGGAATGGAATGTGAGCAAGAGGCTCCGACAGCAATGTTTCACCATAATTTGCAGCCCTCAGTCCCGCCCCGCGCATCATTAGTATGGGCATTTTGTCCACCCCCATCATCCTTCCCTCAGCCCATCCGCAACATTCTTTTCCAGCCATGAATTTGCTTGATGAGAACAGCTTTATCTTAACTTCTAGTCTTCGATACAGCAAACTTGGGAGTGACGCCGACACGTACGGAATGTTCATTACAACGCGCGCGCGCGCGTACAGAGAGAGGGAGGGAGGGAGAGGAGAGAGAGAGAGAGAGAGACAGAGAGAGAGAGAGAGACAGAGAGAGAGAGAGGGGGGGGGAGAGAGAGGGAGAGAGAGAGAGAGAGAGAGAGAGAGAGAGAGAGGAGAGAGAGAGAGAGAGAGAGAGAGAGAGAGGGGGGGAGACAGACACAGAGAGAGAGAACGAGAGGGAGAGAGAGAGAGAGAGAGAAAGAGAGACAGATACAGAGACAGAGACAGACAGAGACAAAGAGAGAGGGACGGAGATAGCACATAGTAGACTGCATACAATATGAATGTGGCATATTTCCATTCGTACATTTCCTTGTATGGAAAATAACGAAGATGCAAAGCTTGTTTTCTGATGGTAACAGACAGTACTGAGTTGGTGTGTGTGTGTGTTTTGCAGAATGTGTTCACCAGCCTTGAAACGCTGGCCGCCATCTTTGCCTGTGCCATGCATGACGTCGATCATCCGGGTCTCACCAATCAGTATCTCATCAACACAAGTGAGTTGGTTTTCTTTCTTTCTTTCTTTCTTTCTTTCTTTGTCTTATAGTTTATTGTTTATAATTATTTTTGCTAAAGGCTCTGAAATTACTTATGCTGCTCTGTCACCGTCTGTCTCTTCATCCTTTTGCAGTAAAAAGAGTGTTTTTTTAAAATATATTTTTTCTTTGCAGACAGAACAATTTCTAACAAGTTTGGTTGGTCAACTTACTTGTCAACACCTTTCTTGGCGTTCCTTACTTGTTTCAGGCTTCCAACTGAACTGTTCTTGCCCAGAGTCCATAACCACGTTTTACCATTATTGCAACACTGAAACAAATTCGGGTTTTCATAAAATGTGTAAGCAACTTTATTATCAGCGAGGAAGCGAGCAGGAAGCAGGTGGTGTCTGTCCAGCGTTGGTGGTGGACCTATTACCAGGGCAGGGGTGTGTTTCTAGTAGCCGACAACATCAACTTAGAATAGGCTGCTATGCATTTGAGTTCTGAACACTGTTTCCGGGCATTGCTGGAAACGCAGAGAAGAATAACTCTGGAGATGGCGTTTCATCCTAATATGTTGTTGATTGTTTTTCGGGCTCTGAAGTTCGCGTCTGATCCTCTTGTTGATGAAGAAACTGTAGGGAAACCCAAAGAACGATAACTGTGGAGACATCGTCTCATCACATTGCTCATTGTGGGGGGGGGGTTCAGCCTCGGAGCTGGCGCTGATGTACAGCGACGAGAGCGTGCTGGAAAAGCAAAGAGCAATAACTGTGGAGATGGCGTTTCACCCTATTGTTGAATGTGTTTCAGGGTCTTCTGGAGACCACGTCTGCTCCTATTGTTGATGGAGAAACTCAAGGGAAACCCAAAGAACACTAACTGTGGAGACGGCGTCTCATCGTGTTGTTGTTTTTTCAGGCTCTGAGCTGGCGCTGATGACGAGAGTGTGCTGGAAACCCAAAGAACAATAACTGTGGAGATATCGTCTCATCCCATAGCTTATTGTGTTGGGTTGGGTTTTTTCAGGTTCTGAGATGGCGCTGATGACGAGAGCGTGCTGGAAACCCAAAGAACAATAACTGTGGAGACGTCGTCTCATCCCATTGCTCACTGTGTTGGGGTGTTGTTGTTTTTTCTTAGGCTCAGAGCTGGCGGTGATGTACAACGACGAGAGCGTTCTGGAGAACCACCACCTGGCGGTGGCCTTCAAGCTTCTACAGGAGGAGAACTGCGACATCTTCGTCAACCTGACCAAGAAGCAGCGGCAGTCGCTGCGCAAGATGGTCATCGACATGGTGCTGGCCACGGACATGTCCAAGCACATGAGTCTGCTGGCCGACCTCAAGACCATGGTGGAGACCAAGAAGGTGGCAGGCTCCGGGGTGCTGCTGCTGGACAACTACACGGACAGGATACAGGTGAGAACACAAACTTCCTCTCTCCCTCCGTCAGCGACCGAGCGACCCTCTCTGCTTTCAAAGCGGACCTTGTGTGGGGTTGTGGTGGTCGGCAGGGCCGGATCAAGTGATTTGTAAGGGGAGGGGGGGGGGGGGCAGGGAGCTGCATGTGTTCTGGGTTAAGGGCCAGTGACCTTTTCGGGGGGCCCAGGTTGCAGAGCCCCCGGACATGTTTGCAATTTAGTGATTATTAAGGCAAAAATCGAGTTTCTCTTTTCTTACTTTTCACCCTTGTATAAGGTATATGTTTGGGGTAGAGGGGGTGTTGTATTTCCTCTGTAAGTCACTAGGACAGTACAGTGACACCCCAACACAGTCTAAACCTGCATCCCTTTGCGTGTCCCTAAGAACAATAACGAAGGACAATTTCAAAGTGAACAGCAGCTCTGGAGAACGTGTAGGCAAACCCGCAAAGAACGATAACTCTGGGGATCGCGTTTTATTCCATAGGCTGAAGCGAAAGGTGGTGATAATGGTCGTTGTTTGTTGATCTATGGTTTTCGTCTTGGTGTTATTTTAGGCTGGAGAGTGTTTTACAGTGTGTGTCTGTACATGCATGCATGCATGCGTGCTCGTGACAAATGGCATTTCTGCCAGGATGAACGGAAAAGAAAGGTGAAGGGGTACATTTTGACTTATTGACAACTTTGTTGCCAGGCCGTTCTTTAACGCGCACAAAGTTCATTAGGGGCACGGGACCTAGGTTGTTATGGTCTCATCCGAAAGACTTAGCGTTCAGACCATAAAGTCTAGCGGAAGACGAGCGGAAAACGGCTGATGTGGCCGGGAAACAAGCCCGGCTTTGTCGATTACGAGGTGAACGCATTATCTCAAAAATAATTTTAAAAAATAACCTTGAATATACCAAATACCATACCAAAATACCAGACTTACCCTACCACATATTCATAGATATTGTCATAGACATTGCATGGATTTAGGTGGGGTTTTTTTTACCAACGTCTCCTCCCTTTCTGTTTTGACTTTCAAAATTGCGATAAAAACAAACTTCCAATCACTGGCCCTTGCTTTCTGCCCTCCCCCTGTCCCTCCTCAAAAGCAATAGCAATAGTAACAGATGATGTTTAGTGTATGGCAGGTGTTACAGAACACAATGCCCTAATCCGTCATTGTGTCTCTGTGTGTCGCAGGTGTTACAGAACATAATGTCATAATCCATCATTGTGTCTGTATGGCAGGTGTTACAGAACACAATGCCCTAATCCGTCATTGTGTCTCTTTGTGTGTCGCAGGTGTTACAGACCATAATGTCATAATCCATCATTGTGTCTTTGTGTATGGCAGGTGTTACAGAACACAATGCCCTAATCCGTCATTGTGTCTCTGTGTGTCGCAGGTGTTACAGAACATAATGTCATAATCCATCATTGTGTCTGTGTATGGCAGGTGTTACAGAACACAATGCCCTAATCCGTCATTGTGTCTCTTTGTGTGTCGCAGGTGTTACAGAACATAATGTCACAATCCATCATTGTGTCTTTGTGTATGGCAGGTGTTGCAGAACATAATGTCCCAATCCATCATTGTGTCTGTGTGTGTGTGTCCCAGGTGTTACAGAACATAATGCCCTAATCCATCATTGTGTCACAGGTGTTGCAGAACATAATGCCCTAATCCATCACCGTGCCTCTGTGTGTGTGTGTCGCAGGTGTTACAGAACATGGTTCACTGCTCTGACCTGAGCAACCCCACCAAGCCCCTGGATCTGTACCGCACCTGGGTGGAGCGGGTCATGGAGGAGTTCTTCAGGCAGGGCGACATGGAGCGTCAGCAAGGCCTGGACATCTCCCCCATGTGCGACCGACACACCGCCACCATCGAAAAGTCACAGGTCAGCTTTTGACCACCGGTACAGCCCCCTGCTATAACCCAACCCAGTTCCGACCCTTTTTGATTCAGACATTGTCTTAGGTCCTGTTTTTATCCTTCTCTTGTGAAAATAAACCAAAATGAATACAAGAACAAGCAGCAATACCAAGAGAATAAATTGGTTTTTTTTCCATTTCTGACCCTCCTCTGCTTCTCTATAATAGACGATTTTCGGAGAGAAAAAAAACTAGGGGAGAGCACTTCGTGAAAATTAGAGTTAATTACCTCGAATTACTCGGTCAAAACCATGGCGGCATGGCATCGAAGCTTGAAACCGCAGGATGCCAGTCAGCGACTTGCAAACTTTTTTTTAAAAGAAAAATAAGGGGTGGCCGGTTGCTACAAAGTGATAGAACTTGCAAACGGTGACTAAAATATAAATGACGTTAATTTTAGAATAATGCACTGCGTTCTACATGCTGTGTGTTTCCTCAAACACACGAGGCGAGGGCTGGGGATCTACCTGATGGTAGAGTAATTTTCCCCTGTTTGACCGATTGAATTAATCGAGATCACTCCCACACACCATGGAATTACTACCCTTAATTATTTCCCTCTGGACCAAAAGGCCATTTGAGGCATTTGAAATTATGAAGATGCTTAAAAGCTCTTTTTAAAGTCTGAAAGATTTCTTAAATAGGTCTCCGTTTTACCAACTGTTCTATCATCTTCCAACAGGGGCCCAAGTTACATTCTATTGACCTCTCTCTCCATTTAAAAATGTAATTGCAGAAGTCATATGAGAGGATATCTACTTGTGTGTGACGTATATTGTTTGTTTGTTGTCATTCCCTGGCCAAGAGACTCCAGGGTTCATCCCAACAGCCGAAGCACTTGAACACTATGGTACACATGCATCAGCTACGGATGAGAACATTACATATTGTGTGACCGTTTTTGTTTACCCCGCCACGTGGGCAGCCACACTCCGACTTCGGCGGAGCATCCCAACAGCCGAAGCACTTGAACACTATGGTACACATGCATCATCTACGGATGAGAACATTACATATTGTGTGACCGTTTTAGTTTACCCCGCCACGTGGGCAGCCACACTCCGACTTGGGCGGAGTATGACGTATTCCATATCTATCCAAAGATTGGTTCACACAAACATGTCCGTAAACGGAAACCCCGAGATACCTTATAGTTATGCATTCCCTGTTGGTTGGTGTGCGTGCAGGTGGGCTTCATCGACTACATCGTGCACCCCCTGTGGGAGACCTGGGCCGACCTGGTGTACCCTGACGCCGCCGAGATCCTGGACACTCTGGAGGACAACCGCGACTGGTGGCACTCCAGGATCCCCATCTCCCCGTCCTCCTCCTTCTGCACCACCAAGGACTCCTCCTCCTCCTCCGCCGTGGTGGTGGTGGGGGGGTCCTCCTCCTCCTCGGCGGACCACAACAACAGCACGCAGTCCAACAACCGCTTCCAGTTCGACATCGAGGAGGAGGAGGAAGGCGAGGGGGCCAGCGACGGGCGGAGCACCAGCAGTGAGCAGTCGTCGTCAACGACGACGGCGGCGCCGGGGGCGGGGTGGTCGGGGTCGCACGTGCAGCTGAGGCCCGGCAGCGGCAGCAGCACCGCCAGTTCCAACCCCTCCCCTTCCTCCACGGGAGGAGGGGGGCTCCTGGGCACCTCGGCGGACAGTGACAACGCCAAATGAGAATGAGCCCCTTGAGAGGGGCCTGGACTTCAGTTCTTGTGTGTGTTGTTTTGCTAGTGAACGAGCTGGCTCTCCCTCTCTCTCCCTCTCCACCAGTTCGGCTTTTTTACAAGGCGTGGCAACGTTGACAGATGTGAAAAGTGGGGGGTAGGGGAGGGGAGGATGGTTGGGGGGGGAGGGTGCACGGTTGGGGCCTGGCTGCAGGTGATGATAGAACCCTTCCTTCGCTTCACCACCCGCCACCCCACTGCCCTAGCACGCGCATTATAACCACCACCACCACCACCTCCGCCGCCACCACAGCCTGTGAAAGAGCACCCCACTTGTTGTCTCGGCTTTGTAGGGACGCAGCCGGTGCTAGCTGAGTGCATTCTGTACACAGGGACTAAAAGACGGATCTCGTGACTGTTGTCAAGGTGGTAGTTCTTCCTTGGCATCACCCCCCCCTGTGACATTAGCCTTCCATCCTGATAACTGACACTAAAGCAAAGCCGTGCACAGCCGAGTCCCCGCTAGCTGCGTGATGGTCACGCGTTGAACATGAACCGAGCCGCTCAGGGAGGTTGGGCGGGAGGAGGCTGAAATGAAACGTTTCTTGTGGAGCCAAAGATTCTGTCCAGTCGGTCTGCTGCTAGACTGTATGCATCCTGGTGATGGGGGTAGGGGGGGGAGTTCATCACCAGAACCAGTGACTATCCCGCCACCCTGAGAACTGTAAGAGGGAAGAACGAGGAATGAAGCAAGGAAGGATGAGGATGGTGGTACCAACGTTGACTCTCAACATCACTCTAGCAAACCAACCATGACACTTACAGTGCACACCTTAACGGAAAGTCACCATGTTCGGACTAACTTTTTTCTTCACGTAGTAAAAAAAAGGAGAGCATGATTGTGTTGTTTTAGTGGTTGTTGCCCAGTGCACTCTACACCCACCCCATGCTCAAAACTGTTCTTTGGTGGAGTCTTGAGGGGAGTGTTCGCCTACACAGTGCTTTTTGTGGACTATTAGGTACTCTGCCCCCCCCCCCCCACCACCCTCCCTCCACGTTAGCCAGTCAGTCGGTGTGATATTAACTGCCACCACCCCAACTTTATTTAAAACTTGGTGGACGTAGCTAACTAACTAACCAAGTCAGAGACGCTTGGTGGACATATCTGATATGATATCACGTTGAGCAATACACTTTGGTTCTGACGCTTTTTTTCTGTTCTTGTTGTTTGTTTGTTTTTACGCAGGCATCCCATTGCTTGAGTTTTGGTGTTCCGTTTTGTTCAGCGAGTGCTTTCACCCCCAATTCTTTTGGTTACCAGTCTGCAGGACAGTTGTGGAATGGCTGGATGCTTCTTGGTCCTTGTTTTGAGCTGTGATAACTCCCCCCTCGCCCTACTTGCCCTTTTTTTTTTTTTTGTGTGTTTGTGTCCCCCTATCTAACAAATAATTTTTAACGTCTGTTTTTTTAAACTCAACAGCCAGTTTTTTTTAAAAGCATGGGAGTGTTGTTTCAATTTTAACAATCGTTTTGCTAAAACTCCGCACATAGATAGGTTATTTAACACTTAAACGTTTGCATCGTTTTTGGACTCGAACGTTGATAGATGTAGACGAAAGTTGGTTGCATACTGACCCTTTTCTTCATCAATGTTACCTTCATGTCAGAACGAGATCTTTTTTTTTGGAAGGGCGGGTTGGGAAGAGACAGGCAAGCCCCGTCAAAAGCTCTCTCATCAACAGTCCATTGTGTGAACACCATTCATGTTTGTTAGAAAGCTTCCCACGCAAGACATTTTGGAATGCCTTCGTTTCTGTGTCCCTCCCCCCCCCCCCCATCTCCAAAGTACGCCTACGCGACTTTAATTTTCTTTGTTACCTGACTCGTTCAAAGCAGCGACATTTTTCCCTATTCTCTTCGCCCCACCACACCTTCTTTTTAGTGATTTATTTGTCCTTTTTTACCCCGAGGGGCAGACACACTGCATACGGTGCGATCCCAGTGCGATCCGATTGTAGCGATGTCTGCGAGTCGTGATTCACAGTCGCGTGAAATACTTCCGTTTGAAAATCATTCTACTGTTTCCGCCCACTGTGTTCTAGCAGTCCCCAATACATGAATGAACCAAATAAAATGTCTGATACAAAAATAACGATATTTCATCAGATTCGTGTACTACAAATAATCATAGTGAACACCACTAGTAGGATTTCATCGGATTCAATTAGACAGTGGAATTTCACGAGAATCATGCTCCACGATTGTCATGCAAGTGTGTCTTCCCCTTTAAGATTTGACTGCATACGATTCGATCCCAACGCGATCCGACTGTGACATTTGTGAGGCATGCTTCTCGTGAAATTCTACTGTCTAAATTAATCTGATGAAATCCTACGAGTTATGTTCACGGCTGTACTTGTAGTCTCCCCCACCCCCCACCCCCCCGGTACACGAATCTCATGAAATATATGTAATTTTGTATTGGGACATTTTATTTGATTCATGTATCTCTCTCTCTCTCTCTCTCTCTCTCTCTCTCTCTCTCTCTCTCTCTCTCTCTCTCTTTCTGTCTACTTTTGAGTGGTAGTGAGCGAAAATAGTAGAATTATTTTTTAGACCGGAAGTATTTCACGGCGCATGAATGAATGAATGAATGAATGAATGAATGAATGAATGAATGAATGAATCACGACTCCCCAGACATCGTCACAATCGGATTTACATTGAGATCGATTCATATGCAGTGGTGTAGCTGCCCCATTGCCCAATAATGTTGGTCCTCGCATTCTATACAAGATAGTCGCTGCCCTGATGGATGGACAGGACTGGACTGGACTGGACTGGATTGTCCCTAAAGACCCCCCACCCCCCTCTCTTGCGGGATTTCATGTCATGTATGTTATGTACCTATGCATTTACTTTCTCTATGGCCAAAACCACACCCCCCAACCTGACCACCCACACCCCCCACACCCCCACCCCACCCGCCCCCCCCCCATTTCAGCCCCCCCCCCCCCCCCCCCCCCCCCCCCCCCCCCCCCCCCCCCCCCCCCCCACCCCACACGGACAAGTCATCCAGGTTCTGTGATAAAACAAAAAAAACGACAACAACAAAACAGCTAGCTGTGTTGCTCTCTAGACCCGCATGCAAAGCCAGCCCCGTAGAGCCTTTTTGAGGGAAGGTGGGGGGGGGGGGGGGGGGCGAGGGAAGGAATGGGGAGGGGGGTGGTTAGAGGAAGGGGAGGGAGGGGTGCCTTGCCTATGCGTCACGTCATGACCCTGTCAATAAATGTTTATGCATGAGAGAAGAGAGAGAGAGAGCAAGGAGAGCATACAAAAAATCAATAGGCAAAATGAGGGTGGAAGTGCAAATACTGCTTGTTCCTGTTTGTGTAGCCCATCTCTCTCTCTCTCTCTCTCTCTCTCTCTCTCTCTCTCTATATATATATATATATATATATATATATATATATATATATATATATATATATTTCTCTGTCTCTGTCTCTCTCTCTCTCTCTCACTCTCTCTCCATCTCTTTCTCTCTCTCTCTCTCTCTCTCTCTCTCTCTCTCTCTCTCTCTCTCTCTCTCTCTCTCTCTCTCTCTCTCTCTCTCTCTCCATCTCTCTCTCTCTCTCTCTCTCTCTCTCTCTCTCACTCTCTCTCTCTCTCTCTCTCTCTCTCTCTCTTCTCTCTCTCTCTCTCTCTCTCTCTCTCTCTCTCTCTCTCTCTCTCTCTCTCTCTCTCTCTCTCTCTCTCTCTCTCTCTCTCTCTCTCTCTCTCTCTCTCTCTCTCTCTCACTCTCTCTCTCTCTCTCTCTCTCTCTATCTCTCTCTCTCTCTCTCAATTCTCTCTCTCTCTCTCTCTCTCTCTCTCTCTCTCTCTCTCTCTCTCTCTCTCTCTCTCTCTCTCTCTCTCTCTCTCTCTCTCTCTCTCTCTCTCTCTCTCTCTCTCTCTCTCTCTCTCTCTCTCTCTCTCTCTCTCTCTCTCTCTCTCTCTCTCTCTCTCTCTCTCTCTCCTCTCTCTCTCTCTCTCTCTCTCTCTCTCTCTCTCTCTCTCTCTCTCTCTCTCTCTCTCTCTCTCTCTCTCTCTCTCTCTCTCTCTCTCTCTCTCTCTCTCTCTCTCTCTCTCTCTCTCTCTCTCTCTCTCTCTCTCTCTCTCTCTCTCTCTCTCTCTCTCTCTCTCTCTCTCTCTCTCTTCATCTCTCCTTTGCGCCGTGTGCGGGGTTAGGTGTGTTATATTAATTTGTTCAACTGGTTTCACAGTTGCTGGATAGTGTATGTAGGCCTACATTGTTGTTATATTAGTGTGTTTGTGTGCACGGCCTCACATTGGCATAGAGATCTCACATGTTCGAACTAACCGATGATATCCTCTCTCTCTCTCTCTCTCTCTCTCTCTCTCTCTCTCTCTCTCTCTCTCTCTCTCTCTCTCTCTCTCTCTCTCTCTCTCTCTCTCTCTCTCTCTCTCTCTCTCTCTCTCTCTCTCTCTCTCTCTCTCTCTCTCTCTCTCTCTCTCTCTCTCTCTCTCTCTCTCCTCCGAGTGATTAACCTTGCTTTCATAATATTATATATATATATATATATATACGGCATCTGTGATGTCTTTTCCCCAGCAACTTTTAATTTAATTTAATTTACACAGCTGTTTCCATTTCGCATCCCAATTAGTTATCGTGCTTTGGTTTTTGAAATTTACCAGTCTATTTATATACAGCGAAAGAAGAAGGGAAAAAACCACTTGGATAGTCCATTTTGATCATGATTTAAGCAATAAAACAACGGGGATTGTGACAGATATAGCTCAGTGTTAATGTAACAATTTGTTGCTTGCACCAACTAGTTCATGTTATTTTTAGCTGATAAGAGATATATGTATGTGTCATGAACCGTTACTAGAGTCATCACTTAATCCCATGCCAGATGCGTGCACGAGCGCACGTGCACGCGCAAACGTGCGTGCAAGCATGTACACATGCACACACACACACACACACTTTCTTGCTTAATAAATGTCCATCTTTAAAATCAAATTTGGCTTTCACACACGCACACGCACACACACACGCGCGCGCGAACGCACGCACGCACGCACGCACACGCACACGCACACGCACACGCACACGCACACGCACACGCACACGCACACACACACACACACGCACACGCGCACACACACAGTCACTGAGCACTCTTTAGGCAGAAGATGCTATGTTAACGTGATGATCATGATAGCATGCTTTCTTTCTTTTTTTTTTCTTTTTTTTTAAAAATCGATTGATCCCCCCCCCCCCCCCTCCCCTACAGTTGACTTGGCATTCGCAGAAAAAATACAAGCTGAAAAAAATAAAAGAAAACACACAAAAAGTCACCCGACTTGGCTGTTTCATGTGCATATTAATTATGTGTGTGTGCAATTGGAGCGAGCGAAAAATATGCGTGACTGAAATGGGTGTTATTTGTTGTTGGTCCTTTTGTTTCTTTGCGTGTGCATGTGGATGTAAGAAGGACACAAATGACCGACGGTCAGCTTTAATTACATGGCCTGAAATTAGAATTTCATATTTTCACACAAATGTATGCAACTTGCACGCTCTCTCTCTCTCTCTCTCTCTCTCTCTCTCTCTCTCTCTCTCTCTCTCTCTCTCTCTCTCTCTCTCTCTCTCTCTCTCTCTCTCTCTCTCTCTCTCTCTCTCTCTCTCAGGTTCGAAAATGAAGGTCACAAGTCAAAGGTCAAGATCACTGGAGTCAAAAATGCTGCAGAGCTCCCGGGCCTGTATTCACATTGAGATGGTGTGAGTCTTATCGTCATGATACCTTGGAAGTCCTTCTAAAGTACATAAATAAAGGTTCGTAACCACTTGCAAGGCGAAGCACTGCAGATCAAAATACTGCCTCGCGGCTGGTGATCTAACATCTGAATGCTCTAGTGTTAGGGTTGTGCTCTCTCTCTCTCTCTCTCTCTCTCTCTCTCAGGATAACTCCTCTCTCTCTCTCTCTCTCTCTCTCTCTCTCTCTCTCTCTCTCTCTCTCTCTCTCTCTCTCTCTCTCTCTCTCTCTCTCTCTCTCTCTCTCTCTCTCAGGTTCGAAAATGAAGGTCATAAGTCAAAGGTCAAGATCACTGGAGTCAAAAATGCTGCAGAGCTCCCGGGCCTGTATTCACATTGAGATGGTGTGAGTCTTATCGTCATGATACCTTGGAAGTCCTTCTAAAGTACATAAATAAAGGTTCGTAACCACTTGCAAGGCGAAGCACTGCAGATCAAAATACTGCCTCGCGGCTAGTGATCTAACATCTGAATGCTCTAGTGTTAGGGTTGTGCTCTCTCTCTCTCTCTCTCTCTCTCTCTCTCTCTCTCTCTCTCTCTCTCTCTCTCTCTCTCTCTCCCTCTCCCTCTCTCTCTCTCTCTCTCTCTCTCTCTCTCTCTCTCTCTCTCTCTCTCACCCTTTTGAAATAAAGATTCGTTATCTGAGTCAGCCAGCCGCAAGGTGAATCACTGCAGCCGAAAATTCTGCCGCGCGGCTGGTGACCTAGCGTCTTAACGCTCTAGTTTGAATTATGGAGTTGATTGCTCTGTGCTGCCTTTGACGAAGCAGTAATGTAGAAGCCCTCTGGTCAGCAGAACAGAGTTATCAGTGGGTGAAGACTTCCATTTAATTGTACGAGTGCTTTCTTCTTCTTCTTTCTTCCCCGCGACATAGGCCATTACTACAGTGGAACCTCCCTGATAAGACCTTCAAAAATCATCCAAAATGAGGTCTTGTAAGGGAGGGGTCTTATAAGGGAGGTAATTGTAATACTTACAAAGAAGGGCAATGTCTCAGAGAAGTAGATCTTATACGGGAGGGAGTCTTATAAGGGAGGTTCCACTGTATTTGTTTTTTGAATGAGATATCATCACCCGTCTACTCCTCCTTCTCATCCAGTGAAAACACCTCAATGAGTCAATATAGTGTTGATTCGTTCAGGACTATGTAAGAAAACTTCATGGTGTATCATGATTTTTACTCCAAAGGAAGTCTCCCCTAACATAGATACATGTACATCTTGAGAGGTTTGAACTAAAAACGTGCTTCGTGGATGTTACATTGATAACGTGGACATTTACATGCTTGAGATCTGTCGATATTTGTTTTCTGAGACGTTAGGAAGGCTGTGGATCAAAGAAGGAGAGGCTGAGAAGGAGAAGCTAACTTCCAAACTTCTTAAAGAAAGCCGCCCTGAAGCGTTTGTGCAACAAGGGGTAGAGGATGGGGTTGATGCTGGAGTTGCCCCACAACATCCAGTAGGCAACCTCAAAAGCTAAATCATTGATGCAGTCGTCAGAAATCGACCACATCACGGCCATAAGGTGGTAAGGCGTCCAGCACACCACGAACACAAACAACAAGGGGTTGACGGCAGAGTTGCCATAAAACATCCAGGAGGACAGTTCATAAAGCACGGCATTGACGCAGTTATCACAAAATGTGTATATCAAGGCCATTGCGCTGTATGGCAACCAGCGCAGCACGAACACAAACACCAGGATGAACAGAGAACGAGCCACGCGCCGGTCTTGCTGGAGATTTCTGCTTGAGGACGTCCTGTTGAAGACAGTCGGTACGTTGACTTCCAAGACTGGATGTCTCTGTTCACTGGCACTGGCAACAAAACTGGGTGGTACGTTTGTCTCTGCGTTTATGTCTACCCCGCTCTGATAGGCTAGGAAAGGTGCGGTAGGATTATTAATTGATTTGCGTTGCTGAATACTTCTTCGAGTGACTTTGGTGACAGGGCCAGTAAGGCAAGATTCGCTCGGTGGTGCAACACTCTGGACTTGAGTTTGAGGAGTCATTCGCATTATTTTACGAATGTTGGTGTAAATCATTAAATTGAGCATGCTGACAGTAACAGCAGGGATAACAAATCACAGGAAGGACTCGGCGATGAGGGGAGCAGCGGTGTAAGCATAAGGACTGTAGCATTGTCCCTCTTCGATGTCGCTCTGGTCCGTGGTTGGCTCCCAGAGTAGCACGAAATACATGTAATCTAAACCAGTCACCGTTCAAGGAGCAGCTATCATCAAGGCTAGCAGACGTCTGGTCTGGTGATTCCGGTACCAGATGGGTTGGGTCACCATTAGGAATCAGTTTCAGACAGACAAAAACCACCTTCCACCGAATTGTAAAATTGCACAACAATATGCTAAAAACTCACTGCACATCAGCAGCAGCAGCACGACAGCAATATATAGCTGAAGCAGCACTATAGTAGGAGTAACGGTTATAGTCACTTGTGAATAGCAACAGTCACATCTAGAATACCAACGGTTGTCCAAGAACAAGCAAAAAAAGAGAAAATCTATGTTTTGTAAACATTGTTAAACAATCTATTTGTAGCAAGAATGAGAGAGAGAGACACACACAGAGGCAGAGACAGAGATAGTGACAAGAGAGAGGGAGAGATAAAGAGAGAGAGAGAGAGAGAGAGAGAGAGAGAGAGAGAGAGAGAGAGAGAGAGAGAGAGAGAGAGAGAGAGAGAGAGAGAGTGATGGTGGGTCGTTTTACCTGTCCAAGCAGACAACTAGCATGATACAAGCAGAGGAAGCAGTGCAGGTGTAGCCCCAGAACACCCAGAACAGACAGAATGCACGGCTGGCCAGCCATCGTCCTGTCAGCAGTACTGGGATGTAGTTCGCTATGGAAAACACACCAACGCCAAACTCCGACACCTGTCTAAGCATACATAGGCCTAGGTACTTTCAAAACATACCACACTTACACAAATGCGTTCTCTGAATTACATGCAAATCACAGTAGCATTCAATACATTTTCCCAAACCTTAGAATCAACCATCAAGCAGCAGTGTATACCGAACAGAAAGAAAAACACAAAATCTGACCTGCGGTTTTAAGAAAAAGATGGTCTTTTTTCTTTGGAGGAACATTTTCATTTTTAAACGCCTTTCAAAAATAAACAACCAGAGTGAGGGGGGAAAATGCAATGAATGTACGAATTGAGAGCCTTAGAAGCACTTGAATGTCACAGTGAAAGGCTGAGCTCTCGGAATTTTCGTGCTGTTTCATATAATTATGATCAAGCCTAAGTTCAACAGAATAAGCTGTGTATGGTGAGAGCATTGCTCATTTACTTTCACCCAACCAATCACAAGTAGCCTGCTTTAATCGATACTACTCATAAGAAAGTCGTGGGGATATTGTTTGGTTATTCTACCTGATTATACATTGTAGCAAATAGAGTTTGCAATTGGTGCCGATGTACTGTATAATTATATCCTTCAACGTAACATTGATGTGATATTTTTCAAATGCTTTTTTTGTACCCGTAAACCCCGTTTACTAGACCTTTAATAAGCAAAATGTTTTACACCGCGGAGGGGGGAGGTGGTAAAAAGCGTCACAGTTTTAATGACGTAAAAATTGCGATTCTGGAGGAAACCTAGGCTAAAAGTTGAAATTAGAATCAACGATAGTATAGCATAACAGCAGTGTAAAGAGCGAACATTTAGACAAACCTGCTGTTTCAGTTTGTCTGTGAGAGGCTTTGAATGTGTGTATTTGAAACCAGATTTAGTCTACAGAAAACCGAAAACTGAACGCGAGAAATAAGGATGGAAATATATTTTAAAACTCAAAACTGAATGTGTCAACTTAGTTTGACTTGACCCACTCTCCCCAGTCCCAGTGAGTCTTCAAGATCCAGATAGTGCCTAGTGGGTGATTCAAACTATTACTATCAGCAAACACCGAAGGTAGGTTTAATAAAAATTTAACCATTTTAAAACTGGGACTAATATAATAATACTATGATAACGATAAGGCTCTGAACTTTACTTTGCTTTTGTTGTTACTACATCTAACAATAACATCCCAATATAATTGAATAATTTGATTGAGTTTCCCGGTCAGGATCAGTACGTCGCAGGTGCCAATACTGGCAATAGTCGCGACGGAACCAGGAGGGCGCATGTACCTACATAAAACATAGAAAGGAATGACCTAAAGCTTGCGCTGGGTTAAGACCATTAAAGCCCCCAGTTCAGCCGGGAAGGAACAGGCCCCACTTCCAGCAACAAGCGTTGGAAGAGGGAGGAGAAGGGGGGAGGGGGGGGGGGTCTAATTTTAGTGGTCAGTTGGGACAGGCTCAGATGGAGATCTGATAAGCTCTGATGTAAATGCGCTGATAGAGCCTGCGTTGACAGTGGCCTCGCTCAGCTTGTTCCACTCCGCATCAGTCCGCACGAAGAAAGAGCTACGATATTGCTCTGTTCGACATTCTTGGACACGAAATCCACGCAAGTGGTTGATGACCTGTTTTTGAGGATGTCTGTGGACTGGAAGCCTTCATACTTGGTGGGTTTGATCCTGAGACGCTTTATATTTGCTGGAGCGAGAAACTTTTCCGCTGGGAGTGCAGGAATGTGGCCCCCAGCTATCCTGTAGAAAGGGCTGAGACGTTGCTGCCTGCGACGTTCTTCCAGAGTAGGGAGGTTCAGTTCTGTTAGCATGTTGCTTACGCAGCCTGGATTTCTGGTCTTGTAATCCATTGTGATGAATCGGGCTGCCTGGCGCTGAACTCTCTCAAGTTTCTATATGGTCTTGCTTCAGGTCTTCCACAAAAACGAATTAAACTCTTTCAGCTAAGAACGAAACGCAAACTACACGGAAGAAGAAAATCCTTTAGCAAGACCTCAGCAAGCTACGTTGAAATTATACTGTTATTCGTGCGTTGATAATCTCCCAAACCTGAATTAGTCTATGCTTTGAGTATAACCCCCAAAAAATATTGGTGAACAGGATTCCGAAAGAAACGTCATATCAACAACAAAAACTTAAGTTAATGCTATATTTTCAAGAGGCAACTTCCCATCCACGGCATTGCCATTTCATTGTTTCTATACCAAAATAACTGGTCTTAATAAGTAAGAATAAAATAATATTTCTTTCAAATTCAAAGACTTATTAAAGCATTGGGGTAAGATGGAACATGCGGGTAGGGTTCGATAGTCCGATGCATTAAGTTCTGACGTGGCGATAGTCCAACATTTCAACACGTGGCAATAGTCTGACGTGGCAATGTTCCGACACGAGCGATTTTGAAAAAAATCGTCCGACGTGGCAATATTCCAACAGCTAAGAGAGAGAGACAGAGACAGAGACAACGAGACGCTGATACTTGAGTAAGTGCTCACGACTTTCTGCGCATACACGTACACTCTCTCTCTCTCTCTCTCTCTCTCTCTCTCTCTCTCTCTCTCTCTCTCTCTCTCTCTCTCTCTCTCTCTCTCTCTCTCTCTCTCTCTCTCTCTCTCTCTCTCTCTCTCTCTCTCTCTCTCTCTCTCTCTCTCTCTCTCTCTCTCTCTCTCTCTCTCTCTCACTCTCTCTCTCTCTCTCTCTCTCTCTCTCTCTCTTTCACACACTCTCTCTGTGTGGTGTCTGCCTGTCTCTCTCTCTCTCGCTCTCTGTCTGTCTGTCTCTTTCGCTCGCTCTCCTGTCTCTGTCGCGCTCGCTCTCTCCCCTCTTCTCTCTCTCTCTCTCTCTCTCCTCTCTCTCTCTCTCTCTCTCTCTCTCTCTCTCTCTCTCTCTCTCTCTCCCTGTGATCTCTGTCTCTGTCTGTCTTTTTCTCTATGTGTCTGTGTGTGTGTGTGTGTGTGTCTCTGAGAGAAGCAAACAAATAGAGATAGACACAGAGAGAGACCTACAGGCAGATAGATAGGCAGAGACAGACAGACAGAAAGGCAGACAGACAAGATAGATAGAAACAAGACAGACTGTGAGACGGAGAGAGAAAGACGGAGAAAGAGAAAGACACACAAAGAAAGAATGAAAGAGAGAGAGAGAGAGAGAGAGAGAGACAGAGACAGACAAAGAACAGGGCCGGATCTAAGGGGGGGGGGGGGGGGGGGGAGGTCTTGGTTTCCCGGAAAAAAAACCCTCTGCCCCAATCATGCACCTTTACAGGGATGAAGAATAAGAAAATGGCTCAATTTTTGCCTTAATAATAAACGAATTGCAAAATTTTCCGGGGCCTTTCCCCCCTGGGCTACCCAAAAAAAGCATTACCCGAAAACCTGTGCAGCTCCCTGCATCCGTGACGGAACACCCCCCCCCCCCACCCCCACCCCCACCCCCCCCCTCTACTAATCACTTGGACTGGCCCTGAAGAGAGACATATAGACAGATCGACAGACTGGCAGAGAGAGACAAACAGGGAGAGAGGGGGGTGGGGTGGAAGGGAGATATTCAAACACACAGAGAGAGACAGAGCATGGCTTTTCTTGATTACAGAGTAAGAGGGAAGTAACTATACAGCATCCCGAGAGCAGACAGAGAGAGATGCGACGCATAGAGAGAGAGAGAGAGGAGAGGAGAAGAGAGAGAGAGGAGAGAGAGAGTATGCATGCGCGCATACATGTCGGATCAACGCTAGGCTACGTCAAAAGAGAGAGCTACATGAGAGAGAGAGAGAGAGAGAGAGAGAGAGAGAGAGAGAGAGAGAGAGAGAGAGAGAGAGAGAGAGAGAGAGAGAGACTAGAGAGAGGGCATTCGCCCATACAAAATGTCGAACCAATGCCACGTCGGACAACTTTTTTGATAAGGTGTGGGACTGTTGCCACGTCGGACCAATGCCTTCTCGGAACTGTATTTACAAACAACATAAACATATAAGAGCACATAAACATGCATACATGTACGCGTGCGCGCGCTCACACACATGCACATACATGCATACATACATGCATACATACATGCATACATGCATGCATACATACATACATACATACATGCATACATACATACATGCATACATACATACATGCATACATGCATGCATACATGCATACATACATACATACATACATACATACATACATACATACATACATGCATGCATACATACATACATACATACATACATACATACATACATACATACATACATACATACATACATACATACATACATACATACATACATACATGCATGCATGCATACATACATATACATACATACATCGTCGGACCATAGCCACGTCGGAACTTGAAACGTCGGACTGTCGAGATGACACCAGCTAAGCCCTGCACATTTTTTTTCATTTTTACAGCGCAGAAATGGAGATGGAGAACATAGCGTCATCATCGGGCCTAGCTTACTCTCTACCGACTACCGTCATCATGGGAGTGCTGACGTCACTGGTGACCTTGGTGACCATTGTATTTAACGCCATGACTCTCTACGTGTTCTTCACCAGTCCGTCCTTGAGGAACTTTGGAGATTTCTTTATCTTGAACTTAGCAGTATGTATCGGTTAATGTTACAAGTTCTAAGTGTTGTTAGGGTCATTCTGCTAAGGAATGTCCGGACTTTTCCCACCCGGACTTTTGTTTTTGTCCGTCCGTTTCAACATGTGCCTTACTTTATGTAGATCTATTCAACGGCAATAATTGCTACATTGCTGCAAATGAGCCAAGCACTCTCGTAAGCATAAAGAGGTCAACACTAATAATCGAATGCCTCGTAAAAATGCCTTGGTCAAGTGTTGGCCCTGCGTTGTGCATTCATGCGCATGCTCGCTTTTTGGCTCTCTCGTGTTAACGAAGTTAACCAACATCAACATCAACCAACATCAATAAACCGCCTCTGCGCAATCTCTCCCCATCGCCCTTATGCCAGACTACTGGATTGTAACGACGTATTTGAAAGAAGAAGAAAAAGAAGATTAGTGGGTTAGAGAGTATTCAACAGGCAGCATGAGTTAAGAAACTCATCAACACTGAAAGCCTCGATAGCTCATTGGTAGAGTGTCTGTCTGTCATGCCAATGGTTCCGGGTACGATTCTCAGCACGGGCACTTTTTATTTTATTATTTTTAGTTGTACCCATTAACGATAGTTTAATTTGTACCTTAAAATGTTATTGGCAATCTTGTACTTTAGACACCCCCCTCAATCTTTGTTTGTTGTTGCCCACATGTTCCTGTTAGAGTTAGCCTTGAAGGCTTTGCCTCTTTGTCTAAATATATATATACTATAAGGAGGTTTTTGGTGCCAATGGAAATGTCATTGACTCGTTCAGAAGCGCAAAACCAACACATGTATCCCCAGTAAATTGACTCACAGATAAACGGAAAGAAGCTTCATTTAAAGTTTTTGTTGTTTTTATCCCGTTTGTTAATTATTATTTTTTATCAATGAAGGAAAGAGAGTAGGTAAGTATACTGGCCCGTTTAACCCAAACTCGTGTGTTGTTTTAAGGGAGGACATTATTTAATAGAACAGCGTGGATAAAAGAAAGAGTGGAATTATTCTTCGCTTCTCGGTCAGAAAAAAACTAATTAACAAAGGCACATTTTCAGGTGCGCACAGAAATGCCAAGGAGCCTAAAATTCACCTTTGCGAAGAAGTCACTGATTTGGGTGTTGTGTTCTTCAGTTTAGCGTTAGTCCTTCCACTAAAAGTCATTCAGAGAGTGTCATGTTGAGGTGTAATTTTGGTGTGGGTAAGTGAGAGTGTGTGTGTGTCTATAGTGATTGTGTGTAAGTAATAGAATAAGCATTAAGTTAGTGTTGAAAATGATTACCCTACGCACCCCACCCCACACCCACACACGCAACCCGTCTTAAAAAAGGTTACATTTACAATAAAGGACCATGACCGAACAATGAATAATGTTAAAGATGAGCACTAATTGAACTAACAAAAATGTGTGTGCGTGTGTCTGTGTGTGTGTGTGTGTGTATGTGTGCGTGCGTTCATGCCTGCGTGCGCAGTGCTCCCAATCGTCCCGCAAAACAAGGGGTCCCAGGGACTCCTTCACTTACAGTATAGAGGGTCCTAGAGGTGGGATAGAGGGTCCCAGTGGCATTGCGAATGCTAAAAGGTTTTTTCTAGTGCATCCCTGGGACCCCCTGCACATTCTTTTAGAGGGTCCTTTAGAATTTTAGTGCTTCATAGACCCCCAAATGGAAGTACCTGGCAGCCCTGTGGGCCGTTTCGGCAAAAACGGTCTAAGAAACACCCTTCGTTTGCCGATAGTTCGCGTGGCGTTTTGTTCTTGCCAAACACCGAGCAAGCGGCGAACTATCCGGAACTAGTAGGGGGTGAATACGTTTCTTGTTGTTGATTGGTCCATTAAAGTTTGTTTAAAATGTTAAAAAATTTACCAATCAGACAAGAGCTTGTAATATTCTTCCGCAAACGTTTTCTAAAGTGTTTCTTAGGCCCCGTTTGGCGTAAGCGTGATCTGCGCGGCGACCGTTATCTAGAGAATCTAGAGCCTGGTGCGTGACTGTGTTCTGTTCTGTCAAAGACTCTAAAAGGGTAAGATGGACTACTTAAAGACCCACCACGTCACGTGTCAAAATCACGGTTTTCACGTGTTTTCCCTCTTATAGCTGGTAAGAAATCTTAAGAAATTTTCATAGCATAAGAGGGAATGTGACACGTGACGTGAGGGGTCTTTGAGAGTTACGGCGAGCCGGGCTGATAGAGTTATTGTTAGTGGGGTAGTTATCCAAAGTATAACTGACTCATGAAAAGATAACTCTCTCAGGTTTGAAAAAAAGAGTTAATGTAACCTAAATGTGTCACGCTTAAAAGGGACATAACCAGTGTTTCTGCCCTCACTACTCATATAGGGAAAAGGGACCGGATGTTAATCTTTCTTTTCATTATCTTTGGTTCTGTTTTGTACCGTGTCTACTGCTGATTATACAGGTGGCGGATTTTGCCATTGGTGTGTTCTCCTTGCCTCCTTACATCCCAGTGATGCTGACAGGACGATGGCTTGCCGGCTATGTACTGTGTCTCCTCTGGCTGTTCTGGGATTACGTGTGCACAACTTCGTCTGCTTTTGCCATGGTCATCATCAGCTTGGACAGGTGAAAAGAATGATGAGGGTGGTTGTTAAAGACCCACTGACACGGCTGGATTAAGTCCCTTGTTGTTTTTCTGGGTAGGTGTGACCCACATACAGTCTGCCCCCATACACGATAGAGGCTGCTGTTTAAAGAGATGTCTCGTTTTCATGCATATGTATGGGAATCACACCTGGTCAAAATAAGATTTCTTACCAGCGATAGAGGGAAACCCGTGAAACCCGTGATTTTAACTCACGTATCAGGTGGATCTTTAATAATAATAATAATAATAATAATAAAGAAAACTTTTATTTAAGATGAACACCCAAAACGCAACACTGTTCATTGCAAGCTTTCGTGTTTATTACAACACTTCCTCAGACTTTCTTTGCCAATCGACTGCACTTGCACTTCAATATCAGCAATGTAGGCAGAAAAGAAAAAAAAAAGGGGGGGGGGGGGCTCACAATCATTTCATTGCCAAAATAAACACCTACGTTCACGTTCATGCTGACTAACATAAACATAAGATTTACATAGTCACGCACGCAGGCACACACACACACACATACATACATACACGCACATACGCACGCAACAGACAAAATCATCAATTCGTTGGTATTTTATCCCTTCGGTGAGAATATTATTATTCTATTCGCAAACTCTTTTTTTTCTTTTTTCTTTTTCTTCCCCTTTTTTTCGTCCGATTTCGCTGACATTTTCAGGAACGTTTGGGGGAGGGGGGAGGCACAAAGGGGGCCAATGTCTCTTCTCAGTGCTACAGAAGATTCAGTCCAGCTGCGCTCCGACTGTGACATTTGTGAGGAATGATTCTCGTGAAATTCTACAGTCTAAATGGAGTGTGAGGAAATCCTACTAGCATAGTTTTGTTCTCTATATAATATTTGTAGTCCCACCGTACATGAATCTGATGAAATAGCTGTATTTTTTTGTGTCGGACATTTTATGCGATTCGTGTATCGGGATCTACATGAGCAATATCTACACAATATCTCAGCCATGCCTATTATACCACTAATGCCACCATGGGAACAAAGAAAGGCAACATTTGATATAGAATATACCAGTTACAAAAAAGATGAAGAAGTTAATCAATTAGTTTCTGACGTTCGACTTCATTTAGATTCAAAATATTCAAATCATCTAAACATTTACACTGATGGTTCAGTCTTAGAAACGTCAGACAGTGGAGCAGGTTTTGTTATTCCATCACTTAGAATAGAAAAGTCATTTCAATATTTACTTCTGAATTATATGCAATAATGCGAGCTTTAGAATTTGTTTATGATCTACCATATTCAATTTATAACATTTTAGTTTGTGTGGATTCAAAATCAGTTTTACAAACTCTAAACCAAAGAAACAGTAAAACTCGTAGCGACATTGTCTTTGAAATTAAACAGTTGATTCATTGTATTGTTGCAAAAGGTATTGGTATTGATTTTTGCTGGGTGCCATCTCATTGTGGACTCTTTTGGAATGAAGTTGCTGATAGAGCTGCCAAAAGAGGAGCTTTTAATAACTCTAACTTGGTTTCTAATGAGAAACTGGCATTATCTACACATGAAATTTACTGTTTATTGGAAAAATCTACTTACATCAACTCATCTGACTTTAGATCTAACATTTTTATGCACAGTAGATCGATAGTTAGTTTAGTGTACAAGATACGACTCAATTCATGGAAAACTAAATACTTGGAAACTAACTGTCTTTGTAGTGATAGATTATCAATTCATCACTTACTGTTGGAATGCCCAGTATTGCTCTCTAAATATCGAATGATCAATATGAACTTTTGCAATGCTGTCCTCAACTATTGGAAGACTACTGTAGAGGTTTTCTTTACTTTTTTTTAATATGTCGTTCTTATGCATGTTATTGTACCTTCTTCCCCCCCCCCCCCCCCCCCCCCCCCCCAAAAAAAAAAAAGTTTGCATGCTGTCTAAAATCACGATCTATGTGAAAAGACATTAAATTAAAGATCCATTCATTCATTCATCTACATGAGCATAACGAACGAAATTAGTGGAATTATTTTTATACAGAAGTATTTTACGAGCATCATGCCCCACAGACATCGTCACAATCGGATCGCAGCTGGATTGAGTTGTATGCAGGGAATTGCCAAATTTGCAATATTAAACGATTTCTCCAAATTTTCGATTTACAGCCGAAAAACCGTACATTCGGCGAAATTTCAATATTGAATATCTCAAAAACTGCTGAACGGAATTCGTGCATGTTTTCATTATTTACTAATAACTAAATTACCAACACTTGCAGTATAAAATCGAACCGGAAGTACCAAACGGAAGTGCTCTAGCTTAGGGCTGCTTTAAATTTGTTCAGGGAATAGCCAATACCGGAGTTGACGTCACAACGCTAAATTTTGTTTTGCCCTTATTCTGGTTCAGGTTGGAAAGAAGTTTGGTAATAATATGTTAAATAGTTTGGATGTTATTCAAATGTATGTAAGTTGGGTTGTGTCGCATTCACTGATTTCCACTTTTTGAATTTCTTGTTTCTCACACGAAAATCGCTGAAATTTGTAGGAAAGTTAAAGGACACTATTCTTATGCCAAGTTTGCAATATTAAATCGATTTCTTTGTTTTGGGGGTGAAAATGGCGAAATTGTTCCTATTTTCAGTATGTATTTACGAGTAAGTGAGCAACACTTCCGGTTAGAAAAAAACGAACCGGAAGTAGGGAGGGAAACGGTGGGGTGGGGAGAATCCTCCCATATTTGCTCAGAAAGGCACTATTGTTCTTTTTTTAAAATTTACTTTCTTTTAGTTACTATTGTTCTTGTTCCATTGACTCAACAATATAGGTACTGCCTATGCTTTTGGGGCATTTGTTTGCAGTAAGTCATTTTCTGGTGATGTTTTGTTTTTAGCTAACACATCTTCTGGGCTGTACAGTGGCGTTGCTCCCACGCTGCTCATTCCGAGTACCAACTCGCAGCCATACCCCAGCTTGTTCAATTCGCAGAATCCGAAACCAGCAGTCCAAGGAGAGTGAATTTATGTTAGGCCGTCAGGAGGCAACTAACCGAGGAGACACACTGCTGCTGAGTCACTTGGGTGGAGTTCAGTGGAGCCTGTTCGCAGGACATCACCTTCTGAAAACCCCTACTGACAACAATAATTAGTATTAGTCACGGAGTCAGCGTGAGTGAGGTCCCCCTCCAAGGGCGCCACCACGCCCATCCATCGCCAGTTCCCCAGAACATACTGATCCCCATGACTTTGACCCGAACGCACCAAGGGCATAAACTGGATCGGTAATCGAAACAGGTCACCATGAGAGCAAGGCATAAAACGCCACAGAATTTGAGAGATTTTGTTTTTCTTTCTGATGATTGATGGAAATGAGGCGGATAACAATGATGATGATGATGCTATGGAGTTCCGTATCGGTCTGAGACTACGTAACAGGGCTGAATTTTACACTTCCTTTCATAATGATATCCCGGCGGTAACCAGGCCTGAGAACTACAGACACCTGCAGTGTTGGCCATGAAATTAGAGCAACGCTCTCAGAGTCGCGGATGAAGCTCGACTGTGTGGTTTCAGTCTTCCCATTGAGCCCATTGCCACTCACTATGGGTAGGAGTCAAGGACAAAAAAAAAACAATCTCGCCTCTGATGGGATTCGAACACCGAGACTCTACCACTAAGCCACAGCGGCTGGTTTGTCTGGTGATGCTAAACAAGACTATGTATGACTCTTAAGACCTGCAGCAAACGCTTTTGAAGTCAATAAATTCCTTGCTGAAGCCTTTGTACCGTCAGTGTGTGTGTGTGTGTGTGTGTGTGTGTGTGTGTGTGTGTGTGTGCTTGTAAAAAACATTAACCTCTTACATTTCTTGGGAAGCACAAAGTGTTCAGTACTTAAACTTTGCATATGCATAAATAAGCTTTCAATGGAATGATTTACATAACATAATTTAGCAATGACCTTGACCTTTGACCTTGAATATTTCAACTTTTGTTTTGGCTGTGTCATTCACATTTTAGCAGTTATGGTTCCCAAATAAGCAAGTTAGAATATCAGCTTAAGGTCAAATCTATTTCAAGCAACAAAAGTTCCACTTAATGATATTAGTAACAAATATTGATAATAAGATTACATAAAAATGTTCAACAAATATCAGTGCCCTTATTTAAACTAACAGGAATTCAATTCGTCTGATTTGAACAGTTGACGGCTATGCAAATGTAATATAAGTTTGTGAGGTCATTTTGTTGTTGTTGAATTAACGCAGGGTGTATATTTTGTGAAAGGAGATAGGAAGGATTTCCCTAGCAAGTTATGAAGTGGAACAAAAAGAAGAGCAATGTGTGTATGTATGAGGAATTCTAGTTGCTAGCTTTTGTCTGTCACAGATTCCTGATGGTGACCCAACCCTTCTGGTACCGAAAGCATCAGAACGGACGCCTGCTGACCTTGATGATGGTCGTTCCCTGGATAGTGCCTATGTTGTACTTCATTCCCTTCATCCTTCTCTGGGACACAATCACAGGCCAGCGGGACATGGGAGAGGACAAGTGCTATGCGCCTTCCTCCTACAACACTGTTGTTTTTGTTGTCGAAATGATGCTTGGGTTCGTTTTCCCTGCAGTTACTATCAGCGTCCTCAATCTAACGATTTACGTCAACATCCGTAAAAGAATACTGCTGAGACCCCAAACTCAAGTCCAGAGCTCTGTACCGGTGAGCAAATCTTGCCGCCCTACTAGTCCGGTCACCGAAGTCGCTCCAAGAAATGTTCCACCCCGCCAATCCATACAGAATCCTACTGCACCTTTCCTGGACTACCAGCGCGATGTGGATACGGACACAAGGGCAGATAGGGACACAGGGGCGGATAGGGATACGGGCACAGGGGCGGATATGGACACAGGGGCGGGTAGGGATACGGGCACAGGGGCGGGTAGGGATACGGGCACAGGGGCGGGTAGGGATACGGGCACAGGGGCGGATATGGACACAGGGGCGGATAGTGATACGGACACAGGGGCGGATATGGACACAGGGGCGGATACGGACACAGAGACAACACACAGCACTGCTGCCAAAGCCAGCGACCAGAAAGCTCTAGCTTCAGTCCTGAGAGTGCGTAAACTGACTTTCACTAAGACGTCCACGAAGAGAAGCCTGCAGAAAGACCGGAAAGTGGCTCGTGCTTTGTTTGTTCTGGTGTTTGTGCTCGTGGTGTGCTGGATGCCTTACCACATTATGGCCCTGATGTGGTCGATTTGTGACGACTGCATCAATGATTTAGCTTTTGAGGTTGCCTACTGGATGTTGTGGGGCAACTCCAGCATCAACCCCATCCTCTACCCCTTGTTGCACAAACGCTTCAGGGCGGCTTTATTCAAGAAGTTCGGACGTCGTTAGCTTCTCCTTCTCAGCCTCTCCTTCTTTGATCCACAGCCTTCTTAACATCTCAGAAAACAAAACTCGACAGATCTCAAGCATTTAACTGTCCACAGTATCAATGTAACATCCACGAAGCATGTTTCAGTTCAAGATTCTCAAGATGTATCTATGTTAGGGGAGACTTCCTTTGAAGTAACAATCACGATACACCTTGAAGTTTCCTAACATAGTCCTAAACGAATCAAAACTATATTGACTCATTGAGGTGCTTTCACTCGATGAGAAGGAGTAGACGGGTGATGCTATCTCATTAAAGAAAACTACAACTGTTAGGGCCTATGTCGCGGGGAAAGATGTAGAAGAAGGCGCTCATACAATGGAAGATTTCACCCACTGATAACTCAGTTCTGCTGACCAGAGGGCTTCTACATGACCGCTTCGTCAAAGGCAGTACAGAGCAACCAACTCCATGATTGAAATTAGCATTTCTTATGTGGTACCATTCGTCCTACAAAATTTAATTTTAAAATATTTGTTTTAGCAGAATGACCGATGAACAGATACAGACAAAAAAGGAAACAAAGTGGTCGCGTGTTACACAGACGCTTCAGAGCGGCTTCCTTCAAGAAGTTCGGACGTCCACCTCGTTCGCTTCTCTCCCTTTGAGTTGGGCATTTGTTTTTTTCGCCAATAAACAGTTCTCAAACCCTTCAGACATCATTGCAATGTAACTGTAGCACTGTACTGCGTTAGCAAACTAACCACCAAAATGTTACTTAGATATAATACAAACCAAAAGTTATTGTTTCTCAATAGCTAAAGAGCAGTTATTGTGCGGTTATTCTTGTGGAAAACATCTGAGTCACGTCACTACGAACTAGGCCTATATTATATTACGTGGTAAGATTTAATGTGTCACGCAAGGTAAACACCCGAACGCCCGCTTTGAAACCGTAAATATTTCGAATTTCATTCATTCTTTATCTCATACACCCAACCACGAAATTTAATGTGATGACAGTCCTGGCATAGCCTTAGTTGTCGACGGTACGGGGCTATATTTTTTTATATCTTAATCTTATCTACAAAGCATGCGTTGCTTGTCCAGTGTCTACAACGCTTTACATATTTCAAAACTGTGAGCACACTTTGACTTGAGCCAGTCTCCCAGTTCCATGGGGGATTCAAACCATCAACAAACACCAAAGGTAGGTCTAATGAAATTCAACCAGGGTACGCAGTCGACCCTAGGTCTTTCTCTAATAGGAAATACGCCCTCCTAGTTCTGTCGCGACTAGACTATCGTCAGAAGTGGCGTCTGCGACGTATCAAACCAGACCCAGAACCACTTCAAAACTGGAACTAATGTGATATGCCCTTTACTCAAATGGCTTTTATCATTGGTTGACATTAGCCTGTAGTAGGGGCCAACAGTCAAAGGGATGGGTTGGCCTTTGGGGGCCTTCCTCAACGCCAGCTGTGTCATCAAATCCCTTTGGCCGAGAGAGTGGGGATGTACCCTGGGCAAGGCATTTCCCTATAAACAAATTCTCGCCCAGCCCGCCAGAATAGTATCTGCCCCCTCTGGCAGTCATGGTCAGAAACGACTGACTGGCATACACTGTGATATGGCTGTGATGTTTGCTCTGGTTGTTTCTATATCTAACATCCCAACATAATTGAATGATCTGATTGAGCAAGAAAAAGACCCTTTAGCAAGGCCTTTTGATTAATGGAAGAAACCCAGCAAGCTACATTGAAATTATACTGTTATTCGGGTGTTGATAACCCTGGACAACAAACTTGTATAATCTTCCAACACTGAATTCGTCTAGTATAGTCTACCTTGAGTATTGCACAAAAATATTGGTGAACAGGATTTGGAAAGAAACGTCAACAACAACAAAACAACAGAAAAGCCTATTTTCACAAGACGCTTGATTTACACACGCATACTCAGACTGTCTTAGATGAGTATACAATGAGGATGATTATAGAAGGTATGACATTGCCTTTTCTCTATAATAATAAAAATACCACAGAGAGAGATTCGGAACCTTCTACGCCAGTAAAAAATCTGAGAGAGAGAAACTTGTTTTTATGCTGAGTCGTAAGCGGTTTTGTACTTTTTGGAGTTCACTGTTTCTTGCCCCCTTCACATTCTATGTTACAGTTTTGTGTATCTATTATTTTGTTGTTGTTATTGCAGTTGTTTGTTCGTGTTTGTATTTCACTTGTTATTTTCTCTTAATGTTCACCTTTTACTTGTTATTTCTTTATTTCATTATTATGTTCTGTTCCAGTGTCTTATTAATTTTTGGCAACCAATATTGTGGAATACAACTGTATTTGAGCGCCTTGTATAAGCTTTAAGCTTGTTGTGCTCGTTTGCATCTGTCTATGTTGCTGCTGTATTGATTTTCAATCAAATTCGTTTAAACCAAACTTGAAACTTGAAACACTGTATTACACAATGATTGAGATTTTATGCCAAGCCTATTCTTACAATCTGTCCTTGGTAATATGGGCATACATAACGATTCAAGGCATCAATAAACAAAGTTGGAGCAGAACGAAATAACCAAACAGCTAACAACTAGATAAGTCAACAAACAGAAGTTCAAGTTGAAAAGGGGGGGGGGGGGAGAGAGAGAAACTCGAATGAAACTCGAATGTTTATTGAGGATAACTAAATAAGCACAAAATATGTGTTTTTTCCATCAGGTCCTCAGACAAAGCAAGCAAACAAACAACAATTAAACGATAAGCAAAAACACAAATGAGAGAGAGAGAGAGAGAGAGAGAGAGAGAGAGAGAGAGAGAGAGAGAGAGAGAGAGAGAGAGAGAGAGAGTGAGTTGGCGGACAATTACAGGGCAAACACGACTCTTTTTGTGAGGTTCCTTTTGTTGTGTGTGCCTGCCACCTTCCACAGCAAACAGTTCAAAGGAGAGCAGTGATACTGAGTTTAACATTCCCAAACGTGTGACGGGCACAAGGGGGCAGAATTAGCAGGGCTTGCTTGGAGGGAAGAGGAGAGAGAGGAAGAGTAGAGAGAGCATATGCAAGTTTGTGGAAAAGGGGGTGACTAAGAAAACAATTATGACGAAGAAGAAGAAGAAGGGCAAGAATAATGGAGTTTAATTATAGAGGCGGTGTTTGCAAATGGCTGCAAATGTTGGATAAATTGTTGTTTAAACACCCCCCATCACTTGTTCGCATTGAAAACAATTCACCGAGAAGCAGGGCTCCCAGGGACCCCTATTTGGGGGTCTATGAAGTACTAGAATTCTAAAGGACCCTCTAAAAGAATGTGCAAGGGGTCCCAGGGATGCACTAGAACACATTCTTTTTAGCGTTCACAATGTCATTGGGACACTATCCCTCCTCTAGGACCCTCTATACTGTAAGTGAAGGAGTCCCTGGGACCCCTCGGTTTTACGGGACATTGGGAGCCCTGCCGAGAAGTAACATTGTGCCGTTCTCGGGAAAGCGATAGGGTTAGGATCAGCCTAGGGTATTGTCATGAAACTGAAAGAACCAGAGTTTGAGATAGTGGGGCTGTCTAGACTACAAATTAACTCAGCTTTTTACTCACTTTTCAACTTACAAGCCTACACGTGATGATTTGCATTGAAACCATTGTTGTTGTTTGTTTTATGTTTGGTTCATTATGTTCTGCAGTTGTGCGTCAGAAGTGTGAACGAGTCTATCTTTATATCCAGTCGAATCGCTCGAAAGTTTGTATAAGCATTGCACGAACCAGAACAGACTCGCTAAGTCCAAGAGTAGGCTCGCCATGTCGTAGGGAGAGAGGTAAGAAAGGGGGGAGTAAACAGAAGATAAAGAGAAGGAAAGGTTTACTCAACTGCTCCGTGCTGAGTGCAACAAAACACTGTGTCAAAGGATGGACAAAAGCCTAGCCACCACAAACATTTCCCCCACCCACTCAAATGTGTAAGCATGCACGCAATCGCACACATGCATGACAGTATTACACACTGGACGTGTGTTTTTTAAATATAAAAATACATACTTCTCTCTGTAAATAGAAGAAAAACAAAATGGAATTATACTCTGTAGTTCCAAAGCAAGATATCACACAATTTGTTTGCAAATCTGTTTTAAAAAAGAAATTAGCATGCACCCAGCTTCCAAACTCTGTCTTTAATCCAGTGTGGAGACAGACGGGTACATTCTAAGGGTGTGAGATAAGGAGTTTAACCCTTCCATCGCCAATGTTGCATTAATTTTATGCACCACAATGACTTAACACCCATGTTACTAAGAGGCATCAAGCCAGAGCCTGGTATCTGAAGACCTTAATTTTGGGAGGTAAGGATAGGCCTAATGTTATGCATTTCACAGAGGAATTCACAATATTGCAGATAAATGTTTATTTCTACCCTGTTCAGTTTAACGTTTTTTTGGTTTAAACGTGTTTTTATTCAATAATTTCAAAATATAAACAATAATGAAGTAACAGGGTAACAACAAGCATATAGCTTATAACGTACCCGTACACAATATATTACATATGATTCAAATGACGGAAGGTGTGTTCTCACCAATTAGAAAATATTTTGTCAATATTTAGAAAATTTATTCACAAACTAACAAACAAAGTGAACAAAATAGAAAACCAGAAACGAAATAAAAGAGTGACATTATGGGGAAAATCACAAAAAAGAAAGGAAGGAGGAAAACAAAAGGGGGATTGAGAGACAAATTAATGAACAAATAAAATTAATAACGTTTTTTGTGGTGGGTTTGCTATAAAAGAAAATGGCTGGCGGCAAAAGGGTTAAACAACAGGCGAAACGTCAGCATGATATCATGTCACTATCACATTTTTGTGATTGGCAAAATTTCAAGATTTGTAACGCTAACTAATGTGACCTTTCCTCACATCTTTACTTAATATGTGTGTAGTGTGATGTGGTGTGAGTGAGCACAAACGTGTGTGTGTTCATACGTTTATGAAAGCGAGCGTACTGTGTACTCTTTCTAACGATCTATACCTATCTCTGTCTGTCATTCTTTCGGGAAGAAAATTCCTCATTTCGGTTACTCTTATTGAATCCAAGTCAACCATATTTTCTCCGCCAAAAAGATTATGCCACCACTGTGCTGTCTGTCTTTCTGTTCATCAATTGTCTCGAAAACTAAAGAATGGAATTTAATGAAAGTTTGTGGGAGGAATTGTCACACCTAAGAAATGCTCATTTAAATAATAATAATAATAATAATAATTGGCACTTATATAGCGCACATATCTAGAAAATTATATTCATGGCGCTTTACAAAGAAATAAAACTACAAACATTCCCATTCACAGTCACACACACACTGACACACACACACACACACACACACACACACACACACACACACACACACACTGACACACACACACACACACACACACACACACACACACACACACACACACACAAAACAAAACAAAGCAAAACAAAAAGGAAGACGAAGAAGAAGGGGAGAGGGTGGGAAGGGGGGTGACGCGGGGGGTGGGGGGGGGGGCGCCACACACACATGCACACTGCATGCACACACACACACACACACACACACACACCACACACACTCAATTTCCATACGGCACAATCAACACACACACATTGCACGCACGCACACACACGCACGCACACGCACGCACACGCACACACACACACACACACACACACACACCACTCAATGTCCACACTGCACAATCAACCTATGCATGTCAGCTACAACTTAGAAAAGAGATGAGTTTTTAGACCGGCTTTGAATGCGTCCAGAGAGTCAGTGTCTGAGAGACAGGGGTAAGTTGTTCGACACAGATGGAGCCTGGAACGAAAAGGACCTTTCACCATAGGTTTTGGTTTTGACAGTGGCTGGTTGCAGGAGGCGAGTGTCAGAGGAAGAGCGGAGGACACGAGAAGGTGTGTAGAGATGAAGTAGGTCAGACAGGTAATCAGGGGCAGAACCAGAGATGACAGTGAAGGAAAGAGTGGAGAGTTTATAGTCAATCCTATCAGAGATTTTTAACCAGTGCAGAGAGTGCAGAAGTGGCGTGACATGTTCATACTTAGAAGACTTAAGGACTAATCGGGCAGCATTGTTTTGAATTCTTTGGAGGCGACTGAGAAGATACTTTGGAAGGCCAGCAAGGAGAGAGTTGCAGTAATCGATTTTAGACAAAACAAAAGCACAGACCAAAGTTTTCGTGGCGTCAGTAGATAGATAGTGGCGAACAGAACTTATTTTGCGGAGCTCAAGATATGCAGATCGACAAACATTTGAGACATGTTGGAGGGAGAGGGTCTGATCTAACGTGACTCCGAGACTGCGAACAGAGGGGGACAGAGAGACAGGAGTGTTGTTGATTGTAACAGAATCTGGAAGAGATGGATGGCCAAGTAATCCCTTTTGACAGGCTAACATAAGTTCAGTCTTGTCTTCGTTCAACTGCAGTTTATTAACAGTCATCCATGTTTTGATATCTGCTATACAGTTCTGTGTCCTTGATACTAGCCCATCAACTTCGGCAAGGGAGGCTGACTGATTGATCTGAGTATCGTCAGCAAAACTCTCGTGGGACAATGCATGCTTACTAATGACATCAGACACAGGAGCAGCATACAGTACAAAAAGAAGGGGCCCCAAGACAGAGCCCTGGGGAACACCAAAGGAGAGGTCGGAAGGCCCTGAGTATCTGCCATTCACACAGACAGTCTGTGTGCGATGTTTCAGGTAGGACTCAAACCAGGAAAGAGCAGGACCCCGAATGCCAAAAGAGTCATGGAGTCTATGAAGGAGGATGGAGTGGTCTATTGTGTCAAAAGCAGAACTGAGGTCTAATAAAGCCAGAAGAGATACTTTGTTGTCATCAAAAGCAAGGAGGATGTCATTTACAATCTTAAGGAGGGCTGTGTCAGTGCTGTGGCACTTTCTGTACGCGGACTGATGGGGGTTGAGGAGGTGGTTTTCTTCAAGATGGTATTAGGTTAGGTATTAGGTACTTTATAGTCACAGAGGCGTCTCAGTGAAATTCGGGTTGCTCCCACCTGGAGAGCGCGTCGCAGCCAGAGGCGCGCCACCTAATTTTATTATTTTTTTTTTTTTTGCATGCGATTTTTGTCATTGATGAGGGAGGGGGGGGGGGGGGGGGGATTTTGACCAAATGACAACTTTTTCGTTGCCACTGGGTTTAACGTATGCTAAGTGCATGGGCACACGGGACCTCGGTTTATCGTCTCATCCGAAAGACTCCACGTTCAGACCGTTAAGGCCTAGTGTAGAATGAGAGGAAAAAATCCCCTGTACCCAGGTTCGAACTCGGGTTTACTTGACACGAAGCGAACGCGATACCACTGTGCCACTCTACACAATAGGAGATGGGAAAGAAGTCACAAAGTTACTTAGAATCCTTGTAAGTTGTAGTCAGCATGATTTAAACGGAGTTATCTATCACTGGGTGAAGGTGAAGAAAACCTACATTTCGTTTACGGGCCATATTATCTTTCATACTATTGGACATACAGACTTCAAACTTGGTATGTTTTACAATTCTTTTATATTTCGTAAGTTGTATGTAGAATGTGGTAGACAATCTACGTCTTGTAAACTTTAAGCGCTTGTAAAGCGTTTTTGCAAAATGTGTCTATTTTAATTAGTCACGTAATAACTGGTATGTCGATGGCAGTATGATTTTATTTCCAGTATTGTATCTGAGCTTGATTGAGAAGATGAATGTGGTCTATGTTTCTTCTATTTTACTCTTGCATAATTGTCATTGTGAGTGTGTGTATGTGTGCGTGCGTGCGTTCATGTGTGGGTGGGTGCCTGCGTGCATGCATGCGTGCGTGTGTGTGTGTGTGCGTGTGTGTATGTGTGTGAGGAAGAAAGAGACGTTGCGTGCAAGCTTCGTGTTTATTTTACTTTCTAATGATTCATTATTCGTTTGCCTTTAATGTTCTTGTTATCAATGTAAAGCGCACTAAGCTCATGTGGGAAAGAGCGCTGTATAAATTCCCATTATTTTTATTTTGGGCAATTGTGACATTTTGGGCTGTTATAATATATTGAATTTGCCCAAAATGTAACACATTGTTACATTTTGGGCAATTGTTACATTTTGGGCTGTTATAATATATTGATTTGGCCCAAACATTTTGGGCTGTTATAGTATATTGATCTTGCCCAAAATGTAACAAATGTTGCATTTTGGGCAATTGTTACATTTTGGGCTGTTATAATATATTGATTTTGCCCAAAATGTAACAACTGTTACATTTCGGGCAATTGTTACGTTTTGGGTTTTAACAGTCGTAACGTAGGACACGACGTCTATCATCTACCTGTTAATATCATACCTGTGGAACCACGTGCATACTGAAAAATCTCCCCGTTTTCCACCATTTTCTTACTACAACTACCTCTCCAATGTACACTCCCCTTCATTCTCCCCTTACCACCTTTTTTTATTCGAAAGGTTATAACAGCTCATTTCTTCCCTTTTCTAAACTTATCTATTGTGCATGTTATAATCCTAGTAAGTACGCATGTCTGTAGCTTATGCTCCTATTATCTGATATTGTAAAATCTTCAATTGATTACTTGTCTAACTATGATTTATGTGTGTGAAAGGAAATGTGAGAACGTTGATTTATTTTTCATGTTGTCCTTGTTCCTTGGATTTGTTACATTTGATTAATACATTGTTTACTTTTGAACCATTTGAATTTGGTTTGTAATGCAATTAATGTAGTTATGTATTTATTCATTTCATATGTCATTATTTTAGAGGACCTGATGAAAAGAAGCAGTTATCTATGCTTACTCAGTTTATCCTCATTAAAAATTTCGAGTTCGAATTTCGAGTTCGAGCACCACCCACCACTTCTCTCTGCCACATTACACCTGGACAAACACTGCACGAGGGGTTTGAACCCCTAGCCAGCGAACAAAGTCCTGTGAACTTGACTGTTTTCCCTCCTTGTTCGCTTTGTTTGCGATGGAGTGGACGGGGAAGTTGGTGGTAAAGTGCAACGAGGAAAGGCCTTGTGGAAACAAAGAGCAAAGTTGTCGCTTTTTTGTTTTTTCCCTTTTTGTTTTTCTCTTAACTCCGAGGTCTGTACAAACCAATGTTCTTTACAATCAAAACGAGTTTGCATGACTTCACTGTATCTCTCTGTCTCTCTCTCTCTCTCTCTCTCTCTCTCTCTCTCTCTCTCTCTCTCTCTCTCTCTCTCTCTCTCTCTCTCTCTCTCTCTCTCCCCCCCCCCCCCCCCCCCCATGTGTCTGCCTGCATTCTCCTCCCCTCTTTCCATTCTGTGTCTGTCTGTCTAGTTCGCTCTCTCAGAGAGAGAGAGAGAGGAAGAGATAGTGCGTGTGTAGACGTGTATGTGTTCGAATGCGTTTCATGTCTGTAATGTTTTGTTTTTCGTTTGTTTTTCATGTTTCTAGTTAATTTTCGTGTTGCTTCAACCAAGGACAGATTGGAAAAAATATACCTCCCCAAAATCTTGATCCTTTGTTAAATAAAAAAAATTCAGTGTTCAGTGTTCTCTCTCCAACTCATACTTTTAAAAAACCCATTATACTCACTGAGAGGACATCCATTTGGCGTGCCATTTTGTTTTTCTCCCTGGCTCATCTTTTGGTCGTCGGTTAGTCTGACAGAAAACGACACACTGTTGCTCCACTCTTCTTGCTGTCTTGGACGTCTACCACCTCACGATGTCACCCACCTATCAGACAATGCAACACACCTGTTATTGGGATTATTGAGGGACATGGTGTTTGTGTAGTATGTGACCTCTTTTTACCTAAGTGATTCTGTTGTGTCGAAGATTGCATTGCCAGTTTTTGCATCTTCGGAAATGTGGCAAAGCAAAACACCATTTATTCAAGTCATTGAGGGATAGGATGTTTGTGTAATAAGTGACTACTTTTTAAGGGGGATTCTGCCACAAACTGGCACGTTAACTGTCCATCTATTTTGTTTATCTTATGTGTCTACTGTGAGTACTTGCATCTTTGGAAATGTGGCAAAGCAAAACACCGTTAATATTTACATTCAGATTATTGAGAGATAACTGTGGTGTTTGTGTAGCAGGTTATTCTTCTTTTTAGGGGGATTCTGATACAAACTGAATAGGTAACTGTTTATCTTTTTTATCTATCTTTTGTTTCTATTGTGCGTACTTGCATCTGAGGAAATTTGGCAAAGCAAAACACCATTAATTCAGGTTATTGAGGGTATGGTGTTTGTGTAGTAAGTACTTTTTAGGGCGATTCTTCCACAAACTGGGTAACTGCATCTAGAAATTTGGCAAAGCAAAACACAGTTTATTCAGATTATTAAGAGATAATTATGGTTTTTGTGTAATATGTGGCTCTTGTATTTTACAGGATTCTGCCACAAACTAGGTAACTGTCTATCTAGTTATTTATCTTCTGTATCTATTGTTACCATAGTGAAAATCTACTAGTATGTCGAAATTGAAATGACTGAACTTTTACTTTGAGAAAGCCAATATTTTGATATACAAGAAGAAAACCTTTGCCATAAGAAACACAACACTGGGACCAAAACATTATTGTGAGTTATCAGATTGTTTGGTGGTACCCGTTTTTTTCAGTTAGCTGGTTTCCTCTGCACTATTGTACATTTTTGAAAATATGGGGAATATGGTATAAGGCCAGTTTTGCTAAACACTCACCTACCACCCCCTGTCGCATGAAAAAAGGTAGCTCGTAAAAATAAGTAGCTCGCTACTATGAGAGTCTGTATTTGCGACAACCACAAATTTCACTTTTTCTGTACTTTAACCATTTACCTAACCCTAACCCTAACCTTAACCCTAACCCTATCCCTAACCCTAAAAAAAAGTGAAATTTGTCGTTCATGCTCAATGTCGCAAATACACACTGTCATAGGTAGCGAGCTACTTATTTTTACGAGCTACCTTTTTTCATGCGACACCCCCCACCCCCAACTCTGCCCAATGAAAAGTTTCACGAAGAAAAATTATTTTGCCTTGTCCGAGTAAGGGATAGGATAAGTATTAGATTAGGGTTATTTTCAAGCAATGGAATGAACGAAATCTTGAGATTAAAAACCGAGAACTTGAGAAATGTAACTAAGTCGTGCCTTTATAAACGAAATGGAAGCTTTGAGGACAAGCTAGCTTTATTTCCTATATGGACGTTATGGTTTTATCTTTGCGAAGAAAAAATACTCAAAAGCAAGAAGCGTTGGTCTTTAACTCTCTTGAATTTTGATTAAGTTGAATGACTTCAAATTTTGTGGACAGCTAAGATCTTACAATCAAAACAAAATTAACAGTGTTGATTTAATAGTAGAATAAAAGTATTCATTTGACAAAGATTATCATTCAAATATGGTAAATGCTCAGTTAATTTTTGTTTATATCAGTAGTAGAAATAGTAGTAGTAGAAGTAGTAGTAGTAGTAGAAGTAGTAGTAGTAGTAGTAGTAGTAGTAGTAGTAGTAGTAGTAGCAGCAGTAGTAGTAGTAGTAGTAGTAATTAGTAGTAGGAATAGTAATTGTTGTCATTGCTGTTGTGGTAATTAGTTCTAGTTGTTCTAAAAGTACTTAGTAATCTTTTTGATTTGTACATTTTGCAGCCTTAAAGGAATGCAAGATGTTTAGCTAAATTGTATTTCAAATGCAACGTTTTCTTTCATTACTGGGAGTAGAAATAACTCCAGTCGTCACCATGCGCATCTGCTCCCCTGGGGGTTATCTTTTGACGCTCGGCTTGTTCCTCTCCATAAAAGGTAAGTGTGAATGTTTTAAAACATCAATATCAATAATAATAATAATAATAATAATAATAGGGGATAGCTACATAGCCCGATACCCCACATTGGGCTCATCGCGCTTTACAACAGTATAAAGGCATTACAAATCATAAAAAACACATATGGTTAACAGCTTCATATTAAAGTGTCATACATAAAATCACAAATTGAATAAAAACATTTATCAATTAAGACAATGTAAGACCTTTACCAAATAATTATACAACTTTTAAAATATGACTGCACAGAAACAGCAATACAATAACAACATACGGTACACTTACACGCCAACACCCACACCCACAGGCGCACGCAGGTGGACACAGGGCTCCCTATCGCCCTGCAAAACAAAGGGGTCCCAGGGATCCAATAACCAACGTACGGTATAGAGGGTCCTAGAGGATGGATAGAGGATCCCCAATACGTCACAATTGTACGAAAATAAATAATATTTCAAGTGCATCTGATGATTAGCGAGATAGAAGTTTTAATAATGTCTATGTGCGCACGCACACGCATACATGTGCGCATAGAGAGAGGGGTAGGCAAAGAATATGTGAACTGAATGACACAGTTGGAGGGAGATATAGAGTATTTGGGAGACAGTTCATTGAATTAGGCCTAAATCTATAGAAGTAGTGAAAACAATGGATGTGGAAGGGTCCTTGATTGGAGGCCCTAAGTTGGAATGCGAAGACCATGGTTTGTTAATGTTGCTCATCTTCATAGTGCATCCCTGGAACCCCCTACTCATTCTCATAGAGGGTCCTTTTTGCTTATTGGCCACTGCAACTAGGATTATTAACGCCCTTGACAGCGAGATTGAAGCCTTGTTGGTCAGTATCCAAAAGGGTATTCACTCTTGCAAAAGGCAGCCATTTAGTGGCCTCAAATAGGGTTATTGGCGAGATTTATGCCCTTGTTTGGCCAGTACTAAGCATCTACCAAGGGCATTCACTCTAGCAAACGTTGGTTGTTGCAGGGAGCCCTGCAAACAGGAGAAGATAATGATGGAGTGGTTCGGGATGGAAGAGAGAGGGTTCCTGAGAGACAGACAGACTGAGAGAGAGGGGGGGGGGGGGGGGGGGGTCACTTGAACTGTTTTGTATGTATCTTCCGTCACAATAACACATTTTTAACCCCAAAAACGAAGAACGTTATAAAGAAAATTGAAGAAGGGGGGGGGGGGGGGGGGGAGAAGGAGCAGGCGACTAACATTCTCAAATATTATGAGCTTGGGGCCTATTCATTTTTGTGTGTCATTATATGGTGCCATTGTCCAGGAAAACAAAATGCTGAAGACACCAAAAGTTATCGGCTTTTAAAGTGTGTGTGTGTGTGCGTGCGTGCACGTGTGTGTGTGTGCGTTCAGTCACAAAGCAACGCAACAAAGCAATGATGGAGATAAGGGAGCATAATACTAATTATAGGCCTACCTTGTAGTAATCGTCTCACTTTTATAGGTTAGCCATTTCATGCTGTCATAATAAAAAGTATATTAATAATAAATAGTATTTATATAGCGCCTTTCTCCAAAATAATTAGACTCAATGCGTTACATTCACTGAATCCCACGCAGATACACTTTTATGAACCACTGTCCTACATTCATACAACCATGTCTCTGAAATCACAGATGAAAAGCTTTCTGACACAGATGGGTCTTGAGCTGGGTTTTGAAACTAGAAAGGGTTGGCTGGTGACGGAGATGGACAGGGAGAGAGTTCCACACAGTGGGGCCGCAAAAACTGAAGCTGCGCTGACCAAAATATTTCAAATTAGTTTTGGGTACCTTTAGCAGCATGGCATTGGAAGAACGGAGTGAGCGAGAAGGAGTGTATGTGTGGAGAGCATTAGAGAGGTAAGGCGGAAGGGTTTTCTCAAAATGACGGAAGGCAGGGACTGTAACTTTGTATTGTAGGCAAAACGGAACTGGTAGCCAGTGCAGCTCTGTCGGGAGTGGCATAATATGCTCTCGGTTACGCTTTCGCAAAATGAGACTAGCCGCACTGCTATGAATTCGCTGAAGACGTAAGATTACAATTCCTTCCAATGGAAGACCAAACAAAACGGAGTTACAGACATCCAAGCGTAACGTTATGAATGCTGCAACAAGGCGGTTGCATGAGCCAGTCGAAAGGAATGAACGAATGGAGGCGATGCGCTGCGCCTCAGCTCGAGGAAACCAGAACGGCAAACATTACTGACGTGTTCAATTCATGTCCAGTTTCTTGGCCATGGAATTGAGTAAGGTGCTGACTGCACCAAAATTTCTGTCCTGCTCCCAAACAAGTTAGGCTTGTGTTCGCGGTTTTTGTTTGTTTGGGTTTGTGGGGGGTTTTGGTCATGGTCTGGATCTAGGCTCTCATTTCCTCCTTTTTTTCTTTTTTCTTCTAGAAACAATGGCCCAGAATACAAATACCACAGACGGCCTGACGTCACATCCGGGGGAAAAAGTGGGATCCCTCACTGACGTATTAAACGCCGACATTGACGACTCAAAGCTCGTCGGGAGAGAAGACGTCACTGCGCGTTGTGACGTCAGAAACCATAGCGGGTGCAAGGTTGACGCGTTCGAGAGGTGCTTCCATCCAGACCGCTGTAGCTGCCTCAGAGGCTTCGTTAGAAGAGACAGCGGTGACTGCGTGGGTGAGACGGCTAAACCATTATCCATCATCATCGTCGTCGTCGTCGTCGTCTTCATCATCATTTTGTCGTCATTAGAACCTTTGTCGATCATCATCGTTGTCATCATCATTGTTTCCGCCATCGTAGTCATTGGGTGGCGCAGCACTAGCTGCGACGCGCTCTCCACGTGCGAGCAACTCGGATTTTACAGAGACGAGTCTCCGTGACTGTAAAAGGTGTGTTTTTTAAGTATTAAAACTAATAGCAGTCATTGTCGTCGTCGTTATCTTCATAGTCATGCATCCTCATCTTCATCATAATCCTTATCATCCTCATTTTTGTCTTCATCCTCATCCTCATCATATTTCTTCTTGTCCTTCTCATTGTCGTCTTTGTCATCGTCATCATCATTGCCATCATCATCATCTTTCGTTTTTTTCTGTTTATTTTCTTCGCCCTTAATCGCATCACAGCCGATGTACTGGCCATCCAAACAGCAACAAACTTCCTCTCCTCTTGTGAAAAGCCTCTCGGCAGTGTCTCCATCTTCACGGACTCAATGTCCACTCTTCAGGCCCTTGGTTCTGTTGATCCAGACCCTCTAGTGCAATCTCTTAGGGCCTCCCTTGCCCGTGTTGGCCTTTCGGGAAATGAACATGCAGATCGCCTTGCAAAGGAAGGTAGCCAGCTCACCCAGTCTGATGTCCCTGCTACATATAAAGAAGCCAAGACTCTTATCCGTGGCAGGTTCAAAGCGGACTGGCTCCGCCGAAACAACGGCTACGAAGCACACATGGACCCAATCCGGACACTGGAGAGGAGAGATCAAACCACCATCTTTCGCCTGCGCACAGGGCACTGCGGCCTCCGCGCACACCTACGAAGGATTGGGGTCGCGGACTCATCCCTGTGCCAGTGTGGACAAGCTGACCAGACCCCTTCCCATGTTCTCCAGGACTGCCCTCAGTATGATGGGATGCGGCAACAGACCTGGCCTGGTGGGGGGGGGGGGGGGGGGGGGGGGGGCGGACCTCAGAACCAAACTATAGGGGACGGCCGACGACCTTCACAGGACATCCAGGTTTGCGGCAGCACTCGGTCTGAGGTTTTGATGCGTAGCCAGGTGAACACAGAAGAAGAAGAAGAAAACATTCGCGTCCCCCGGAAGTGGGTCACGTATTAGATAATAATGAAGAGGCCCACATCATGCTGTTTTCAGCTGCCCAGTTCTTCCTCGGCAACATCAGTGTGGTGGACACTTATGCTGACCAACCGCTGACCGCTGACAGTCCCCACTACGAAGCGTTCGTTGGTCAAATCACCAGTGTGGTCAGTAAATAGTTTATTTGTTTGTTTGTTTTATAGTAAACCTTTTCACAGCCCAAGATTTCAAAAGTTGGAATTTGCATCCAACTTGCCTTTGTAGGGTGAAAGGAAATAGCGTTTTAAAAATTTACTCTTTTTATTAACAAGCTAAACAAAATATATGACGTTTGCTTACCTGAAAAATAAGCAATATACAGATCAGCAGTCTGTCAAATAAGAGACCATGATTTGGTCAAATAATTACTAGAAACTTTTGAAGTTCAAGTAGGCTAAGCTGGTGGTGGCCTTTTACTCAAATGTTGCTTTGGTCAGTGGTTAATCTGTTTGGAGCCAATAGTAAAGTGAGGGGCGTGTAACGATTTCCACATTAATTAATAGAAAACGATAGAACAGCTTAATCGTGTTCTGTGAATGACTATAACATTCAAACTATCAGCATTTGCTCTGGCCTTTGGGGATGCAGCCATAGAGATTAGTTGGCCTTTGGGGGCCTTTCCTACAGTCGTAACGGGTGATGGAATGTGGATGACACCTCCCCTACACACCCTCTCCCTACACCCCTCCCTCCTCCCACCCACTCTCCCCTCCGTTTGAGCAGTGAGCATTGCTTCTTCTTCTTCTTCTCCTTCCATATAGTTGCCAAAGTCATCTTTGACCATTATTGCAACAGAGTTATTGCTTCTCCGCTGTAAACAATTTCGAGCACAGTCTGACCTCCGGAATAGCAGTTGCCTCTTGGGCTGAAAAACATGGTGGGACACAATTACGTTCAGTTTCTGACCCTCTTTCTCTCCAGATCCCTAGGCATAAGCTTTCAACTGTTGGTCGGCGCTCTTTTGCTGTCTCAGGACCGACCTCCTGGAACAAACTTCATCTTTCTTTCTGTCAGCGACCGACCCTCTCTGCTTTCAAAGCTAATCTCAAGACCCACCTGTTCCCCCGTCATTAAAGCTCCGCTCTCTTTCTCTTCTCTCCCTTGCCATTAGGTCTGTTTCTGCTGTATTCCATTTATGTCATCCGCGTGTGTTCGCTTTGTATTGCGTTTTTGTTTGAATGCGTTATGAATGCTAATGTGTGTGTGCGCTTTGATTTGATTTATATCAAGATTCAGCGCCGTATAAATACTGTATGTTGTTGTTGACACAATTAACAGACTGGCAAAAGTAAGTAATGATCAGAATACCTTTCGGATATCAACAACAACAACAACAAAAACGACGACAACAACGGATCACCGCAATTTTCAACAGATCTTTCGAGCGCTGGCGGCCGAAACACGAGGGGCGTTGCGCGTGCGCGTGACGTGGTTGTCACGTGACAAGGGCCGCGTGCGGATTGGCTGGGAGGTGGCGGTAATGGCGGCCTCCAAGTGGAAGGCGGAGACTCTGAGCAGAGCGTACAACGAGGGCCTTGTCGAGATGGCTTACGTGGACGTCAGGGATTCGATGACCAAGCTGAATGGGACTGATTTCGTCATGGGCGCCAACGGTTCCCTGCCTATCTTTCTACAGCCTCTTAGAGGTATGGATGCAAACAAAGCCTTGGTGGATTCTCTCTTTGTCTCTCTCTGTCTCTCTCTCTCTCTCTCTCTCTCTCTCTCTCTCTCTCTCTCTCTCTCTCTCTCTCTGTCTCTCTCTCTCTCTCTCTCTCTCTCTCTCTCTCTCTCTCTCTCTCTCTCTCTCTCTCTCTCTCTCTCTCTCTCTCTCTCTCTCTCTCTAACTTACCCCATTGAAGGCAAAGTCGGAATCGAAAAAATAGCCTATGGTTTGATGCCTCTCTAGTATGAGTTGTACCAAATCATTATTTAGTCTAATTCGCAATGCTATATTATTTTGAACCAAAAAAAGGTTGACAAAGAGGGACACGATTTTACGGCATACAATTTACAGAAAAGCGACAAACAAATGGACGAAATGATAGGAAAATGGTGGAATGCGTAAATATTACTTGTGTGTGAGCGCCTTGTATAAGCTTTAAGCTTGTTGTGCTCGTTCTCATTTGTTTATGTTGCTGCTTTACTATGTGATACTCAATAATATAAAACAAAATCGTTTAAACCAAATATTACTTAGATGTAGGCCTACATGTAAACGCATGATGTAATGGAAGACTGGCTTCCCTCATTGAACATTTCATTGTCCGTCACCGTAAGGAGACGGACTTTGCGGTGAGCGGCGTCTGTTACTTTTTTCTTTTTTTTCTGTCTGTCCGAGAATATCTCCCGAACCGCTTGTTTTAATTTGGGTTTTTTGTTCAGCAAATTATTCTATTCTTTCAGAGCTGGGTTTTCTCTCTTATTGCTGTTGTTGGTGTGTGTGTGTGTTTTTTGGTGTTTTTTTTGGTGTTTTTTGGGGGGTGTTGGTTTGGGGTTTCTTTTTAGATTCCTTCCCCTTACTTTTCCATTTTCCCTTTCTATGGATGCCTCTATTTGATTAACCATTGATGTTTGCCAAGTCAAGTATAAGCCTAATAGAGACAAAAGAATTGAAGGCCATATCTCCACTCACATTCGTTTTGCATGCTTTCTTTAAATCGTAATTCTCTTCTTCTTTTGTTAATGATAATGATTGTTATTACTAAGAAGATGATGATGATGATGATGTCGATGACGATGATGATGTCAGAGTTCAGCCATTGCGTGAACAAGGAGCACAACTATTGTGACGTCAACGCTCACTGTGTTCACAACCTCGGTTCCTTCACGTGCACGTGCCGTGACGGATTTGATGACGTGTCTCTTGACTTCAGGCGCACACCCGGCGAACGCTGCGTCGGTAAGATAATCTGCATCTGCATCGTGGTACGTCGGCAGAAACCAATTATGGCATACATACCAACCGAATACTATATAATAGGCCTGTGCTGCTGAACAAGCCAGTATGGCAAACAATCTTTACTACATTACACATCTGCAGCCCCCACCCTTTTTCCTAAAGAAAACACACCAAAAAAATTCATGTCGCCGAGCGGCAGCTAAATTTCCTCGCGGGCTATACCTAACACTCATCAGCACCACCAGTTGATAGGTAGTTAATGGTTCAAAACATGTTTCAATAGGGGTATGAACAGTAATGGAATTAGTCCTTAATTTGATGCCCAGATTGCACCAGATTGCTTCTCAGATTTAAAACATTTCAGGGGGAGCATGTCCCCGGACCCCCCTAGGGGTCTTGGTGCTTCGCACCTTCGAAGAATTAGCCCCCACCCCTTAAAAACTTAGGTCCAGGGCTGGTTATTATTGTTGTTTAATGTCATGTATTTAATAAGCAATGAATAATGAAATATTTAATTGGTTTGGCTTTTTGTTCCAGAAACCTGTGGCTGCAGAAACAACGGGATCTGCAAGCATGATTTGAAAGGAAACACATTTTGCAAGTAAGATTTGGGGGGGGGGGGGGGGGGGGGGGGGATTTTTGAAACCAGCTATTCTTGTAGCACAGTCTGTCAAGGAGAACAGGCTATGTGCTCTTTTTTGTTCAGTTCTCATATGGAAATAATTGGTCAACTTTTCTATTTTAAAAAAAATACAAATAAGTTAAATGTATGCGCACGTGCATATTCACAGAGTGGTTTATAATGTTAACAGTAGGCTACATGGTCCATGATGAGCACAGTAGTTTCTTGCCTGCTTTGAGAGGTTGCTCATCGCTGTTGAATAGTCGATGTTGTATGTTTATCGACTGATGACCTGTACTGGGCTTAGTGGTTAACAATGACTTGACATTATGTTGAGTGGTTCATGGTCTATGATATCTAATTTGTGTTTTTGATCTGTGTGGAATGGTTAAGGTTCTACCGAGTGTTGATGATTAAGCGTCTGGTGAGTGTTTGCAATCTACTGTATTTCGAGAAGCTTGATATTTTAATTATGATCTATGCTGAGTGGTTTATAATCTCATGGGTGCTACTCTTTAGTCCGTCACCAAGACGGACTATTGCGATGGGCTGGTTTGTATTTTTGTTTGTTTGTTTGTTAGTCCGTCACCAAGGTTTGTATTTTTGTTTGTTTGGTTTTTTTATGTGGGTTTTTTTTGGGGGGGTTTCTGTCTGTCCCAAGGATATCTCCCGAACCGCTTGACCGAATCGCGTCACATTTTGTGTGAAGGTGTGCCTCCTTAATAGGAAGAGATCGGCGCAAACCATTTTGCCGTTGTGACCTTGACCTTGACGTACGACCTTGAAACCCGAAAATCTATTTTTAGCCATATCTCGGGTACCGATCAACATAGGATGTTGAAACTTGGTATGAAGGTGGTTTGGCTTATGCCCGTTCTGATGATGGCATACCGATCAAGGTCAAGGTCAAGGTCAAAAAGATCGCTGGAGCCTGAAAATCGGAGGGTCATTTTTTTCTCCTTCTGTCTGTCCCAAGGATATCTTTCGAACGGGTTGACAGAATCACGTCAAATTGTGTGTGCTGGTGTGTCACCATGAGAGGAAGGCATCCGCGCAAACCATATTGCCGTCGTGACCTTGACCTTGGCGTACGACCTTGAAAACCGAAAATCTTTCAGGGGCCATAACTCCCACACCGTTAGTGTTAGAGTCTTCAAATTTGGCATGAAGGTACTTTGGCTTATGCCCGTTCTGATGGTGGCATACCGATCAAGGTCAAGGTCACGGTCCAGGCGATCCGTAGGCCTTGAAAGTGGTAGGGGTCTACACATTGGGTTTTAAGCCATATTTTCCACATTGGTACTTGACAGAAGCGCTTCAGATTGTGTGTGGTACTGTATACCCTAGAGAAGAAAACATCCGAGCATAAATTATCACCATGCTGACTTGAAGTGTGACCTTGAAAACCGAAATTTCCTTCTTTGCGCTATATGTTTCTTCTTCAAGCTGTATCTCGTGAACTAGAAGACAGAATCCCTTCCAATTTTGTGTCAGGATGTGACACTCTACGGGGTGTCTGCGTGGCATTGCTGGTGACGGACATGTCTGCCGCTCGGCGACGCCCTTGTTCATTTTTACACTGATTTCAGTATTTTTAATTTTACCAGAAACTGAACTTCAGGTTTTTTTTCAATTCATCCAAAAAACATTTGACCACAAGCGATTTGGGGCGTTTTGAACTTAGTCTAGTTGTTCTATCTTGGAAGTTTACAAAGGCAATGTAATAATTTTACAAGGCTTA
>CM065689.1:48318230-48323230 GCA_017654935.2 Phymorhynchus buccinoides | reverse complement strand
GCCATATTTTCATGCTGTTCAGTAATCTCCATGTTAAAGCAGATTATATCAGCACAATGTGTCATATGTGGGTCACAGCTACCCAGAAAAAAACCAAAGGGACTTAATCGTGGTGGGTCAGCGTGTCTTTAAACAACACTGACATTGCTACTCTGCACTGTGTTTGATACATTTTGTGTGGTGTGTTGACAGAATCACGCCTACAGTGCTTCCACGCTCCCAGCCCGCCCTGTTCCACGATTCTATTAGCAGTGATTGAAATCAGTTCCTTCCTTTCCCCGGTTTGAGTGACGACAGTCACATTTGACTAAAAAAAATGTTTTGTCACTTAAAGACCCACCACGTCACGTGTCAAAATCACGGTTTTCACGTGTTTCCCTCTTATATCTTCTTCTTTCTCTGAACATCCTACGTCATCATATTTACGGTTATGATGCATGAATATACTATATGCATATATCTGGTAAGAAATCATAAGAAATGTTCCTAGCATAAGAGGGAATGTGACACGTGACGTGGGGGGTCTTTGAAAGGTTCAAGTGCTTCTGTACAGTGTTTATTTTTCTAACTTAAATTAGTGCCCTTGTGAATTGTACTCACCCGGTGCGAAAACTGGACATTAATTAAATAACATGAACAATGCTGTGTTACATTTAAGGTCTTTGTACATTTGAACATTTTTCACTCTTTCCCCATGGCAACGCGGTACGTGCCGCTATGCAAGTATTATATGAGTGGCTGTCACTGTGTTGACATGGGGAAAGTGTGAAAAATGTTACGTGTACAGAGACCTTTACTATATACTTCAAGTCTCTCTCTCTCTCTCTCTCTCTCTCTCTCTCTCTCTCTCTCTCTCTCTCTCTCTCTCTCTCTCTCTCTCTCTCTCTCTCTCTCATAAAGCAAACTTCTCTCTTCTCTCTCTCTCTCCCCTCCATAAAGGCTACAAATTTATTGGGCTTTTTGTTAGTTTATTTGCTCCAGCTTTAAATGGGCACCCTGACGGATGATGGTTTTTTTTTTACAAGAAACATGTCCAGATCACCAGGAAAACACCCTTTACAGAGATCGCAATACTCATTTTGCTTTGGTTTCCTAGAAATCAAACCGTCAAATCGGCGATTCCTCCTTGGCAGAGTTTCTGGAAACAGAGAGAATGTTGGAAGTCAAATTCTTTCATTTCTAATGGCCGCCTGAGCCGGTTTAGACCAAATCATTTGCACAAAATGTCCACAATACAAGCCTTTTTATTTATTGTTTTTATTTTTATTTTGTTTCCCAAAAGGAGTTTCGCTCACAACAAAGGAAAGAGCTCAATTCTTTTTTTTACTGTACTACAAAGAATAAAAAGCTTGACCACAATGAGTGGCCTCCACCCACCCCATCCAGAATGGCTTCTCTCTCTCTCCGGCAACTCCGCCAAGGAGGAATCGCCGTTTTGAAGGTTTGATTTCTAGGAAACCACAGCAAAGTGAGTGCGTCACAGTGTTCCGATCCTTGAAGAGGCTGTCTTTCTGGTGATCTCGACGTGTTTCTTGCAAAAACTAATCCGTAACTGTGCGCCTTTAAAAAAATATTTATATCGTGCATACCGCAAAATCTGCATGAACGATTATAAATAAGTATGCGCATGCCAGAAAATATGTCTGTGTAACGTTTCAATGGCCAAAGTGTTTTGTGCAAACTTTTTTTTTCAAACATGATCTCTCTCTCTCTCTCTCTCTCTCTCTCTCTCTCTCTCTCTCTCTCTCTCTCTCTCTCTCTCTCTCTCTCTCTCTCTCTCTCTCTATAACACACACACACACAGACACACACAAAAGACACACACACACACACACACACACACACACACACACACACACACACACACACACACAGAGAGAGAGAGAGAGAGAGAGAGAGAGAGAGAGAGAGAGAGAGAGAGAGAGAGAGAGAAGAGAGTGAGAGAGGAGAGAGAGAGAGAGAGAGAGAGAGAGAGAGAGAGAGAGAGAGAGAGAGAGAGATTAGGCCTACACGACGACGACGACGAAAATGGTGTTTTACGTCCTCTTGGTCTCAATCAAACACATGGGACATTTGTAAATACAAATACGGTGGGAACAATACTGGAGGCAATGCCCGGAGGCAGCACGAAACCAGCAAAGCAAGATTTTTTAATTAATGCAGATAGGTGTAGCGGTAACCACGCCTCGGTTAACCCTCATCGGCTATGGCACCGCTACAAGTATTTAATAATTGAAGTGATGATGCCTACACATTTCATTATTTGCATTTGTGTCAAGTCAGTTGTCAAGTTTTTAAAAAAGCCGCAGGAAATGGTGCGGTGTGATGTGAGAGTGAGGAAGGGATTAAAAAGGATTATGTGTAGTAATAATAAGCTATGGAGTGATTGTCTGTGGGTTGTTTGGTTATGTGCCTTAGTAGAGTTAGACGCTTAGCGTGTTTGCTTGCTTGCTTGCTTGCTATTTTGTTCTCAAACACGGGCTGACTTTATTCAATAAATCAATATAAACGCTAAATAAAGATGTGTAAAACGCTTTAAGTGTGTGCATATGGATGCGCGCGTTCACGAGTGTGTAAACAGTAGTCTGTGTGTCAGTGTGTGCTGTAGTGACAGGTTTCCCCTAAATGCCTGCATTCTCTCCCTTTCTAATGCTAGCGAGTGACCTTTGTCGCGTGTTTTGACAAAGGTCAGTGTTGAGGCTCTGCAAGGGTGGTGAATCAAAAAATAGTGCGGATGTGTACGCGCCTCCAAAGTTGATGCGTGTGCGCATGTGTGTGTGTATGTGTCTGTGTGTGTGTGTGTGTGTGTGTGTGTGTGTGTGTGTGTGTGTGTGTGTGTGTGTGTGTGTGAGAGAGAGAGATATTCGTTTTAATTTCTGTCGTTATAACAAAATTTGCCATGACAAACATCATGGGGCCTCGGGCGGGAGAGTAAAAACTTCCAGCCTTGTGTCAAAATTTGGGACTGAAGGTGGCTGATCTAGGAATTGACCTTACTTTTAAAAGACACACACACACAAACAAACAAAAACGCATAGTAAAAGAAGACGCAATGATGTAATCATGTAGATTTTTTAGATTTTTTAAAGGTTGATAAGTGTTATTTCTCTTAAAATAAGCAGTGCCTCGATAGCGCAGTAGGTAGCGCGTCAGTCTCATAATCACTGAAAACAGAGCGATCTGAAGGTCGTGAGTTCGATCCTCACTCGGGGCATTTTTTTTTTTCCTTTTTCGCCTGTTTATTTGTTTTCAACCATAATAGTCTAGGTATTATATTATGCCCTATTCGCTCAGCAACTTATAAACGAATTATTAGTGCATTAAGCTTTCAACTGTTGGTCGGCGCTCTTTTGCTGTTTCAGGACCAACCTCCTGGAACAAACTTCCTCTCTCCTTCCGTCAGCGACCGACCCTCTCTGCTTTCAAATCAAACCTCAAAACCCACCTGTTTCCCCGTCTGTGAAGCTCTTTCTCTCTAGTTCCCTCCTCTAGTTCACAATAGGGCATTTGCCGCGAGTGTTCGCTCTCTATACTAGACTACTAATTTGCCCGCACTCGTTCTGCCCGAGTTACGCTGACCTTTCTAATTCAACTCTCTAAATTCAACTCGGTGAAATTCAAGGTCGCCCTCACGTGGCAAAAGCCCTATTGAAGAATGAAAACTATGATAAACCAAAGAAAACAATTTCCGGATCTATTACTAAACTACAAGAAATAAATCAAAGGATAACATAAGGATTATAACAGGAAACGTAAAGCAATAGGAATATCAAAGGTACAGGGACAATGAAATAACAGTTCTCTGAACAAGGAATATCAAAGGTACAGGGACAATGAAATAACAGTTCTCTGAACAAGGAATATCAAAGGTACAGGGACAATGAAATAACAGTTCTCTGAACAAGGAATATCAAAGGTACAGGGACAATGAAATAACAGTTCTCTGAACAAGGAATATCAAAGGTACAGGGACAATGAAATAACAGTTCTCTGAACAAGGAATATCAAAGGTACAGGGACAATGAAATAACAGTTCTCTGAACAAGGAATATCAAAGGTACAGGGACAATGAAATAACAGTTCTCTGAACAAGGAATATCAAAGGTACAGGGACAATGAAATAACAGTTCTCTGAACAAGGAATATCAAAGGTACAGGGACAATGAAATAACAGTTCTCTGAACAAGGAATATCAAAGGTACAGGGACAATGAAATAACAGTTCTCTGAACAAGGAATATCAAAGGTACAGGGACAATGAAATAACAGTTCTCTGAACAAGGAATATCAAAGGTACAGGGACAATGAAATAACAGTTCTCTGAACAAGGAATATCAAAGGTACAGGGACAATGAAATAACAGTTCTCTGAACAAGGAATATCAAAGGTACAGGGACAATGAAATAACAGTTCTCTGAACAAGGAATATCAAAGGTACAGGGACAATGAAATAACAGTTCTCTGAACAAGGAATATCAAAGGTACAGGGACAATGAAATAACAGTTCTCTGAACAAGGAATATCAAAGGTACAGGGACAATGAAATAACAGTTCTCTGAACAAGGAATATCAAAGGTACAGGGACAATGAAATAACAGTTCTCTGAACAAGGAATATCAAAGGTACAGGGACAATGAAATAACAGTTCTCTGAACAAGGAATATCAAAGGTACAGGGACAATGAAATAACAGTTCTCTGAACAAGGAATATCAAAGGTACAGGGACAATGAAATAACAGTTCTCTGAACAAGGAATATCAAAGGTACAGGGACAATGAAATAACAGTTCTCTGAACAAGGAATATCAAAGGTACAGGGACAATGAAATAACAGTTCTCTGAACAAGGAATATCAAAGGTACAGGGACAATGAAATAACAGTTCTCTGAACAAGGAATATCAAAGGTACAGGGACAATGAAATAACAGTTCTCTGAACAAGGAATATCAAAGGTACAGGGACAATGAAATAACAGTTCTCTGAACAAGGAATATCAAAGGTA
>CM065689.1:48263230-48313230 GCA_017654935.2 Phymorhynchus buccinoides | reverse complement strand
TTTCGTGTGCCCCGTGGAGAAGAACCACGTGCGGCTCCTGCCCGTGCCGTGTGATGTGGGTCTGCAGCTGGTGGCGGCCACCAACCAGAAGGAGCTGGAGCAGTCTGACACGTTCAGGTCCATGCAGGTAGGTCTGCGTTACCTTAGTGTAGCAGATCACGTTTGTCACCAACCAGAAGGAGCTGGAGCAGTCTGACACGTTCAGGTCCATGCAGGTAGGTCTGCGTTACCTTAGTGTAGCAGATCACGTTTGTCACCAACCAGAAGGAGCTGGAGCAGTCTGACACGTTCAGGTCCATGCAGGTAGGTCTGCGTTACTTTAGTGTAGCAGATCACGTTTGTCACCAACCAGAAGGAGCTGGAGCAGTCTGACACGTTCAGGTCCATGCAGGTAGGTCTGCGTTACTTTAGTGTAGCAGATCACGTTTGTCACCAACCAGAAGGAGCTGGAGCAGTCTGACACGTTCAGGTTCATGCAGGTAGGTCTGCGTTACTTTAGTGTAGCAGATCACGTTTGTCACCAACCAGAAGGAGCTGGAGCAGTCTGACACGTTCAGGTCCATGCAGGTAGGTCTGCGTTACTTTAGTGTAGCAGATCACGTTTGTCACCAACCAGAAGGAGCTGGAGCAGTCTGAGACGTTCAGGTCCATGCAGGTAGGTCTGCGTTACTTTAGTGTAGCAGATCACGTTTGTCACCAACCAGAAGGAGCTGGAGCAGTCTGACACGTTCAGGTCCATGCAGGTAGGTCTGCGTTACTTTAGTGTAGCAGATCACGTTTGTCACCAACCAGAAGGAGCTGGAGCAGTCTGACACGTTCAGGTCCATGCAGGTAGGTCTGCGTTACTTTAGTGTAGCAGATCACGTTTGTCACCAACCAGAAGGAGCTGGAGCAGTCTGACACGTTCAGGTCCATGCAGGTAGGTCTGCGTTACTTTAGTGTAGCAGATCACGTTTGTCACCAACCAGAAGGAGCTGGAGCAGTCTGACACGTTCAGGTTCATGCAGGTAGGTCTGCGTTACTTTAGTGTAGCAGATCACGTTTGTCACCAACCAGAAGGAGCTGGAGCAGTCTGAGACGTTCAGGTCCATGCAGGTAGGTCTGCGTTACTTTAGTGTAGCAGATCACGTTTGTTTAAAATGTCCCTTCATGTCGACTTGCTTGTGGAGATACCAAAGACACGATGTTTTCGTGTGATTCTTTTTTTGGGGGGTTGCTGTTTTGTTGGACTGATTCAGCTGCACTGAGCAGACAGAGAGTGTGCCTAAATTTGTCATGCATAAGCAAAGGTTCACACATGCGCTGGTCCAATGCATGCATCTTCAGTTTATATTTGTTGTAGTTGTGTTGTGTGCGGTGACATGACTGATGGCGTTGTAGGCCTATGCGTTAGTGTGGCCTATTGTTTATAACTTTGAGCCCCCGTCCCCTGGGAATCTTGAAACATTAAACTGAGAACGGCAAAATGGACTCGAGTTTGCATTGGGACAGAGGGCTAATATACTGAGAACTTGAACACTGTTATTCCCACACATGAACAAACGGGCGACAAATACAACCTCAAACTGTTATAACCCTTTCACTGCCAGCCATATTTCAGCCACAAATCTCCATTAAATTACCTGTGTATGGAACAAAATCCATCTGCAGTATTGGGGATTTCTTCTTTGACATAAATAAGGTCTATCCTTACTTCCCAAAACTAAGACAATGGGGTCTTTGGATAATATACCCCAATTTGATGCCTTTTAGTGACATAGGTGTTAAATCACTCTTTGGCAATAACATTATGCCCATCAGTTATGCCAATGACCAGCTAGCAGATAAGCTAGCACAGACTCGGAGAAAGAGAGAGAGAGAGAGAGAGAGAGAGAGAGAGAGAGAGAGAGAGAGAGAGAGAGAGAGAGAGAGAGAGAGAGAGAGAGAGAAGGGGGGTATGTATTAAAAGAAAGGGATTAGGAACCGGGTACGATCGGTCCAGTGAACTTAATCGTAATAGAGAAGGCTTAGAATATAGCCTATTATGTATTAAGCGGGTGTTGATGCGTGTCCACGCGTGCATGTGGAAGTGCCTTCTAAATGACCTCACACAGACGTTGGTAATATAATGCTAGGATAATAAGTCTATAGTTTTGTAGGTTTCTGAAAGACGCATTGAGGGAGGAATGGGTGGTAGGAAGAAATGAGAAGATAGAAAAAGTGCCCTGGGAGAGGGGGGGTGGGGGTAGGGCATGCTTCTTTTCCGTAGACCTACTTTGAACAAATTCCAATGTCTTTTACACTGAGCATCTCTTTGTGTAAAACTTCCTCACTAATTTCATCAAATGAAGTTGTTTATATTTTTTTCTTTCTTCTTCGATTAAATGCGCTATTGATGATGCTGTTCATGATAGTGTTGCTTGCTTGTTTGTTTCTTGATGCTGATCATATATTTTAAGAAATGATGCCGGTATATGTATGTATGTATGTATGTAAGTATGTAGGCCTATGCATGCATGTAAACACAATACACTTTTCCTGAGTTTATGATATATTCTCCGGGGTTCCAGGCCAAATGCACGCGCATGGTGAAGAACTACAACAACACCCTGCACCTCATCGTGTCCCTGCCGGACACCGTGAAGAAGGACCAGACCCTCCCCTCCAAGGATTCCAACGTCTTCTCTACGCCCCTGCCGCCCAGCAGCGGGTCCGCCACACCCAGGACCCGCTCCAAGAGCCGGGAACACGTCCTCATGGACGAGATTGACGACATCTACGCTTACGTCAGGGACGGAGGGGACCCTCCGAAAGCCCGCTTCCCGGAGCACGACTCGGATGAAGAGAGCTACTGGGAGGAGCCGGCGTACGAAGCGCTGGACGAGTTCCGTGCCCGGTTGAAGGCCATGGAGAGTGGACAGAAGGTGACCTTTCCTGGACGCTACCACCCGGCTGATCCCACGCGGTTCAAGGATTTAGCGGGTGGCAATGGGGATGTCGTGGATCACAGCCTGAAACCTAGGGGGACGGTTGAACGTGCAGTGGAGAATGTAGCCACAGAAGCGGCTTTAGCTTCGGCTGTAGTTCGCAGTCCTCCTCCTTTGCCACCTAGACCAGCAAACCCAGCTTTAACAAAAGCGAACGAACTTTGCCAAGGGGTAGGAGTGAGTACCCCCAGGGCCACACACGCTTTGTTCAATCCTTCAACCGATGCACAGCCTCACAAGCCGGTTCTTTCTCGACGTGCATCAGCACCTGTGTCTCAATCCCGACCCCAAGTGGTCAGTCATCCTACAGGGAAAGATGTTGCTGCGAGTTCCCAAGCCAAGAAACTCACGTGGACTGAAGACCCAGCAAGCGTAGTCCTGACGCAAGATGCTCCAGATACATCAAAGAGAAGAAGCGCGCGATCAGACTCTGTGCCCACACTGAAAGTCCCCGTGTCTATTGTGGCAACTGCTTCACCCGTGAACAGCACTGTGCCTCACGATCCAACCGACGCAACGACAGGCTGGAGGGAGAGGTTGCGGATGTCCAGGGACAAACCAGACTGCGACAAACGCAGGGAAGGTGGCAGTTCCACGTCTTCGGGTAGTGGTCAAACTAAGCTTGTGAAAAGGCTAGCAAAAGATTTCAAAGATTCCGACATTTCTTCCAAAACGAAGACTTCTTCATCATCATCGGGTGAGCGCAGTGCTCGGAAACGTTTGCAGACTTTGTACCTGTGATATCTCCCCTCTCCACTCCCCCTTGTTTATTTTCTGTGTTCTTTCACGTTGATGAGTGAGAACAACCAATATATCATATTTCTGGTCACGGTGATAGACGGATGCAAAATTTGATGTTAAACTTAACCAAAGGATAAATTACAAAAACACAAGGACAAGGTTAACCACTTTCTGTGCTGTTAATTGCAGCTGTGTAAATACAGTATTAATATTTTTCATACAAGTCGACAAGCATCACTTTGTACGCTTACATTTCTAGTCCCTCATCAGTCAATTAAAGGGGATATTGTTTTGAAGACGATGGTTATAGGTTCTTGGTTAAAGGCCTTTAAAATATATCTGAAAACGTGTTAGATGACTTTTTTACATGATATACATCATACTGCCCACTTTCCTCATCTTTTTTCCGGTCAGGTCAGGTCGGGTCAGATCAGGTAAATAGGACACTGATTAGGCCTCGCGGCTTCTCAAGTGCCCTTTGATTGTTAACCCTTTCACCGCCTGCCATATTTTAGCCAAAATTTCCCATTAAATTTACCTGGGTAAGAGAACAACATCCATCTGCAGTATTGGGGATTCTTCTGTGACATATATAAATAAGGTCTATCCTTACTTCCCAAAACTGAGCACAATAGGGTCTTTGGATAACAGACCCCAGTTTGATGCCTTTTAGTGACATAGGTGTGAAATCACTGTGGTGCTAAAATGCGACTTTGGCGGTGAAAGGGTTAATTTAGACTTTTTTTGACGGTTGATGTCGTTTTGGAAAATCGAAACAAAGTGTGGTTCCTTCTGCTACAATGTTAAACATTAACGGGTTTTAAGTTAAAATAGGGTTTTTATGTTCATTGGCAATGTTATTGTGCATTTTTAATTAGCAGCGATACGTTTTGTTTAATTTTGTTTGTTCATTTGTTTAGTGTGTTTTTTGCCAAATATGGAAGCCAAATACTCAGTTTAAGAAAAGTATGATGACAATGACAGAATATCTGACAATCATAATGACCACCAAGAAGAACAAAATCGAATTTCTTATTGTAAAAAATACTGAAGCCTAATGACATTCGATTTACAGTGTGTGTGTGTGTGTGTGTGTGTGTGTGTGTGTGTGTGTGTGTGTGTGTGTGTGTGTGTGTGTGTGTGTGTCTGTGTGTGTGTGTGTGTGTGTGTGTATGTGTGTGTGTGTGTGCGTGTGCGTGTGCTAGTGTGGTTGTGTGATTTGTTTTTTTAACACTGATGTCTTGGTTTTTCGCAGGCTGTGTGTGTGTGTGTATGTATGTGTGTGTGTGTGTGTGTGTGTGTGTGTGTGTGTGTGTGTGTGTGTGTGTGTGTGTGTGTGTGTGTGTAACTGTGTCGATTTTAGCCAAAACTACTAGACATATTTTGATCAAATTGGCAGAGGGGTAGACATCGTGAAAAGGAAAGCTCCTTTTGATATTCGTGACTGTGCTGACCTTGACCTTGAAGTTTGACCTTGACTCGGAACCGACAGTTCCTTCTTTTTGGCTATAGAATCGCTTCAAATTTTGTGTGGTGGTGTATCATGCAGGGTGGGTGGGTGGGGTTCTGTAAAAAAAATATATAACTGTGCTGACCTTGACCTTGAAGTTTGATTTTTTTATTTTATTTTTTGTTCAAGTACTAACATTCAAATGTTGCCAAAATGGTCCAAGGGAAGCAACTCCAGGTATTTGACAAAAAACAATCCAGAGTATTGCCCCTTTAACAAGACAGGGGAAGTTGGAGTACTGTAGGCCAAGCCCAGGTGCTTTCGGCACCAGACTGCGCTGCATCAGTGCTCTCTACTTAGTGCTTTTTCAAAAACTAACTTAATTCATTTGTCCCTAAATTATTTTGACAGTGCAACTGTGATCAATGGTGAACATAAGAATAAATTGGTTTACTGATATCTCGGTTGTGTGTGTGTGTGTGTGTGTGTGTGTGTGTGTGTGTGTGTGTGTGTGTGTGTGTGTGTTTGTGTGTGAGTGTGTGTGTGTGTGTGTGTGTGTGTGTGTGTGTGTGTGTGTGTGTGTGTGTGTGTGTGTGTGTGTGTGTTTGTGTGTGTGTTGTTGTGTGTGTGTGTGTGTGTGTGTGTGTGTGTGTGTGTGTGTGTGTGTGTGCGTGTGTGCGTGCGTACGTGTCACTATGTGTGTGTGTGTGCGTCCGTGAGTCTGTGTCAGATGCAGAAGGCATTATCTTCATTAAAGATTTATAAATCTCCTGGCCCAGATGAGATGCATCCCTTAGTATTAAAGGAACTATCTGAGGAACTTGCTTATCCTTTTGTTTCATAAAACTATTGTCCAGGGATTGATACCTCAAGATTGGAAAGAGGCTGAAGTGCGACCCATTTTTACAAAAGGGATAAAAAGCAATGCAGGGAATGATCGACCTGTCAGCCTTACATCAGTGGTGTGTACAGTATTTGAAGGGTTTGTTCGTGATGTTTTGTGTGATCACTTGACTAACAATAAACTTCTCTCTAAGGATCAATTTGGTTTTTGTAAAGGGCGATCATGCGTGACCCAACTTTTAGTAACCATACATGACTGGATGTACAACTTTGATAATGGTAAACCCACAGATGCAATATATCTAGATCTTAAAAAGGCCTTTGACACTGTGCCTCACCAGAGACTGATAAACTAACTGAATGGATATGGCATTCAAGGGAAATTACTTAGCTGGATAAGTGACTTTTTAAATAATAGAATTCAATATGTTAATGTAAATGGTTCTGTCATATAGAATACCAGCTACTAGTGGTGTCCCACAGGGGAGTGTATTGGGCCCAATGCTCTTTATTTACTACATAAATGACATGCCTGGCTTAGTAGACTGTAGTATTAGTAATTGCAGACGATGCCAAAGCTTACTCGACAATTCAAACAGTGAGTGATAGAGACAATTTGCAGTCATCCATTCACAAATTAGTTGATTGGACAGACACTTGGCCGGCTTTTTAAATTTAATGCAGAAAAATGTAAAGTATTGCATTTAGGTAGATACAATCCAAACTATGATTATTATATGAGTGACGGTAAGCAGTTCCGTAAACTAGAAAGTACAACAGCTGAAAAAGACCTGGAAATTGTTGTGGATCCATATCTTAGTTTTAACGAACATATAAATGGCATTGTTAAGAAGGCAAATCGTTTAGCTGGTTTAATTAATAATGATAACCATTAACTTCAAAACTAAAGACATTATATAAATCCTTAATTCGTGATATGGTAATCCTGTATGGTGTCATTATATAAATCCTTAATTCGTTCTATTCTAGAATAATATGGTAATCCTGTATGGTGTCCTTACCTAAGAAAACATTAAACTTGGTCTAGATTTAATTGAAGGTGTTCAGCTTCAACACTGGATTTACGATTCACAAGATGTATAATTGGTACCCGTGACCTGAATTATGAAGATCGCCTAAAGTGGTTGAAGTTGCCTAGTTTAGAATATAGGAGAGTCAGAGGTGACATGATAGAAGTTTTTGAGATTATGCATGGATTATTTAATTCATCAACTACTACTCAGCTCTTTGAATTATCTAATCATAATGTTACAAGAGGTCACAATTTTAAACTAACCAAAAAGCAAACCAATACCCGTCAATTCCACTCATATTTTACAAACAGAATAATAAATTTATGGAATAGTTTGTCCCATAATAGGCTACTGTCAATGCACCATATGTAAATGCCTTTAAAATCACATTGGTCAAGAATTAGCAACACTAATGTTTTCTACCAATTTGAACATACTTAATTGTAAAGTTGAGTGTTAGTTATACACAACGTCGTAACTAAATCCACGGGCCATAAAGTCAATCAAGCTCTGAAAAAAGACATGCATTACACTATCGAGGGCAAAAGGCTTGCAGCCTATAGCCTCTGTGAATCTGAGTGTGTTGGCATGTGATCAATGGTGAACATAAGAATAAATTGGTTTACTGATATATCGGTTGATGTGTGTGTGTGTGTGTGTGTGTGTGTGTGTGTGTGTGTGCGTGCGTGTGCGTGCGCGCGCGCACGCACGTGTGTGTATGTGTAAGTGTCTGTGCGCGAGCGCTTATGCGGCGTGTGTTCTGAAACTCATTTCTCTTCCCTTCTTCTCAGTTCTTCTTCGCATTGGTAGGTAGGCCTACTGATAGACATTAAACACCTCCCTGTGCCTCTGGTGACGTCTATCCAAAACCAACATCCGTCAAATAGAGCTACACGTGTCTTTGTCATCTCTGTCGACTTATGTCATTCTCGGTCAACAGGGCAAGGTGACCGGGTGTAGGCCTACACTATGTCACAGTTGCGCAACGGGAAGAGAGTCGACTACTACTACGACTACTACTAGCTGGCATAATAAGCCTACTTACTACACCGCGACTTCCTCACAAGAAAACAGTCCTTCGTTCGCTCAGACAGTTTCTTGTCACATGAGCGTAGATGCGTCATGCTGCCGTTATGCGCCTAACTAAGAAATAGTTTAGGCCCAGCATAATCCGACTTCGGCTGAAGGAAAAAAGGCAGGAGAACTTGGAGCAGTAAGATAGAAAGATAGCAAATGACAGTAAGCAAAGGGAAAAGGCAAGAGTCCATTAGAGAGCGACTGATTAGAGGAAGTTACAAGCACATAACTTCCAGAAGGTGGGGGAACTATTTGTACGAAAGACCCCCCGGTATCCCCACGGGGGATTAAGGTGGACTATGTCCCCTAATAGGATCGAAGAAGAAGAAGAAGTCCACCTTAATCAATGAGGACTGACAAGTGACAACCATAGTGCAATGACTGTGGCATGGGCATAAACTTGCATCACATTAATTCCCGAGTGTGGGGTGAAACGCACTCGAAGCCGTGCTGCTTGGTAGCAGCTGAAAGCTTGGACAGTCTTTGGGAGCAGGAAGCAGCAAGGGCGGCGCATGCAGTCATCCTCCCTCACCACGGATGTTGGCTGACTTGGCATGTGGATGGGGCGCCGTACGGTGACGTTTGGGTCTCTGCAGTGGCGGCTGGCCTTGAGCCAGCAAGATCGATCGCCGATGCCCAGTAGTTGCTTCTTTCTTCATCATCTCCATGCAGGAAGACCTAAAGTCTTCAAGAACATTGTTGTAGTAGGCTATTGGTAATGGACGTACAGCCTCGAATATGTGTGTGTGTGTGTGTGTGTGTGTGTGTGTTGTGCGTGCGAGCACGCACGCGCGCTTGTTTGTTTTATTTTGTTAACTTGATTTTCCGAATTTTACACTACCGATTATTGGAACGCACTTCCTGCTCAAACAAAACTTGCACCTAATAAAAAGTAATATTAACAATTTTTAAACTCCTGGACAAAGATCCAAAATTTAGTAAATTAAAATAGCCTACATATGTCATGACTGCATGATAATTTCAGTAGTCTTCTAAAACCGTCAGAGAAAGGACACTTGAGAGGCAGCGAGGCCTAGTTGTCCTACCTCAAAAACCTCAGTGGGCTGACCAAGTGAACAGTCAAAAGATACCTAACCTAATCAGCTGACGTTACTTAGTTTTGCACGTTGCCGCAAGGCATGACCAGTGACTCGTGTCATAACCTAGTACACGCACTGGTCTAGTTGTATATTCATACCACGTGGGCAAGAAAGATGTTCGCTGGGCATGTGTCGTGCAAAAGGAAGACTGACTAAGCATGAATGTCACTGCTTGGTCCATTTTCTTTCGCTGTTAATTAAAGTTTACAGTTTAGTGATGCAAAAACAGGCGAATAGGTCTACAATCCACTCGCAAAGTAGTGCCAAACTGAAGCACCCACTTCAGTCGCCATTGTCAACAGTGTCAACCGATGTGGGTGACCGGTCAGATCGGCCTCGTATCATTTCGGCCCTGCATTTTCTTTGATCGTTTTGGCCTCGCCCCATGAGTCAAATCGGCTTCGTTTCCGTCCAACTCGTCCTCGTTTCCGTCCAACTCGTCCTCGTCATAATAATATGCTTTTTTATTAAATATTTATGTGTGTATTTATCTCTGTCTGTCTCTATGCCTTTTTTTTCTCTCTCTCTCTGTCTCTGCTGTCTCTGTCTCTGTCTTTCTTTCTCTGTCTCCCTTTCTTTCTCTCTCTGTCTATGTCTCTCTGTCTCTCTCTTCGTCTTTCTCTCTGTGTCTTTCTGTGTCTCCGTCTCTCTTTTCGTCTTTCTCTGTGTGTCTCTGTCTCCCTCTTGTGTCAATTTCTTTCAGTTTGTCTCCGTCTCTTTCGTTCTCTCTCTCTCTCTCTCTCTCTCTCTCTCTCTCTCTCTCTCTCTCTCTCTCTCTCTCTCTCTCTCTCTCTCTCTCTCTCTCTCTCTCTCTCTCTCTCTCTCTCTCTCTCTCTCTCTCTCTCTCTCTCTCTCTCTGTGCAGGTCCTGATGGAATTTTAAATGAAATGTTAAAAAATGCGAATAACCTAGTCATAGATTTCCTTGTGAACATGTTTAACACACTTTTCCACTCTGGTAAATTCCCAACTCAGTGGTCAAAATCAATCATTATTCCTCTTCATAAAAAGGGAGACGTTAACAAAGCTGATAATTATCGTGGGGTGTCTTTATCCAGTGTACTAAGCAAGATTTACACCAGCATTTTAAATAAAAGACTTACTAAATGGGCTGAAAGAGAACAAAAAATATTAGAAGAACAGGCAGGCTTCAGAAGGGGATATTGTACTACTGATCATATTTTTACCTTATATAGTCTGGTTCAACGATATCTTTCAAAAAACTCAAAATTGTATGTGGCTTTTATTGATTTCCGCAAGGCCTTTGACTCTGTTAACAGAAACAAATTGTGGGAATGTCTTCGAAATTCAGGTGTAAATGGTAGGATGTATAAAGCTTTGAGAGGAATTTATGATTCTGTTCTAGCTTGCGTGCGTGATAAGTCCTTGTATTCACAATATTTTGAGTGCCCTAGAGGTGTCAAACAAGGGTGTGTATTAAGTCCTGAACTTTTTTCATTTTTCATTAATGAACTTGCAGTAGAGTTAATTAAACAAGGTCGTCATGGTATTCAGTTAATTCCCGGAGATATGGAATTGTTTTTAATGTTATTTGCAGACGATGTTATTTTACTGTCAGACACTGCCATTGGACTTCAAAATCAGCTTAACATATTAAAAACAGAAGCAGACAGATTGCAACTAGTTGTTAACCTAGAGAAAACCAATATAATTGTCTTCCGGAAGGGTGGGTATCTTGCTGCAAACGAAGTGTGGTGGTACGGAAATGATGAGATCAGTGTTACAAATAGATACAAATATTTAGGTATTATTTTCACTACAAAACTAAGCTTGACTCCATGCTGGTCAGAACTAGCCAAAAAGGGTAGAAAAGGGGTGATCGAAATCCTTCGTAGTTTGAGGAAGTTAAATTCATTTGATGTTAGTATATTTTGGAAGATGTTTGATACTAAAATAGAGCCAGTTTTAACGTACGGAGCTGAAGTGTGGGGACTTATTGAAAATAAACCATTAGAAAGTGTCCATACTTTTGCAATCAAGACTCTTAAGTGTTCCAGTACATTCCTCAAACAAAGTATGCTATGGCGAGTCAGGAAGATATCCATTGTTTATTCGTTCGTATGCTAAATGTATTAGATATTGGATTAAAGTAACAAAACTACCATTGACACGTATTTGCAAAAAAGCGTACCAAATGCTGTTAAGACAACACGAATTAGGTAAATATAACTGGGTATCAAGTGTTAAAAAAGTATTAACAGAAAATGGTTTTGGATTAGTTTGGATAACGCAGGGTGTAGGAAATGAAAAGGTTTTTCTGTATGAATTCAAACAACGTATGGTCGATTGCTTTAATCAAAACTGGCACGCTGCTATAACTGAAAAAGATAAATATAGTTGGTACCATTCTTTTAAGGACAGATTATATTCAGAAAAATATTTTGATGTACTAACAAATAAATGGTGTAGGGATGCCTTTATTAAATTTAGAACGAGAACTCTAGGCTTGTATTCTAACAAATTGTGGTTCACTCGTGATTTGTTTATTAATTCTGTTTGTCCTTTATGTTCTGATGGTTTTGAGGATGAATTGCACTTTTTATTTTCTTGTAAGGAATATAATAAGTAACGCAAAACATGTCTTATATTCACTAAATTCAATTTGCAGAGGTATAATTTTTGTAGGTTACTTGCCTCAGAGAATGAAAATGTCATAAAGTGTTATGCTTTGTTTTTAGCTAAAGCTACAAAGCTTAGAAAAGAGAAATTGGATTGTTGCATATAACTTTGTGCTGCATTACCCGACCTATCCTATTGGTATCTTACGTATTATTGTTGGTTGGTCAGTCTAACAGTTATGCTTTTGTGTAAATTTATTTTTCTCTAGTGTAATCTTTCTATGTATGTAAGATGTTTTATTTTATGTTTCTTAAAAACAAATCTTATGAACTGATTTAGTCGCCAGTTAGGCTTATATTATTCTTTAGTTCATGGTTTGTGCTTCCTTGGCATCGGAGCATTGTTTGCTAATGTCAATAAAATTCATTTTTCAATTTCAATTTCAATTTCAATTTCAATCTCTCTCTCTCTCTCTCTCTCTCTCTCTCTCTCTCTCTCTCTCTCTCTCTCTCTCTCTCTCTCTCTCTCTCTCTCTCTCTCTCTCTCTCTCTCTCTCTCGCTCTCTCTCTCTATATCTCTCTCTCTAACTTTCTCTCTGTGTGTTTCTGTCTCTGTCTCGTTTCTCTCTGCTGTTTGTGGCAAGATGCAACCAACACAAATGAACACACAGAGAGAGAAAAAAAAGAGCGACAAAGATTTGTATGTAAGTTTATTGGCATTTATTTGTTAAAATGGAAAAAGCAAGTCTTGTTCTTTGCATCTTTGTTCAATATCGTAACCGTCGATCGTATATCAGAACCGAACATCGTAAAACAGCTGAACAAAATGTCTATGATCCGCTGAGCCAATCATCGGCCGATTAGTTTTCGTTCCACGCCGTATCTGTAACCCGCCTACCTCTTCAATGTGATAAATGCTATCACTACGGATGGAGCTATGTGCCCGTTTTTCCTAGAAGACAAGTTGTAATATTATAGGATGAAAATGGGCTTGAGGCCGAGTTGACTTGCACCCGAGGACGAGTTGGCAAAAGGCCGACCTGGTAAAAGGCCGAGTTGACCGGCCCGGGCATTCCCGATGTGATTGGTTGAAACTTGAGGCAACCAACTTCCCGAAATGCAATTCCTTGATTATACGCATGCGCAGAAACCAATGTCGGCGAGAGAGTCGGAGCATTTCGACAAAGAGTTTGTTTGTAAAATTGTGATAGAAATCGTTTTCCATGGATCAAAAAAACAGAGACACTCCATCTAGATTCGTCATCAATCTTATTTTGCAGGCGATCGCACATGTGCGAAAAAGGAAAGCTCGCCCAGACTTGGAAGAAATCTGCCGACAGCTGAAACGAAGGCAAAACTGGAATCGCTCTGAAACAGAGCGATATCTTGAGGACCTCTTGGATGCAGGAATAATTATTCGCGTGGAATACAAAAACAATTTTTCCTATCGAGATCCCATGGATTTGCAGACGGGCCATGTTTCTGGACACATCAGCAACACCAATATACTGGTTGAAAAGCTTCAAACCGCAATCGACGATGTCATTAAAATGCATTGTTCTGAAACACATGATTTGTCGGGCGGCCGCGTTGACAGCGTTGACATTGGGGCATCGCTTGAAGAAATTGAAAGTTGGTTCGAATCAAGAAACGATCCATGCGTGCTTCGAGGAACTGCCTTGAAAGAAGTATTAAAAACCGAAGTTCAACGAAATCATTTGGCTAAAAAGAAGTTGGATAATACCGTAAAATACACGGTAGGCACCCGAGTTGTAGTGACGCCTCGTGAGCCACCACAGCCAGCAAATGTGCCCGACTCAACAAAACCAGATGAGAAAGTGGAACCTGAAATCAAATCAGAAACCAAGCCTGCTTCTGAACCTCTGTCTGACCGACAACGCCCACCGTCAAAACGCAAAGTGTGTATTTTTGTTTATTTCGCGTTTGTCTTAGATATTAAGATAAGGCCCATGCTTTTGTCTGCAACTAGTGCAAGTGCAAAAGCAATTAATTTTATTATGATGTGCATGTCCTGATTTATATGTAAATGCATTCATGACCATAGTGTAAGCAGTTGTAATATTCTGTCTGCATACCATTGTCAAAGTCAAATGAACACAAATCAAACTAAGTTTGTTAAACATAGTTCATGCTCTTGAAAATAAGAATGAATTAAAATATTTAAAGTGAAATCAGCTTACAAAGCTTAGTCTAGTTGACTACTGATCGAAGCTTTTGCATAGCATCTGTATTAAAATAAAAAGATGTGTGTGTTTGCATGTATGTGCACGTGCGTGTGTGTGTGTTGTGTGTTTTCCCATTGCAGAGAAGACTGAAATATAACGAGGAGCTGTACGAACTTCCACCGATAAAGAAGTCGCGCAAGGTACCCCAACCATCAGCTCAGTTTGAGTTTCAGAACCGGAGCAATGCAGCCGATTCCAACGCAGCAGCCACCCCAGAGGAGAAGGAAAAGGGCGGTGAGGAGCTGCCTCCCGTGGCCCCAGAGTATCGCCTGGCGGCCATGTTTCGCCAGTGCAACGAGCAGCACCAGGCTGAGAACCCCAGCCGCCACGCCGGCCAGGAGAATGAGATGCTGGAGTGCTGCGGGTGTAAAATGAAAGGTCTGTATGGCACTTCTCTTGCCGCCATTCTTTCTTGTCCTTTCTCTTTACACTTAAAAAGTTGGCAGTCCTGATAAAGTGATAGGTTGATATACATTAATACATACCTTTCCTGCTTCCTCATATCTGTCTCATGCATGTCCTCAGGGCTCCCAATCGTCCTGCAAAACAAGGGGTCCCAGGGATTCCTTCACTTACAGTATAGAGGGTCCTAGAGGCGGGATAGAGGGTCCCAGTAGCATTGCAAATGCTAAAAAGAATTTTTTTAGTGCATCCCTGGGACCCCCTGCACATTCTTTTAGAGGGCCGTTTAGAATGTTAGTGCTTCATAGACCCCCAAATGTTTCAGAATCATTAACTCTCTGTGTTCCCCATGCTTCCAAATTTGTAAGGGTCATCATGACCCTTTGCCCTCAAATTTTAAGGGTCATTTGAAAAATTTTGAAGGTCAAAATAAAAGCCATAATAAATGGACAATATGCTCTCAAATAAAGACATGAAGCCAGTCAAATTCTTCACACCAACTTGACTTGAATTTGCGAGTTACTTTCTTCTTTTCATCACTACTGACAGTTGAAGTAGAACTTGAAGGAACTGGTTCGAGGGTTTTTGTCACCTCACTTAAAACTTCAGAATCTTTGGAAGAACTTCGCGTCGAAGTTTTCGCAATCCATCGAAGCAGCGCTATTTTTTTGCTTCCAAGAAACGCACGGGCTAGGCTTGGCAGCAGTGCACGTGCGACCAGCATGGGTGGCGAGAAACAAAGGGAAATTACTCTGTGGTTCATGATAGTTTTTGTCGTCTGCTTCAAGCATGGTATAGTAGTGAAAGAATAGGCCCAGTATATTTTGTTGATCATTTCCCGCAAGCCGAAATGGCTTCGACATTCTGATCACGGCGAACACGTTTGAGGAAGCAATCGGCTGAGAGAAAAACTGTACGTCACAATAACATATTGACTGAAAAATGTATACGTCAAACTTGAAACTTTGTACGTAATTTACGTACAGATCTGCGTAATCAGGAACACTGGCTCTTTTCTCCTCTCCTCTCGAAACTAGTAGAATACTTTAAAAAATAGTGAAATCATTATGGAAGTTAGATTATGGTGACAGGTTATATGTTTAACTAATATTGATAGTAATAATAATAGCAACTAAACTTACACTTTCTAAAATACTGGCAACTATGTCACTCAGTATCTGGGGATTTGATTAATGTTTATACAATATTTCAGTTCTGACCCTGCTAACATTAACAAACATTAGTTTGAACAACTGTCTACCAACTCAAAAACTTGTTTAATACTAACAATGAATAAAAAATACTAACTCTGTACACATCATAACTAACATTAGAACTTAATAAAAGCAGTTTATTTTGTAACACTAACAGAGTCACTTATAAATACTGTCACAGAAGAGAAAGATTTGGGTGTTACCTTTGATAACAAATTATCATTTGATCCTCATATACAGAGAGTGGTGGGCAAGGCAAACCAGATGTTAGGAATTAATAATAATAATAAACGGATATTTATATAGCGCTTTTTATCGAGCACAAAGCGCTTTACAATCAGTATTGCAACACACACGCAAAACAGACGCACACGCACGTACGTGCACGCACGAGCGTGAACGCGTTCTTGCACACAGACATACCCACACACATTTCATCAAACACACAGAAAACACATTCTCACTGAAACGCACACAAACTTACTCAAGCATACACTTGTGCAAACACGCGCACACGCACGCACACACATACACACACGCGCACTCACATACACAAAGCACTCACGTGTACTCACACTCACAGACACATACTCACACACACTCCTCTCCCCCCCCCCCCCCCCCTCTAGTGAACACAATATCTCCTGCGCACGCATACACTCATGCACATGCAAGCAGATATACCGGGCCACACAGAACACACACAACACACTCACACACACACACACCTGCTTGGAAGTGCGGCCGTGGGCGCACGCACACTCACATTCGCGCACACGCTCACAAATTACATACATACACATACACATACACACACACAAATTACATACATACGGACATACATCGTGCACGCACACGCACACGCACGCACGCACACACACACACACACACACACACACATCGCACAATCACACACACACACGCACGCACACGTGCACATGGAGATGGGGGTGTTATTGGAAAGACTGCCGGAACAGATGGGTTTTCAGGTTTGTTTTGAACGATGCTAAAGATTGGACAGCAGAAGGCAATGAATTCCAGAGTTTGACTGCTGATGATGTAAAAGCTCTACCACCGTGCCTATCACGTTTAAATTTTGGTATTCGAAAGATCCTATTGTCATTTGCTGAGCGGAGAGATCGAGATGGAACGTAAATTTCAAGAAGCTCAGAGAGATATTGCGGTGCTGTTCCTGATATGATCTGATAGCAGAGACAGGCAGCTTTGTAGTTTATTCTTTGTTGAACGGGTAGCCAATGTAACTCTTTAAGTAGAGGTGATGTGTGTTGAAGACGCTTGGCTTTGAAGACCATTCTAGCAGCAGAGTTTTGAAGTTGTTGTAAGGGTTTGAGAAGCGCCTGTGGGCAACCAAGTAGAAGGGAGTTGCAGTAATCTAATCTAGACAAAATGTATGAACTGACTAGCATTTTGGTTGCCTCGGTCGTGAGAAAGGGGCGTATAGAGCTGATTCGCCTGAGTTCGATGTATGCAGCCTGGCAGATCTTAGTGATATGATGTTGCATGGAAAGTTCTTCATCCAAGAAAGCACCAAGGTTGCGAATATGTTCAGAAAAATGGATGTTGGAATCTCCAAGGGCAATGGTGGAGGGCAGAGAGCTAGAGTCAACAGATGGGGGAAGCACTCTAAGTGCTTCAGTCTTGTCATCGTTTAGCTTAAGCTTATTGTTTGACATCCATGTTTTCACTTCAGTGACACAGTCTTGAAGAGTGTGAATAAGCTGGTCGTGAGCTAGCGGTGAAGCATGATGATTGAGTTGAGTATCATCGGCATACATTTCATGACGGACAGAGTGTTTCGCTATGAGGAGAAGTTTCACTTATCTTGATAAAGACACTTTTCTAAAACTATATAAATCTTTTGTAAGGCCACATCTGGAATATGCTAATGCTATATGGTGTCCTTTTTTGAAAAGGCAGTCTAATTAGTAATCAAATAGAAAAAGTTCAAAGACGGGCCACAAAACTGCTAAAAGAATGTAAAAACATGTCATATATTGAAAGGCTAAGACACCTAAACTTGCACTCTCTTGAGGGTAGGAGGCTGAGAGACAGCCTTATAGTTAAGTTATACAAACTTATAAGATCTTCCATGGTATTGATGACATCAATTTTGAAACTTTCTTTTCTGTTCCACAATTTAACATCACGAGAAAGTCAGAAGGCAAAATCTTTATTAGATATTGTCAAAGTAATAGAAGAAATTTTTTTTTTTCTTATAGAGTTGCTGTTCGTTGGAATGAACTAAGTACTAACATTAAGTTTGCAACTAATATTAACACCTTTAAAAATCTTCTGGATTCCAGTCAGAAATTTCAGAGTCTTTTTAATGATTTTGACTGATTGTCCTTCAAAAACTTGCTCAGACCCAAAATAATTTTTGCAACGTCATTGCCAAAGAGGGGACGCTATATAGGCCGCGAGGCCTAGGCTTAAGAGCCTGTCCCTACTACTACTACTACTAAATACTGGAACACTCTCTCTCTCTCTCTCTCTCTCTCTCTCTCTCTCTCTCTCTCTCTCTCTCTCTCTCTCTCTCTCTCTCTCTCTCTCTCTCTCTCTCTCTCTCTCTCTCTCTCTCTCTCTCTCTCTCTCTCTCTCTCTCACAGCAGATATAAACTCTGCACCCTGCACCTAACCTTAATCAGTTCAAAATCCTCTGTCAACAAAGACCCAAAGTTTGAACAATTAAAATGTCAGTTTGATGAACATAACCAAAAAATGTGCCACCGTCGTGACTGCTATTACCAACCATCAAATAAAGATCAAGAGAAATAATCAGAAAGGACATACCGGGAGGCCACGAGGCCTAGTTCATTAGTTGTCATATAATTATTCTCTGAACTGACGTACCCACTTTTAAAAAGTTTCACTCTCAAGTAACAGCAAAGATAATCAATAAGAAGTGAACACATTTCAAATATTTACAAGCAACAAAGTCAGTGAATAGCATTCTCAAAGTTAACAAAACTGAGATCAAGATTTCATTTCCTGCTAGTGAACAGTTTAATCATACTACAATCTTATAGTTATATTCTTTGTTCTTGCAGTTTTTGTTATTCTGCTGAAGTCATCTCTGATTTTAACTGTGGAATATTTACTTTAACTTTAAGAAAGATGGCTCATAGTATGAGTATTTTGGAAGGTCTTATAAGGGAGGTTCCACTGTATGAGTCATACAGTGGAACCTCCCTTATAAGACCTTCCAAAAACAGTCATCCAAAATGAGGTCTTATAAGGGAGGGGTCTTATAAAGGAGGCAATTTTAATACTTACAAAGAAGGGCAATGTCTCAGAGAAGTGGGTCTTATATGGGAGGGAGTCTATAATGGGAGGTCTTATAAGGGAGGTTCCACTGTAGTGCAATAAGTGCTAATTGGTGTAGGTTGTTTTATGTTTAGTACTATTTATTCATTTTTAAGCTGGAGTATAAGACCCCTCCCTTATGAGACCTCATTGTGGATGATTTTGGAAGGTCTTATAAGGGAGCTTCCACTGTATGAGCCATCTTTCTTAAAGTTAAAGTAAATATATGGTAACTGTATATGGCATCCTAACCTAAAAAGACAATCAATAATAATTGAAAAAGTTCAGAGAAGAGCCACAAAATTAGTTAAAGCATGTAAAAATATGTCTTACGAGGAACGTTTAAATTTTCTGAAATTACCATCTTTGAAGGGAAGAAGACTTAGAGTGGACCTTATTCAAACCTATAAAATTGTACATAATCTCTTGATGATATAAATTTCAATGACTTTTTCATAAAATGCACAGTAGACAAAACAAGAAATAGTGATGGTAAATTGTTTCTTAACAGATCTAATACTAACACCCGCAAAAACTTTTTTACTAACCGTGTTGTTCATATGTGGAATGATCTACCAATTAACATAATGAATGCACCTAGCATTAATGAATTCAAAAATCTTTTGGACGAAAACCCAAATTTGATAACAAAATTTAAATGTTTTGATGAATAAAAAAAAATATATATCTTAGTTTGAATGTTCACTGTGGACATTCTTTGCAGGCCGATATGCAGACTGAAGAGTCTTTCTCAGAGACGAAACAGCTGTCTTTGCATAGGCATTGTCTATCTCCCCCCATTGGGAGAAAAAGTAAATCAGCACATTATTTTCTTTTATTCTTTTCAGAACACAGAACAAATCGCAAAGTTAAAATTAAATTTATTCAGTTTCTTTCTTAGGTTCACAAACTTATGCATTGGACACAAACAAAGTTTTATTAAAGCAAACTATATATATAAGAGGAAAGTTTAATGGTGTGGTTGTTTTTTCTTCTTCAATTCTTGTACGTTTATATAATATATATATATAAAAAAGCCATTCTCTTAGAAGATTTATCTTTTTATTAGTTTATTGATTTAAGAGACGCAAACCACTAAATAAATTCTGACAAGTCAAATTCATCGAGAAGGGGCGTAATAAGGGCCGAGAGGCCTATGCATAGCCCTACATCACCTACCTAAAAGAGGATTGAAACATTGCATTTGATTATTGATACGGGTAATTCAACTGATCATTACTTCACAGCCAGATTTCTCCTAGATAGCAGACTTGTCTAGTTGTGTAAAGTTCTGTAAGTGTCTGGTCCCCAGATGCGCAGCGCGTGGCAGGGACCCAAAGCCTCATTCATCATGTAACTGTAATGTAAGTTCTTAAATTATTTGCTGAAAATGCAGAGCTTGTAATAACTTGAGCTCTTGTCTTTTAATATTGCAATTCACCTTTATAGTCGCATTTGTGAACGATAATTATTAACTAAAGTGATTATTTTTTGCCTTGCAGCACATCCAGACTGTTTGAACTACTCCACTCAACTGTTGTCCAAAATCGACCGCGTCACCTGGCGATGTGTCACCTGCAAGAAATGTGCATGCTGCGGCCTGTTGCTGAGGACGGTAAGATATGCTTGTTCCCTCCCTGTGCTTTGTTCTTTTTTTTGCTTTGAATGTGCTCATGTGTTAAATGTCTCACATGCATACATGTGCTGGCAATCATTGTGTGTGTCTGTCAGGCATGGTAATTTTCAGAGATTTCTCTGAATTGCTGGTACCCACGTGTCGTCATATCCGGCCACAAGGAGCGCCATATTATGGGAGACCGCCATCTTAGTCCTTACCTTTTTTGGAAAAATGCCAGATCGATGCTGCGTATTTGGCTGTTCCAATTCGAAACTTATCTAAACTGTATTTATAACATCTGGATGTTTTCTTTACACATTTAGATAACATTTTCACTTTGTTTACACACAAATAAGGACTAAGATGGCGACACTTCCGTTGGAATGGTCGAGATGCGCACGCAGGTGGGTTGGAGCCATTCAGAAAAAAATGAATGCAGAAAATCAAGTGTCAGAAGACCTTTTAAACTTGAGGAGATGCCATTTCCCCAAGTTTGAACAGCTTTATGAGTTCATCTTCAAGAGCAGTTGCGTCCTGTTCACCGTAAAGGGCTTTTAATCCATTGCTTATATTAAGACTAAGAGACAACTGAAAGTCTCACATTCTTCCAGCCGTTTCACACATTCTTCCTGAAAGTCTATAATATTTTCAGAGAAAAATACTTTTCTTCCATTACCATGCCTGAGTCTGTGTCAATTTATTTGTTTAACTGACACAATGCGGTTTACAGCTGTTTCAAATTTGTACACAGTACAGCCATTTTTGTTGTTGTTGTACTTGTTCAAGTCACACATATCACATCACATATCACATCACATAAGGCTATAGGCTATAAGCCTTTTGCCCTCATTAGTGGTAATTTTTTTTGCATCAAATATCAATTGTTTTTTTAATATTTTATTTGCCCGTGGATTTATTTTGGCTTGAGTGTATTCTAACACTTAGCTTTATTTTTCATATACATCCAAATTGGTAGAAAAAGTATATTTTAATAATTCTTTGTCAATACGATTTTTAAATGCATTTACTGAAGGTGCATTGACGGTATCAAATGATAAATTGTTCCATAAATTTGTTATTCTATTAGTAAAGAATGAATGAAACTGTCTGGTGTTGGTTAGTGTTTGGGTTAGTTTAAAATTGTGTCCCCGAGTAGTAATAGTCGTAGTATTATGACTAGATAAGTGGAAAAGAGGTGCAGTAGTTGAGGAATCATACAAACCATGCAAAATTTTATAAACCACTATCATGTCTCCTCGCACCCTTCTATATTCCAAGCTTGGTAGATTTAGCCATTTTAGGCGTTCTTCATAATTAAGGTCATGGGTACCAATTATACATCCCTTTTCAGATACCTTCTCAGTAACCTTGGCTATTTTGTTGTTGTTTGCCTTTCCTTCTTGTTTGTCTTAAAAAGCACTGCCCAGGCTGATAATGATTGTTTTTAATCAAATTTAAAATTAAAAAAATACTGGAATATGGTTTAACATGGATAAAACCACATGGCAGGAAAAGCAAGAATCCTGTGAAATTGGCTTTGTTATTTTTCAGGAAATACTGAATTTGCAATACTTTATTGAAGAATAATTGTACTGGAATGTATCCTGATCTCTTCTCGGCCTTTTGGCTAAGACAGTGATTCAGGAACATAATTTTTTGTTTATACCATGGTTTGTTTGTTCAGCCCGTCGTACATGGCGAAAGCCGATACGCGACGTTAAACTGAACTTCCATCCATGAGGAAAAAATTGTTTTATTATTCTTTGTTTTTTTTAAAAAGAAAACTTTCTCTAAATGCTCTGATTTTATAATTTATTACAGTAGTAAAAGTGTACACAAAAAAACTTCAGGTTTGGGGGCTTTGTGACCCTAGACCCTACCAAAAAGCCTGCCTAAACCCAGGCCTTCCTTTTGTCCAGGTTTCACCCTTGCAGTTATTAATAATTACTAGCGCAACGCCAAGTACTGGTAACGCCTTGTAACGGTAACGCCTAGTAACGGTAACGCCAAGTACTGGTAATGCTGAGTACAGCAAATTTGAAGCGATTCGGTTAAGAAACGGCGGAGTTATAAGGCCCCGTTTCCAGTTGGCGCTGCTCTGAGAGTGACGCGCTCTCCCGATTCTCTTAATATTTGCCACCAGGCTTCGCCCCTGCCATAGCAAGCCTGACAGCAAATTGGAAGCGAATCGGTTAAGAAACGGCGGAGTTATTCGTGAAAAGGTGAAGCGGCGTATAGCGCGCGCGTTTCTGAACCGATTCGCTTCCGGTTTGGCACACCGAGAGTCACCGTCCCCGGTCATGTACCTGCCAAATTGAAAGGCAATCGGCCCAGAAACGCCGGAGATACAGGCGCCGAGAGGCCGGCGGATGCGTGTTTCACGCATTTGCGAAACCGCGCAAATGATACGGCCGCCTCGGTTGCCGTTGCCATCGCCCCGTTAGGGCTCACAGCAAATTTGAAGCGATTCGGTCGAAAAACGGCGGAGTTATAAGGCCTGTTTCGTGTTTCAGACACACAGACACACACACACACACACACACACGGACGGACACTTGGCTTTTTACTATATGATGATGTACTCGTGTGTCTTTTGTATTTGAAGAAAATGATAACATTGGTCATTCCTTCAGTGATGCCCATGGTATGATGTTTTGTGTTTTAACCCTTTCACCGCCAATGTCACATTTTAGCACCACAATGGTTTAACACCCATGTCACTAAAAGGCTTCGAATCAGGGCCTGTTATTCGAAGACCCTATCTTCTTAATTTGGGGAAGTTAAGGATAGGCTTAATGTCATACATGTCACAGAGGAATTCCCAATGCAGTGGAACCTCACTTATAAGATCTCCCATTATAAGACCTACTTCTCTGAGACATTGCCCTTCTTTGTAAGTATTAAAATTCCCTCTCTCTCCTATATAAAACCTCATTTTGGATGATTTTTTAAGGTCTTATAAGGGAGGTTCCATTGTATTGCATATTTTTTGTTCTCTACCCAGTTGGTTGATGGTATTTTTGTGGTTAAAAAATGGTTGGCTGCGAAAGGGTTAATGTGTTAGCTTAGTGAAGGAATTAGCATCAACAGGCGCTAATCTGGTGTGGTTTTCAGCCCTCCCCCCTGACGTGCTGCGGTTGTGACCTTGCCTACCACAAATCCTGTCACAGACCTGTGGTGCGCAAAAAGCCGAAAGGTTTGTAGGGTCCTTTTTTATAATAATGAAAATAATAAATGGATATTTATGTAGCGTTTTTTTATCGTCACAAAGTGCTTTACAGTCAGCATTAAAAATATTTTAAAAACACACGCATACACGCGCGCAAGTGAATGCATGCATGCAAATGAACAAACACACACAGACCCACATACATTTCATCAAACGCACAGATGCTCTTACACATACACACTTGTACACACACACGCATTCTCTCTCACTCTCTATCTCTCTCTCTCTCTCTCTCTGAACATAATTTTTCCTGCGCACACATAGGCCTACACTTACACGCATACAAGCACACATACACACACAACAAACATACTCGCACACACATGCTTGGATGCGTGGCGTCATCATCAAGTACAGTCTGTAATAAGTGCTACTCCTCTCTAAGTCTAAGCAATCTGTCATCTCTTTCTCAAATTCAAAACAATATGCACACACTCTCTCTCTCTCTCTCTCTCTCTCTCTCTCTCTCTCTCTCTCTCTCTCTCTCTCTCTCTGAACATAATTTTTCCTGCGCACACATAGGCCTACACTTACACGCATACAAGCACACATACACACACAACAAACATACTTGTACACACATGCTTGGATGCGTGGCGTCATCATCAAGTACAGTCTGTAATAAGTGCTACTCCTCTCTAAGTCTAAGCAATCTGTCGTCTCTTTCTCAAATTCAAAACAATATGAAAACAGGAGCATCGCATAGAACAGTGAAGAAATTAATTTGGAAATTAAGCCAAAGAATTGTATTTTTAGAAAATTATGAAGTATGAGCACCTACAAAAAAATAATTGAAATTTTATGTGAGAGGTCCAGAGACTGCAGTCAACCCACTACCTAGTTCCAAATTATTTTACCCTGCAGACCAAAAAGGCTATAGAACGCTTACTATTTGCTGCTCAGATTGAAACGAATGACATATTCAGACCTGTTTACTCTACTCTTTTTGAGTAGTATTCTACTCAATTTGGACATCTACTATTCAAAATTGAAAAAAAAGCTCTAATTACTCATTTTCAGTGAACATTGTTTGATGGTTTAATGAATAAAACTACACATTTTGAGCCAAAACTACTCATTTCAGCTATCCAGACTACTCAAGACTTGCGTAGGGAGTAAACAGGTCTGCAGATTTTAATTCCGTTGTTTTGACAGTCATTTTTGTGTGAGAGTCGGGCTTTGCTAAGATGCCGTATTTTTCTGACTACATGTATAAAGCGCGCTTTATTATAAGTAAGGCGCACCCGCAAAAAATTGGCAAAAAATTCAGATTTTGTTATAATGCTTTCTTACCATATTACTTGTCACTCTAGTATAAGGCGCAGAAATCTCAGTATAGGAAAAAATATGACCTTTTAGTTTTACCATATTTTACAGACTATTATTATTATTATTATAAGGCAATACTTTTCCCCCAGACTGAAACCCCTGCGCCTTAAAATGTGACTAATAATATAATAAGAAACTGTCATAATAAAATCTGAATAGAGTTTCAAATTTGGGGGTGTGCGCCTTATAATAATGTGCGTCTTATAGTCTGTTAAATACGATAGTCTGTAAAATTTGGTTGTGTTTGTTATTTCAGAGGGATGGCTGTGCATGAAATGCACCCAGACAGAGGAGGAGGCTGAACCGGTAGAACAGTCAGTGGACGTGCCTGAAGCTCAGCCGTCGGATTCACCATCCCCAGCGCCCTCTGCTGGCAGTTCCAGTTTGTGCACTGATGAAGCCAGAGAGGAGCCAGCGCCAGAACAGGGCGAGGTGGAAAAAGAATCGGCCAAAGTGGAAGAGGACAGTCAGGATTCCATTCTCGCAGTCCAGCCACCTGTGGCCAATAAGTCTGGGGGTAACCATATTTTTTCCTCACTAATGTATATACCATGGAAAACATTCTGTAACAATTTTGTACCATTATTAATCTTGGATGCTGCTGTGTAACTTAGAGCCAGCGCGGTACTGTAGAAGCAAGCAGTAGGCTAAAAATGTCAGTTTCTGCTTGGCGCTCGCAGTGAAAGCATCCTTTTTGAAATGAACAAGGAGGGGAAAAACTAAACTGGTGCAGGCAAAAGCCTGCAGCTAGGAGAGCCGCTGGCTTGTTTCTCTCTCTCTCTCTCTCCCACTCACAACTGACTACCCGATTCCTGGGATGTATAGCCCAGTTGTGCCTTTAAAGGCACAATAGGGGTTGTTGGTGTGAGAAAGAGAGAGAAGCAAGCCAGCGTTGCTTCTGGCTGCAAACTTTCACTTGCATTCATGAAGATTAATTTTAGAAACCCTATCCTTCTCCCTAGTTTGAAAAATGGAATGTTTCCCTCGCAACGACAAGCAGAAACTGCCATTATTTAGCGTGGCTGCTTGCTTATATAGTCCTGGGCTGGCTTTAAATTTAAATGTTGGATGCCGCTGCGTAATTTAGATTTAAAAAACCTAAGCCAGCATTGTTCATTGGCACTTCTATTCTGCACTACTAATCAATGCTAACATTCTGCATTTTACTATATTTAGCAGAATTTTCTAAAATGTTCTTCTGCATTTCTAAAATTTCTGTTTCAAGACAATGCAATATTGTTTTCTTTAATTTAAAACTCTGAAATGAAAACATGTTCACATGCTCGGGACAGGATTTTTGTTTTTATATTGAACATTGCATGCCTTGTTTAAAAAGTAGTGGAAGAATAAAGACATAATAAATGTTTAGGTTTAACCCTTTCACCGCCAAAGTCGCATTTTAGCACCACAGTAGTTTAACACGGTAAGTTATAGACGGATACACATTCTTAGAATGGATTACTTAGGAGAAAGAAGAAAGAATAATGTTTGTCACTTTAATGACGTTGATTTATTAATTAAGGTGATTTTTTTTCAAATTGAATTTTGTTATAAAATGGTTAAATAGCATTTGTGATTTGTGTTGCAGCGAAAGTCACAGCCTTTCCTCCTACTCCTCGCGATTCTCCTTCGTTGGACGATGACTGTGCGGTTGACTATAGGTGAGATTCTTCTTTTTTATCTGTATTATTCCAGCAGTTGTGTCAATCACCGCATGGTGAATTCTTCGTCACTTGCTATTCTTGGCTTTGCTCAGTTTTGTTTAGAATACCTTGGATTACTCTAAGCAAAAATTGAGACCTATTACAGGTAAATTTAAAGGAAAAACAACAACAATACCATTTATCTTTAATGCATGGTGGAAAGAAGTCTTACTACAAGCAGAAAAAATTGACCTAAATGCGTAACTTTGTTGACAAAAACATTTACCTTTGTCTGTCATTTTCGAAACAATTTAAATGTCAACTTGTTTTAGTTAGTCTCTGATTTGTCCATTTTTAAACTTTATTGTATTTTATTTTCCCACTTGCTATTTGAACTGTAAACTGACTGAAAGCCATGGAGTAGCCATGCTGCAAAGATATCTCTGCACAGATAAATGAAAAGCACTAGAATATTTTCAAGAATTGATGGGCGAAGGGAGGCAACTTTGTCACAGTGGGTATCAATGAGGAAATTATAGTACCTTGCATATGCGCTCATCTATCAGACTAAAAAATGAATGTTCCTCAACTGTTCAGTGACTGTCACATTTCGTCTGAGCTTTTGTAACTGATTATTATAATTATATTGTTTGTTTGTTAACTTTAGATTTTTTTTTTAAACGTAACTCTTAATCTTAGCCCCTTGAGTGCCACATAATGTATCACGTACTGACCTGATAACATCACTGATGACGTCATCAGATGAAGAGGAATAACTCTGATATGCTGGCTTTTGCTAGAACACAGTCAAGAGAGTTACATCCCCAGACCATTTTGCCAGATTGGCTCTATCAGTTGTCTTTCTCATGGCATGGTTTGCACAATGGATTTTTCATTAATTTTCTCTGGCAGTCAAGGGGTTAGTTGTCATTTCTTCTTCTTTGCGACCACTCAGACTGTCTCTGTCATATGAGCATAGAAGCATCATACTACCGTTAAGAAATAGTTAGGCCCAGAATGTCCGTCTTCAGCTGGACGAAACCTTTAGGCCCAGAATGTCCGTCTTCAGCTGGACAAAACCTTTAGGCCCAGAATGTCCGTCTTCAGCTGGACAGAACCTTTAGGCCCAGAATGTCCGTCTTCAGCTGGACAGAACCTTTAGGCCCAGAATGTCCGTCTTCAGCTGGACAGAACCTTTAGGCCCAGAATGTCCGTCTTCAGCTGGACAGAACCTTTAGGCCCAGAATGTCCATCTTCAGCTGGACAGAACCTTTAGGCCCACAATGTCCGTCTTCAGCTGGACAGAACCTTTAGGCCCAGAATGTCCGTCTTCAGCTGGACAGAACCTTTAGGCCCAGAATGTCCGTCTTCAGCTGGACAAAACCTTTAGGCCCACAATGTCCGTCTTCAGCTGGACAGAACCTTTAGGCCCAGAATGTCCGTCTTCAGCTGGACAGAACCTTTAGGCCCAGAATGTTCGTCTTCAGCTGGACAAAACCTTTAGGCCCAGAATGTCCATCTTCAGCTGGACAGAACCTTTAGGCCCACAATGTCCATCTTCAGCTGGACGAAACCTTTAGGCCCAGAATGTCCGTCTTCAGCTGGACGAAACCTTTAGGCCCACAATGTCCATCTTCAGCTGGACGAAACCTTTAGGCCCACAATGTCCGTCTTCAGCTGGACAAAATCTTTGTTAGATTTTCTAGAACAAAGGCAGGACAATGGACTAGTAGGGCAGAAAGATTAGTAGATCACAGTACCGTATTTTGCGGACTATAACTTATAAGGCGATAGTTTTTTCCCTAGACTGAGACCCCTGCGCCTTATGATGTGACTGATAATATAGTAAGACACTATGATAACAACATCTGATTTTTGTGTAAAATGGGGGGGCGGGTGCGTCTTGCCCATAAAATACGGTAAGCTAAGGGAAAAGGCAGAGTCAAAGAGAGTGACAAATTTAGACAAAATGACATTTAATGACAAGCACAAAACTGCCGGGTGGGGGACCTATTTGTAGGAAAGACTCCCCGGTGTCGCCTTGATACTTAAAAAACATCTGGACTTTCCTGGTAGTGCAGTACCTCCAGGATGGTCCCACCATCTTTATATCTATCAATGTCCCACATGTGCTTGTTCCAGGCCGGAGGACATTAACCCTATCACCGCCAATGTCGCATTTTTGCACCACAATGGTTTAACACCCATGTCACTAAAAAGCATCAAATCAGGGCCTGTTATCTGAACACCTTATTTTCTTAATTTTGTGAGGTAAGGATAGGCCTAATATTATACATGTCACAGAGGAATTCCTAATGTTGTAGAATTTTTTTTCTCTACCCAGGTAAGTTTAATGGTATTTTTTGGCTAAAAAAACTTTTTACCCTCCCAGTTTTGCCGGAATTATCCTGGGAATTTGCAAAAATTCTGGTTAAAATAATAAATTCCGGGTGAACGATGAAAATCCCGGGATTTCGAAAAAACGTCTATTATTTGTTTCCGTTTGTATGAAAAGACGCAAGGGTTGACCGAAATCTTGGAGTTCTGAGACACGATTTTTCATTGGTCCGTGGACCCCCCTCAACCAATGATAGTATGTCTTGTTGGCAGAGATTGTAGTTTTGCGCCAAACATGTCGTCGGGCAAGTCAACAGCAGGCAGCAAGCGCCAGAAATCTTCAACAAACGACAGCAGTGATAGGGTGAAACGGCCAAAAGTGAAGCAGAAGTTTTCTCAAAAGTATTTGAAGGTGCCAGGAATAACAAGTTCGTGTTTGGGAGACGAGCATGCACACTGCAAGTACGGCAACGTGGACTTCAAAATTTCGCATGGCGGCATAAGTGACATCACTGAACATGTCAACACGAAGAAGCATGGTAATTTCGCGACTCACAGTGCGCTCACAAGATACCTTTTAAATCAGTGTTTTATCGCGGGTCGTCTACCGATGTGAATTCTTTCTTTTTTTCTCAAATTCCGGGTTGTTCATTATACGGGTAAACAGGTCTGCTGGCGGCGAAAGGGTTAAACAGACTTTTTCTTCCCCGGTATCCCAACAGGGGTGCTCAAAGGTGACCGGTTTTGCTGTTTCTCTCCACAGCTCTGGCATGAGGCGTGCACTGGACGACCGCCCGCTGTACGACCCGCAGCAGGTGATGAGGCTGAGCCGCTTCGACGGGCGGCGCTTCCCGGACCCCTCCCTGTGGACCGTGGAGGAGCTGTACACCTACGTCAAGAACATAGACGAGGGCGGCGCCTTTGAGGAAGGGGCCGAGGCCCTGCGCAAACAGGTGACTGAGCAAATATTAAATAGTGAGGGAGGAAAATCCCCCGTGGGGAAACCGGGGGATCTTTCGTACAAATAGTTCCCCCACCTTCTGGAAGTTCTGTGCTTGTAACTTCCTCTAATCCATCACTCTCTTTGACTCTGCCTTTTCCCTTTGCTTACTGTCATCTCTGCTATCTTTCTATCTTACTGGTCCATTCTCCTGCCTTTTTTCTATGAATTCTTACAATGATTTCTTCAGCCGAAGTCGGACATGCTGGGCCTAACTATTTCTTAGTTAGGCGCATAACGTCAGCATGACGCATCTACGCTGATATGACAGGAAACTGTCTGAGCGAACGAAGAAGAAGAAGAAGAGGGAGGAAATAGGATTTTACGCCCTCTGCGGTCTTTCGACCATGTGGGGCATTTTTAAATACAAAGATTGTGGGAACAATACTGGACGCAATGCCCGGAGGCAGTGCAACACCAGTAAAGTCCCGATTTTATTTTCAATGCAGATATGTGTAGCAGTAACCACGCCTCGGTTAAACCTCATCGGCTATGGTACCGCCACAGAGTTAGTTGTGATATGAAATAGTGAGGCTAAGAGAGAGGATATTATAGTGAAATGAATAAGGGGAAGGAACTTCTCGTAAATTAACTCCCTTTTTTTAACCAAAGTTATTTATGGCACCGATTCGCCTAGCAAAGTGAAAGTAGTTGCCACAACAATACAGACCCAAGTTCATCCTTAAAAATGAATGACCCAGACCTGTTTATTATGACAACCACCCACACAGTACACAACAGTGGTGGCGAGTTGACTGAGCAAAGTTTTATTTCGTTTCGGATCTTTACTGCGCTAGTCATTGTGCGGGGGATCAAGTCAGTCAAAGTCAAAAATACTTTATTATCATGTTAGGTGAAATTACAGTGTGCAAGCACAATACAAGCAAAGAAACACATTTGCATGCATTAAAAATGGAAACAAAACTAAGGAAAAATGGACAACAAATTATGCTTCGCAAGAAGTTGGACATGGGGTCGGTACAAGCGACTATCAAAACTATAAGAACTGCCCTCTTTCCCACCATTTCTATTTATTCACCCCAAGCTTTCACATGTTTTGGGATAAAGACCTTTCTCAACAGGATGTCTCTAAAGTTGGTTTTTATTTTGTTATTTTTAAGTGCTAGAGGGGGTTGGGGTTTTTTTGGGGGGAGATCAGTGATGTACCGAGGGTCGAAAAGTGATAGGTCAAACTGGCCTGGGATAAGAGAAATCAATAGGACAATGTCCTGGGGGTCGTTTCACAAGGGCTAGCGTTGCGTAGCGTGAGCGCAAATCGACAAAAACGGTGCTAACAAACGCCTCTTTTGCCAACGTTTGCCGCAAACGTTTTGTGGCGACTCCCAATGGTATCTCTCGCCGAACTATCACATGACTTGCATGGGGTGTACATTTCTTGTTGTTTTGATTGGTCCATTAAAGTTTGGTTAAAATAATACTTTTTTTTTTACCAATCAGACAAGAGCTTGTAATATTTTTCCGCAAACGTTTTATAAAGTGTTTCTTAGACCCCTTTTGGCGTAACAGTTATGCGCGCGGTGACTGTCGTCTAGAGAAACTCGACCCTGGCTCTTGCAAAAATCAATAGGATAAAGCGTGCCGGTGTTAAAAAAATAATCAGACATTATTTTGTCATGACAGGGGAGAGCACAATAGGATATTTTCAATTATAATAGGTCAATGGCCTTTGACCGAGGCTTCGGGACATCACTGGCGAGAGTGGGAGTGGGGTGGAGAGTGATTATACAAAAAAGGCACTGTTGAATGGGTGCTATTTTTGTTTGTTTCCTTTGTTAGTGATGCAAAGTGTAGTAAAAAAAAAAAATCCTCTTGAGAGACAGTCTGTGGCACTTAACTGATTCGCATCGCAACCATTTTGAATTATTTTTAAAAAAACTCACAAATCACTCCGGCCATACACACAAACAAAACATACATAAACAAAAGGAGAAATGAAAGAAGATTACGGGTTTTTACATATGGAAGTGGTAGATCAGACTCTCTACACTGATTGGTTACCCCACAACAACTCTCTACACCGATTGGTTACCCCACAACAAACCACTACAAAAGCAAAGTTAGAGGCAAATTTGTGGTCTAAGGGAGCGAAGCAAGTTTAGAAGTGACCAAGGTATTGTGTGCACACAGATTTAGTTCCCTTGAAGCAAAAGCATCAAATTAATAGTTATATATTAATTCCGGACATATATGGCCGGAACGACTTGAATGAGTTAACCGTTAGAGGGCTTGATTGTTTTTGGTAATAAGGTACATGGCTGTATAGAAGGAATGTTTTACCCAGATATCTAGTTGCTTTTGTTTTGCGCACTGCATCACTCCACTTAAAATTCTGTCACCTGATGCACAACAAAGTCTATTTTCAACTCTCTCCACCAGTAGTAGCTCATAAACTTACAAAATACAAAAAAGAAATGATCAGGCAGAGAGAGAGAGAGAGACTCAGAGAGTGAGTTAGACTGAGTTAGAGAGAGGATGTTGATGCTTTATTCAACAGTTGTATCATGTGTTTGTTTTGGGTGGGGTGAGTGCTGGTGATGGTGGTAATGGTGTGTGTATGTGTGTGTGGGGGGGAGGGGGGTGTATGTGTATGCTTCTTTGCATGTGTGTGAGCGATTATATGTCTTTGTTGAACTCTTGTTGTTGTTTTTTGTTAAGCACATAGAGCTCCACATTTGGCGGAGGATTGAGCTATATAAATGCTTCACTGTTATTATTACTAATACTATATCACTAGTTTGGCACAAGGGAATAGAATCTATACCCGACTCGGGCGACTGTTTCAATGCTGGAACAGATTGCAAACAGATGCACAACACTGATTCAATGACAGAAAGTTAAAGCAGTTTTCAGAATTGTAGCACCACATCGAGAATTTTTAAAAAATGATAAGACAATCTGTCCTCAAACAAGACAATCAGTAGGACAAAATGTCCTGGATCTTGCAGAAATCAATGGGATAAAGTTTGCCAGAGTTCAGTTTCAGTAGGACATAGGTTAGAATATAGGGACTAAGCATAGCCGTTAGGCTTTCAATCGTTGATTATATCATTTATTATGTACAAGGTTTATCGTGCACTCAGGATTTTGATAATCATTCATCGTATTCGTATGTCAAATTTTTATAATATTCCCAGTCATCTAATAAGTTTTTGAAAATGTTAGTATTTGGTGCTTGTTTAATATTAGTTGGTACCTTGTTCCACAAAGGTGCAGTTCTGTTAGTAAAACAGTATTTTCTAAGATTAGTCTTGCTATATTCAATAAATATGTTGTCAACACTGTTTCTAGTTTTGTCAACATTTGATAATATAAAGAAATCTTGTATATTTAGGTCATCAATATTTTTAAATATTCTGAAACATTGTATTAAATCACCCCTGACTCTTCTAGCCTTTAAAGAAGGTAATTTAAAAGAGGTCTAGTCTTTCCCTGTAGGAATAATTCTGGAATCCTCTTATTAATTTTATAGCCCTTCTTTGCACTCTCTCTATCATCACTGATCTGGACATGTGTCCAGACTGGGAGGAACTCAGTAGAACGTCTTCAGTTTTAGCCTTCAGCACGCTGCAGGCGCATTCAGTCGCCGAGCCAATAGTTTCCCCTGCAGCTGCACCCACAAAAGGGTACTCAAAATTAGTGCTTCGCAGACATTATTCTCGTAACTAAAAATGGGAACAACCTTACTTTCGCTTCAGAACGAGGCTCAAGCTACTTTCTTCACTTCCGGCTAGCCGCCATTTGCTTTTTCAATGGTTTATTGAATGTTTCAAAGTTTTGTTCGGTCTGAAAGTCAAGTTCCCTATCAAACATGGCAGATTTTTGTGTTGACGAAGCTTGCCTACTGGAAATTATCATCAATGTTTGCTTAGATAATGAGTTTTTAGGCTTTGTTAGGTCCGATATCAACAGTGAAAGAGCAATAGAAGATCGTAGTGCAGTAGAGGGAGTAGACTGTGTATGACTCAATGAAGACGATCCGACATCAATTCGAACCGCAATTGTGATACGGTGCCGATTTCGACTACTAGGTTGAATTTGAAGAACATTTCGCCTTTCATAGTATTCTTAATGATATTTCCGTGAATTATTTTGTTTAAAGTGATCCTCGACATGACCTTATTAGTCAATAAGCGAACTTTGAGGCAGACAGCACTCATTTCGACAGTGCCAAAACAGTTAGTCAACGCTTTCGCTTTGAGGTTTTCGCTTCTTTTTTTCAGCAACGAAACATGCTTGGACAACAAAATGCATTATATCCAAACTTTTCTCAATCACCTCTTTATTAGCATTCCAATAATCAAGTCTGCACACAGCACATAAAAACAAATTACAGCATTTTAAATCAGGTGGGTGTAGGCATTTTTCACTGCTTCAAAAAGAATGCAGTGGCAGAGTATGGAACGTCAGAAAAAATGCAGGACTACAGTATGTTCTTTAACCTGGGCCTGGGAAGATCACTCACTGATTATACGACTAAATTTCACCTTTTACTTTTTTTTCAGGGCATCGACGGAGAGGCCCTGCTGCTGTTATCCCGTGACGACGTCCTGACCAAGTTTTCTCTCAAGGTGGGACCGGCGCTGAAGCTTTTCCGCCTGATCGTCAACATGAAGACCAACGGCAACGCGCACAAGTTCAAGTCCTAGTGGATCTAGGACTTTGGGTTCAAGCAGCCTGGCTGTGTTAATTAATTTATGGGTGTTTCGGAGCGCAAGCATTGTGATGGTGCAATTCTGTAGTGCTTTTTCGTGAAATGATCATGTTCGGAGCATTGGGAACGCTTGTCAGCATTAAAAGTGTTATGTTTTTTTGGTCACGATTGCCGGTCAGTTTCTTCTTGTGATGGTGTCATTTTTTGTCTGTGCTTTTTTTTGTCATATTAAAGGTGTGTGTGTGTTACTGTGTATGCATGAGAACATGTCATTTTTCTTTCTTTTTTAGGAATGTCATATCAAAGGTGCATGTGTGTGTATAAGTTTTGTCATTGAAAAACTTTCTTCCAAACTTGATTTTAAAAGAAAACCCATTATTTCAACACACAGGATACAGATTTAATAGGATATAAGTGTCATTATTAAAGTGGCTGTTATTGTAGACAGACTGTTGGGCCAGCATTAGTCACAATGATAATAAATGGTCAATACATTTTCGTAGGTCTTCCATTTCCACTATGCTCCATAGTATCAAAAGGTCGTAAATTAAAATTGAATTTCTTTGCATCTCTTTGTGTTTGCCCTCCCCTTTACTACCATACACATGTATATTTTGATTTTTTCAAAATTATTACCAGAGCAGGCTTGAACTTTGAAATATTCACTGCCAAAGCAGCGGTTTTTAATTCATCAGAAACAAAATGAACATCAGATCTCTTATAACTCTTGAAGATGTGTCAAGTGATCAGCTTTCTTCTATGTTGTGCGTCATTTTCACGGTTAATTTTTTTTTACTAGTTTGTTTTTTTCCCTGTGTAACCCTCTCCTGATATTAGCAACTTCGAAAGCATAATAAAATAAAAAATCTTGTTTTATGTGTATCAGTGCATTTTGATACCATGGCATAAATGAAGACGAATCATATCCTGGAGAGAACCTATCAAACATGGTTTTCTATGTTTGATTATTCAGATGGAGCGTTGAAAGTTTATTGGAATCTGCCTTTTTTTACGTGTGATTATTTGTCGAAGACTTTTTAAAAATTCTTTTCCCGGATTGTTGTAGCATTGTCCACTTATGACTGGAAGACATTCTGAAATAAGGAAGAGGCTCATAGTAAACCCTCCCTCTTCTGTTATCCGTGAAGCCAAGCTGAGTTTGTTGTTCCTGTCCCATCTGCTGGGCCATACAGTGGCGTTGCTCCCTCGCCGCTCATTCCTACTCACAGCCACACCCTGGTTTGTCAGGTCGCAGAAGAATCCAAAACCAGCAGTCCAAGTGGAGCGAAGCTATGTTCAGACCTGCCAACCTTTCCGCTTTGAGCAGAATTTCTTCCACTCAGACTACATTTCTTCCGCCCTTCCGCTCAAGTCCATAAAATTCCGCTTTCAAAACTTAAAACAAAATTGTTTTTAACACACAAAATCATGGTCTTATATACAGAGCAGCACAGCTGCTGTGCATATAGCCAACTTTCCGGTTTCTGTTTGCGCACGTCCGTCAAGATGGTGATTGACACAACGATGTGTAAGACTCTGGGGAGAAAAGAAAGAGAATAGACCAATATTTCTGCCAAGATTACATGGAAAAGTATCTGCATTCAGAGATCAAGAAAGTGTGCATCATGATTGATGTACGATGTGCTCACTTCACTTTAAAGTCTCCTATGGAGTGTGTCAAGACATCAAATGCCACATTACTTCTCAGCGTCTTATCGAAACTACAAACTTCCAGACTTTGTCTTCCACCGTTACCGACTTTTTCATGCCAACGGAAGGAAAGGAGGATAAAGATGGACTTGAATTGATTGATTATTTTCCTTCCAAGTCTTATTATTTAAGTCGTCTATGGCACCAACCGTCTTGGTCTGCCCAAATAAAAAGGACAGAGGAACAAACCAAAAGCTTCTATTGTGTTAGGAATAGTTGTGACACTTCCAGACAAGACAATCAAATCAAAACATCTTTATTATCTCTGAAAAGAGAAATTGCGTCCAGGTGCCACGATTATAACATAGACATTGACATTAAACATACAATAAAATACATTGAACGGTTATAATATAGCATAGAAGATTAAAGGTATAGAGCACACATGCATTATCATATTTACAAGCACAATTTAAAATGCAAAGAAATGTATGATATCTAATTGAACAAAGACCAAAATCACAGTCATAAACTTAATGCACACCTTCAGGGTACACACTCTATTTCGTCCCCCCCCCCCCTCCCCTCCCATACACTCACACTTTACTTAAACACACATGCTGGCGATCAGTAAGAGCCAACAATTTTGAAAGATTCATGATGGGTTTAAGAAATGGATAGAGGAAGGGATAAAAGATTTCTGGGCCCTGGATTTCAGTTTAAAAGTTCTGTAGCGGCGTCCTGATGGTAAAAGATCATAGTGTTTGTTTAAAACATGAGAAGTATCAATTGCAATCTGCCTGGCCTTTTGCTTTGTGCGTCTTTCATACAACTCTTGCATTCCAGTCTCTCTCATCCCAACAACCTTGCTGCACACATTCACTACATCGTTCAACACTTTCTTGCTCCCCACACTCAAACTCCCGAACCAACAAATAAAAGACACAGTGAGCAAGGACTCAATGCAAGAGCGATAATATGTGTGTAAAATACCAGAATCAATGCCAATATTCCTAAGTCTCTGTAAAATAAACATTCTTGATTGGCATTTCTTGTGAATGCACTCTGTGTTTTTATTAAAAGTCAGTTTGTTGTCTAAAATGGTTCCTAAATATTTATATTCAGTAACTCTGTCCACAGCTTGACCATCAATGACCACACTTGGAACAGGCAGCGGATCCTTTCTAAAATCAACTAACATTTCTTTCGTTTTTACAACATTAATATCCAGATAATTTTCTTTGCACCAGAGGGAGAATTTGGCTATTTCATCAAAATATTGAGAGTCAGAATTAGAAAGATCTTGAATAGCAGAATCGTCAGAATATTTAATTATGGGAATATTTTCAGTACCTTGACAGTCATTTGTGTACAGGGTGAACAGAACAGGAGAGAGGACAGTACCTTGGGGAGCGCCGGTTGGAGTAGAGAGTTGAGAGGAGAGTACAGACTGATAGCGGACTGATTGGGTTCTGTTGAGGAGAAAGTTCACAAGCCAGAGAGTCAGTTTAGGATCAACATGGAGGTCTAACAGTTTCATGGCTAAAAGGTGCAGCTGGATTGTATTAAAAGCTGAGGAAAAGTCAATAAAAAGAACACGAACAAAAGTCTTTGAATCATTTAAATGAATAAAAGCGTTGTGAAGCAGAGTTAAAATCGCATCATCAGTACCCCTGTGAGACTTGTAAGCAAACTGAAGAGGGTCGAGATATTGGTTAGTAAAAGTTAAAAGGTGTCCAAAAACAATTTTCTCAAAACATTTCATCACAACAGAGGTTAGGGCGACAGGGCAATAATCATTTAGAGCAACAGGGTTCTTTTTCTTAGGGACTGGGCAAATGGTGGAGTTTTTCCAAATATTGGGAACAGCACACATTTTTAAAGACCAGTTAAAAATAGTAGTAAAAACATCACACAGTTGAGACGCACAAGTTTTCAAAAGTCTACCGTGTATTGCGTCTGGGCCTTCCGCTTTTCTAACATTCAGTTTAGAGAACAAAGATTTCACAACATCTGGACTATCAATCTGTTCATAATTGTTTTCTTTGATCTGATCTTCTAAACTGGTTAACATTTTGTTAAGTTCTGGCTCCAAATCCTTTCTTTCAAAACGACAATAAAATTCGTTTAACTTGTTTGAAAAAGCGTACTGTTCATCTGCTGTCATGATAGAGGTAGTGCTTTTCACGTTTCTAGTCTCCCCAGTAAGAATTTTCAACCCGTCCCAAGCGTCCTTCACATTGCCTGTCTGAAACTGATGTTCTACTTTCTCTTTGTATTCCCTCTGCCCTCTACGTAATTCCCCTCTAAGCTCTTTCTGCACTACTTTTCTCTCGGCTTTATCTCCTGACTGAAACGCTAATTTTTTCCTGTTTAAAGTTGTTTTGATTGATTTGGCTATCCATGGTTTGTTATTTGGGAACAGTTTAATGGTTTTAGTAGGGATGACATTTTCTTCACAAAAACGAATATAGCATGTCACAACATCAGCAGCCTCATGAACATCATCACATGAATCAACAAGCACACTCCAATCAGTACATTCAAAACACCCTTTCAACTCTTCCACACTCTCAGTCGTCCACACTTTCACACTCTCTTTCACAATGGGTCCGGTTTGGATTTTGGGTCTGTATGCAGGGATTAAATGAACTGTGTTGTGGTCAGAAGCGCCAACAGGGGGGAGAGGCAGAGAGCGGTAAGCATGTGGAACATTGCCGTAACAAAGGTCGATTGTTTTGTCCTGTCTGGTGTTGCATGTCACGTACTGTTTAAAAGAGGGTAAAGTTTTTCTTAAATCACATTTGTTAAAATCACCAAGGATAAAACAAGGGGCGTCAGCAGAAATCAGTTGTAGGTCACGAACAGCAGCAGCTATCTCCCTTCCCGCACGTGCAGCAGAGGCTTGGTCGAAGACTGGAGCATACAGACAAGACAAGTTCACAAGGATGAAAATTGCTTGCTTTAAATTATGTTTATGCGCGAAAGGTAAGATGCTGCGATTCCTCTCAGCTCCCCAAAATTCTCTTTCCTGCTACAAATATTCCTCTTTGGTCTGTTAGGGGGTTGGCAGGTCTGTATGTTAGGCCGTAAGGAGGCAACCACCAGAGGAGACACTGCACTGCTGCTGAGTCACCTCGGTGGAGTTCAGTGGAGCCTGTTCTGAGCTAACATACGCAGGACACCACCTACTAAGCCCCCTACTGACAACAATAATGTCATGGAGCCAGTGTGAGTGAGGTCCTCCTTGGGGGTCCCACCATGTCCATCCACCGACAGCTCCCCAGAAAGGCTGAAACATATTTAGTTCATCAATCTTCATATGTCATATTTCGTTCATGAATCTTCATGTCATATTTAGTTCATCAATCTTCATATGTCATATTTAGTTTATAAATCTTCATATGTGATGCATCTTATGTATGGAAAGCATAAAATGAACTTTTAAAAATGTCTTGCACCTCACCATCCCATTCTTTGGTTTAAAAAGCATAAAATGAACTTTTTAAAATGTCTTGCACCTCACCATCCCATTCTTTGGTTTAACCCTTTCACTGCCAGCCATTTTTCAGTAAAAAAAATATTACACTTACCTGGGTAGAGCTTTTTTTTTTTGTCTGCAATCTTGGGAATTCTTCTGTGACATGCATAACATTAGGCCTATCACTACCTCCCAAAATTAAGAAAATAATGGTCTTCGAATGACAGGCACTGATTTGATGCCTTTTAGTGACATGGATGTTAAACCATTGTGGTGCATAAATGCAACATTGGCGGTGAAAGGGTTAACAGCATATTCATGACAAATGTGTCGTATGCGGTGGGAATGGATTAGGTGTTTGAAAGATGAATCATGAAACAACAAACATGTTTTGATCTCGCTTCTCGTTTACACCTAATGCCATAAGTTCTTGTTCATTTCCAGTGGATGATATTGCTGTTCAAAGTGTCTGTTCAAAGTTAATATGCATGTGAAACACATTTTTTACTGTGGCCAGTATGATTTGAGTACTTTTACTAACGTCACTTGGAAGTGAGATTACGTTTTGGAGCACCAAGTCAGTTGTGTGTGTACCTTTTGTTTTTATTTAGTGTGGTGCAAAGAGATGTTCAGTAGCTTAGTTTTTTATCTTTGGCCTTTAGTGTTGTTGTTTTTCTGTAATAGTTTCCATGTGTCTTTATTGTTGGTTTGGAAACAGCTGCTACAGGTATGTATTTCAAGAAAACAAATTTTTATGTTTAGTTAAACGTTTTTTTATTGTGTTTCTCTTGTTGTTTTTAAGGAAGGGGAGGGGGAGGGGGGGGGGGTAAGGGTAAGTGTGTGTGTTATTGTATGGTTTAATTCTGAATGATTATGGTGTACATTTTACTACTTCTTGACACAACACAACATTTACCTTACTGACAGTGTCGTCCACTCCTGTGGACTTCGTCGGAGTGACTGACCTGATGACAGCTTCTCACTCTCAGCTGCGTGTGAGGCCATACACAAAATTTACCTTACTGACAGTGTCGTCCACTCCTGTGGACTTCGTCGGAGTGACTGACCTAATGACAGCTGCTCACTTTCAGCTGTGATGTTCGGAAGTTTCCGCCAATCTTATGAAGATTGACGAAAAATGGGTCGTAGATCCCTGAAAGGACCTGGTGCCTGTTGCTGACAGCCAATTGTAGTCGAATGTGGATGGCCTCACACGCAGCTGAGAGTGAGAAGCTGTCATCAGGTCAGTCACTCTGACGAAGTCCACAGGAGTGGACGGAACTGTCAGTAAGGTACATTTTGTGTATGGCCTCACACGCAGCTGAGAGTGAGCAGCTGTCATCAGGTCAGTCACTCTGACGAAGTCCACAGGAGTGGACAAAACTGTCAGTAAGGTAAAGTTTGTGTTGTGTCAAGAAGAAAGTAGTATTGTATCTACCAGCTCGATGAACACTTTCAAGGGTTATGGTGTAATGGGAGGGTTTGGGGGGGGTAATCTGTTGTTTGAAATAAATCTGTTTTTTAACATTCGTTTTCGTCTAGATTTTAAAGATCAATCCCCCTTTTTTTCTTTTCTTTTTTACAATTTGTTGTGCATTTATTTGAGACTACCTAGTTATTCTTTGTATCAATTAGTTTAAAAGAAATCTGTTGGTAGGGTAGGTTTGGTTTTCATGAAGTATATTCATGTCTAGAAAACTAAGAGGAGATGTGAATTTTCAGATTTGATACAGATATTTGGTGTGTTTTTTAACCATTGTATTTGGTAACGAAAGGTTGTTTATGTGCTTTGTTTTTAAGTTTCAGTCTGGGACAACAAAAGTCTTTTAGATTCTACTATTTCTTGGAATATAGGTAAGCAATTATGTGGTTTGTGTCCAGAGAGCTATTGATTATATCGTTAGATATTTAAGTATGATAGGTTGATTGTGTGTGTGTGTGTTTTCTTTTTTAACTAATAAAGGACTTGCGCATTTGTATTAAAAACTGATGGTGCTCATAAGTAATGGGTCCTAACAATCTTTACCTCTAAAATCTCTGTGTGTGTGTGTGTGTATGTGTGTGTGTGTGTGTGTGTTAGACTTTAGTCAGCCATGGTAGACCAGAGATGAGAAGTCAATTATACAATAGAAAGGGGAAAGGAAATGGTTTGGGTCTTTCCTTTTCTTCTCTCTCTTAACCCTGTTGCATTCACATTTGTTACACACAAAACTTCTTCTAGTGTTCAGATTCTTTCACACATTTTGGGGGAAATCTGTCTTTTGAAGCACACAGAGCACCATACAGTTACTATCACATCACTGCAAGTGAGAAGCTTCTTCATAGTGTGTGTATAACAAGCCAGAACTTAGTGTGTGATGAAAATGCCATCAGAGGGGGGTCTCAGAGTGGGAGCAAGCTATGGGCGGCTTGAATACACAGAGGCAACTTCAGGCTGGGCAGGTTGGGCCAGAATAAATGCAAGAGGGTTAAACTTACTAAAATCTACAAATTGTTTGGGAAAATGAAAGATGGCTGTAACAAGGCAAGGAAACATGCATGCATTTTTCAGAAATCAAACTTGTTTTTTTTTTGTTTTTTAATTTAAAAAAAAAAAAAAAACATAATAATCAAACTATTGTTTGCACTAAATATTTATAAACAGAAACTTGTGTGTACCGTATTGTTTGGATCATTAGGCGCTTGGCGAATAGGGCAATTTTCAAGAAAAATCTGGAAACAAAATAATGAAAAAGGCACCCTCGTTTACAAACCACATAATTGCTTACCTATATTCCAAGAAATAGTAGAATCTAAAAGACTTTTGTTGTCCCAGACTGAAACCTCGCAAAAGAAAGTCAAACTTCGAAGCCTGTACGCGTCTGGTAAATGCTTACTGACCGCCATTATTACTGTCATAAACGAGACTTGACTCCCCTTTCAAATCATCAAACATTGTTTGTGTGACTTCCTGTTGTTGTTTTTGTACTTTTGTTGGTGAAAACTGATAGAATTATGCCATTTTAAGCTTTACGCAGATGCTTTTTACATCCAATGAAGGGTTATGGCATCTGTTGGACGGTATCTCGGATGTTATTATGGCATTTTAACGTGAGTATTCGTCGTATCGGCGACTTGTTACCACTTTCGATGTCTGACTCACAGTAGACTTTACTGAACACAGCAATCGTTGCCTCTCTTCTCACGATTTTGTTCACTAATAGGGCGCCCTCGTTTATTAGACACATAGGTCGAAATTAGAGAAAAAAATATCGCCTTATAACCTGAAAATTACGGTACACATCTTTCAGAAAATCAACTATTTTCAAAAAAACGGGTGTCTGTTAAGGTAAAAAAAAAAAAAAAACTTTCTCCTGAAAGTCATGTTTTCTGATGCACCTGAACATAACATTTAACCATCCTAATTATTTTGCACATCGAGTTGTAGCTCATTAATATTTTATCTCTTTGGTATACTGTCAGGGCCGCCTACCGTCCCCCCCTAAGGGGTGTTTGTCCCTGGAAACAGTTAAAATGGGCACCGTGTCCCTGGAATCCACTTTTCTGTTTAGCGTCCCTAGAAACTGAGTTAGTGAGTACCGGTAGAATCAAAATTTTGTAGAGTGGTCGCTTGTCTTGTTAGCTAACCTTACTCAGGCATAGGAATTGTCCGCGAATTCGCGGATTTCCGTGAAAATTTTTTTGAAATTGTTACTAAATACTTCGTTTTTGTTACTAAATACTTCAATTGGGGGGCTTTTCAGAGTTTTTTGTCTCTGACAATTCCCATGCCTGCTTACTATTAAACACAGGAACACCCCAAACAACAGGCACTGTTGATATTTTCTTTCTGTTAGGTTACTGAACACCAAAAGATCTTGAATATAGAAGCATGTTGGCACCAAAAAGACTACCGTATTTTATTGACTACAAGACGCACCTGATTATAAGGTGCACCCCCAAATTTTTTACACAAAATTCAGATTTTGTTATCATAGTTTCTTACTTTATTATCAGCCGCATTATAAGGCGCAGGGGTCTCAGTCTATGAAAACATCGCCTTATAGTCAGTAAAATAAGGTACTCAAAATATACAGTCGCAGAAATTTTGCTAGATCACGAAATATATTTCATGTTGCATGACATTGTAATGTTTATCCCTGGAAATAAGTCTCCGTCCCTGGTTTTTAAGCAGTTTGTCCTAGGAATCTGCAACAGGCAGCCCTGTAGTGTAATGAATGACCCACTGGCTGCGGGTTTTTTGCTTGTCACGAATTTTGTGTGCGAGAGAAAATGTGTATTTGTGTTTATCAGCATGATTGACGAATTACTGTGTGTTTGAACTTGTCTTCCAAATTATATGGGATACATTGTAGTTTAGACACTCCCCGACATCAAATTTTCGCTTTACAAATGTTCACCGAGAAGCAGCGTTATGGCTGTTTTTAGGGTTAGGATCAGCCTCAGGTTATCGTGATGAAACTCGAAGAAGCAGACTTTTGAGATTGAGAGTCGTGAACATGAGGGGGGTGTTTAAACTACAACTTTGCCATGTTGTGGTGAATTGCTCAAACTGTTATCGTTCACTGCTGCTTTGCATGTGGGGCCCGTCGTTGATGAGATTATGTTTGCAGTTGGTTAGATTTCTTCTTTCTTGAGTGTGTGAATGAAATTCTGCTTAACGTCCTCCGGTCTGGAACAGACACATATGGGACATTAGTAGATATAAAGATGGTGGAAACTATCCTGGAGGCAATGCCCGGAGGCAGTGCAACACCAGGAAAGTCACGAAATTTTAACAATACTGATGTGTAACTAAATTCGTGTCTTCTTGTCTGGACTTTGATACTTTCTTTTTTTTAATGTTGTTTGCGTAAAGTGTTCACAAAATGTTATGGTATTGCTTCTGATAAACTTACTTTTAGTTATTTTTGTCCTTTTATTTTTTCATTTGCCCAATCTATGATCGACAAAGGAGTATAAGTGTGTCGTGTTGATTAATTAACACACAAAAACTGTTGTAGTTAACTAGTTTGTTTGTTTTCCACCTTCATATTATGCCCACCCTTTCCTCCTGTCCCGCTCTCCTCCTCCTGTTTATCTTAGTTACAGAGAGAGTTGAAATACTCAGCTTGCAAACAGGAAGAAATAGCGTGAATCGCATTGAAATTTTAACTTCACTCAGCAACCACTTTTCTTGGTATTCCTGTCATCACTGTTTGTGTGGAATGTTCTTGAACGACATCCGTGTGTTGTTTTTAGGGTATGTTTTGTTTTGTTTTAAACTAATATCAGGGCTCCCAATGGTCCCGCAAAACAAGGGGTCCCAGGGACTCCTTCACCCTCCTTCCTATGGAGGGTCCTAGAGGCAGGATAGAGGGTCCCAGTGGCATAGCGAATGCTGAAAATAATTTTTCCAGTGCATCCCTGGGACCCCCTGTACATTCTTTTAGAGGGTCCTTTAGAATTTTAGTGCTTCATAGACCCCCAAATGGGGGTCCCAGGGAGCCCTGAATATCTGCAGTAGGTTTATTGCCAGTCAGAATTTGCATATCATTGACATAATAAGAAATTTGATAGGAGGATGGTGATGATGATAGGTGTTTGAAATACTCTGAAAGAACAATAAAACCTTTGGTGATTCAGTTCGTTGGGGATTTTTTTAAACAATCTTTTTTTTAATGATTATGATGCTTGATATTGTGCAAGAAAGTGGCAGTTGGAAAGCCATGGGTTTTTTAAATTCTGTATTTGTGTGTGTGTGAAAGTGAATGTTCGCCTGACAGCATTTATTAATTTGGTCTTGATGGTGATGTTGTTTTCGTCCCTTTTGAATCAGGTCAGAAGAATAAAACCACATCATTACATGCGCTATGTATTCTCTTCTTTTTGAACAAAATAGTTCTGTTGGTGGTTTTTTGTTTTTGGTTTTTTTAACCTCTTATTCATATTGATTATGAACTCAACTGCAGACTTTCAGAACAGTAGACTGCATTGGAAATGTATGAGTTGCTAACCTTTGATGGCATTATATTACATTGTATTACCAGTAATCATTGTTGTAAATGTTGGTTAGGTTGGTTGTAACTTTTTTTTTCTATTCAAAACCGATTCTTTAAATGGAGATGGTGAAAACGGTGAAATTGGAACAGAATATTGTAGAAGAAAGTTGAACTGCATGCATTAGTAAGTAACAGAAGATAAAGGTTGAACTGTGGAAAATAGAATGACAATGTGTCGCAATAAATCATCATTTGATTTCTGTATCGTTTTCCTCTTCAGAGAGAATGTCATGCAAACATTCCAGCTGTTTTCAAAATTTAATTTGAAAAACTGATATAAGAAAGGAGTAAAAGAACATCACCACTGCAATGAGTGAGAAAAATGCATAGTAATTCATGCTGTGATACAGGGAGAACGATTTCAGAGTGATCATTAGAATGATAGTGACTAATGCATGTGTTAAACATTTTGCAGTGAATGGAAGAATAGGCCCTTTTATTCGGGTTTTTGTTTGTTGCTCAACAACCTAAGGCTTTGGTTTAAATCAAATGGATTGATGTAACAAAAGCCTCTGTACGACTTATGGTATTCATATTTATAACAATTACATTTGGCACTTTTTTTCCAACAAGAACAAAATCAGTAGGAAGATGTTAGCCATTGTCTTAGCCGGTTGGAAGAATTTTCGACCAAGCAGAATCGTCTGACCTTTTTTTTTTCTTTAAAGATTGATATAATCAAAACGTCACCCACCATATTGTTTGCATGAAGTTAGTGTTGAATCACAAGGTTTGATACTAAGCTGCAGTATCATAAAATGACCCTGGATGGCATGTCCTTGCGGTAACCCAAACTAGTTATAACAATGTGGAGATTTGTGTCACGGTAAGCAAGTTATAGACGGATACACATTCTTAGAATGGATTACTTAGGAGAAAGAATAACGTTTGTGACTTTAACCCTTTCACCGCCAAAGTCGCATTTTAGCACCACAGCGATTTAACACCTATTGTTACTAAAAGGCATCAGATTGGGGTCTATGATCCAAAGACCATATTGTCTCAGTTTTGGGAAGTAAGGATCGACCTTATTTTCTATATGTCATAAGAATCCCCAATACTGCAGACATATTTTGTTCTCTACCCAAGTAAATTTAATGGAAATTTTTGGCTGAAATATGGCTGGCGGTGAAAGGTTTAAACGTTTGTTTTCAGTTCCGTTCTCAATGTGATAGTTTGATTTGAACTGCAGTGTGTGGTTGTATGGTAGGATTTAAAAAAATAAATGTTTTTGTATCTCCCAGCTGTTCTGCGGCGACAAAATGCGCAGACTGCTGTTTTTGTCGTGCTGTGTGTGTGTCTAAGGAATAATGCTTTAAAGTTTAAGTTCAGCAACAACGAACCGACAATGGTGATAAAAGTTGCCGTTGTTGCGTTGTCGTGTGTGCATCGTGAAGTGAACTTGACACGAATAAAGTGGCATCAAAAGTATATTAACAGTGTGTGTTTGTGCATTTTTACTGATCTCTCTTTCTTACTGGAAATGAGAGTGTTTGCATGGACTGTCCTGCGATGCTCGTAGTGAACAATCTTAGCTTCTGAAAGTTGTTAATTGAAATGTTGAATAATAATTAATTTACTCTCTCTCATTCTCTCTTTGACACAGAAACACATGTGCACACTCACTAGAACACGCATATCAGGGTGCCTATGCCCAGGTTATAGTAGCAACAGTAATCTTGGACCAAATATTTTGCAAAGCAGGCAGTTGAGTCTGCACAATACTGAGTCAATGCAACAGACTTGTTTACTCTACTCTTTTCGAGTAGTATTCTACTCAATTTGAACCTCTTCTACTCTTCAAAATTGAAAATAATGCTCTAATTACTAATTTTCAGTAAACATTGTTTGATGAATAAAACTACACATTTGGCACCCAAACTTACTCATTTCAGCTATCCAGACTACTCAAGACTTGTGTAGAGGGTAAACAGGTCTGATGCAATACACAGTTAAAGTGTATATCTATATAATAAATTTAAAAAAAGTAACGTCTTTATTCCAGCAACAAACTCAGCTGTGTTGATCACCGTTACACATGCATAGTGTTAATCCCACAGACAGACTCCAAAAGCATTATCCAGGAGATGAACTCTGAACAGACTTATGGAGAACATTAGCATTTTGACACAATGTAAATATAACGTGTTTCTTCTACAAAGTGTCCAATTCTACAATGAACAGCGTTATCTTAATACGGTGCACAGATAAAAAGTGTATTCAATACACAGACTCTAATACAAATGTGTCGAAGAGCGGGACGCATGTCCTTCGCCCCGTTTCACCCCGTTCTGTATGAACAAAATGTCACATGTTTTTTTGTAATATGGTATAGGTATATTTGTCTTAGATATCTACTTGTCATTTTTCATAGTATAGACATCACTCTGTTTTGATGTTCGATTGTTTAACTATGTTAAGATTCATGGATTTGTGTTTTGCTATGCGTGATCGAACTTTATGCGGTGACAGTCCTGAGATAACCATAGCTGTTGACGGGACTATAACAGACTAACTAACTAACTGTGTGCTTTGTTTTATATTTCTGTGCCCCAAGTGGGTATGAAATAAAGCATTTGCCTTGCCTTGCCTTACCACCCACAATTCTCTCAATAGCATACCCTATCCCTTCACCTTTACCTCCTCCTTCCCGGTTACCTTTCTCCCTTTACTGCGTTCTGTTGTGAAGCTCATCGATGGAAGTTCAGTTTAACGTCGCGTATCGGCTTTCGCCATGTACGACGGGCTGAACAAACCAACCATGGTATATACAAAAAATTATGTTCCTAAATCACTGTCTTAGCCAAAAGGCCGAGAAGCGATCAGAATTCTCGATAAGAAGCTCATCAAGGAGGTAGACGGTTTTAAAGACCCACCAGGTCACGTGTCAAAATCACGGGGTTCACGCGTTTTTCCTCTTATAATTGGTAAGAAATCTTGTTTTGACCAGGTTTGACTCCCATACAAATGTGCCCAAATTGAAAACGAAACATCATTTTAAAGAGCAGCCTCAATTTGAAGTTGGGGACATTTGTATGTGGGTCACAGCTACCCAGAATAAACAAGGGACTTAATCGTGGTGGGTCAGTGTGTCTTTAAAGACCCACCAGGTCACGTGTCAAAATCACGCGTTTCCCCTCTTATAGCTGGTAAGAAATCTTGTATTAACCAGGTTTGACTCCCATACAAATGTCCCCAAATTGAAAACGAAACATCATTTTAAAGAGCAGCCTCAATTTCAAGTTGGGGACATTTGTATGTGGGTCACAGCTACCCAGAAAAAAAATCCAAAGGACCTAATCGTGGTGCGTCAGTGTGTCTTTAAGATGTTCGACCAACGGATTGCGGCTTACAGCCACCACTCTGCTCTCACCGATGTCCAAGGTCGACAAGCTTCAAAGGGACTCCCACTGAATTCCTTTGGTTATGCTGACCAAGAATAATCTTTTATGTGGTTACAAGGGTGTACGACAAGGTCAAAGATCTACAAGGTCAAAGATCAAGGTCAATAATCTCCCAACAGTCTCCTAATGCATTTCCTGGGTGATGCTGATCAAAAATAGTTTTTGGATCTTCGACCAACTATGGTCTCAAAGGTCAAGGTTACCAAGCTTCAAGAGATCAACATTATCTTAATATGTGACACGGTATTATAGCATAGTCTTATTGCCAAGACAACCAATTTCCTTCCCAACCTGACGATCAACATCACACAGAATGTCTTGGCTACCAATCTACTTCATTGAGATAGTATGAGACTTATCATCATGATATCTTAGAAGTCCTTCTAAAGTCTCATTAATCCTACTACTTTCGAAGGACTTCTAAGGTATGATGATGATAAGTCTCATACTATCTCAGGCCTCTGCTCTTTTTGCACACACGACCTACGAAGTTTAGGAACTAATTATGTTCTCGGTGGTTGATCATAATTACTGAAGTGAAAATCCCCCTAAGATGGAGTGTGGATGCCCACATGGCGGGGTAATCAAAAACGGTCACACACGTAATGTTCTCATCCCTAG